>CM048747.1:518975371-519575371 GCA_026315105.1 Locusta migratoria
AACATATCGTATAAGATAGGTTAAAGGAAGGGAATCACACTTTTTTTAGCTTTTGTAGATTGCAGTATGCTTTTGATATGTCGTAGTAAGAGATTTTAATAAATGAGAATTACCCAATATTCTGCAGTTATTTTTATTGTTTCACAACGGCCGTTTCGGCTTATGCCATTTTCACGTGATGCCTGCAAAGAATCTATGTCAGTTATCTTTCAAACACATTTTATGAGTTTCAAATGAATATCTTTGAGGAAACAATACTTACATACTTTAGATAGATATTTCATATAGCATCTGTTGGTTACGATAACGTTAATTTCATTTGCTACTTGCGTTTTCGTATTTCAGTAAGATGTAATGTTTATTTTAGATAATCAAAAGCGCTTTTCTTCCATTGCCATTCTGCATTTTGTACCCTCTGTACCGTGAGCGTCATATGTTATTTTACTGCTCAAGTAACAAAACTCATCTACCACCTTTATTGTTTTGTTACCTAATATAATTCCTTCAGCAACGCCTGATTTTCTAAGACCGTATTCCATTACCTTGTTTTGCTCTAGTTTATGTTCACCTTATACGCTCCTTTCAACACACTATCCATTCCGTTCAACTGCTCTTCCATGCCCTTCGCTGTCTCTGAGAGACTTAGAATGTCATCGGCGAAACGCAATGTTTCAATTTCTTCACCCTGAACTCTAATTCCTTCTCCAAATTTCTCTTTGCTTTCCTTCACAGCTTGCTCAATGTACTAATTGAATAACATCGGAGAAAGGTTACAACCCTGTCTTACAACCTTCCCAACCACTGCTTCTGTTTCATGCCCTTCAACTGTAATAGCAACTATTTGGTGAATGTACAAGTTGTAAATATATATGTAGTGGGGAAGGTTATTTGCAACTTGTGCATTAACCAAACGAGAAAATTTAGTTTGAAAGAGTGTGACGGCAGTTGTATCTGCGGATATGAGATTCACAATGAAACTTTTATTTGTCCGTTATTCTGCAACAGTGATTCATGATGTAAAGGAAGAGTGATATATCTAGCATTCATTCCTGCATAAAAAACAGAAATCTTAATCGCATACGCAACGTACTTGATCTTAGGCATCACGTAAAGTAATATCACAACCGTATGAGGATAAAGTGAAACAAAAACTGTATTTTTTTTTCTTTCTGTAAAAAAATTAATTAATTCAGCACACATATGAAAATCCGCACGAGTCGACACTGGGCAAGTGGGCGTGTGTTTCCAAAGATGATGCTTTTAATTTACCATTAATCTAGACGTTAGTTTGTAGTGCGATTAGTGCAACACATATACAAACCGCAAAAGCTGATTAAAGTTGCCAAGTGGTCCGGCCCAATCTCTTAGTTAATCCTGACGCAATTCCTTCAACATGTCTACATCTCATAGCACTTGTAGCAAAGGAGGCTCTTCTTCTTGGTAATGTACATGGGATATACCATGACAGGATTCATATCGATGCAATACGACCGCAATATGTGGGGCATACAGTCAAGACCATCCCACCTGAGTGCACACGTAACATGCAGTCAATTTATGTTCTACTTTTCCGACCAAGGCCGGACTAAAGCAGATTGAAGATGAGAGTATCCTTAACGACTATCAGTTCACACCATCGTTGGGGGATCTAATTTACTTGCTGCACTATCAGTTCTGTTCTCCAGTATTTCGCATACTTTGGTCGCTACACCCAGACTGTATACAGGTATGATGACTGGAGACCAGAGAGGTTTTGCACAGCGACCGAATGTGTGTTTGATCTTCAAACACGGTCTGACTCGAGAGACTGATTAATGAAGGCATTCCGCATGCGCCCCTACTGTAATAAGCAAATCTCTTCCTAGCACCTTACAGTTCGTGGTCACATTCATTTTCGACATATTTCACCAACAGCTACCGACAACTCACTTTCTGATATTGCGACTTCGGAATGTTACTGTCAGTTACGTGTACCATCATATGAGAAGGAGGGTAGGAGGAAATGGACAGAGACAAGGAGATGGATAGGAGGAGGAGAAGGAGGCAGGGTACAAGGTGGTGATTGGCAGAGAGGGGCGGAAAGAGGGGATGGGCAGAGTAAGGAGGTAGGATGAAATGGACAGGCTGAGGACGAAAGGGGAGATAGGCCAACAGAAAACTGCAATAAATTGTTATCTGAACAAGGCTGTGTTTACAACTAGTACTTAATAAAATGAAATGACAAAATAGACGAATCTTCATTTACATTCATGGATTAAAATGCCAGGTGAAGCCCTTCGTACCATCTGTACAGGGTGTTTGTAAATGAATAACGGGGTTTTAACGCTTTATAATATTTATTATATTAAACTTAACAATTGTAAATTGTATGTCAGATGAAAGAGAAACTCAAACAATTTTACCAAGAACGTTGTAAATGTTCAATGTTAGCTTCATTTGTCATTGGGTACACATCAAGTATATAGTCGAATTATTCCCCACCGCTGATAAGTGTGTCTTTGTGATAATATTTATCTCGGGTGTGTAGCCGGATACCGTCGTCAACCAGACACGATATTTCAGCAGACCAACTGGCTGCCATCTTCAGGTGAGAGCGCAGAACACTAACTCGCCGGAAACTGATAAAGAACAAGAAACAGCAGCCCCTTTATACACTGCTGACGACCCACCGCGCGTGCGCGAAACCAAAGTAGAAACCACCTAGGCGCAATAGAACCAGTAGCGCGCCGGTGGAGAAAAACGGCAAAAACGATGGGTCGAAAACAAGGCTAGTTAAAAGAAACAGCAGGTCGAAATGAAGACCGTTGTTGCTTGATGTCAGATAAAATCGGGTTCCAAGTTTTACTTAGTGGAAAACCCTTGTCCCTATTAATAATATTATCGGCCATACGAATTTCCATGGATTCTTTGAGAACACATTCCCAGTAGCGGGAAGCAGGAGCAATCAGTTTAGTTTCATCGTATAACATCTTGTGTCCCTCATTCAAACAATGTTCAGCAACAGCCGACTTTTGAGGTTGGAGCAAACGATCCTGAACTGTGCGGATCGTTTGGCCAATGTAAGTTTTACCACAATAACTATAAACACCGGGTTTCCTCAGTCCTAAATCATCTTTGACTGACCCAAGGAGAGTCCTAGTCTTAGGTGGGGGCATAAAAACACTTTTAATGTCGAATCTTCTTAAAATTCTGAAATTTTCGAGGAAATATTCCCGACGAAAGGCAAAAAGGCAATAGACTTGTAATTGTCTTCCAATGGATCACCTTTTGGACCAAATTGAAATGCACGACAAATTCATTGAGCAGTGTACCCATTCTGTTGAAAGACCACATTGAGATGCTCCAGTTCTTCACCCAGATGTTCAGCATCAGAAATGGCGTACGCTCTTTTTACTAAAGTACGTAAGACCCCCTTACGTTGGTGTGGCGGATGACAGCTCGTCGCATGAAGATAAAGATCGGTATGCGTTGGCTTGCGATACACTCCATGTCCTAAGGTCCCATCACGGTTCTTTTGAACCAAAACATCCAGAAAAGGAAGTTTTCCATCGTTCTCTACCTCCCTCGTAAATTTAATATTGGGATGGAGACAATTAAAATGGTCTAAAAAATAATTTAAAGCATCCATACCATGAGGCCAAATCATAAAAATGTCATCGACGTATCTTCAAAAACAGGTAGGCTTAAGAAACGACGTCCTTAAAGCGATGTCTTTGTGTCTTCATTGATTGTAGCAACAGCTGCTTCAATCAGGGAAGTCAGCTGGTAGCAGAGGCCCATATGCACGGTCCTTGATGAAGCCCCAAAGGAAAACATGGCATGGCGGTTAGGTCGGGTGAACGTGGAGGCCATGCAAAGCAAGACCTGTCATTGCGCCCCATGCGGCGTGCAGTGACGTTCAACCAATCGCGTACTTCGCTATGCCAGTGAGTTGGCACAACATCTTTCTGGAAGTTTAAGTTCTGTGGCTCATCTTCTTCCAATTGAGGGAAGAGCCATTCCTCTAGTGTATCAAGTGGCAGTTACAGTAGGTTCATCGAAAAAAGAACGGCCCATAAACTCCCGCCGGAATACGGCACAAGAAACAGTCACTTTAGAGAAATTTCGTTGTTTTTTACCATCTCGTGAGGATTTTCTGAGCCCCAGATGTCCACATTGTGAGTTGACATGTCCACAATGTGAAAGGTGATTGATCACTGAAGAGAACATGATTCAGAAAATCGTCATCGTCAGGAAGCAACCGTCGTTTGCGAAGTTGGTGCGTGATCCGTAGTCTTTAGGCTTTAGAGCCTGTAATAATTGTAAACGGTAAGGACGTAGTTTTACGCGTTTTCTTAAAACTTTCCAAGCAGTCGACATAGGAACTTTTAATTCACGACTGGACTTCCGGACTGATTTCTTTGGGCTACAAATGGAACGACACTCTCACTCGCTCATCAGGCTCTTCGTTAATTCTTGGTTGTCTCGTGCTCTTCCCTTTAAAATGCAGCCGGTATCTTGATACTGATGATATCATCTACGAATGTTATCATCCTTTGAGTATCACTACCGAACTTCAGCCGGAACGCACGTTGCACAGTAACAACAGATACGGTCTATGCAAACAAAAAGCTTTCGGTTCACTAGTCGCCATCTTTGAAACTAGCGCTGTCTAGTGGATTGTATCGTAAACTTTGCGCGCTGTGCAGGCAGACTGGAACCAAACAAAAATGTTTGCTCTGTCATTTGACATAACATTTATAACTCTAAGTTTAATAAAATAAATATTATAAAGCGTTGAAACTCCGATGTCCATTTATATGAGAGTCTGAATTGTTTGAGACTTAGACGTGACAGAAGGGAGTGACGTGATAAGCCCGGCGTTTTCATAGAATCAGGACTCCAGTTACTGAATGCAACTGTGATAAAGACACCTTTCCTCAGGGGCGGATCCCGCCAAGTCGAGCGCACAGTCGTACTATCCTTTTCTCGAGGCAGTTCACGGCACATTCGAACTCCATGTATCTCCGTTGTGGATAAATCTAGACGCCTGAATTTTCGGTTACAGAGACTATGTACTATAAATAGCAATATTTTCAAATTATACTATTCTACACCTTATAGTTTGCGAAATATTAGCAGTCGAAAATCGCTAATGCTGTCACTCACTGACTCACCGATCATCAAAATTCTGAAGTACTTCTAGTAGACACACCACACAAAAGTCAAATTGTGTATTTAGATAGTGTTTAGTCTTTAATGGAACGAAAAATTCAAACGTCTGTAAATATTAATTCCGTTTTGTAACTCATTTTCGATTGACAGAAGACTATCTGCTATATTGGCGTTCCAAGGATTCTGTCGGTAGTGGTCGTGTTGTAGAATGACGGGTTCACGTCTCCTAGATTGAGGGTTTGATTCTAGGTGACGTAACCTTTATTTTTTTTTAACTTTTCATTTTAACGTCACCTGTCTAGTAAGTGAAGAGTTGTCGAAATGGCGTCATCATAGCATGATTTCAGCTATAAATGAGAAAACTGTTGCTTGTAATGCCGAAAATTCCGTCACATGACGCGGGGCAAAAACGTTAGAACGGGAGCAAAACCGTTAAGATGTTGGTTTCAAACCACAACACGGCAGAGATAAGGAGACGCCATTGATCTGGGAGGCGCCGCAATCCATGTTATCTCTGGTCAATGCCATAGAGTAGAAACTCTGAGTATTGCGTTCTGCCTTTTCTAGGACGTGCTGGTCCTCCTTTGTTATCAACATTAAGCTGGGATTGTCACGTTATATCATTATATAAATACGCGAACTTGAATACTGAAGTACCGATTTTCCCGATAATTTTATCAGGAGACCAATGAAAGTTGTTCGAAAGATGGTTTTCTGTAGATGTGCACAATGCAATAATCATAAGTATAGGGCCTACATAGCCGTTAAGGTTGATAAAACAAAGTAAATGTTTTCAGATCTATAGCTCAGATCACGATTTACATTTTCAAACTGTACTAAAAAGTGAACGCCAAAAATTGAAGTGCTACAAACTACTGCCCTAGGTATAATCGATAACAGAAAAACATCGATGGTAACATCAATGTTCACATAAATTGAAAGATATCGATGTACGATGAACATGTGAAGGAATACTTCAACGACCGAGAGTATCAATGTTTTGGTTGCCAAAACAAACAATCCTCATCAGAAACAATGACACACATTACTAAAGTGGCACTACCGAATACAGTATTATTGGTCTCCCTGTCACTTTAAACAACGTATCAACAATTATTTCTTTGTGTGTATAGCAGTCATAAGAAATAGGTATAAACTGGTATAATTTCGCCACATTCAGACGTACAGGTTAGATTTTACTTACGGCGGTGGCGTAGTGTTCAAATGTTGGCAACGAAATGCTCGCTTTATGAGAGATCCTGTCAAGTACAGAGCAGAAACAAAATTAATTATTTACTTTATATTAAACACTCAATACTATGCCGTCATTGTACGTGACTGTTTTTCCGAAGTGTCTCATTCGTCAGTCGTTGCCAACTCTTAACACACTACGCCACCACTGCCGTAAGTAAAATTCTATCGTGTACTAGACAAAGGTAGCTATCCATTTACATTCACCTATCCCGTTTGTGGCTTGACATCTTAGGCTATACTCCCTACAAAAAGAAATGATATCCCATCAAAAACATAAAATGCCCAAAACTGAAAGTTCGCGACGAATTCCTTCTATCATAAAAAGTCGTGAGATCTCATGGGAAACCAAGTCGGTTATTTTAGTTAATGTTCATGAAACCACCTATTCAACACCATATCATATTTTTTTATCTATTTAGTTATCTATCAACTTATGTAGTGACTATATCAAAATTATACATCTTTATTTCTACAATAAATATAGTGACTTGGCAATCGCACCATAATGACATCAGAATGCATATAAAAATCGGGAAGTTACACATCGTCATACAGTATAAAAATAATTTATATTCCACTATGTAACCAAACGTTATCACGAAGAAATGAAATACCTCACATTTGCATATAGTATTTCAAATATTAGTTAACCTTACCATTCGATTGCCAAGTCGTCATAAAAAAAAGATGTATAATTTTGATATAGTCACTACTGATGTTGGTAGATAACTAATTAGATGAGAAGTTATGAAAAGCTGTTGAATAGGTGGTTTCATGAACATTAACTAAAATAACCAACTTGGTTTCCCATGAGATCTCAGGACTTTTTATGCAGTAAGGAATTCGTCGCGAGACTTGCATTTTTGTATATTTTATGTTTTTCATGGGATTTCTTTTACATTTCTTTTCTGTTCGGAATGATAACAAAGCTGAGTTTTAAAGTAACATAAAGTAATTTATGTTTACAACACCACAATACCAACTTTCCCACGTTATACTTCTGACAAACTTTGATAATACGGAAATCCAATACATACACAGCATTCTGTATACATTAAGCACATCAGAAAAATTTAATGAACTGAGGATTTCAACTAAAGTTGAAAATAAGGTTAATTTCCAAGAATGGTTAGGAATCGAAATGGGAGCGATATATATCGTTCTCACGGAGAGCTATGTGTCGGGTGATGTGTATTGAAGGCTGACGGTTTGTATACATTAAGCAGCTAAGACAAATTTGACGAACTGGGGACTTCAACTACACAAGAAGTTGAATATATAGTTAATTTCCAGGAACGCTTAGCAATTGAGATATATCGTTCTCACTGCAAGTGATATGTGTCGAGCGATATATACTGAAACACTGACAGTCGCGGAAGCGAAATTAGGTGTTTTGTGCGGTCCCAGGGAATGTAGGCCTAATACATTGTTTTACTCGTGAACACGGGAGTGTCATAATACGGTTCTATCAGTTCTGAGTGTGTGTAGAAATTTTTCATTGCAAGTAGTGCACAATCGAATCAAGAGATGTCGAAATGTAGATGTGTTTCGTGACTTACGCGATGTCGTCAACTAAGACGATATCACTGGCGAGTGAGATAAGTAACAGTACAGATTGTTAATCTTCGGCATTGAATGAAAGTAAAAATAATTTGAAATAAGTTATCCAAGTTCTTCTATTGTTGAACAAGTTCTCAATCTCGTGACAGTTACTCGTTCCACACTATGTGATCAAAAGTATTCGGACACCCCTCGCCACCCAAAAAAATCGTTGTGCTGCCGCCTGCTGCCAGGTAATCCATATCTGCAACCCCAGAAGTCATAAGACATCGAGAGCGAGCAGAATGGGACGCTCCGCGGAACTCACAGACTTCGAATGTGGTCAGGTGACTGGGTGTCACTTGCATCAGAAGTCTATACATAATATTTCCAAACTCCTAAACAAGCCTAGGTCCACTGTTTTTGATGTGACAGTGGAAGTGGAAACGTGAAGGGACACGTATATCATGGAAGCGTACAAGCCGACCTCGTCTGTTGATTGACAAGGACTGCCAACAGTTGAAGAGGGTCATACAGTGCAATAGGTAGTCATCGATGCAGGATATCACACAGCAGTTTCAAACTACATCCACTCCAAGTACTATGACCGGCGGGGTTAGAAAACTTGGATTTCATGCTCGAGGGGCTGCCCATAAGTCACACATCAGGCAGGTCAATGCAAAACGACGCCTCTTGGTGTAAGAAGCGTAAAAATTGGAAGATCTAACGGGTAAGCGGTGCTTCCGTAGCGCACAAAGGTTGGCAGCACACTGGATTTCGCGTAGCTAATGGCGCGCAATTTTGATGTGACGAATGACAGCTGAATAAAGACTGAATAATTTTACAGCACCGGAATTTAAGTGACTGTCTGGTTTGTTGTTTCTGTGTCTTATAAAGTCGCAATTTCATGGCAGACATGTCGATTAACTGGATGGAGTTAAGTCAATAATCATTTTGTTTTCTTTTGCTACTATTTACCATACAGCCTGACACACCTACGTTCATCAACCCACCTACCAAAGTCCATGTTCAAATGAAATACACTAATCATTTGAAATACTGATAATTTGTCTTATTTGCTAAGAACGTGTCATTCTTTCTTACAATACAAACTGATCATTTACTTTCACACAACCACCTACCGAGCCCCATTTTAATTAAAAAATACTAGTTATTTATAATGGATATTATAGTGTGGTGAAATTTTAATACGTAATGTTTCGCTGGAAGACGGCTCTCTCACCCGACTCGGCTGTCACACCTGACTCGTGCAGCTTCTTTCCAGAATGTCGCATAGCGACCGGTTTCAACACAAATCACAATCACTACAGAGCGTTGCTACCACGGTCTGAACTTTTACCTTGCTTATGGTTGTTTATTTTTGCAACTAAAACATCGATGTTATCGGACATCGCTTTTGACGAAGTTAATATCGATGCTTTGATAAATTCGATCATTCCTAGCACATTCTTGCTTCCCAAAGTTGAACAGCAATTCGCGGATGGCGATTGCATCTTTCAACAAGCTCAAGTCCCTGCTGATAATGCACGGCTTGTGGTGGAGTGGTAGCACGACAATAACTTCCCTCAAATGGACTGCCCTGCACCTAGTCCTGACTTGAGCCCAGTAGCGCACCTTCGGGATGTTTTGAATCGTAAACTTCCTTCCAGACGTGACCCACTTACATCGATGCCTCTACTCAGTGCAGCACTCCGTGAAGATGGGATGTCATTTCCCAAGAAACTTTACAGCACCTGACTGAACGTATTACTGCAAGACTGGGAGCTGTCATCAAGGCTAAGAGTGGACCAACACCATACTGACTTCCAGCATTACCGATGGAGGGCGACACGAACTCTTACGTCATTTTCAGCCAGGTGTCCGGAGACTTTTCATCACATTGTACATATCGCTACAGCTTCAATTGACAAGGGTTCTCTGAAATTACCAGCAAAAGTATTTGAGTATAGAGGATCTCAGATTAAACTCTGTTTTCCGGTAACATCGTCACCTTTTAAGGATGACTTCATACCTAATCCAAGGATTCTACGCACATCATAGAGAAGCAAAACGTCGGAATGTCCATCCAGTCTAACGCAACTACCACGGGAAAATAGGATTATTTTTATTTATTTATTTATATATAGCTTATGGGACATAACTACGGGGTCATTAGTCACTAAACTTACAAACTACCTATGAACTAACTAAGACTAAGGACGGCACAAATATCCATGCCCGAGGGGGCATTCGAACCCCCGACCGTAGTGGCCGTGTAGACCGTGACTGGAGCGCCTCAGTCCCCTCGGCCACCGCGGCCGTCTAGGATTTTAAGGCGGAGACATAATGAAATCAAAAATTGCAAAATTTGATACAAAATAGGAATTTAAGATACAATACAGAAATTTAAGAAACACAAAGAAATTGCTATCGGCAATTAAAATAAACCTATATATTCGAGTTGCCGATACCAGCTATACGTAATTACTCGGTATCGGAAACTAGAATTTACCTATTTTGAACAATTATAATTCTCAATATGGATTAAATTTTTGGTTTAGTTGAAAATAGCTACGAAAGATCTTCAAAAACATGCGTCTAGGACCAGTCACTGCATGGCTGTAACAGTTTTTTTCCCTATACGTAGCTTTGAGTGCATAGTTATTTCAAATGTTACGAAACCAATATAACTGACGAATTAATTGCACTCAACTTGCATTAAGTATTCGAACCTTCACACCCATGAAATGATTGGTTTTCGTGTTACTTTCCTGATGATATTCCGCATCGATTGTGATAGCTCGAGGAATAACTATAACACTGAAATTAGACAAAAAAACATGGAACTATTTCCTATAAAGGTGCCCTTTTTTACTACAAAAATATTCATGTTATCCCAGATTTAGAGTACCACTCGTAAAAAACATTGGTCTATTTTCAACGAATGTCTCATGAATTTCGACTAAACATTTATCAAACATACGTATCTATTCCAATAAAGCATTGATACGATCAGCTACGCATAGGGTCACTAACATTCAATGTTTTTTGGTTCTAGTACAGCGACATAATACGTCTTTGGTCAAAGCTGACGAGTGGAATAGAAAGCTAGATTTGATCCAGGATGTCCAATTAGTTTATCTCTAATTGTGAATCCAGTAGGCAGGCAGGCCCTCCGAACTCGTATAAGCATCAGGAAAGTAGTCTTTTTCTGTACGCTATTACTAGGTCTGTAACTGCACATTGTAACAGAAGCATCTGTGTATCTGGAGCTACAAGACGAATAACGAGTTCCAGCTAGCCGCCGGCTCTTACCTGTTTGCACTCTCGCCCGTAAATCGAACTTCTTCCGGAGACAGGAAGCTCAAACTGAGCTCTTCACAGCGGGTGTTGAGCTGAAAGAAAGTCTGTCACTTCAGAAACAAATAACTCGCCTTACTTCTCTTCCAATAAGCGCAGCGAATTCGTAACGACACTCCAATAGCTTCGGAAGAAATCGCAATGTTGCCTAGTAACGTCACGGGACCTCTCACAAAGCAGAGCATTGTTGCGAAAGTTGCCAAGGATCAACACTACTGAACTACGCCGCGGTCAACGCAATACAATCATTTTTTTCTAAATCTACATACATATTCTGCAATGCACCGTAAGGTGCGTGGCGGAGGGTACACTGAACCATTACTAGGCATTTCTTTTCCTATTCCAGCCTCTAATAGAACGAGGGAAAAAAGAATGTCTAATGCCTCCGTACGAGCTCGAATTTCTCCAACTTGTCTTTGTAATCAGTACGCGAATTGTAAGTAGAAAGCACGAAGATCATTCTACACTTAGTTTCAAATCCGGCCCTCTTTCCTCCAGCGATACCCACTTGAGTTCCCGGAGCATTTCCGTGATACTCGCGTATTGGTCGAACCTACCGGTAACGAACCTAGCTGCCCGCCTTTGAACTGATTCCATGTCTTCCTTTAGTAATTTACAAGAAAGTTTTCCATCGATATAGCCGCGCATCTATCGATATATCGAACGGGCGCGATGGTCCGCTGCGGTGGAGTAGCCGAGCGGTCTAAAGTGTCTCGCTGCGGAGCGCGCGGTTGCTCGCCATAGAGGTTCGAGTCCTCCCTGGGGCATGGGTGTGTGTGTTTGTCCGTAGGTTAGTTTACCTAGGTTTAAGTAGTTTGTAAGCTACGGACTGATGACCACGCAGTTTGGTCCGATAGATTTACAGACATTTGGACATTTGATTTGCGTGATGGTCGATGTTGCCGTTGCGCGAATTTTGAGGTGTTTACTTGTGATACACGGGACGCATTCTTTCAGTCTGTGTTATTGAGTGTGACTGAAGGTATTGACGTGTTTACTAGTGTCATTGATAGAGTTCGGTGAGCGAACGCTTAACTTGGAAGAGTTTAATTCCTTCTTTGTCGACGAAGGGCAAAAATGTGGAATTTTGCAGAAAGTACGCTTTATTACCTGATGACAGACTTAGAAATTGCATTAATTGCGAAGGTGTTCAGACAATGCGTATAGGAGTTGGCAAAAGTCTCGATCAGTGGCATGGGGAGCGTCGCGGTGCGTCTGTAGCAGCGTTAGGTTGGCAATGTTGTACATTTCGAGTAGCCAGTGGCATGTAACTTTGATTTTACGAATATGTCACGATTTTAAATGTTGTGGTTAGGCAGGAAGTTAAGAATACAGCTTTAATTGTTGTGAACGAATGTTATGCTTTTTACGAACATGTCATGATTGTAACGGATGTGTTTAGGCAAGAACCGAAGAGAACAGATGAAATTGTTGCAAGTGTTCTACAAAATTATGAACATTCAAAAAATTATAGTAATTGTATCATTTGAGAGACAGACACATATATTTCGACTTACCTAATAACAAAATGTTACATCTGAACAGAAAGATAGTGCATGTGGAGAAACGTAGTTTTGCTGTGTGCGATGTTCTACATTCGAATATTGT
Organism: Locusta migratoria; assembly: GCA_026315105.1. Lineage (NCBI taxonomy): Eukaryota > Metazoa > Arthropoda > Insecta > Orthoptera > Acrididae > Locusta > Locusta migratoria. The sequence goes on from CM048747.1 coordinate 518,988,287, forward strand.
GATTCATAAAATCATTGAAACGTGATGTTAACACATTCATTTTCACATTTTGTAAACATTATGTGCCGCCATTCATCCCAGCATCCACAGCGACTGTTGCCAAAACTGCCACACCACGTCACGTAAATACATTACGCCATGCCGCTGATGGAGACTTTTACCGTAGGAGTTAAATCGGCAGATAAAGAAATTCATTTTCTTTTGGTTTACGAGAAATGTGGTAAGAAAACAACGATAAGAAGAAACACATGGTTTGAGGTTACTGCCGATGGCTTACACATCAAATGGCTTCGTTCCTAAAGAAAACGCCACTCAGGAATAATGTAAGTACACTATATACTTGTATTTGTATTGTGACAGTAGTTAATGTCGAAACACATGCCGTAAGTCGCGACGCGACAATAATCGCACGTTAGATATGTCGATAGGTGCGCGGCTATTTCGATGGAAGGCTTTCTATAAAAGGATCTGCTGAGGGTCCCAAACACTTGAACAATACTGAAGATGTGGTCGTACAAGCGTATTATAAGCGGTCTCCTTTACAGAAAAAAGTAAATCTTCCCGAAATGCTCCCAAAACCGAAGCCAAGTGTCCGCCTTACTCACAACTGTCATTACATGTTCGTTCCATTTCATATCCCTCTGCAATGTTACAGCTAGATATTTGAACGATGCGACTGCATCAAGCAGCTCACTACTAATGCTGTATTCGAACATTATGGGATTGTTTTTCTTACTCACGCGCATCACCTTACATTTTTCTACATTTAGAGTTAGCTGTTGAAAGCAGCCAGTAATCGATATGGCTTAGAACAATAAAGCAATTAAACCCCGAAAAATTTAATACAATGAATTCTTAAGACGTATTTTAGACAGATCTCTCATTGTACGAAGAAACGTGTTTCTCCATTAAAACTAATAACATTCACGTTAAGAAATTATTTAATTAATATGGTAGTCGAAATTCTTAAATTGACATTTGAACATAAACAATTTGATATAAATATCAGGTATAGCGTGGAATATATATCACTGCGAAGTGGCTGCATTTAAGGACATACTATACAAAAGCTGGGTGACACCCAGGGCCGTACTTAGGGTATGCGACACCCTTGTGCAGTAATTTACTTTAACCCTCCCCCCTCTCCCCGGCAAAAACACAAAACAACAACCTGAATTTTAAAATGTATTGCTGTAATCGAAACAAGTAGAAATACCTGTGAACACTTTGCCAATAAATTGTGAAATATGCCAGAAGGATGATTCAGTTAACATTAAAATACTATTTAAATTTTATTTTTCGATAGCAAAATTTTGCCGCTTCCAAAATGATGCCGCCCTGTGCAGCTGCACACGTTGCACCTGCGTAAATACGGCCCTGGTCACATCCATGAAGTGACTGGTTCTCGTGTTACTTTCCTGATGATGTTCCGCATCGACTGTGATAGATCGAGGAATGACAATTACACTGAAATTAGACAATACACATTGAACTATTTCTTACGAATATGTCAAAAATATTCATGTTATCCCAGATTTAGAGTACCACTCGTAAAAAACATTAGTTTATTTCAACGAATATGTCATAATTTCAACTAAACATTTATCGAACATACGTAACTATTCCAATTAAGCGTTGATACGATCAGCTGCGCGTAGAGTCACTAACATACAATGTTTTTGGTTCTAGCACTCATACAGCGACATAATACGTCTTTGGTCAAAGCCGACGGGTGGAATAGAAAACTGGAGTTGACCCAGGATGTTCAATAAGTTCAGCTCTAACTGTGAATCCAATAGGCAGGCTGGTCCTCCGAACTCTTATTACCATCGGGAAAGTACTCTCTTTCTGTACGCCATTATTAGGTCTTTAACTGCACATTGAAACAGAAGCATCTGTGTATCTGGTGCTACAAGACGAATAAGGAGTTACAGCTAGCCGCCGGCTCTTACCTGTATGCACTCTCGCTCGTAAATCAAACTTCTGCTGAAGATAGAAAGCTCAAACCGAGCTCTTCTCAGCGGGTGTTGAGCTGAAAGAAAGTCTGTCACTTCACACTCTGATCACTCGCCTTACTTCTCTTCCAATAAGCGCAGCGAATTCGTAACGACGCTCCGATAGCTTCAAAGAAATCGCAATGTTGTCTAGCAACGTCACGGGACCTCTCAGAGGGCAGAGCATTGTTGCGAAAGTTGCCAAGGATCAACACTAACTACCAAACTACTCCTTGGACAAGCAACACCATCCTTTTTTATAAATGGTTGAAACGGTAATCAAACTGGCTTAAAACAATAAACCAAATATAACTCCGAAAAATTTACTACAGTGTATTCTTAAGATTTATTTTAGACTGATCTCTCATTGTACGAAGAATCGTGTTTCTCCATTAGAAATAATAAGTCACGTTAATTTTTTTTTTTTTTTTTTTTTTTTTTTTTTTTTTTTTTTTTTTTTTTTTTAAGTAATATGGTAGCCGAAATTCTGAAGTACAGGGGATCTTTGAACGTAATCAAGTTGATATAAATATGAGGTATCGCATGGAATATACTACATCACTGCGAAGTGGTTGCATTTTGCAATAATATTAAGGACATACTATACAAAAGCTATCGCAGTAACAAAGGTCTTATTTGAGTACTAGCTTATATGCCCGTGCTTTGCAACGATTGTTAAATATTGACCAGTGTATAACATGGCTTTTTAGGGTTCCGGACGTAGGTCAGCAGAAACAGAATCCTTGTTGGATCGCTGTCATAAACTCAGAACTCGTAGCCAAGATGACAAATTTAAGTAGAATTCATACAAAAAGTGAAATTAAGTCCGTACTCCGAAACGATGTGAATTCAATGTTAGGTTGAGTTCATAAAGTTAGGAACGCGTAATTGTCTGTTTGGCGTAAACTTCTCAAAACACTTTTATAGTTGAGATGAGAAATAGTAATAATAATAACAGCGCAATGTATTGGTTCTATGGTCTAGTACTAAACTGTTCATTTCTCACAGTAAGTTTACGCTGATGTATTAGTATTTTGCAGTGTTGCACTGGGGACAATGTAGTTATTCTGTATGCTGTGCTCCCTATTATCGTAAACACGATGAATGCGGAAATTCTGGTAATTCAATCAACAGAACAGTTCACGTCCGTTAAATAAGACCCATGATGGTGTCAGTGTGCGATAAAGTAAGTCTGGGAAATAGTTGCAGGAATGGAGTCAGCTGATCATTGTAGAAGTTTCCGTTAAATACAGTATTTCCACTGAATTTTCTTGACTGTGTTAGCAGCATCTGCCACTCTTTCAGCTAATAATTGTCCCCACGTCCTGCAGTGATTACTTCGTAAAGCACGAAGTTGAAATCCACGTTGTGTAATAGAAGTATATATTCAGAAGTCGGATTATAACTCTGAGTACAATTGTCTCTGCAAGAGAAGACGTCTTTCTGTATCTTAATGTAGTCCGCACCAAAAATAAGTAATTACAAATTTAAATCACAATATTGTACCAAACAATAATGAAAGCAGATTGGTTTCTGATGATTTTGTCTCTCACATGTCTATATTATCTCTAGTGGCAGCCACAGAGCAGAAATATCTCTGGAGCGAGCATTCAGATGCACAAACACATTTTGTGTCCTCCACATTATGGTGGAAATGTCACGTGATATTGTGGAAAATTTACTAATCGCTGACTTTAGCTTGGCCTTTTTTGTTCGGTTAAGACGGATGACTATGTGTAAATGGCGGTTTTAGCGACGCTTCCTCAAAATACGTGTTGTTTCTGTGATACATATATTTAGATATTATTTCATGTTATGTGGTAGCTCTGAGAAAAGGATGTGGGGCTTCTTTGCAGCCAACCAGCACCGACCACAATAGTACAAGTTTATATGCCAACTAGCTCTGCCGATGATGAGGATATCGAAGTAATGTATGAGAAGATAAAAGAAATCATACATAAAGTTAAGGGAGACGAAAACGTGATTGTGTCTGGGGACTGGAACTCGGTAGTAGGAAAAGGAAGAGGAGGAAGTGTTGTAGGTGAATATGGACTGGGGGAAAGAAATGAAAGAGAATATCGCTCGGTATAATTTTGTGCAGAGCACAATTTAATGATCACCAATACTTGGTTTAAACATCATGAAAGAAGGCTGTATACGTGGAAGAGACCAGGAGACAGTCGACGGTATCAGATTGGCTATATAACGGTAAGGAATAGATTTACGAACCAGGTTTTAAACTGTAAGACATACCCAGGGCAGATGTAGACTCTGACCATAACTTATTGGTAATGAACTGCAGATTAAAACCTAAGAGACTGTAGAAAGATAGAAAAGTTAGGAGATGGAACCTGGACAAACTGAAAGAAGAGGTTGTGGAGCGTTTCAGAGAGAACATTAGGCAAGGATTGGCTGAAACGAAGGAAAGTAATGCAGTACAAGAAGAATGGGTAGCTCTGAGAGATAGAGTAGTGAAAGCAGCAGATGATCACAATTGGCAGTAGGACAAGGCCTAATAGAAAACCCTGGCTAACACAGGATATACTGGACTTAATTAGTGACAAGAGAAAATATAAAAATGCATTAAGTGAAGCATACAAAAGGGACTAAAACGTCTGAAAAATGAGATTGACAGAAAGTGCAGAGTGGCTAAGCAGGAATGGCTAGAGGGCACATGCAGAACCAATAGAAGACTGTATAACCATGGGAAAGGTAGATACCGCCTACAGGAAATAAAAGAGATATTTGGAGACAAGAAAAGCAACTGTATGAATATCAAGAACTTAGACGGAAAACCAGTACTAATCAAAGAGGGGAAAACAGAACTGTGGAAGGAATATATAGGGGACCTGTACAAAGGAAATAAACTTCAAGGTAGTATTTTAGAAATGGAAGAGGAAGTGGAGGAAGAGGAAACAGGAGGTACGATACTGCGAGAAGAATTTGACAGGGCGCTGAAAGATTTGAGCCGAAACAAGGCCTCTGGAATAGAAGATATTCCATCTGAACTGCTGATATCATTAGGAGAGCCAGTCATGAAGAAATTATTCCACCTGGTATGCAAGATGTCTGAGACAAAGGAAATACCCTCCGACTTCAATAAGAATATGTTGTTGTTGTTGTTGTTGTTGTTGTTGTTGTGGTCTTTAGTCCGGAGACTGGTTTGATGCAGCTCTCCAACCTAATCTATCCTGAGCAAGCCTCTTAATCTCCTCATAAGTACAGTAACCCACATCCATTTGAATCTGCTTACTATATGCGTCACCCTCTGCGATTTTTACCCCACACACTTCCCTCCAATGCTAATTTCACAATTCCTTGATGTCTCAGAATGTGTCCTACTAATCGAGCCCTTCTTTTAGTCAAGGTATGCCAGAAATTCCTTTTCTCCACAATTCTGTTCAGTACTTCCTCATTAGTTACACGATCCACCACCTAATCCTTTGAATTCTTCTGTAACACCACATTTCAAAAGCCTCTATCCTCTTCCTGTCCGCACTGTTTATCGTCCATGTTTCACTCCCATACAAGGCAATACTCCACACAAATGCCTTCAGAAAGGACTTCCTTACACTTAAATCAATATTCGATGTTAACAAATTTATCTTATTCAAAAACGCTTTTCTTCCCATTGCCATTCTGCATTTTATATCCTCTGTACTGCGACCATCTTTTGTTATTTTACTACCCAAGTAACAAAACTCATCTACCTCCTTTATTGTTTCGTTGTCTAATCTAATTCCTTCAGCATCGCCTGATTTTCTTAGATTGCACTCCATTACTCTTTTTTGCTCTTGTTAATGTTCATCTTATATGCTTCTTTCAACACACTGTCCATTCCGTTCAATTGCTCCTCCAGGTCCTTTGCTGTCTCTAACAGAGTTACAATGTCATCGGCAAAAAGCAATGTTTTCATTTCTTCGCCCTGAACTTTAATTCCTCTCCAAATTTCTCCTTGCTTTCCTTTATAGCTTGCTCAATGTACAAATTGAACAACATTGGAGCAAGGCTACAACCCTGTCTTACACCCTTCCCAACCTCTGCATCTCTTTCGTGCCCTTCAACTCTGATAACTGCTGTCTGGTTTTTGTACAAGTTGTAAATAAAACTTCCTGGCAGATTAAAATTGTGTGCCGGAACCGGGACTCGAACCTGGGACCTTTGCCTTTCGCGGGCAAGCGCTCTACCACTGAGCTACCCCGACACGACTCACGAAAGGCAAAGGTCCCAGGTTCGAGTCCCGGTTCCGGCACACAATTTTAATCTGCCAGGAAGTTTCATATCAGCGCACACTCCGCTGCAGAGTGAAAGTTTCATTCTGGAAACATCCCCTAGGCTGTGGCTAAGCCATGTCTCCACCATATCCTTTCTTCCAGGAGTGCTAGTCCTGCAAGTTTCGCAGGAGAGCTTCTGTGAAGTTTGGAAAGTAGGAGGCGAGGTACTGGCGGAAGTAAAGTTGTGAGGCGGCATCGTGAGTCGTGTCGGGGTAGCTCAGTGGTAGACCGCTTGCTCGCGAAAGGCAAAGGTCCCAGGTTCGAGTCCCGGTTCCGGCACACAATTTTAATCTGCCAGGAAGTTTCATATCAGCGCACACTCCGCTGCAGAGTGAAAGTTTCATTCTGGAAACATCCCCTAGGCTGTGGCTAAGCCATGTCTCCACCATATCCTTTCTTCCAGGAGTGTTAGTCCTGCAAGTTTCGCAGGAGAGCTTCTGTGAAGTTTGGAAAGTAGGAGGCGAGGTACTGGCGGAAGTAAAGTTGTGAGGCGGCATCGTGAGTCGTGTCGGGGTAGCTCAGTGGTAGACCGCTTGCTCGCGAAAGGCAAAGGTCCCAGGTTCGAGTCCCGGTTCCAGCACAATTTTTTAATCTGCCAGGAAGTTTCATATCAGCGCACACTCCGCTGCAGAGTGAAAGTTTCATTCTGGAAACATCCCCTAGCCTGTGGCTAAGCCATGTCTCCACCATATCCTTTCTTCCAGGAGTGCTAGTCCTGCAAGTTTCGCAGGAGAGCTTCTGTGAAGTTTGGAAAGTAGGAGGCGAGGTACTGGCGGAAGTAAAGTTGTGAGGCGGCATCGTGAGTCGTGTCGGGGTAGCTCAGTGGCAGTCTGCTTGCGGCAGCGGCGGTGTAAGGAGGTCGCGCGGTGCCTCGCTGCGGCAGCGGTTTGTTTACTTCCGCGTGGGGTAAGTCTGTTCGCTTACGCCAGCGTTTACTGTAGTGTGTATTGTGAAAATGAAAACGCAGTAATGGATAACATTAGTAGACGAGACACGTTGAAATTTACATTCGAACGAAAATTTGCCCGACCAACGTCCTTTGAATTTGAAGATTGGCTCATAGAAGTTGCTAAGATCCGACTCGAAGACATAATTGGATATCATATGTCGATTATCAATAGTGTCATGTATGTGAAACTGGCATCTGCCGAATTATGTGAAAAAGTAGTGCAGGACACAGGTGGTTCATTGAAATTTAATCATAGAGACGGCAATATAGGTAATGTCACTGTTGATCTTGTTGGTTTCGGAGTTAGAACTGTTCGGATTTTTGAGTTGCCATTCGAGGTTCCAGCTGAAGCAATAAACTCGGTAATTGCTCCATATGGTAGAGTACTCAGCAATTTTGCCGAGAGATGATCAAGCGCACATAAATTGCCTGTTTTGAATGGTGTTAGGCAACTGAAGGTTGAACTGTGCCGACATATACCATCATATATAAATGTTTGCGGTTTTAGAGGCATTGTGATGTATGACGGTCAACCGAAAACCTGTGCCATTTGTAATTTACCAGGGCACGTTCGCGCTGACTGTGAAACACTTCAGCCCCCGAATATGACTATCTTGCCAGCTACGTATGTAGCTGTCGCACGTGGTCAGCTGACAGAGCCATTAATTAGTGAGGTTCTTTTAGACAATATCCCACCTGATGACGTCGTACAAGACATTATAACTCAAATGGACATCCCGGAGAGCACGCCAGAACAGCCACCACAGAAAGAAGCCATTGACCAGTCTCCTCCACAATCAGCGGAAGAGATTCCGGTATGTAAAGAGGATACGGGGAAGCAGGAAACAGCTGACAACCAGACACCAGTAAGTCAGCCTGAGACCTTCGCAGACGGGCAGAGTAGCTCTCCAGCAAAGTCACCACGAACCCACAAGAAACGACGACTGGCCCGCGAGGGGGCAGAGGAGAAGGCTGCTCCTTTACGAGCAAAGGCAAAAGAAGTGAAGGAAAAAATATGTGGAAAGTCACCAGATGGTTCAGCTAAACAGAAGCAGTCAACCAAGCCCAGTAAGGAAACCCCAGATATGACGTCCGACAAACTTACTTCGGAACATGCATACCCAACGCAGAACCAAGAACAGCAAAATACTTTGCCTTCCAAATTTATCACTGGCGTCGACTGGACAGGGGAGGTAGACATGGAGGACGCTTCCGGGGATTCTGGAAACGCAGCACATGATCTTCCAACTGCTGCTGCGGTGAAGAATAAAAATAGTACGGAAGCAATGGAAATACCAGAAGCGGAGAAAGAAGAGGACTCGGATTTCTATTAACTGTTGGCAATTTTCATTTCATAACCCACATGTGTGATCGTCAAGCCTATAAAATTGCAACGTTAAACATCAATAAGAGTCGCAGCTCCATTAGGCTCCGTCATATTCAAGATTTCCTGTATTCTGCTGATATTGATATTCTTTTTCTACAGGAGGTTGCAGATATTAAGTTAGAAGAACTATTCGGATACAACGTCATAGCAAACCCAGGTCGTGGTGCAGATTTGGGGACTGCTATCTTATTAAGAGAGGGAATTGTGGCGCAAAACATAGAAATGCTTCTCAACAATCGAGGGATCGCCGCCACCATCAATAACGTTAGAATTGTAAACATCTATGCCCCCTCAGGATCCAATAACAGGCGACGCAGAGCGGAGTTTTACACGGAGGAGATTCTTCCGCTACTTACATCAACGTCTGATCAGCTTATCGTGGGGGGAGATTTTAACTGTGTTCTGCACCCTAAAGATCAGACACCTAATTTTAACAAATCCGTGGAACTGGAACGGATAGTAAAGGATTTACTTTTAACAGACAGTTGGGAGCATAAGTATGGAGTAACTCCTGGTTTTACGTATGTGACAACTCATTCGGCAAGTAGATTAGACAGGATATATGTATCAGACAACTTAAAACACCAAATTATACATTGCGAGGTATGGCCAACTATTTTCACGGACCATGCTGCATATATTTGTACTTTAAACTTGCAGAAACAGGGAACGTACCGTAGTAAAGGAACATGGAAACTTAATATCTCGCATTTAAATGATCAAGGATGTAAGGATGCCTTCACACATGCGTGGAATGAAAGTCTCGCCAAGTATAGGACATATAATTCGGCAATCAAATGGTGGCTACAATGTGCTAAACCCAAATTAAGGAAAGCCATGCTACATTACTCAAGGGAGAAGAACTGGTGGCTTAAGCGAACCATGGAATTTCACTACTCAAGTCTAAGGGAACTATATAAACTGGACGCGACAGTAATCGAGAACTACGCCGAAATTAAAAAAGTGCAAGCTAAACTACTACTTCTTAAACGAAAACAGTTAGAAGGTTTGAAAGTCAGATCTCGAACCCAGGACTCGCTACACAATGAAGGGACGTCAATCTACCATCTGGCACGTGAGAGTAAACGAGGACGACAGAAGATACCCACAGAACTAAAAACTAGAGACGGCGCAATCTTAACTCAACAGAAAGATATTAGAAATGAGATTCAGACTGTCTACACGGAATTGATGTCTGAGAAAACGATTGATGACAACGCCTTTGAAGAACTGACTAACAATTTAACTAACAGACTTACCCCTTCTGAATATGATGAACTTACAACACAAATAACAGAAGACGAGTTGGAAGATGTGGTGTTCCACAGTCCCAAGAATAAATCTCCAGGAAGTGACGGACTCCCGGTGGAGTTTTATCAAGCCTTTTGGTCGCAAATGAAGACACAACTGTTAGAGATATGTACAGAATTAATGAAACCGGATCTACAGGTTCCTCAAGAGTTCAGTGAAGGACTTGTCGTCTTAGTCCCAAAGCGCACAAATAGTAATGCTATCTCGAATCTTAGACCGATTACTCTTTTGAATAGCGATTATAAACTTTTTGCACGTATTCTTGCAAAAAGGATGAAAAATGTAATGAATACAATTACTGGACCTTATCAAACCAGTGTCGGGAGAGATAGAACCATCTATCAAACATTAGTTGATTACCGCGATCTAATATCGGTGGCAGACGCATGCAAAATTAAATGTGCAATAGTAAGCTTGGATTTTAATAAAGCTTTCGATAGAGTGAACCACCGATATTTGTTCAACGTCATGCGGTCGCTAGGTTTTCCCCTGAATTTCATCAGTGTAATAAGGAATCTATTACAAAATCACGGGTGATTGTCAATGGACGCCGGCCGCGGTGGCCGAGGTGACTGAGGCGCTCCAGTCACGGTCAGCACGGTCACTACGGCCGGGGGTTCGAATCCCCCCTCGGGCATGGATATTTGTGCCGTCTTTAGTCTTAGCTAGTTAATAAGTAGTTTGTAAGCTTAGGGACTGATGACCCCGTAGTTAAGTCCCATAAGTTGTACAAACATTTGAACATTGATTTTTGTCAATGGACGACCAGGTGACATAATCCCGGTAAAAAGCTCCGTAAGACAGGGGTGCCCCATGTCGGCGACACTTTTTGCGATCGCTATAGAACCACTGCTATCCACACTGACGGCGCGTTTAAAAGGAATACAAATACACGGTCAGAAGTTAGCGTGTCGAGCTTATGCCGACGACGTGGGATTCCTGGTCAACGACGCGAATGAGGTAGACACCGCACTTCAGATAACTCGGATATATGAAAAGGCATCCGGTGCACTATTAAATTGGCAAAAATCGGGCATCATGAACATAGGCAAAGGAATAGGCTTGCCCAATCATCACAAGTTGACAGAGGTGTCCAAGTTGCAATGTCTCGGTGTCGATTTTCGTAAAACAATTCGACCAACCGTTGCCGCGAATTACAAACAGCTATTAGCTAAGATACGGGCGTGTCTACAACTGCACAGTGTCAGGAAATTAGATGAGCTGCAAAAAGTGGCGCTGGCGAATACCTACATCATGGCTAAGGTGAACTACGTGGCTCAAGTCCTGCCGATACCTCACGACATAGCGCAAAGAATGCTGGCAGCTCTTGGACACTTCGTATGTCGTGCACATATTTTCAAAATCAAGTACGACACCCTGACTCTCCCTTTGCTACTAGGTGGCTTGAATCTCATTGATATACACAAGAAGGCGCAAGCACTCTACGTGTGCCAAACGTATAAACAATGGAAGCTGTCAACCAACACTTTGACTAGTCACCTGTTGGAAGAAATAGCCCCACTAGACCTACGACCGCCAATCAGTGTCAGTCATTTATCACATGCCTTGCAGCACTTGAGGTGTTTTCTTATCGACTACAGCTACATACGAACGAGAATTCCTGAAAGAAAAATGTCAACAGTTAAGGAAATATACCTGGCACTATTGTTAAACAAAGAAAGAAATGCGATAGAATGGAAATTCCCGAATAACGACTGGAAAGCAACGTGGGAAAACATCCACAGTTCTGACTTACCTTCACAAGTAAAGGCAACGTGGTATATGACGGTTAATAGAAAAACTCCGACGATGTCCAGACTACATAAAATTCACATAAAAGACTCTCCCATGTGCCCCACATGTAATTTAGTCGACAGCGACGAACACCGTTTTGTCTGCAGTATCAATAAAGAAATATGGGAGTACACAAGGCAAAAGTTGGGGCAGGTCAGACGAACTTCGCCAAATACAATAACACCGGCCGATGGCCTCAACCCCGACACAATTCCATATCCAAAGACAAAACGAAATGCGGTAAATTGGATAATGGGCCATACCGTGTACTATATTTTTAGTACAGAACCAAAGAGAAAGGAGGACTTCATACACTACCTGATAATGCAACACGACCAGATACGAAGATAGAAGAAATACAAGGAGCGTTATGCCAACTTCCTGATTAAAATTATAATGTAATACATACAGAACACTCAATCGGAGAAAGACTAAACAATAAGGAATATACATGGAAGATGTTCTTTTATTTTGCTAACGTTTTGATTTTGCCTTTTTACAATAACAAGAACAAAATAGAAAAATTAAGGGGCATACTGTTTGCCGACGAAGGCATTTATGTTAATATAGCATTCAGTTATGATGTTATACTTATATAATGTGTTTATATGTACAGGTACTATGTCCCTTTCAAAGAAGACCTATTTAGTTACTTTAAGTCAATTTCTGTGCCTGGAAGAAATCTTTATTTTTGCTCTCGATAAACACGAAAGGTAATAGAGAGAGATTTATTTTACAACATTTTATATTTATTTTACAACTATTTTAAAGGAGTTCAGAACAGAACGGTATACAAACCGCAACAACAAACATGGCAACGGATAATATACAGAAGCAAGACTTTTACTTCATTTTCAAGAATTATTTCGTTTAAAGGCGCAGAAGCCGAGCCGAGAAGGCAATAATTGGCGAGCGGAAGGACGGGTTGAAGGGGAGGAAGGAGACCCGAAAAAAAAAAAAAAAAAAAAAAAAAAAAGGAAAAAAAAGTGGTAGAGCGCTTGCCCGCGAAAGGCAAAGGTCCCAGGTTCGAGTCCCGGTTCCGGCACACAATTTTAATCTGCCAGGAAGTTTCATATCAGCGCACACTCCGCTGCAGAGTGAAAGTTTCATTCTGGAAACATCCCCTAGGCTGTGGCTAAGCCATGTCTCCACCATATCCTTTCTTCCAGGAGTGCTAGTCCTGCAAGTTTCGCAGGAGAGCTTCTGTGAAGTTTGGAAAGTAGGAGGCGAGGTACTGGCGGAAGTAAAGTTGTGAGGCGGCATCGTGTGTCGTGTCGGGGTAGCTCAGTGGTAGAGCGCTTGCCCGCGAAAGGCAAAGGTCCCAGGTTCGAGTCCCGGTTCCGGCACACAATTTTAATCTGCCAGGAAGTTTCATATCAGCGCACACTCCGCTGCAGAGTGAATGTTTCATTCTGGAAACATCCCCTAGGCTGTGGCTAAGCCATGTCTCCACCATATCCTTTCTTCCAGGAGTGCTAGTCCTGCAAGTTTCGCAGGAGAGCTTCTGTGAAGTTTGGAAAGTAGGAGGCGAGGTACTGGCGGAAGTAAAGTTGTGAGGCGGCATCGTGAGTCGTGTCGGGGTAGCTCAGTGGTAGAGCGCTTGCCCGCGAAAGGCAAAGGTCCCAGGTTCGAGTCCCGGTTCCGGCACACAATTTTAATCTGCCAGGAAGTTTCATATCAGCGCACACTCCGCTGCAGAGTGAATGTTTCATTCTGGAAACATCCCCTAGGCTGTGGCTAAGCCATGTCTCCACCATATCCTTTCTTCCAGGAGTGCTAGTCCTGCAAGTTTCGCAGGAGAGCTTCTGTGAAGTTTGGAAAGTAGGAGGCGAGGTACTGGCGGAAGTAAAGTTGTGAGGCGGCATCGTGAGTCGTGTCGGGGTAGCTCAGTGGTAGAGCGCATGCACGCGAAAGGCAAAGGTCCCAGGTTCGAGTCCCGGTTCCGGCATACAATTTTAATCTGCCAGGAAGTTTCATATCAGCGCACACTCCGCTGCAGAGTGAAAGTTTCATTCTGGAAACATCCCCTAGGCTGTGGCTAAGCCATGTCTCCACCATATCCTTTCTTCCAGGAGTGCTAGTCCTGCAAGTTTCGCAGGAGAGCTTCTGTGAAGTTTGGAAAGTAGGAGGCGAGGTACTGGCGGAAGTAAAGTTGTGAGGCGGCATCGTGAGTCGTGTCGGGTTAGCTCAGTGGTAGAGCGCTTGCTCGCGAAAGGCAAAGGTCCCAGGTTCGAGTCCCGGTTCCGGCACACAATTTTAATCTGCCAGGAAGTTTCATATCAGCGCACACTCCGCTGCAGAGTGAAAGTTTCATTCTGGAAACATCCCCTAGGCTGTGGCTAAGCCATGTCTCCACCATATCCTTTCTTCCAGGAGTGCTAGTCCTGCAAGTTTCGCAGGAGAGCTTCTGTGAAGTTTGGAAAGTAGGAGGCGAGGTACTGGCGGAAGTAAAGTTGTGAGGCGGCATCGTGAGTCGTGTCGGGGTAGCTCAGTGGTAGAGCGCTTGCCCGCGAAAGGCAAAGGTCCCAGGTTCGAGTCCCGGTTCCGGCACACAATTTTAATCTGCCAGGAAGTTTCATATCAGCGCACACTCCGCTGCAGAGTGAAAGTTTCATTCTGGAAACATCCCCTAGGCTGTGGCTAAGCCATGTCTCCACCATATCCTTTCTTCCAGGAGTGCTAGTCCTGCAAGTTTCGCAGGAGAGCTTCTGTGAAGTTTGGAAAGTAGGAGGCGAGGTACTGGCGGAATTAAAGTTGTGAGGCGGCATCGTGAGTCGTGTCGGGGTAGCTCAGTGGTAGAGCGATTGCTCGCGAAAGGCAAAGGTCCCAGGTTCGAGTCCCGGTTCCGGCATACAATTTTAATCTGCCAGGAAGTTTCATATCAGCGCACACTCCGCTGCAGAGTGAAAGTTTCATTCTGTAAGTTGTAAATAACCTTCCTTTCCCTATATTTTACTCCTGCTGATTTCACGATCTGAAAGAGTGTATTCCAATCAACATTATCAAAACCTTTCTCCAAATCTACAAAAGCTAGAAATGTAGGTTTGCCTTTCCTTAATCTGTCTTCTAAGATAAGCCGTAATGTCATGATTGCTTCGCGAGTTCCTACACTTCTCCTGAATCTAAATTGATCTTCCCCAAGGTCGGCTTCTACCAACTTTTCCATCCTTTTGTAAATAATTCGTGTTAAAATTTTGCAAGCATGACTTATTAAACTGATGGTTCTGTAATTTTCACACCTGTCTGCACCTGCTTTCTTTGGAATGGGGATTATTACTTTTTTTTAAGTCTAAGGGTATTTCCCCTGTCTCATACTTCTTACGCACCAGGTGAAATACTTTTGTCATGGCTGGGAGACTTCAGTAGTTCCGCGGGAATGTCGTCCACTCCAGGGGCCTTGTTTTAGTGCTCTGTCAGATTCCCCTCTCACTATAATATCTCCTCTTTCATCTTCATCTACATTCTCTTCTCTTCCTACAATATTGTCTCTAAGTTTCTTTCCTTTGTATAGTCCCCATATATATTCTTCCCACCTTTCAGCTTTCCCTTCTTTGCTGAGAACCGGTTTTCCATCTGAGTTCTTTATATTCGTACAACTGCTTTTCCTGTCTCCAAATGTTTCTTTTATTTTCCTGTATGCGGTATCTATTCATTCACTACTTATACATTCTTCTACTGACTTGCATTTTTCTTCCACCCACTCCTGCGTAGCTATTTTACACTTCCTGTGAATCTCATTTCTTAGTCGTCTGTACTCCATTTTGCCTGTTTCATTTACTGCGTTTTTATATTTTCTCCTTTCATCAATTAAATTTAGTATTTCCTGTGATATCCAAGGATTTTTTGCAGGTCTTGCCTTTCTACCTATTTTGTCCTCTGCTGCCTTCACTTTTTCATTTCTCAATGCTACCCATTCTTCTTCTACTATTTTATTTTCCCCCGTTTCTGTCAACTGTTGCCTAAAGCTCCCTCTGAAATTCTCAAGAACTTCAGGTTCCTTCAATTTATCCAGGTCCCATCGCCTTATTTTTCTACCTTTTTGCAGTTTTTTCAGTTTCAGCCTGCAGTTCATGATCAACAAATTATGGTCAGAGTCTATATTTGCCCCTGGGTATGTTTTACAGTTTAAAACGTGGTTCCAGAATCTATGTCTGACCATTATGAAATCTATCTGGTACCTCCCTTTGTCTCCTGGTCTCTTCCACGTATATAACCTTCGTTCGTGATTCTTAAACCAGGTGTTTGTTATGATTAAGTTATGTTCCGTGCAAAATTCTACCAGGCGATCTCCTCTTTTATTCCTTTTGCCTAGTCCATATTCACCTACTATTTCACCTTCCCTTACTTTTCCTTCTACCGAATTCCAGTCTCTCATCACAATTAAGTTTTCCTCTCCCTTAAGTTTCTGAATAATATCCTTTGCCTCCTCATACATTACTTCGATCTCCTCTTCCTCGGCAGAGCTAGTGGGCATATAAACTTATACTACTGTGGTCGGTGTTGGCTTTGTACCTATGTTGACTATGATAATTCGATCACTGCGCTGCTGATAGTAGTTTACCCGCATTCCTATTTTCTTATTCAGTATCAGACTTACTCCTGTAATACCTCCAACTAATTTTGTATTTATAATCCTGTACTCGCCTGACCAGAAATTCTATTCCTCTTTCCATCGAACTTCACTTATCTCTACTATATCTAACGTAAGCCTATCCATTTCCATTTTTAAATTTTCTAACTTCCCTACCAAATTAAGAGATCTAACATTCCACGCTCCGATCCGTAGAATGCCACTGTTGCCTTTCCTGATGATAACATCCTCCTGAGTAGTCCCCGCCCGGAGATCCGAATGGGGGACTATTTTACCTCCCGAATATTTTACTCGAGAGGATGCCATCATCATATATTCATACAGTAGAGCTGCATGTCCTCGGGAAAAATGTTCAAATGTTTGTAAATCTTATGGGACTTAACTACGGGGTCATCAGTCCCTAAACTTACAAACTACTTACGAACTAGGACGGCACAAATAACCATGCCAGAGGGGGGATTCGAACCCCCGACCGTATTGGCCGTGCAGACCGTGACTGAAGCGCCTCAGTCCCCTCGGCCACCGCGGCCGGCTGTCCTCGAGAAAAAGTAACGGCTGTAGTTTCCCCTTGCTTTCAGCCGTTCGTAGTAGCTGTGTGGCAAAGCCACATTAGCTGATGTTACAAGGCCAGTCAATCATCCAGACTGTTGCCCCTGTAACTACTGAAAAGGCTGCTGCCCCTCTTCAGGAACCACACGTTTGTCTGGCCTCTCTACAGAAACCCCTCCGCTATGGTTGCACCTACGGTACGGCTATTTGTATCGTTGAGGCACGCAAGCCACCCCACCTCGGCAATGTCTGTGGTTCATGGGGGTGGAATAAGTATATAGTAATTCTAATTCCAAAGAGAGCAAGTTCAGACAAATGTGAAAATTACAGAACTATCAGTTTCATAAGTCATAGCTGCAAAATAATAACACGAATTTTTTACAAACGAATGGAAAAACTTCTTGAATCCAACCATGGGGAAGATCAGTTTGGATTTATGAGAAATGTAGGAACACGGGAGGCAAAATTCACATTACGACTTATCTTAGAAGATAGGCTAAGGAAAGGCAAACCTACGTTTTTAGAATTTGTAGATTTGGAGAAAGCTTTTGACAATGCCGACTGGAACAATCTCTTCCATATTTTGAAGGTATCAGGTGTAAAATATAGAGAGCGAAGAGTTATATTCAACTTATACAAAAACCAGATAGCGCTTATCAGAGTCGAAGGGCATGAAAGGGACGCAGAGGTTGCGAAGGGAGTAAGACAGGGTTGTAGCCTTTCCCCAATGTTATTCAATCAGTACATTGAGCCAGCAGTGAAGGAATGCAAGCAGAAATTTGGAGAGGGAATTAAAGTTCAGGGAGAAGAAATAAAAACTTTACGGTTTGCCGATGACATAGTAATTCTGTCAGAGACCGCAAAGGATCGGGAAGAGCAATTGAATGGAGTGGACATTGTCTTGAAAAGAGGGTATAAGATGAACATCAACTAGAGTAAAACAAGGATAATGGCATGCAGCTTCAGAAAGTCAGACGATGCTGAAGGAATTAGATTAGGTAATGAGACAATTAAAGTAGTAGATGCGTTTTATTATTTGGGAAGCAAGATAAGTTCTGATGGTCGAAGTAAAGAAGATATAAAATGTAGAATGGTTATGGGAAGAAAAGCGTTTCTGTATAATAGAAAGTTGTTGACATCCAATATTAATTTAAATGTTAGGAAGTCTTTTCTGAACGCATTTGTCTGGAGTGTAGTATTGTATGGCAGTGAAACGTGGACTATAGTAAGTTCAGACAAGAAAATACAGAAGCTTTTGTAATGTGGTGCTACAGAGGAATTATGAAAATTAGATGGGTAGATCACGCAACTAATCAAGAGGTGCTTAACCGAATTGGGGAGAAAAGGCGTTTCTGGCATATCTTGACTAAGAGATGGGATAGATTCGCGGGACACATTCTGAGACATCAAGGAATCAGCTTAGCATTAGAGGGAAGTGCGTGGGGTAAAAATCGTAGAGGGAGACCGAGGGACAGACACAGTAAGCTGATTCAAAAAGATGTAGGTTGCCGAATTTATTCTCAGATGAAGAGACTTGCACAGGACAGAGTAGCGTGAAGAGCTGCATCAAACCAGTCTGCGGACTGAAGCCACAACAACAACCACTCCCCCTAACACGATCATGTATTGTTTCATTGCAGCACTACAAAACAAGCAGCACCTTTAGTGACTTTGATAAAATTAAGCCTATATGTTTACCCAAACTTTTCTCATGTTTCCTGTGGAAACCGCATGAAGATTCGTCCAGTATTTTTGAAGATTGAAGTGAACAGTGACAGGACTACATTTACAAATTTGTTATTAGTATAGATCGCTGCACTGAACAGTAGCTATCACAAGGCGAATCATAGTTTGGTTCAAAAACGAGGACATTGGACAAAAATAGGTAATTTCGCTTAATGAATAACGAACTGTACTCGACTAAATCGAGTCGTTTAGAGATATCGCCATCTGTTAGTCAAGATATGCCAGAAACGCCTTTTCTCCCCAATTCGGTTAAGCACCTCTTGATTAGTTGCGTGATCTACCCATCTAATTTTTAATATTCCTCTGTAGCACCACTTTCAAAGACATAATATCAGTAGCAATCGAGAGATTTATACCAAATAAATTAATAAAAGAGGGGGCCGACCCCCCGTGGTACACAAAACAGGTCAGATCACTGTTGCAGAAACAAAGAAAAACGCATGCAAAATTTAAAAAGACCAGAATCCACAAGACTGGCAATCTTTTACTGAAACACGAAACCTAGCGCGGACATCAATGCGAGAAGCATATAGTAGTTACCACAACGAAATCCTGTCTCGTAATCTTGCAGAAAACCCAAAGAAATTCTGGTCATATGTGAAGTACACTAGCGGCAAAACACAAACAATACCTTCACTACGCGATAGCAATGGTAATAGTACCGACGACAGTACTGCTAAGGCACAATTACTAAACACAGCTTTCCGAAATTCGTTCACCAAAGAAGACGAAGTGAACACTCTAGTATTCAATCCAAGAACAGATGCCAGCATGCGAAACTTAGAAGTAGATGTTCCTGGAGTAGTAAAACAACTTAAGTCACTAAACAAAAACAAATCTTTCGGGTCGGATTGTATACCAACTAGATTCCTTTCAGAGTATGCTGATCCAATTGCTCCGTACTTAGCTATAATTTACAACCGATCACTCAGCGAAAGATCTGTACCCAAAGACATGAAAGTTGCCCAAGTTACTCCAATATTCAAGAAAGGCAATAAGAGTGATCCCCAAAATTACAGGCCTATCTCATTGACGTCGATTTGCAGTAGGATTTTGGAACATATACTTTGTTCGAATATTATGAACTACCTCGAAGAGAACGACCTATTAACTAATAGTCAGCACGGACTCAGAAAGTAACGCTCTTGCGAAACACAGCTTGCCCTTTATTCACATGAAGTGTTAAGTGCCATCTACAAAGGATCTCAAATCGATTCCATATTTCTGGATTTCCGGAAGGCTTTTGATACTGTACCCCACAAGCGGCTTCTAATGAAATTGCGTGCTTATGGAATATCTTTCCAATTGTGCGATTGGATTCACGATTTCCTATCAGAAAGGACACAGTTCGTTGTAATTGACGGTAAGTCATCGAGTAAAACAGAAGTGATATCTGGCGTTCCACAGGGAAGCGTTATAGGTCCCCTACTCTTCCTCGTGTTTACAAACGATTTAGGAGACAATCTGAATAGCTCCCTTAGACTGTTCGCGGATGATGCTGTCGTTTATCGGCTAGTGAAGTCAACAGAGGATCAAAAGCAACTGCAAAGCGATTTAGACAAAATTTCTACTTGGTGCGAAAATTGTCAATTGACACTAAATAAAGAAAAGTGTGAAGTAATACACATGACCACTAAAAGAAATCCACTGAACTTCAAATACGCGATAAATCAGTCAAACATTAAGGTCGTAAATTCTACCAAATACCTAGGAGTTACAATTACGAACAACTTTGACTTGAGAGAACACACAGAAAATATTGTGGGGAAGGCGAATCAAACGTTACGTTTCATTGGCAGAACGCTTCGAAGATGCACCAGCTCCACCAAAGAGACTGCCTACATCACACTTGTGCGTCCTCTCCTGGAGTACTGTTGCCCCTTGTGGGACCCTCACCAGGTGGGACTGACGGCAGATATTGAGAAGGTTCAGAGAAGGGCAGCTCGTTTTGTTTTATCACGTTACGGGGGGGAAAGCGTCACGGAAATATTGCACGAATTGGGGTGGAAATCATTAAAAAAAAGACGTTATTCATTGCGGCGTGATCTGTTTGCGAAGTTTCAATCACCGACTTTTAGTTCTGAATGTGAAAATATTTTGCTAGCACCCACCTACTTAGGGAGACATGACCATCCCAATAAAATAAAAGAAATCAGATCGAAAACGGAACGATTTAGGTGTTCTTTCTTCCCGCGCGCTATTAGAGAATGGAACGGCAGAGAAAAGTTATGAAAGTGGTTAATGAACTCTCTGCCAGGCACTTAAATGTGATTTGCAGGGTATCTATGTAGATGTAGATGTACTCGCAAATGGCAGAAAGACTCCACCTATCTGGCAAGTTATTCATTGGGCAAGTCTGGATCTGCTCACATCACGTGGTGAGTAATCACAATAATTTTTTATGCTTAACAGGTAACAATAATAGAATTTTTAAGTTAATACAAGGAAAACATAAATCGTGCTCACAAATAAAGGAATTTCTACATGTGTTTAACAAGAAAAGACAGCTAACAGACCTAACCTTGGCCAGAGAAAGAGGCCAGCACTTGTCTGTAGAGGAAACCGCGGTAATAATGGACCTTCAGCTACTACATCTGACGACGCAGTACGGGTACAAGCAGGTCTTTCCTTCAGGAGCAACACATACCCTTTAAACAACATCCAGAGAGTAATAAACACGATCTGTACAATTCTATCAACCCCGGTAAATATAATTCCTGCTTTGAATGTTCAAATGTGTCAATGGACTGTTCGCAACAATTGGTGAAGATATCGCGTTACTATTTTTTTTAACAATCTATAAAATCATTTTGTTTTGGTCGAAACTAAGGCGGAAGCAGCATCTTTAGGCAAGTATCAGCTCGGCCGAAGTTTTGTAATTGTTACCTTATTTG
This sequence comes from Locusta migratoria, assembly GCA_026315105.1. Classification (NCBI taxonomy): domain Eukaryota; kingdom Metazoa; phylum Arthropoda; class Insecta; order Orthoptera; family Acrididae; genus Locusta; species Locusta migratoria. The sequence goes on from CM048747.1 coordinate 519,009,776, forward strand.
TATAAATTCTTACTTTGTACTGTATTTTTGATAGTACAATTAATGTAATTCTCATTGTTCTCTTTACTGTTGTGACAAAACTTTTCCGTTAAAATATTATCACCTGTCTTCTCTTGGTACTTTTTTTTTTTATTTTTTTTTAAGTTTATTTTCTTTGCCAGTACTGGTTACGAATGACTAGGCCTATATCCTGGAAGGAACACAGCGTACATTGGCACTAGGAAATACGTCACGTGACATCCCTCGCTCGAAACATTGTCCCAAACTCTCTCTTGCATACGTCAACTTGCTGTCTGTATCTGATGATTTTTTATTATAAATAAAACGTTGTCATTTCAGAGCTTTGGTGCACTTAAAGTTATTAAAAACACGACGTTCTTAGTGCGATGAAGCATAATCTAACCCTAATGTCTAAAAATGCCATGTTAGCACTTAACATCTACAATCAATGGTACGAGAAGTATGGATTACTGTCGCAGCTGCACGCCATAGCGTTAACCCCCCCCCCCCCCCCCAAAAAAAAATGGCATAGTGGGCAGCACATCTGTTTGTGATGTACGAAAATGTTAGACGATGTATCGAATCCCGCTACTGAGAGTTTTCAACTTGCTTCCTAGAAGACTTTCGCAGACTCAACTGTGTACTGCAATATTCCGAGTTGTAGCAGTGCTTTCTCTGAAAAGTGCATTTGATCTATTTTGTAAAGATGCCATGAAAACATGCCAACGAATTGCAAACACAGACTTTATCATATGTAGGTAAACTAGGGAGATACTGTTATAATGACTTGTAACTGATAGTAGTAACTTTGTGTACAGGTACAGTATAAGTACTAGATATCTGTTAAATTCAGTATTACCACACTTATTCCGTTTGTTATTTTATCTGTAAAAGGAAACGTAGTCACGGTTTGAAACATAATATTTGCTCGTTTTTTAGCGCAGAACGAAGTAACATGAAAAAAGTCATATCTGAACTATAGAAAAGGTAATTGAATCTATATTAAAAGCGTCCCTAGCCACCATGGCAAAGACAAATATTGTAGTAGGCGGACTTGACTCTACCTAATGACCTTCAACATATTCCATAAATAGTGAATAACTGCTTAGAAAATCAAGAAACAAGGTAATTATTTTTGCAATGTATACAACTCCCTTCCGTTGCTACAGAAATCTAGGACTTCATTTACATATCAAACTACCCCTATTAACACGTTGTTTTGAATATCCATTATTACAGTATCTCCCCAGTTTATTTGCATATGCTTCAGAAAACTTTTTTTCAATTCGTTGGTACGTATTTCACGGCATGTTCACGAAACAGAATTAACGCACATTTTAGAGGGAGCACTCTTACAAATGCACAACTCTAAATATTGCAAAACATAGCTCTATTTAATTAATAAAAGTGTCCGATACCCTTTTAGGAGACACGCCCAAAAAATGTTAGTGGCGGGTTTCGAACTACCGACCATATACACCAAAACCTAATTCACTTCCCACTACACTACGGCAAACAGCTCTATTTCTCGTACCATTGATGGCAGGTGCTAACTGCTTATATGGCATTTTTAGATACTGAATTATAATTTATCATTTTGAGAAAGACGTGTTTTTATTAATTCTTTAGTGCGCAATTGCTTTGAAATGACAACGCGTGAGTTATAATAATAAAATCATAAAATACAGAAAGCAAGATGATGTATGCCACAGAGTTTTGTGCGAGGTATGTCACATGACTGATTTCAGAACGCCTGGTCTACGTACAACCTAGTGATAGAGTCAAATCGCCGTTATTTTTGCAAATATCTCTGAAAAGATGCGAGATATGTAAATAAAGTTGTTGGGAATGTTCTCCTCTTCGATACATTTATTCAATTTTCGTCTCAGATGAACGGTTAAGGCATTATTTGGAATAAAATTTCCTGCTGTCTAAGGCCATCACAAACGGTCTATTTTTAGTATTACTGTTTTTTTTATGTCCGAAATCTTTGAAAAGGGGGATTCTGGTCTCTGGCGGCCAACAGTGAGTCTGTAAAATCTGATGTCGATCGGCTGAAAGGCGCCACCTTAAAATTGGGAACACATTACAGACATTGTCATCTAGCCGTTATTTTTGCAGACAGATGCAAAACGATGCGAGATGTGAAGGCAACAAGAGAGCAACGTTGTAGAGAATTTTCTCTTCTACAAACTCGTTTATTCAGTTTTCATTTAAATTTCGAGCTGTCAAAAGGCGATCGCAAAGGCATAGTTTTAGTGATACTACCGTAATCTAAGATGGGCCAAAAGGCGAAGAAGGTAATCAATAATGATAGTAATCTACAAACCTGATCGAAAACTATTTGACGGTACATACTTTAACAATCCTGAGAAAGTAATTTTCGTTCTTACAAGCATGTAGGCTAATGATGGGTAGCGTTTTTGTTGTTGTTAAGTGTGTGCCATTAGCTTTGAAGGCTGGAGAAAATAATTATTTTACATCCACCATGGCATCTGAAAGATGATACTTAATTATTCGAATGTAAACAATGACGAGGAATAGGAAGCACGTCGCGTACTTGTTCTGAAGATCACAACAAACACCTTTCTGCCACAAGTCAGCTTTCTGCCACAAGTAACTGTACATTTCCGAATGATTAGATCAGAAGAAAAAAGCCGAAATATTGCAGTAAGCACAAATGGTTGGTTGCAAACGATTTTATTCACGCAATTTCAGAAAAAAATGCACAAATATCCGACAAACAAGCAGAACCTTTCATGTCAGCTACAAGGAACATATTCGTAACCGGAAGTATGGAAAGAACTACTCCAAATTTGCTGAACACCGAAGAAAACACAGTCACATACCAACCTCCAGAGAAGAAGACATGACAATAATTCAAATCAAATGTTCAAATGTTTGTAAAGCTTATGGGACTTAACTACGGGGTCATCAGTCCATAAACTTACAAACTACTTATGAACTACTTACGAACTAGGACGGCACAAATATCCATGCCCGAGGGGGGATTCGAACCCCCAACCGTAGTGGTCGTGCTGACCGTGACTGGAGCGCCCCAGTCATCTCGGCCACCGCGGCCGGCTGACAATAATTGGAACAAAGAAAAGTTAGTACCTTCTAATGCTACAAGAAATTTATGACACCAAGAAAACCAAAGCAGAAAGAAAGAGCCTATTAACTGATCAAGTACCCGTATGAAACAACTCACTGCTTACATTATTACATGAACGTTTCCCCTCGACAGAAAATGTTGAAATCAAAGCTAAAAACACACACACAGACATAGAGAGGAGAGGAATAAGGGAAAAAAGACTTAACTCCATGCTTTTCCTACACACACAAATACACCCCCCTAATGCACGTAGTCAACATATACACCGGTTGTAAACACACGAGGAAGAAGTAAATTAGGAAAACAGGACTGTGAAACTTTTAAATGGAAGAAATCAAAGAAAGTGAAGAAATGAACAAGAAATTGCGTAAATTGCGGAGTTGTGTGACTTCGACCTGTGACCAGGTGTGAGTATAAAAGGCGGCGAAACACACAACTTCATCAACGGTAAAAAAGAAAAGAAAAAATAAACGACTTGAACTGCTTAAAACTGTTAATGTTACATCTGGGAACCAAAATGTAATTTCTAGATAAACCAACCCATTAATGATTGCCTAAAATAGAAGAGGGCGCAAAGCTTCTGTATAAAATAAAGAAATTGCATCAGAAAAACTGTGTTTTATTTCCAAATTAATTGCTTTATCTGCTTTTTTTTTTAAATTTTATGTTATGGTCGGTTTCGAGATGCATTTACACAGGATCCAAAGATGACACTCAAACAATGTCGAAACCAGCCCGGAAATAAAAGATAGCGTTGTTGGTTTTTTAGTAACTGGCAGCATTTTTTTTACATCGCCCCCTCAACCTGTACTACAACGTCAAACCTATAAAGAGTTTCAAAACTCTCTTTTACACCCAAATAATACCTGTTTTGGAATGAAATCGTCTTGGTTGTACTGTTTTTATTCCAAAATAGCATTAAACTAGTTTAGTTCAAGGTGTGAATAAATGGAATTTTTTTTTAATAATTTATATATTAGTTATCACTTATCAGAATAAACACCACACCTCTTGATTACGGCCGATTCGTTCAATAACATTATAAGTCTTTGTTTAGTATTGTAAGTTATCATTGTATATAGAGTAATGTCTTTTCTAACATATAGAGTAATATCTTAGGACATATCTCTGTTTCTTTTTTTTTTTTTTTTTTTTTTTTTTTTTTTTTTTTTTTTCTTTAAAATAAATGTGTGATCATGCCAAATCAGACTGCATTTTTCTATTGAAGAATCCTAGTCATTGTTGGACGTAAGACATTGGTCTGATAGGGAATAATAATAATAATGGCTTCAGTTATTAGCTTCTAATAACTGCTCTCTGAGTAGGTTAGGGGAAGTTTCCACTATGTGGGAGGCAGACCCGGGCTCTGCATTACTAGCAGACATTTTAAGATCATGATGTCTTCTCGACTATACATGACAGCAACACTTAAAATTTATTTTAGGAACAAAAGCTATCTCATTCGTCAATTTTTAACCTACAATGTCCTTACGTTTTTCACATTAACAAAAACATTCAACCTAATAAGATATAATAATAATTACGCACCGTTTAGAGCGTCCATGCTTCTCGCTGTCCCGAACCACAGACACTTGCAGATGACTACAGCACCCTCGCTGACGCCTGGGTCGGCATCCAGTAAGATGGCTGGTCTGTTGAGCCCAGGAAGACGGCGAGGCGTTACTGCTAACTACCTCCACACTTGGGTTTCTGGGTTTCCTGCAAAAAAAAGCATCACGTATATGTAATAACGATGGTGCAGTATTGGTAACTTTTGTATTTCCCAGACGACACAAAGATTTTTCACATTATCGTTAACTGTGTAATATCTGATTTTTTAGACCAAGGGTTTGGCTATATTTTTAAGTAAATATTAATTTTTCTGTACAGCATACTGGTATAACTTAAAACAGATTACTACAATGATTGACACAGTACGGTAAGATTACTTATTCGATAAATTGTGCAGTGAACTATTCTTGTGATTTAACCAACGTATACTGCCGGCTACAACTGCCACGAATACAAAAAGTATGATCGCAATTGCGAATATAACTAAGCATCAGCTGTACATTTTATTGGTGACAACAACGGTCGCCGCAACTGATTTCATTTATACACCTTTTCGCCGTTCATTTCTTACTCTTGCATTTGGAAGGAGAAGGGTGGAGACAAATAGTCGCCTTTTTTATTCTTAGCTGTCGTGTATAGCGGATACTCTCCAGACTTTTGGATCATGTATAACCATCCAGGTGAGTGTAAGGTGAAATTTTCTCCTGTTTACTTGTCTTTCTTCTTCTCTTTGCGTCATTTAAAATTTAAATCTCGATATTCAATGTAGTATGCATTTTCCTCTCCGTAACATGGTTACAACTGTTTTCAGTAAAATAGCCTTTTCACAATACTCAGAGGTTTGGACGCCACCATGTTAAGATTTCATAAATCGTGTGACTACCGACTCTCTATCTGATACCCTACTAGTGTATGAAATTTTTTTGTCCTTAATTAAACCTGCAGAAGGTTTAAATGTTTACGAATTCCGAAACATGCAATTTAAATTATTTTTTCGAGATACTCTGTGGTACTTTAAATCTGACGTACACAATCAAAAAACAATTATTACGTGCAAATATTTCCTTAGTGCGAGGAGGTTACGTACGTGATTAACAGTATCAATATTCCAGCCTAGTCATGCAGTAGATGGGAGCCGAAGTAAAATGTACAAGGTAACTTCACGCCAATTTTTATAAAGTTGTCTGTGACAATATTTCACACTTTTGATGTGGTAGCAGAGATTTATTTCAATTTTCTACGTCATCTCTGATTGTCACAGCATTTGTCCATCAGTTTTACGTATTAATTTATTCAGTATCTGACTTCCGTAAATTTTCGATCCATAATATTTCACAGACAGACTGACGTAATAGATTTTCCTTAATCGATGTATCTTAACAAAATAAAAACATACCTTCTTTGACAGGCGACACTCGCCAAGAAGGTTAACAGAGAATGATAACAAAGGAACTCATCCTGAGACGTGCAAGTTGCACTTGTATGCCACACCGCTGTCGCCTCACTGAATTACTCCTTTGTCTTGTAGTGATAACGAAGTCAGATACCTAAGATTTCTCGCGATATACCATAAAAATCCCCAGTGATTACACTGGCAAAGCTTCCCACAGATATGTCTTATGAAAATAAATTTGCCAGTATTAGGCTAACGCGGATGGATCCGATCTTCCATATACCGCGCATAGCCTGGTACTCATGGGTTCTCCGACTTGGGGAGAGAAGTGTGTTACGATCGTGACAAGACATGGTGTGTCTCATTGAAATTTGCAGTGGTTAACGAAGGAGCCAATTCAAAATTCTATTGGTTCCATCGATACTAAACGGTAAATACACATTGTAACAGTTATTTATAGTGGCGGGTCTCGCTTTGGTTTTAAAACTGTTGGGCAACAAGCTGCAGTCATGACTATTTTTGTTTTAATATATCAGATGCTAATCATGCAGAATGTGCTCAATAATATTTGCAAATACGAATACATTCCATGTATTACTTTTTGAACAATAAATTTATTTAAAATGTTCGCTTACAGTGACCCGGATTACTACTTTTGATTAATGTTAGAACTAGAAAATAAGCCCATTATGACTAAACAAAGCACTGACAGGTTGGCATTAACCTTACTTTTAACCGATATATCTTTCATTTTCTTGCTGTAAGTTTCCTTTCTGTCTTCAGAAAAAGTAATCCCATACTTCTTCTTTGGTTTTTTCCTCCTGCTCATCTTGCCATTTTTATATATTCGGCCTGAAGATTTCCCTGTTTTGGACACCTTCTAGTATATTTCCTGTAAACTTTTGATAATCCATTCCGCACTGTCTCTGTAAAGAATTAATCTACTCTTTTTGTAAGCCTAACTGGGTTCATCATTACAGCTGTGATGGTTAAGTCTGTATAGTCACATATCTATTGGGGAAAAGTGTTTACAGGTAGACCTTTGAAGGAGTTGACGCCGTGGAGGAGTCCTCCCTGGGGCATGGGTGTCTGTGTTTGTCCGTAGGTTAGTTTACCTAGGTTTAAGTAGTTTGTAAGCTACGGACTGATGACCACGAAGTTTGGTCCGATAGATTTACAAACATTTGAACTGTTTTTGAGTTAATGGACATCCATAACCACACTACTGGATATTAAAATTGCTACACCAAGAAGAAATGCAGATGATAAACGGGTATTCATTGGACAAATATATTACAATAGAACTGACATGTGATTACATTTTCACGCAATTTGGGTGCATAGGTCCTGAGAAATCAGTATCCAGAACCACCAACTCTGGCCGTGATAACGGCCTTGACACGCGCGGGCATTGAGCCAAACAGAGTTTGGATGGTGTGAACAGCTACAGATGCCCATGCTGCTTCAACTCGAAAAAAATGTTCAAATGTTTGTTAAGCTTAAGGGACTTAGCTACGGGGTCATCAGTCCCTAAACTTACAAACTACTTATGAACTACCTACAACTAAGGACGACACAAATATCCATGCCCGAGGGGGGGATTCGAACCCCAGACCGTAGTGGCCGTGCAGACCGTGACTGAAGCGCCTCAGTCCCCTCGGCCACCGCGGCCGGCCTTCAACTCGATACCACAGTTCATTAATAGTTGTGACTGGCGTATTGTGACGCACCAGTTGCTCGGCCACCATTGAGCGAACGTTTTCAATGTTGAGAGATCTGGAGTATGTGCTGGCCAGGGCAGCAGTCGAACATTTTCCGTAACCAGAAAGACCCATACAGGACATGCAACATACGGTCGTGCGTTATCCTGCTGAAATGTAGGGTTTGGCAGGGATCGAATGAAGGGTAGAGCCACGGGTCGTAACACATCTGAAATGTAACGACCACTGTTCAAAGTGCCGTCGATGCGAACAAGAGGTGACCGAGACGTGTAACCAATGGAACCCCACACCATCACGACAGGTGATACGCCAGTATGGCGATGTCGAATACACGCTTCCAATGTGCGATCACCGCGATGTCGCCAAACACGGATGCGACCATCATGATGCTGTAACAGAACCTGGATTCATCCGAAAAAATGACGTTTTCCCATTCGTGCATCCAGGTTCGTTGTTGCGTACACCACCGCAGGCGCTCCTGTCTGTGATGCAGCGTCAAGGGTAACGGCAGCCATGGTCTCCGAGCTGATAGTCCATGCTGCTGCAAACGTCGTCAAACTGTTAGTGCAGATGGTTGTTGTCTTGCAAACGTACCCATCCGTTGACTCAGGGATCGAGACGTTACAGCCACGCGGATCTCGACTGCTAGTGATACGGGGCCGTTGGGATCCAGCACTGTGTTTCGTATTGCCCTCCTGAACCATCCGATTGCATATTCTGGTAACAGTCATTGGATCGCGACCAACACAAGCAGCAATGTCGCCATACGATAAACAGCAATCGCGATAGGCTACATCCGACTTTTATCAAAGTCGGAAACGTATGGTATGCGTTTCCCCTCCTTACACGAGGCATCACAACAACATTTCACCGGGCAACGCCGGTCAACTTTTGTTAGTGTATGAGAAATCGCTTGGAAACTTTCCTCGTGTCAGCACGTTGTAGGTGTCGCCACCGGCGACAGCCTTGAGTGAATGCTCTGAAAAGCTAATCATTTGCATATCACAGCATCTTCTTCTTGTCGGTTAAATTTCGCGTCTGTAACACGTCATTTTCGTGGTGTAGCAATATTAATGGCCAGAAGTGTACTTAAAGCAATTTCGTGTCGTAAACGATTTATGCCTAAAAGATCAATATTCAAATGTTTATTGTAATATCTCAGTCGGACAGCGGCGGATCGAAGGATCGATTTTGGACGGGGTCACAGGTCACTGTTTGTGTTTTCAGTTCCGTCCCCTTCTCTTCCAGATAAATATACCTTGTTATCATACTCCCTTTCAACGTATATATGTATAAGATTTTAATAACTGTAAAATACATAATTTTGATAGAATTATTTACGTTATTCATAATATATATGAAATTTTAGTGTAATTTTGTTCTCTCATTACGGCCTGCTGTAAACCAGGAAGATTTTTATCTCTTCCCTGATGGTATTTTCCTCCTTCGCCAGGAGATTTTCATGTTGGCTGACTGTGTTTCTTTCCTCTCTTCTGATCATTTTCAGGTAGGACATGTAACTGGCGTAGTAAGCGGCATAAGGTATTTAGTAATTATGACCTTTCGTCTGAAAATTTATTCATCATGAATGTCCTCAAATGAAATTTCAGCTTCCTGTAAATCCTTTTTATCTTGGACTGCCCAACAGGAAATACGGTTTTGGTTTTGAAATTGATGAATTTATGCGATGAGTAGGTCTTTGGGGGTACATTTTAGTTTAATAATAATAGTAATAATAGCTAATAATCTGTTTACACGAGTAAAATGAAGAAATACTGTTTTTGAACGATGTCTCCAAATCTTTGGAAACTACATATGTCACGTAGATAATTTACGAACTATAATAGGATACTTGAAAACGTCATGATTTGCACAGCGTGAAATCGAATTGTGCATTCAGTATTTCACTTTAAACTACGACTGGAATTTGATACGCGGACTGTGGCTATAATAGTGTGTTAAGGAGAGAATACTAACTGAGGCGCCTTTGTGTAGAGGGGGGGGGGGGGGAGCTGGTGTTAGAAAAGGCGTGGATTTAAGTTAACAATGTGACCAATAAGAAAAAAATCTATTTCAAAAAATAAATATTCCAGAAATTTTCGGTACACGCTTAATATGCAAAAACAAAAGATATGTCTACAAAAGAAAACAGTGTTCTCTTTTTTGCTTGGGGGGGGGGGGGATCATGACCCCCATGACCATCCCCCTGGATCCGCCACTGCAGCCGAGCATGCTTTTGTTCAGCGACTTTGCTGAAGGAAGCATTCGTGCAAGCCACAACATCTAGTCGACTAGGGGAACGACACGGAGCCAGCAGGAGGCACCCCCACTTTCAGCTTCACCACCGGAGGCCGCGCCGCATTCTCCCGCTCCAAGGGGCAGCCTGGAGAAATTGCATGGACTTCAAATGTTCAAATGTTTGTAAATCTATCGGTCTCAACTGCGTGGTTATTAGTCCGTAGCTTACAAACTACTTAAACTAACCTAAGGACAACACAAAAAGCCATGCTCGAAGGGGGATTCGAACACCCGACCTCATAAGAATGTACACGGGAAAAACTAGCCTGACTTTAAGGAACGTGCAGGGAAGAGACTACCTTACAACGAAATGGACACAATAGCGTGTGTGCCGAGAAAGCTCTTGGTTGAAGGTACTGGAGCAGTCGTTTCCAAACAAGCGACGGAAGCGTAGAAAAATCTGTGGACCCCTGTATATGGGAAGAAGACAAACCAAACCAAACCTGGAGTGCACACGTGCGTGAGTGGGAGAGAGCGTGGCTTGTAGTGAATATAAAGTGGATCCACCTCAACAATCTTTCTAGCCAGGGAGAAAGACCCTGATAAATGGCATACCAGACAGGCGTCACACAGATAACTGGCACAAAGAACAGTTTTTTCGAGCCAAGAAGGAATGCAGAAGATAAAAACACACGCTTGGAACGTGGGAAAGACGCCAGTTTGCGAGTCTCGTCTCGGCCCATAGAAAATTTCCACCGGAGAGTACGAGGCGTGGTCGTGAAAATGGCGATCAGCTATTGGATGACATTGTAAAACCAACCCATCAATCACGGAGCCAAAAATTCGATGAGGGGCTTTAGCTAGAAAGGGAATGGACTTGGTGAGAGACCGCAGAAGAAGGGCTTGGTCCGACGCCGGGGAAGCGAGAGGACATGCAGGCAGCTGCCGCCTTTGCAGACGCAGCACTTGTCTCAGGGGCCGCGCCGCGCCTCACAGCTGCAGAGCCGGGCAGCGCAGAGCAGGCGTGGGCTATGCTGCAGCGTCCGCCGACGCACACGCATACCAAAACGCGCCGATCCAACGACTGACGCCCACGACTAGTTAACGTTGGTGAGATAGGAAATTACCTCCCTCCTACCCGTTTATAACTGAGTCGGGTCCAAGCCCAATCAAATCGGCCCTGAGAGATTATTGTTTTCGAGTCTTGTAGTAAATAAAACTAAATTTCATGTAGTAATACTCTGTGCAATCTGTCCAGTTCTTAAATCAATCATTTGAATCAAATTTCTCTACCAGCCTAGTTCCATAATTTCTCATTATATTTTTATTTTATTTTACTACAGTGTGGGAGGTTATTCAAGGATTTACCACATTATAAACCTTTTGGTCCAAACTGCTATGGTTATCAGTCCCTAGACTTAAAAATACTACTTAAACTAACGTAAAGTCAACCAACACATCCATGCTACACAGAGGACTCGAAACTGTGTCGACGACCAAATGCGCGCTACACAGGAAGGCACCTTAGAACGCTCGGCCACTCCACCGCAGCCGTCTAAAACTAACAAGTTCCATTCCAGATGTAGGAGGTATCATTAACACAAAAACTAATATACAATAACTTGGGTTTCATATTACATATAATTTTAGTATAGTGGACACGATGATTAAGTACAGACTTTTAATATTAATAATATAAGGAGGCCAATGAATATAATTCAAAAGGAGTTTTTCCACAGATGTGCACAAAAGAACAATCAAGTATGTAAACAACCGTTGAAGAGTGGTTAAAAAATTAGAATATACTTTGAATACACAAGACAATAACAGTAACTATTAATTTTAGTGCAATTGGGATGGGGATACTGATAGAAGAGGAAGCGATGAAATTAGGAGTTTCATATTCAAACACTTCACCTTCAATGAGAAAAGTGCAAAAAACGTATCATACAATAAGAAAACTGCTGTGGCCAAACAAAAACTGGTCAATAGCCGTTCTCTGGCTTAAACTGTTGGCAAGTGGCCGTGTAAAACATATTTAACATGTTTTTTCCATACTACGTTGCCATCCGATAGGGATTTCGGCCAGTTAGACAATATCTGAGGGATCCCGAAGGAATGGAGAGAGAGAGAGAGATCACGAAAAATACACAACTCTCGCGTCCTTTAATGTGTGTAGACTGCAGCAGGAAGGTTTCTTTCAAGTTTCTTCACTGAGGGCGCTGCTTAGAGCACACGAGAATGTTGTTGATGCGTCTGTCAAACTTCTGTCGTTCCACGTTTATAATGCATGTTTCAGTCTTTCAGACTTCGGGCGACAAGTCTTGGGTGTTGGTCGCCTGCCGCAGTTTTTGCCTATGCTGACCAGTAGCGGCCAGTCATCCACACTGCCCGCAGTCTGAAATCGATTCCAGGTCCTTACCACATCACGACGAATCGCTTTTTTTTTTTTTTTTTTTTCAGTCTAACTTAGTCGCCAGAAATGACACGTGGTACGGATCCCACGTTAAGCTGTAGGTCCCTTTTCCCTAGTTTCATAACTGAGGTAGGTCAGGGACACCCAAGTCATCGAGGTGGCGTCCAATTGAAAAACTTTCACAAACTCACTGAGCTACACGACAACATTATTATTGAGATAATCAGTTTCGTTTTTATTCTATGATGCCCCAGATTATTTCCCTTATTTTTCATTCCTTTGTGTTCCTCATACTTTTCTCCTTTACAGTAAATCGTGAGATAATTTAGAACAGTCGTCAAAATAATGGAGAAAATTTATAAGCGATATTCCTGCAAAGTAACGTACCAAAGGAAGCTGACAGCATCTATTAACGTCACGTAAGGGGTAAAACATGGATACTTCTTCTCTTATTCTTGTCTCTTAATTTCAGTGAACGAAGTGTTGAGAAAGAATTTAATAATTTGCTACTCCCATTAAAACCACGTCACCGTTTAGCCCGAAAAAACTGGGCGGATGAACATTATGATTGGAGTCGTAACGAATGGCGCCGGGTTCTGTTCACAGATGAATCAAGATTTTGTGTTTAACCGGACAATCGTTGTTCCCTTATCTGGAGAGAACTTGGTTGTTTTTTGATCGCCTACATGGAGAATAAAAAACAATGTAGTGACTTTGAAACGGATGAAACAATGTTTTTTATATCTTTGTACCTACGTTTCGATAAAATAATTTTCATCCTCTTCAGAAAGAGTAATGGACCGTACAAATTACATCATTGGTTGCAACATAATTATCCGTGAAATGTGTAAAGAAATACTTGTAGACTAAAATGGAAAGGTCAACATAAATTGATTATGCTTATTTCTAGCGTGCTGAATAGCACAGGCGTCATATTGAATTATTTAAATATTTTTATATAAGTAAATATCAAAGTTTGAGAGATCTCTTAAAATATTATAAATAATGATTGGTGGACGGAGGTGTGATAAGACTATTCTCTCTCTCTCTCTCTCTCTCTCTCTCTCTCTCTCTCTCTTTCAGTCTTTCTCTGTGTGTGTGTGTTTCTAATTGTAGAACTCAGCCCACTATTCGAAACTGTGAGCAATATTAATTATCAAATCACTTCATTAACCTATACAACGTAGTCTGAACAAGAAAAAATTAACCAACTTGTAACTTTAGATCTTTTTACTCTGATGAAGTGAGGCAAAACTGAAAAACTGACACACTCTGGTTGGCGGAGCTGAATCTATAGTCGACAATTTATTTAAATGTGAGACACGTATATTGTTACAATGAATATTTATTGCTGACTTTGTTCAGATTATTTCACATTAACAAAATGTCATGCCTGTACGCAATGGATTCTGCTTTTGTGACACTGCTCTTCAAATTACCGCCAAGCTGCAATTTCTCTAACTACAGAAATCGTTTAAGTGCAATTCGAACCCACCAACAATAGCAGTTTGTCCATTTTGGTTAAAAACTTCTTCATTCAGAAAGAGAGAAATTACATGACATCTTTTACTAAATTTTCTCTTATTTTCATCAAACTACAAAATTTAAATCTGAATGTTTAACGATTGATAAATTCGATCCACCTCTTTTACAATTTCAATCGATCTCAGTAGAAATTTAAATACAATCATTAGTGCTCAATAATTAAATGACAGTAAATTAAGCCCATCTGTTCAATACCTCATAAGACATGCAAAAAAATAAGGAACTAAGCGAAGAGGGCAACAAAGAAAAAGTCTTACCTTAACAACCTCTTGAAAACGGAAAATACTGTACAGTTTTGTTTTATGAAACATATCTCAGGCTTCTTACTATTAGTTAACTCCTTCCTTCATCGTTAAATAGAATCGTAATTTCTCATTCATAAAGTTCTAGCACAACCAGAGGTGGCTCGTTCTAAAGAGCCTTAGGTGCCTGGCCCCACCAGAAAACTGGTTATATACTTTTTTAGTATTATATCAAATGGAGTGCGACATGATCCCCTTGACATCCTAACTCAATTTACAATGACGTGACCAAATGGTTTCAAATTTTCAAATGTTTGTAAATCTATTGGACCCAACTGCGTGGACTTTAGTCCGTAGCTTACAGACTACTTAAACTAAGGTAAACTAACCTAAGAACAACACAAACACCCATGCCCCAGGAAGGATTCGAACCTCCGATGGTGTGCAACTGTGCGCTCCGCAGCAAGGCGCCTTAGACCGCTTAGCTACTCCACCGCGGCCAAATGGGTTTGCTTGCCTCTCGCCGCAGCATAGCAGAGGGCCCGCTAGCATGTGCCTGGTGGATGTAGACCCCCCTCTATTGGTTATGCAACCATGCGGACAGCTGAGGACCAGCGGCGGCAGTCCCATACACCCCCTGCACCTCAAGGTCATAAGACTGCAGTCACAGTGATGTCACACAGCTGTTTCCCTTTCCCCTCGTCGACCATCGCTTTAGAGTCTCCGAAAACTGTCTTGAGCAGTTAAACCGGCAACCCAAGCGCAATGGAAATATTATAGACCTTATAGCCACAAACAGGCCTTACCTTATTAACGATGTCTGTGTAGGGACAGGAATTAGTGATCATGATATCGTCATAGCGTCGGTGGTGACCAAATTTCATAAACCAATCAAGAAGGCTAGGAGCGTGTTTTTGTTGGGAAGAGCCGATAAGCAAATGTTACGACAGCACTTAGAAAATGAATGGGCATCGTTTAATTCTGGGACTATGGATGTAGAGGAATTGTGGACTAAATTTAAGTGCATTGTTAATAAAGGGTTAGAGAAATATGTGCCAGTAAAGACGATTAAGGATGGAAAAGATCCACCGTGGTATAATAATAATGTTAGAAAGCTGTTGAGAAAGCAAAGGCTGTTACACTCTCGATTCAAGAAAGAACACGCAAATGATGACAGGCAAAAGTTAGTAGAGATTCGTGCGTCTATAAAAAGATCTATGCGTGAAGCATACAATAATTATTACAGCCACACCTTAGCAAAAGATCTTTCCGAGAACCCGAAAAAATTCTGGTCCTATGTAAAATCGATAAGCGGGTCAAAGTCCACTGTCCAGTCACTAGTTGATCATTCCGGGGCAGTAATAGAAGAAAGCAAACGGAAAACTGAAGTTCTAAATTTAACCTTTAAGAAATCTTTCACGCAGGAGGACCGCACAAATATACCATCATTTGATCAACGTACTAATTCCGAAATGGGGGACATAGCAATAGGTGTTTCCGGTGTAGAGAAGCAGCTGAGAGAGCTAAATACGAAAAAGTCTGCCGGTCCGGATGGAATACCAGTTCGGTTTTACAAAGACTATTCTGCGGCATTGGCCCCCTACTTAGCTTGCATTTATAGCGAATCTTTAATTCAGCGCAAAGTTCCTAGTGATTGGAAAAAACCGCAGGTGACTCCCGTTTATAAGAAAGGAAAGAGAACTGACCCATACAATTACAGGCCAATATCTTTGACATCGGTTTCATGTAGAATTTTGGAGCATATTCTCAGTTCGAATGTAGTAAATTTCCTTGAAACGGAAAAGCTTCTTTCTATGAATCAGCACGGGTTTAGGAAACATCGTTCATGTGAAACTCAGCTTGCCCTTTTCTCACATGACTACTTGCGAGCCATGGACGAAGGGAAACAGGCGGATTGTGTTTTTCTCGACTTCAAAAAGGCGTTTGACGTGGTGCCACACTTCAGACTGCTAACGAAGATACGAGGTTATGGAATAGGTTCACAGATTTGTGACTGGCTGGAAGACTTCCTAAGTAATAGAACGCAGTACGTTGTTCTCGACGGCGAGTGTTCATCAGAGACGAGTGTATCGTCAGGCGTGCCCCAGGGAAGTGTGACAGGACTGCTATTATTTTCTATCTATATAAATGATCTGATGGACAGAGTAAGTTGTAATTTGCGGCTGTTTGCTGATGATGCTGTGGTGTATGGGAGGGTGTCGTCTGTAACTGACTGTAATAGCATACAGATTGACTTAGACAAAATTTCTAGTTGGTACGGAGAATGGCAGCTAGCTCTCAATGTAGAAAAATGTAAGGTGATGCGCATGAGTAGAAAAAACAATCCCATAATGTTCGAATACAGCATTAGTAGTGAGCTTCTTGATGTTGTCGCGTCGTTCAAATATCTAGGCGTAACATTGCAGAGCGATATGAAATGGAACAAGCATGTAAGGACAGTTGTGAGTAAGGCAGACAGCCGACTTCGGTTTATTGGGAGAATTTTGGGAAGATGTACTTCACCTGTAAAGTCTTGAGTATTGCTCAAGTGTTTGGGACCCGCAGCAGATCGGTTTGAGGGAGGACATAGAGGCGGTTCAGAGGCGAGCAGCTAGATTTGTTACCGGTAGGTTCGACCAATGCGCGAGTGTCACGGAAATGCTCCGGCAACTCAATTGGGGATCGCTGGAAGAAAGACGACGTTCTTTTCGTGAATTTCTGTTAAGTAAATTTAGAGGGCCGGAATTTGAAGCTGAGTGTAGTACGATCTTGCTTCCGCCTACTCATATTTCGCGTGAAGATCACAAAGACAAGATAAGAGAAATTAGGGTTCGTACGGAGGCATATAGGCATTCTTTTATTCCTCGTTCAATTTGGGAGTGGAATAGGAAAGGAAATGCCTGGTAGTGGTACAGTGTACCCTCCGCCACGCACCTTACGGTGAATTGCGGAGTATGTATGTAGATGTAGATGTAGAGCTGCTAGGAGCCCATCGTTCCCGGCCCAGTGCATCCCTATTCCACTCTCCCTGCACAGCCAAAGTCCAGTGGCGGCTGGCCCGTACTCCCCCTGAACCCCGGCACAGAGTAACATATACAGAGGAGAAGCCCCCCTAAACCACTGTCCTACACTCCCCTCGTAGTTCCGTAAGATGCTAGCAGGTGTCAGGCGGTTCGCTGGCTTAGGGTGCCTCTCGCACGTCAGAGGGTAGCATGGAGGGGAGGCTGAGGGGAGAGCTCGTGCCGCCTGCCACGAGGCTACGGCTGTGTCCGGCTTGCCGGCGTTTGAGGGCAGGTGGTGGTGGGGGCAGCCGCTACCTGCAGCCTGCTCTGGCCAGTTTAAAGAGCTGCTTCTGACCGCAGCGCCATCATGGGACATCTTACGGAGCTGCTGGAAACTCTCCCTACCCGCACCCCTGAGTGTAGGAACGGGCCCTTACATTGGTTTCCCATCTGTATATATTTGTCTGTGACCCCGGGCTCCTAAAACTGCAGTTCCAGTGACGTCACAGAGCTGTTTCCCTTTCCGCTCCTCACCACTCGTCTTAGTGCCGCTTGGAACCAGCATTGCAACCTGGTGCCCTCGTGCCCCCCCTCCACCCTGCACCGCAGTGAAACAGGCTGTTCCTGCCGTGCTCCCACTCCCCCTCACGCACCTGTCCACAGGCACAGATATATATTTGTCTGTGCCACACGTTCGCAGAGTTTGAGGCTGGCGACCCTGGGCCCTTACCACCTACGTCAAGTTCCTTACTGCATTCCTCCCCCCCCCCCACCCCCACCCCACTGCCAATCATCAACAGGAAATGTGTGAAACAGGAAACAAGACTACCTGTCAATAGTGTTCCATATTGTGGAGCTGTGTTGTTGCAACTTGAGTGTTTGTAAACTGACAAGGAAAGTACATGGGCTCGAACAAACATATCTGTATGAACGTTTGGTTACAGGATCTCTACGTACACCTCAATGAGCTGGTGGCTGTCGTTTTTTTGCAAAGCTCTGCAATCATGCTCTAGATAGCACTGTAGATGTAATTGTAGACGATACATAATGCGGATATCTTAACTGTAACTTATGTAATAATC
This sequence comes from Locusta migratoria, assembly GCA_026315105.1. Taxonomy (NCBI): domain Eukaryota; kingdom Metazoa; phylum Arthropoda; class Insecta; order Orthoptera; family Acrididae; genus Locusta; species Locusta migratoria. Next base: position 519,028,102 of record CM048747.1, read on the forward strand.
GTCGTACATGTTCTCTAGCGAATTGTCATCAAAAACTGTGATGATAGTTGCAACTTAAACCTTCTTCCCGAAAGACTATTGGTATTCACTGCCACTGCTTCCATCGCCTCTTCCCGCACTTACCGTAGTACTACCGCTTGCAATGAGTTGTTCGTCATTATCATCCCTATTATCATTATTATGAGTTTGTAATAACAGTATCTAACTTACGCTCATATTTCTGTACCATAACAGATACGAGAAAGCATGCAAATGATTCATCTTCTACACTAATACCATCTTCACGAAGAAGGGTTCTTCGTAACTTCACCTTAACTAATCGCAATACATTAGCAGGATCGATTAGCAATCGCCGACCCATCTGACGCTTCACCACACAAATAACATCACAAAACGCAACTTCGGAGGCACACTGCACTGTCCCTACTGGCGAACCGACAGGTCAAAGTGCAGTGCGGCATGGCACACGCAGAGGGCTCTAACGGACGACTGCAGAGTTTCGCAGATGCGGGAGTATCACTAGTGCAATAAGGGATCTTTACATTATCTCTCATACGATTTTGGTGTATATGTGTTTGTTCGAGCCCAAGTACATTCCTTGTGAGTATAAAATGAATAAAGTAGACTCTTTGCTTAAAACACCCTTTCATTTGTCAAGTATGGAAGAGAAGCTAGAATTCAAGCAATTAGGCGTACAGCAAACAAAAGATTTATTAAAGTCTCAACTCTACGGAAAGAAGAAAACTTTCTGCACTACATGGTTCTGCAAAAAGTCTTGGGTAACTGTGAGTGAAGAGAAACAAAGATTGTTTTGTTTCTACAGTGTGTTGTTAGGTGGTGAAAGATTGTGGACGGCAGTCTGATGCAAGGATCTAAAGCATTTAAATGAACGAATTAAAAAACACGAGGAAAGTGGACTTCATTTAGAAAATGATTGTAACTATAAAATATTTGGCACAATTAACATTGCTGCTCATGTTGATGTCAATTCAGGAACATAATGAATTAGTTACGAAGAACAGACATGTATTAAACAGAATAGTAGAGTGTTTAATGTTTTGTGGAACTAATGTGTTACCATTAAGAGCTCACAATGAAAATCAAAGGTCAGCAAACCGTGGCAATTTCTTAGACTTGTTATCTCTTTTGGGAAATCTTGACAGTATATTAGATGATCACTTAAGCAACTCTAGAAATTCCGTGAGTAAATATACGTAACACATAATCCAAAACGAGTTTCTGGACTGTATGTATCAAGTATATATCGAAGAACTGATTAAACAGATCAACAATGCCACTTCCGTTTCTGTGCAGCCTGACGTGCAGAGGTCAATTTGTCATTGCACTGCGCTATATTAAGGGGAAGAAACCTGTTGAAAGATTTCTTTCCTTTGAAAACTTTAATGATAGGACAGAATATGGACTTCATGAGGTTTTAAAAAGAAGTCTGGAACCTTTCAATGTTCCAGGCATACGACGACGCCCCACTAATGAGCGGCAGTCACAGTGGTGTGCAGACACTGATGCAGAGCACTTTCCCACTTGCCTAGTACGCTCAATGCTATGTGCACCAAATGAATTTGGTTCTTCAGAATGCTTGCAGTAAAAGCATAAAGTCGATAAGGTTGTTCTTCGCAAATATTGCTGGTATTACAAAGTGTTTTTCTTCATTTCCCAAGCGAAGTAAAGTGTTACAGACAGTGTGCATCAAGAGAATTCCTCCAGTCTCTTCAACTAGATGGAACTTCCGGTCCCGTATTGTAAATACTGTTAAAGGATACAAATTTCACTTATTGGAATGTTTTGGAAAGACTGAGGTCGACGATTCCTGAGATGATGCTACAATAACAGAAGCAATGCCTTAAGAGATTTACTTCACAATCCAATTCCTCCTAAAATTTCTCTATGATAATATGAAACACGCAGATATTTTCTATAATACAGTTCAAATTCAGAGTGCAAATGCCCTTACCATATCAATGCGTACGTCATTTTGAGTGTGCTGTATCTAAATACTAGAGAAAATTCAACAGTTTTGAGTTTCTGATGATGAGTGTATTGCTCCTCCAAGAAAATGTTCCAAATGTAGTAGTGCACTTAACCTGATAGTAGATGCCAAAGAAGTGTGCGACATTATGATCAACCAACTGAAAGGAATATTTCAAACCTCTCATATATATAGCAGATTCGAAATCATTAATCAAAAAAAATTTGCTTCTTTCAGAGAACATTTCCCAGCCACTTTGGTCAATACTTTTTCATTAAACTACAGTCCGTTTATTTCTCACGATAAATTGAAAATGTACTGTCAGTGATTTATCGCAATGATACATTTAGAGGCATTACATCGGTTTGTGAGCTGTTTACTTTCTTTGTGGAACATTCCTCAGAAGAACCGTTCACTGAAGTGCACAAAACATTACAAATTGCACTAACTACACCAATTTCAACAACAGAAGTAGAGCGCAGATTCAGCACCATTAAAAGAATAAAAACATTCCTCAGTAACTGTATGAGTCAGGAAAGGCTGAACTCACTGGTTGTTTGTTCCATTCAAGAGGAGGAAATCAATGATATTCCAAACTTCAACAACAGAGTAATTGACAAGTTTGACAGTCAGAAGAGAAGACGTGCACATTTACTGTATAAATAACCTGTAAGAACTCACACCTCATTAGTTAACGCGTTAGTTACGTAAAATACCAATGAAACTGCTGCTAGCCAAGGTTTTTCCCAGAGTTTTTGCCTTGACCTAAGGCAAAATCCAGGAGGGTCCCTGTTGTCTCTCTGGTTCCCAATGGGGAAGAAGTCACATACGTCCTTCCAACCTTCATTCTGATTTTGACATCATAATCAGAACACAGAAGCACAACTAGAATAAATACGAACTTCTGCAAGAGAAGAGCTGGTAAATCCAAACACCTCCAAGCCCTCCAAGTTCTTCAATAAATTGTGTCACCGCAGAATAAACTCAGACACCCATAAAAGTACACGGAAAACCAGCGGAGCTGATGGACCAGACCAACTAGAATATTACAGACACATAACCATCCCCCCTCCCACTCAAAAAAATAAAAAAACAAAAAACAGAAAGTAATAAAATAAAAAATTGTATTGCATACTTGTAAAAAATTTTATTAGCTACAGTGTTTCGTAGATTATATTAATTACAACATAATTAGCATATTTAATATCTTTCGAATGTGTTTAAATGGTGTTATATACATCGTGGGTATATAATGAACACTTCAGACTCATTGCATTATACTAGGTACTAAATTTTTTTTCTGCCCCCCCCCCCCCCCTACCAAACAGCACGAGCCGCCACTACTTGCCGTTCAGAGCAAACTAATATAATCTATGGAAACGAAGATTGTCGCAGGCAGCGTACTATCTCCGTCAGAGAATGCACTCAAGAGATCTCTGTACAAACTGCATTTATAACCACAGTTGTATCACATCTAACCACAATCTAACATACACATTCACGACACTCACTGCTGTGGAAGTTGTTACCAATTGACAGTTGCAACGACACTACGATCCTAGCGGTGGGCAAGGTGCCATAATAGGAATGTTTGTTTGTAATTATTTTTCTACGTAATTAACCAAATAGTTTCTGTAATTTTTGCGTTCCAAATATTTGTAAAATATCGAGAGACATAAATAATCGTGAAATAAATGTAAAAACAGTCGAATTTCTCTGATCCATTGATATAAACAACATCTTATTCATGAGGAAATATTTGCGAATACGTGTATATTTTGTAGCCTACTCCGCTGAAACTGAGAGAATATAAACAAACGAGAAACATTAATTCCTGTTGTGGTCTGTTCCTATATGACAGGAACTTCCTTTGACGTGTAAAAATTCGATATGGAGTCTAATGATTCGAACATTTTTACACTTCAGTCGTAATATATGTCTATATATAAAAGGCAATGTCCCGATTGACTGACTGACTGACAGATTGACTGACTGACTCATCAATGCCCTGCCCAAACCACTGGAGATAGAAACTTGGAATTTGTAGAGAGTGTTGATCTTAATCTGTAGGCGTCATTTAAGAAGTGAATTTCCGATATTCCGTCCGTAAGGGGGTGAAATAGGGGATAAAACTTTTTTGTAAAAACGTTGCTGTTTAGGCAATTATGAAGCTAGAATTACAAAATTTCAAATTTTAATTCAGGGTTCGAATTTAAAAGACACGTGTTTTTGGCATGAAATTAAAGCAATATGCGGGTAAAATAGGGGCTGTTACAAATTGATTTTCATAAATATGTTGCTGTGGACTCAAATTTTAAGCCACAACTACGAAATTCCGGATATTGAATCTTGGTCAGGATTAATTCCACGAGTTTCAGAATTTTTGGACATTCAACAAGTAAGAAGGTAAATTAGGGGATGAAAAATTCTGCTTGAATACACGTTGCTATTAAGACAATTTTGAAGCTTGGGCTGCAAAAATTGATATTTGTATTGTTGGTTAGGATTTAAAAGTCACGTGTTTCGGTATTTTTGTAAATGGGACCAATAAGGGGGTGAAATACGCTCCTAGTGGCGGACAGTGTGCCGTAAGAGAAATGTTTGCTTTTAATTACTTTTCTACGTAATTTACGAAATAGTTTACGTAATTTTTACGTTCCAAATATTAGTGAAATATCGAGAGACATAGATAATCGTGAAATAAATAGGAAACCAGCCGAATTTCCCTGATTCAGTGATATAAGCAACAACTCATTCGTGAGGAAATACTTACAAATATGTATATTTTGCAACATACTCTGGTGAAACTATGAGAATATAAACAGATGAGATTCATTAATTCCTGTTGTGGTCTATTCTGGTATGACAGACACTTGTAAAAATTCGATATGGAGTGTAATTATTCGAAAATGTTTCCACTTCACTCGTCTTTGTTATAAACGCATAAACTATACTTGTACTTATAAAACGATAGTCTGGAAGATTCTTGCAGTTTGTGGTTCAGATGTAGTAATAATTGTAGAATTGATTTCTGCTTTGTTGGGAAACTGTATTTTTGCTTTCGATATTTTATTGTCAGGTTTGTTAGGATTCCCCTTCAGTTACAGCTGTAGTGGTTGATCTGAACTTTTAATAATGTAGGTAATGCATTTTATGTAAGTTTCTTATGTTCAACACACTGATTTGGCCAGAATTGTAGTGAAAAAATCCTGACGTTTCTGAATAGAAAACCGACGTCTTTCTGTAGAAAGTTGGGTCTTCTGTTGTTTATTAGAAATTTTTGCTCGTGATAGGAACTGAAATTCTTGATTAAAAAGTAGTAGATTTCAATATAATCTTAAATAAACTGTCCTACAGAGTATCGTTTCATACCATCCTATGGTTCTTAGGAAACCTCATAAAAAGAAATGTGGAGTTAATGTCTTGTTATTACCTACTTTTATGGCACTACATACCTTCCCTGTTGTAAAAAGTATGTTAAAATCAATTTAAATGACACTATCCACGCACATCCGATATAGTATTCAGAAACGTACAGAAATGCACCTTGCCAGCCGCTTGGAGCGCTGCTGTCACAGTGTATAACAAGAATTAGTGGAAGTGTCGTGTCTGTATATGGTAGACTGTAGTCTTATAACCACACAGAAATACATTACTAGAATGGCAAACGTGGTAAAATCCTAGTTTATGAGTCCCGTATTGTTGTTGTCGTGTAGATGTTGGCAAGGGCGCGAAGCCGCCAATCAGGAGTCGCGTTCGCGCGGCGAATAACAGCTTTACTGTTTGTGGTTTGTAAACAAATCGTCGTAGTTGACATAAAGGTATTTAGATTACATATTGCAGATCAATCAGTGTAAAGTCAACATTTACCTTCACTAATGGAGAATGGGCGTAACATAATGACAAAAAACGTCTCTTGGGTGTCGTTTCAGAGACTTTTTCCTGCGAAAGCTGCATTTTGGCCATACTATATAGTCAAAATTCACCAGTGGCTTTAATTGTGGTGACTTTTGCAGCATTTCTGTATGGACATAATTTTTACAATATCTGGTTTTTACTTAGAGAAGTGAACGCTAATTTTAATAAGACTCATTATTCTCGTATTGTTTGAGGGAAAGAGATACATATTTTAGTTTACTTTCCAAAAAGGTACTAAATCTGAACGATAAAGTAGTGCATGTGAAGAAACGTGATCGAGGAGTGTGTGATTTCCCCATTCAAATCATGTGACCTATTTTGAAAATAAAGTAATTGAAACGGAAACGTTTTACCTTATGTAAATATCACTCCCGGACAATATAGGACACAAAATCGCCCTGAAAACGGCTCTTTTATCGAAGTTCTTTAATGCGATGTAGCATGAGGAATGCTTTTTTTACGCAATAATGAAGTATAATAACGAAACTGCTTAAACACGGCGCGAGAGCCTAGCAAAGAGTGAAAGTGAAGTTCCGCTTTGCGATGTTCTTTTTTGAACCAATGAAGACGATGGAACGGAGTCGTTCACCCAATCAGAAATCATAGTTCGGTGCAGCATATCGTCTGTACTTCGTTAATGACAACACAGCAAAACACACTTCGCCGAGGACCAGGAATTAAATATCATTATCGTACAAAAAAAATTCAAATGTTTGTAGAGCTTATGGGACTTAACTTCGGGGTCATCAGTCCCTAAACTTACAAACTACTTACGAACTAGCTAAGACTAAGGACGACACAAATATCCATGCCCGAGGGGGGATTCGAACCCCCGACCGTAGTGGCCGTGCAGACCGTGACTGGAGCGCCTCAGCCCCCTCGGCCACCGCGGCCGGCTATCGTACAAAAAACATATGCGAATGGTATAGTAATAGACAAAGGGATACTATCACATACCTGCTCATGCTGGACGTGAATTTTACATATTTTCTCGTCATGAATGTTCGCTACTGTAAATTCAGTCTCAAGGTAAACACTGCCCTCGGAATTTCGCAACAAATTTGCGGAAATTAATTAAAGCTGTTCCTGCTCTATGGTTGGCAGGTTCTTGATGTACTCTTGTCCGGTAAATAAATCAGCTATCCTCGTGTAACATTGCCCTCGGATTTCGCGACAAATTTGTGGAAATTAATTAATGCTGTTCCTGCTGTATGGTTGACAGGTTCTCGATGTACCCTTGTTCGGTCAATTAATGCTATTTACATACGGTAAAATGTAACCCAGTAAACAACAGGGATTATGGTTTCAGAAATTATGTAGATTGTTATTTCGTAATAGTTTTTACAGCCTCAGAGTTTTATCGTACGTGTTCTCAAAGTCGTAAATAGTGATTACATGTTTCATTACATTGCTGCGTTTCACATGTATCATGTGCAAAGTGCAGTTTTCCCTCGCTAAGACTGCTGCACACCATAGGAAATACCACACATTCGTAGAAAATATTGTAGGTCCTAATGCTTTTGATGAATAACAGTCCAAATATTGTAAATGGAATGAGTAATAAAATTCAAAAACAGATCTATTTGCAACAAGGAACAAATTTATTACTAAATGAAGTTTGTCTATATATGTCGTAAAAATCGGTAAAAATAAACACAAACAGGTTCGAGTCCCGGTTCCGGCACACAATTTTAATCTGCCAGGAAGTTTCATATCAGCGCACACTCCGCTGCAGAGTGAAAGTTTCATTCTGGAAACACAATTAGTTAGCATTATAGGCCCTCTTCACCGCTTCCAAAAACGCTATACACAAATCGTCTTCTTTCGCCCATTTCCTTCTCCACATGTACTCGAACAAGTAAGAATTGTAACAGTTTATGCACTTGTTCGAACCCTTAAAATCTCTTTTTATCGCCGACCAACTACATACTATTAGTGTGTGCTCCAGTATCAGGGTCTTTAAAATTCAATGAATGGTTCACAGTCAAGTGAACGAAACCTTTGTCTTTCAAACAGTCATATGAACTGAAGCAATCGGAAATTACTGTAGTTCCTGGGAGAATGTACTTCTTTAGGACAGCTAAGAGCACTGTTTTAGTTCTCCGAGGAACTACTTCAAAAAAAATTTAACATTTAATCATTGGTTACTACCCCGTTCGACTGCCCCCCCCCCAACCCAAAAAAAAGTGGCCAACAACTGCCTTTCCTCTATGGTATTTCTTCTGCCAAACTTTGACTCGTTAATTTCGACTGTCTTCCCTGTACCCCCCAAGACGATCTCCGTTTTTAATACAGTCCACCTCACACACTTCTCGACAAAAACTCCGCCAATGGACCACTGTCTGTTTTGCAACACGTAATTCTTTTACTATAAATATATTCAATGCTTTTCACCCACTGGTATATCAATTTCATAATTACTCCGGTCGATAAATGGCGTCCAGAAAACCAACTATTTTTCCGTTCAGTTAGCCGCGAGTCATGCGACTCTCCTTCACACCGCCACTCTATTTTATCAATACTAGCAGAACGGCCGGCCGCGGTGGCCGAGTCGTCTGAGGCGTGCCAGTCACGGTCTACACGGCCGCTGCGGTCGGGGTTTCGAATTCCCCCTCGGGCATGGATGTTTGTGCCGTCTTTAGTATAAGCTAGTTCATAAGTAGTTTGTAAGATTAGGGACTGATGACCCCGTAGTTAAGTCCCATAAGCTATACAAACATTTGAATACTAGCAGAACTTCGCACACGTCTCATGTCTGAACAACATTTTTTACACTTTCTTTCTTTTGTAATCAATCCAACATTGAAAGTCCATTGAATGAGTTCTTCCTGAAAATATTAACGAAATACGTCCCGTTTCAAAACATTTAAATACCATAAAATATTGAAAAGTACCGACAACTACATTGATATTTAACAAGCCTTATAATCTTTAATCACGAGATCACTGAAATTCATAATGAAATCTTGCATTTCGGGCTTACAGCAATTTCAAAACTGACGCCAAATTCAATAGACATGAAATAAACAATCCTATTGGCCGTGCGAACACGACTCCTGGTTGGCTGCCTTCGCGCCGTTGCCAACATCTTCACGCCAAACACCATTCCAGGACTCATAAACTAGACTTTAACCGGCAAACGTCCCTCTGTGACTGAAGCCTGACGCCGCCATCTTGCTTCACCTCAAGTCAAAAGTTTCCATACCTTAGTACTATGATTTTCTGATACGATGTGACGTTATAAGCTTTTGTTATAAGAACGTTTTACGTTAGGTTAAATTTTACTTAGCGTCCTAGCGGCCTCGAGTGATTATGTTGTCAGTCATGTGACGTTTGTATTAACCAATCGCGTGACAACGCAAATGTTATGAAGTCTTCCTTTACTATGGCAATTACTTTTACTGAATGAACGAGAGTACAAACAAGAATCTGTGAACCATAGAGCAGAAACAGCATTATTTATTTACTTCATCGTCTGTTCGAAACACTAATCAAGTTGTTCTGTGTGGATTTCTAACAATATTAACATCTTGGTGGGGCTTTCTACCGTTTTGTTGATGTTGCCAACATAATCATGCGAGGCTGCTGGGATGGTAAGTAAATTTTAACCGTTACGTACAGTTTTAGCAGACTGTAGTTTTCAGTATAAATATATGTGTTATCCGCGACAAATAGCACATTTATAACGGTCATACTATTAAAAGAAAAGCCGAAGTTGATCTAAACTGGTAACGGTTTAATAAAAACAGCGAGTTGATCTAAACTGGTAACGGTTTAATAAAAACAGCAAATGCGACTCATTAGGTTGTGTGTGTCAAAGGAGAAAATAGATTTCGTAAGAACTCTCGAAAGAAGAAGAAAACGTGTTATCCATGATAAACAACACTTTTATGATGACCAAACTACTGAAAGAAAATCCGAAGTTGAATGAAATTGGTACAGATTAATAATAATAGCTAATCACTGTAAGTCATTACTGCATGTGTGAAAGCTTACTTCAGCTGAAAAAATTATACCCATATACAACACACGAATTTCCCATCAGTCAAAAGTCTAAAGACAGCGCAGTGACGTCAGCTCAGCGGTATTTTTACTACTGTTTTCCGTAATAACTCAAACGACGAGTTACACATTTTGAGCATAAAAATGTCAGCGAGACTTCCCTGTTATAATATGATAAAGACTTGTTTGCTTACCTCCTGATTTGAAATTCATGTCAATGTACGACGTAATAAGCTGATATGGAAGCAGAATCGAAACGTATTTTCTTTCCTTTTCTTGCAATACTTCATAGCAGCCAATTTTTAGTTTGTCAAGAAATGAAGTACGCCTTTAATATCGCTTATTTTCAAGAATGCTTGCAATCGAAGTATCTGGGCCTATAACGACATCTATCTAATAGCAACTCTTACACGGGCATTGATGAGCGAGGTGACAAATTATGAATGTTTACATACAAATTATTTTGATGAATGGAAATGTAAAGCTGCATTGACGTGATTATCTTTACAGCAGAATCGTGACTCATTCATGGGAAATAGCTCAAAGTTTATGACGAATTTCAGTGTAAATATCATCGCTCCAACTGTTACTGATGGTGAAATTTGAAGCTGTGATAGTACGAATCTAAGTGACATTTGGGTAGAAATTTGTTGAATGTTTCAGATGATATAGATTTAATGTAATGTGAAATACGCGTTAGGTATCCATACAGTATATATTTCTGAGAGGAGCGAGGATAAAAGATCAACCATTTTATTTGTAGAATTAATTACAATTATATATTCGACTTTCATCGCAAAATAAATCGCTGCAGAATATCTTCAGAAAAGTACTTAGAGAACTAATCCCTAAATGGGTGTGACAGTTTTAGTTTTGTTTTGCGCAACTTTGACTACAAAGTCTTTTAAATCGTAATAAATTAAAATAAATCTTCACCATAACTCAAGACCTTAGAAATCAATAAAATACTTTCCTATGAGTTTACAGGTACCCGTTCGATATATATCGTTTCAGACCGATCTACTTCGATTGCAAGCATTCTTGTAAATTACCTTAACATCTATGGCTGACACGCTGAGAGAGCTGACGTTCAACATCCAATCACACACATATGTTAATTCTGTGCATAACAGGTCTTCAGCTAAAGCAAGATACACTAAGGCTACCGAAAGATCGCTTCAAGTGGTAGATCAAATCAGATTTTTCTGGCTAACTAGTTTCTCACATACTTGTAAATAGTAACAGAAGCTAGTCGAACTAGGCCACAGCCTTCGTCAGCATGGAGCCTGTACTGATTCATACAGTCACATAGGCACAACTCACCAACACAGGACTTCACTCACTGTTGCATTCCAGGACAACTCGCCATAGTCGAATGCAAATCTTTTCCAATGAAACCATTTATTGGCTGGTCTCATACTGTATCAAAAGTTAATGTCACCTGATTTTGGAAAATGAATAGTTTTATTCCGTAATATTTATTTTTTGTGATATATGTTTAATTTGCAGCTATCTCGTGAGACATTTCCAATACATGATTATCACAAGCAGTCCTAGTCACACAGATCCTTCCTCTTCTTGCGCCGCAGACAGGAAAAACCATGTTGGCCTTTTTTTTCGTTCATCTAAAACTTGGTCATGTGATCATTGCTCAATGAAACTATTTTTTTTTTTTTTTTTTTTTTTTTTTTTTTTTTTTTTTTTTTTTTTTTTAGTTTACATAGCAAAACCAAACAAATCGACTTTTCGATTTAATTAATTTAAATTGTATCTGTTTGTGGTCTGTGCATCCAGTTAATAGAGAGATCAATGGTGAAACGGAAACCAGAGCTAATGAAACCACATCGCGGCACAGACATTCAACAGCCAAGAAATTCCTAATATGCTCATTTCGAGTAGGACAGAAATTATATTTATTACTGACGACCATACTATTATTGTCCTCTGTAGGAGTTCTTGGTCGACTTGAAAATTCCATTGTAAGGCATTGGTTGCCTTAAAAATGGACAAAAAATGTCCAAAACCATATGTTAGTAATAAATGCAACTTTGACGGTAATTTATTTTAAAAATTAAAAAACTGAAAATGGTTACATTTAATTTTGGTCTACAGATGTTACTTGCATGTATAACAGATAATTGTGTTTCCACCACTAACGTAATTGTCTGGGCCCATTACTTCTTCTGAATAAGAAAATATTAACGTTATCAAAACCTGTGAAGAAGGTTCCAATAAACTTTTACATGGAACTGCTTGGCTGATTACTCCAAGCTTTTCAGATTTACTGTCTTACAGGTGCTACATTACAGCTGCGTTTAAAATTCAATGAATAAGTGAAGTAATCACTAATGACTACCGTGAAGTTGTCCACTCGTTTGTTTCATGCAATTACGCTATTTGGCAGTAAGGGCCGCCAGGTAAATGTGTTGAGTGACCAGAGTCGTCTCAGAGAGCAATAAGTAGTTATCTGGGAAGCAACAGGTCTGCCGGGCACACAGCTTAAGCCGACAGACAGAGCGGATGTCGTTGGCACCGCTAAAACGCCGCCCATTACTCTCTCTGGCTGTCATAAAACAGCGGCTGCAGATGCCAGCGCCCCTATCGACCGGCTTCCAAACCATTGTGCAGGGCGAGAAGCGAGAGCAGCTGCTTCAGCATTTTGAGGACTCGCCGGAAACTTTAATGGGGCGACCCAGCAGCCACAATGGACCGCTGGCAGACAAATGATGCGACACTAAGAGCACAGGCCGGACGATTCCAGCAGTAGCGCACACGATGCGGCACGAGCTTTAGTTGACATCAGTCTTAAGGTTGTTATAGCCGTATAGCCGTACAGCTTGGAATACGAAAATAAATTTCAAGCGTCAGGAATAACGATGCAATCTGTTCCACATGCAGACTCACGTAAGATGTGACACCCCTTATATTTCGTGAACGGTTACACATATCGAAACGCGGTTTTCGTCACATTCTAGAGCGTCGAGAGCGCATGAGGAACTCGTTGCTTGTAAATGGTTTGGGAGTACTTTTAGCTTCGTAGTATATTTCTCCCTTCATCGGTTGAGATACATTTCAGCCCAGAAATAGGAAGGTAGCACTTTGTGGCTGAAGTTAACTGCACCTCTTTGAATATATCCTTACCCATTGTTGTGCCATATAGGGAAATCAGTTTTGCTAGTTCTTCGGTTAACTTCAAAGTTTGAACAAACGCCCCTAAAGAACAACAGAACTTTGGCATTTTACTGATGTCAGTAGATTCTTCCAGGGCTATGCACTAGCAAGCAAAGTTTGATGCCCTTTCTTGCGACTAATTTGTTTAATCGGAAGCAATGTCTTTAATTCGAGGCGCCACAGTATTTGATGATAGAGAGAAAAAACTTTACACTGTTCCGTTTTTCCAGGGAACAATTCTTCGCCACGGTGGAGTAGCCGAGCGATCTAATGCGTCTCGCTGCGGGGCGCGCGGTTGCTCGCCGTGGAGGTTCGAGTCCTCCCTGGGGCATGGGTGTGTGTGTCCTCCTTAGGTTAGTTTAGCTAGGTTTAAGTAGTTTGTAAGCTACGGACTGATGACCACGCAGTTTCGTCCGATAGATTTACAAACATTTGAACATTTTGAAAAATTCTTCAGCTGTAATCAGCATGCAGTTCTTTATGTATTCACAATCCGTGAATGGCTTTCCTCGTTCTACGATTTGGTTGGCAATTCTTAAGCTTACTTTCGTAGCGGCTTCACCTTCATGAACACTTTTTCTAAAAATGTTTTCTTCCGAACACAGTCTACGTTTTAACATTTCGAATTTGTGCTCACGTACATTGTCTTTGAACGAGTCAAACTGTACACCATGCTTTGTTCCATAATGACAATGGATATGAAAGTCCTTGAGCACAGCTATATATTCATTGCAGATTATACACAGGACTTTCTTGCTTATGACAAAGTATTTCACGCCTCGTGTTTTATTGAATAGTCGGCAATAGACATCGACTTTTCTCTTTTTCGTTTCAAGCCACTTTCTGCACAGTGTATACTTATTCGGCACAAAAATCGCATAGATTTTACAAACAAAGAAAACGTTTTGTAACAAGGAACACGCTACAACGAACGAACGAAACAAGACGAAATCAGAAAAGCAAAATACAGCTAGGAAGTTACTTGAAACTGGTGTGCGGGCCGGAGAGCCCTGCTCTAGAGCGTTTGTGAGATGTCGTATTGTGAACTGTTTCCACGACAACAGTTGAACAACACTTGATACGGAACAACATGTCTGCATACACTAGTGATGTGGATTCTAACCATCAGAAATTGTGTTCAAAATAATCACCAACAGCGCAAAACTTGCATCCAGCTTCGTATGTAAAGACTGTTACATATGTATTAGAATTTCAGCGGAGGTGTCTGAGCAGGCGACAGTAACACATAGTTGCTTATTATCGGGTGTAGTTGGTATGTCTTCGTAGACAAACTATTTCAGTTTTCCTCCCAGAAAAAAGTCTACAGAAGTCAGATCCAGGGAACGGGTCTGTCAAGGTACAGGTCCTCTGCGTCCAATCCAACGATTTGGAAATACTTCGTGAAGACATGCTGTAGTAATCTGTACACTAGGGGCTGGACAGACATCATGTTGATACCACAGGTTACTTCCTGTCTGCAAGGGAACATCTTCTAGTAACCGAGGCAGATAGTCTGTGTGCCTTTACTGTACCAACTATGAAAAATGGGCCCATGAGGTGTCCGTTAATTTTCCCAAAGCACACATGTACAGAAGGAACACGATTCTCATAATCGTTTCCATGCAGGTCTTGATGGAGAGAGATGAGATATAGATGGAGATGATCCCGATGGAGAATGTATAGGAGACTTGTCTGACTCATGCCTCTTTGTCGTGCGATTTCGCGGGAACTCACGTGCGGATTGATACGACAATTGGTGGCGAATAGGATTGGGTGATGGAAGGGCAAGTCCACAACAGAAGGTTTTTGTCTTTATCTTTATTAAACAAAGTCTGACTCCAATATTACTTAATTTAGAAAATCAATGGCTGCTTGAAGTAATAACAATAACGACAATGATTGTAAGGCTTGAACACGGAAACAAGTTCAAATATTTAAATAACCAAGCTCAAGTATGACATGGGTAACTTACAACATTACTCTAATTCTCTGATTATTACAATAAGCAAATTTATCGGCACATTAGAATAACTATCCACAAATATGTCTTTACAAGTCCAGACTGTATAAGCTTACAGTAATGAAGAACACTTCAGACACATACGATTTAATCAACAGTGGACTGATTAGCCTGATGCAACATCAGTGACTGCAGCGTTTCAAAAACAGGCTCAAAAGCAAACACTACTAATAAAATTTGAAGTTTTAGGTTGCAAGGGGTATGCAAAAATTCAGTATCTTTAACACTGTGAAGGGTGAGAGCGAAAGGACTGCAGAACCTTGGCGGAAGACCGCCGCTTACTAAACTCAAGGTGCACGGCCTACTGGGTACAAACAGCAACGTCGGCAACGCTCCGCCAAGGTCCGCAGCACCACGCCACGGCAGGTAATCTAGTCCCCGTGCCAAACAACAGGCTGAAACAAGGCCAGAGGCAATATAGTACGCTATGTATAAGTTTCTTCAAACATGCAATACTGAACCAGCAATTTGTAATCAAAAGCTCATAAAATGTTAAACGGCTTTTAAAATACCAAACTTATCAATCGACCCTCGGTCGCTCCAATTCATGAACAAATCAATAACACACGCCGGCCGCAGTGGCCGAGGGGACTGAGGCGCTCCAGTCACGGTCTGCACGGGCAGTACGGTCGGGGGTTCGAAACCTCCCTCGGGTATGGATATTTGTGCCGTCCTTAGTGTTAGCTGGTTCGTAAGTCGTTTGTAAGTTTAGGGACTGATGACCCCGTAGTTAAGTCCCCTAATCTATACAAACATTTGAACATTTTGAACAATAACACAAATAAACATGGACGGGTGCAGTATCGCCCACAATAGTTTCTTCAAACATTCAATAAAAATAAACTAACAACAAATAATGAAATACCCTCAAAATATTAAACGGCCCTTTAAGTAGCAAGCTTATCACATCCACTCACAGAGATTCCAGCCGGCCACGGTGGCCGAGGGGACTGAGGCGTGTCAATCACGGTCTGCACGGCCACTACGGTCGCGGGTTCGAATCCCCCCCTCGGACATGGATATTTGTGCCGTCCTTAGTGTAAGCTAGTTCATAAGTAGTTTGTAAGTTTAGGGACTGATGACCCCGTAGTTAAGTCCCATAAGCTGTTGTTGTTGTGTTGTGGTCTTCAGTCCGGAGACTGGTTTGATGCAGCTCTCCACAATACCCTATCCTGAGCAAGCCTCTTCATCTACACATAAGAACGGCATCCTACATCTGTCTGAATCTGCTTACTGTACCCATCTCTTGGTCTTCCTCTGCGATTTTTACCCCACACACTTCCCTCCAATGCTAAATTCACAATTCCTTCATGTCTAAGAATATGTCCTACCAATCTATCCCTTATTTTAGTCAAGGTATGCCAGAAATTTCTTTTCTCCCCAATTCTGTTCAGTACTTCCTCATTGGTTACGCGATCCACCCACCTAACCTTCAGCATTCTTCTGTAGCACCATATTTCAAAAGCCTCGATCCTCTTCCTGTCCGCACTGTTTATCGTCCATGTCTCACTCCCATACAAGGCAACACTCCATACAAATGCCTTCAGAAAGGACTTCCTTAGGCTTAAATCAATATTCGATGTTAGCAAATTTCTCTTTTTCAACAACGCTTTTCTACCCATTGCCATTCTGCATTTTACATCCTCTGTACTGCGACCATCATTTGTTATTTTACTGCCCAAGTAACAAAACTCATCTAACTCCTTTATTGCTTCGTTTCCCAATCTAATTCCTTCAGCATCACCTGATTTTCTTACACTGCACTCCATTACCCTAGTTTTGCTCTTGTTAATGTTCATCTTATATGCTCCTTTCAGCACGCTGTCCATTCCATTCAATCGCTCTTCCAGGTCCTTTGCTGTATCTGACAGAATTACTATGTCGTCGGCAAAACGCAATGTTTTTAATTCTTCCCCCTGAACTTTAACTCCTTCACCAAATTTCTCCTTGCTTTCCTTTATGGCTTGCTCAATGTACAAATTGAATAACAATGGAGAAAGACTACAACCCTGTCTTACTCCCTTTCCAACCACTGCATCCCTTTCATGCCCTTCAACTCTGACAACCGCTGTCTGGTTTTTGTACAAGTTGTAAATAACCTTACGCTCCCTATATTTTACTCCTGCTTGCTTCAGAACTTGAAAGAGTTTATTCCAATCAACATTGTCAAAAGCCTTCTCCAGATCTACAAAAGCTAGAAATGTAGGTTTGCCTTTTCTTAATCTATCTTCTAGGATAAGCCGTAAAGTGAGTATTGCCTCCCGTGTTCCTACATTTCTCCTGAACCCAAACTAATCTTACCCGAGGTCGGCTTCTACCAGCTTTTCCATCCTTCTGTATATAATTCGCGTTAATATTTTGCAACCATGACTTATTAAACTGATGGTTCTGTAGTTTTCACACCTGTCTGCGCCTGCTTTCTTTGGAATGGGGATGATAACATTTTTCTTAAAGTCTGAGGGTACTTCGCCTGTCTCATACATCTTACACACCAGGTGAAACAATTTTGTCATGGCTGGTTCTCCCAGAGACTTCAGTAGCTCTGAGGGAATATCATCTACTCCAGGAGCCTTGTTTCGACTTTGGTCTTTCAGGGCTCTGTCAAATTCTTCTCTCAGTACAGTATCACCTATTTCATCTCCATCTACATCCTCTTCCCTTCCTACAATATTGTCTGGAAGTTCATTTCCTTTGTAGAGCCCCTCTATATACTCTTTCCACCTTTCAGCTTTCCTTTCTTTGCTGAGAACTGGTTTTCCATCAGTGTCCTTGATATTCATAGAGCTGTTTTTCTTATCTCCAAATGTTTCTTTTATTTTCCTGTAGGCTGTATCTATTTTTCCCCTATTTATACATTCTTCTACATCCTTGCATTTGCCCTGTAGCCACTCCTGCTTCGCTATTTTGCACTTCCTGTCAATCTCATTTCTTAGTCGTCTGTACTCCATTTTGCCTGTTTCATTTACTGCATTTTTATATTTTCTCCTTTCATCGATTAAATTTAGTATCTCCTGTGATATCCAAGGATTTTTTGTAGGTCTTACCTTCCTACCTATTTTGTCCTCTGCTACCTTCACTATTTCATCTCTCAATTTTACCCATTCCTCCTCTCCTGTTTTATTTTCCCCTGTTTCTGTCAATTGTTGCCTAAAGGTCCCTCTGAAATTCTTAAGAACCTCAGGTTCCTTCAATTTATCCAGGTCCCATCTCCTTATTTTCCTACCTTTTTGTAGTTTATTCAGTTTCAGTCTACAGTTCATAACCAACACGTTATGGTCAGAGTCTTACACTGTAAAACCTGGTTCCGAAATCTATGTCTTACCATTATAAAATCTATCTGGTATCTCCCGGTGTCTCCTGGTCTCTTCCACGTATACAACCTTCTTTTGTGATTCTTGAACCAGGTGTTTGTTATAACTAAATTATGTTCTGTGCAAAATTCTACCTGGGGCTTCCTCTTTCATTCCTTCTACCCAGACCATATTCACCTACTATCTTACCTCCTCTTCCTTGTCCTACTACCGAATTCCAGTCTCCCATCACAATTAAGTTTTCCTCTCCTTTAATTGTCTGAATAATTTCCTTTAGCTCCTCATATATTTCTTCGATTTCCTCATCATCGGCAGAGCTAGTTGGCATATAAACCTGTACTACTGTTGTCGGTGTTGGCTTCGTATCTATCTTGACAATGATAATGCGATCACTGTGCTGCTCATAGTAGTTTACCCGCATTCCTATTTTCTTATTCATTATCAATCCTACTCCTGTGATACCCCCAATTGATTTTGTATTTATAATCCTGTACTCACCTGACCAGAAATCCTGTTCATCCTGCCACCGAACTTCACTAATCCCCACTATATCTAACTTCAACCTATCCATTTCCCTTTTTAAATTTTCTAATTTACCTACTCTATTAAGGGATCTAACATTCCACGCTCCGACCCGTAGAATGCCAGTATTGTCTTTCCTGATGATCACATCCTCCTGAGTAGTCCCCGCCCGGAGATCCGAATGGGGGACTATTTTACCTCCGGAATATTTTACCCGAGAGGATGCCATCATACAGTAGAGCTGCATGTCCTCGGGAAAGGTAACGGCTGTAGTTTCCCCTTGCTTTCAGCCGTTCGCAGTAGCTGTGTGGCAAAGCCACATTAGCTGATGTTACAAGGCCAGCTCAGTCAATCATCCAGACTGTCGCCCCTGTAACTACTGAAAAGGCTGCTGCCCCTCTTCAGGAACCACACGTTTGTCTGGCCTCTCCACAGATACCCCTCCGCTGTGGTTGCACCTACGGTACGGCTATCTGTATCGTTGAGGCACGCAAGCCACCCCACCTCGGCAATATCTGTGGTTCATGGGAGTGGTCCCATAAGCTATACAAACATAATAATATCATCAGGAAAGTAACACGAGAACCAATCACTTCATGTGTGTGACAGTTCTATTCGTTAAGGCAAGTTGAGTGCAATTAATTCGTCAGTCATGTTGATTTCGTAACATTTGGTTGCGAGCTACTTGGTGAGCCTTCCCTGCAGCACGAGTCTCGCTGTCCGTCGCCACCACCGCTGTTTCTTGGGCTTTCCAGCTTCTGGTAGCTTTTCGCGCCCCATGGCCTCTCGGCTATTCATTCTGTGCTGGTCTTCTGGTGAAGTAAGGTTACTTCTGCTCTTGTGTTTGGAGATGGTAGCGTTTCATTGTCTAGCACGTTTAACTTAGACTCATGAACTCAGAATCATTTTTTGGAATATTTGCTCCGATCGTGTGCGGAAATGTGTTCACTTTTTTCAATTCAGCGATTTCCAATAGAAAAATGCGGTGTGTGTGATTCTATACTTTCTAGTTTTGTGTGGCCCGATTTCTAATAGGTGATATGTTCATTTTTGTACAGTGCATGTAAAAACCTTCTCATCGTTTCCTTCTGTGAGTGATATGTTTTCCATGTGGTTGGTTCATAGAACAAAGCCTTCAGCTTCCATTCTTGTTTGTTCCATGCCCATCAGGCAAGCAACTAGATGGGTATCCTTCTGATTTCCACTAATATTTTGCGATCTTCTCTCTCCGCCTATTTTAATTTTGCTGTTTGCCGCGGTGGAGTAGCCGAGCGGTCTAAAGCGTCTCGTTGCGGAGCGCGCGGTTGCTCGCAGTAGAGGTTCGAGTCCTCCCTGGAGCATGGGTGTGTTTGTCCTTAGATTAGTTTACCTAGGTTTAAGTAGTTTGTAAGCTACGGACTGATGACCATGCAGTTTGGTCCAATAGATTTACAGACATTTGAACATTTGATTTGAATTTTGCTGTTTCTTCTCCGACTTGTAGTACGCACTCTGTCTTTGTCAGTAATTCTCTCATTATTGAATGTTTGAAGAGAGCCTCCTTCAGTAGCTTCTTTATGTAATTCTAAACATTTCTATGTGTTGCATGCTGTAATTCTTAATTTTATTTTTCCGACTTTGTAATGATTTCACTTTTACGAGTTATTTGAGACTGGACTTCATCCGTCTTCGTAATCGCTCCCTATCGCGTGTAGCTGCATTTCTTTCGCTTCTTCAAGTAATTCTAAGCATTTCTATGGGTTGCATGTCGTAATTCTTATTTTTATTTTTTCGACTTTGTAATTATTTCATTTTTGTGTTTTTTCTGACACAGGACATCATCCGTCTCTGTAATCGCCCCCTATCGCGTGTAGCTGTATTTCATTCGCTTCCTTATATAATTCCAAGCATTTCTATGGGATGCATGCTGTAGTTAATTTCCTTTATTTTTCGGAAACCGAGTTCCGACTTCCGGGGTTTGCAGTTAGTCACCTGAATTCACGCCACTTCTCATATGAAACTAGTACCTAGATCGATTTCTATCATACTGCAACTTAAGAATCCACCGTGATTTTGTATAATGAATCCGATTTTCAACCACTTCACCTTCAGTGGAGTGCGTTCATGTAACGTAGCCGTGTGTCGCCGTTAGCGTGTTTGCTCGCAGTCCAATTCAGATGTAATTTAACTTGGCAATACACAAGCACCATCTCAAAACAGGCACGACCGACCAGAGCCAGCTTCAAAGTGTTTTTGTATATTGTGTTTTGTGCTACCTTAGCCACCTTTCTAAGATAACATTAATTGTGGTGGCTTGCTTATTAATTTCTGTGTGTAATAACGTGTGAGCTGCTGTTTATATTGACCACTGTAGTATTGACTTCCTGTTATTGAAGTAATTTGAAACGAGTCAGTTCTCAGTTTGGGCCAGGGAACAAGGTTTTGTAGCAGGGAGTAGCCGGTAGTTCACACGGACCTTATTTGCTAATTTTAGAGATAAAACAAAGCTCTTGTTTCGAACAGTGGTCGACTTTTAAGGTGTTAAACTACCACATTTACGTTACTGTTTGAAGAGGTCGATTAATAATTGCCGAGATGGGAGACGACTGTTGTAATATGTTTCCGCATACACCGTATAAGCACAGACTGCAATCTTCCTACACCTCCGTATGCCATGAGTATGTCGGCCTTTTGTGCACTGATGAATCACATCATCCACTTTCAACCTACTGTTTGGTCTGTTACACACTGACTGACTAGCAACTCGTAATGCACTCAAGAAAAACACAAGCACGATGTAATTCTAGGTAACACCATACCTAGCAACTGCGCAGGATGCATGGAGCAAAGTGTCGGATTGCAAACTTTTCATAATACCACATCTCGTAAACGAATGTCAAAAATGTCTGTAGATCTATCGGACTCATCTGCTGGGTATTAGTCCGTAGTTTACAAACTACTTAAACTAAGGTAAACTAACCTAAGGACAATACAAACTCCCATGCCCGAGGGGGGACTCGAACCCCCGACGGCGAACGGCCGTGCGCACCGCAGCATGGCGCCCCAATGCGCACGGCTAATCCGCCGCGGCTAAACGAATGTCACTTAAAAGACTCCTGCGACTAACACCGCTGACATTCTAATTTATCCTATTTTTGGTTTGTTAGTGGTTACAGGCACTATTCCACTTACAAAAGAGCATGTTTTACTCAAAAAATATACTTTCTATGTATTATTACGATCTGTTTATTGGCTAACAATACGAGCTGTTGACTGACAATCTATCCTGTGAAAACCGCACGTCAATAGCACTATGCGGTGCACGTTTTAGGTAATTCGGACTCTATATCTGTAACTTCGGAACAAGGCCCCAGGAGTAGATGACATACCCTCAGAGCTACTAAAGTCTCTGGGAGAGCCAGCCATGACAAGACTATTTGAACTGGTGTGTAGGATGTATGAGACAGGCGAAATGCCCTCAGACTTTAAGAAAAATGTAATAATCCCCATTGCAAAGAAATCAGGTGCAGACAGGTGTGAAAATTACAGAACCATTAGTTTGATAAGTCATGGTTGCAAAATTTTAACACGAATAATCTACAGGAGAATGGAAAAGCTGGTAGAAACTGACCTCGGGGAAGATCAGTTTGGGTTCAGGAGGAACGTAGGAACCAGGGAGGCAATACTCACTTTACGTCTTATCTTAGAAGATAGATTAAGGAAAGGCAAACCTACATTTTTAGCTTTTGTAGATTTGGAGAAAGCATTTGACAATGTTGACTGGAATACACTCTTTCAAATTCTGAAGTCAGCAGGAGTAAAATATAGGGAAAGGAGAGTTATTTACAACTTGTACAAAAATCAGACTGCAGTTATTAGACTAGAAGGGCATGAAAAGGAAGCATCAGTTGGGAAGGGAGTAAGACAGGGTTGTAGCCTTTCTCCGATGTTATTCAATTTGTACATCGAGCAGGCGGTGAAGGAAAGCAAGGAAAAATTTGGAATAGGGATTAAAATTCAGGGGGAAGAAATAAAAACATTGCGTTTTGCTGATGACATTGTAATTCTATCAGAGACAGCACAGGACCTGGAAGAGCAGTTAAATGGAATGGGCAGGGTGTTGAAGAGAGCGTATAAAATGAACATTAACAAGAGCAAAACAAAAATAATGGAATGCGGTCTTAGAAAATCAGGTGATGCTGAAGGAATTAGATTAGGTAACGAAACAATGAAGGTGGTAGATGAGTTTTGTTACTTGGGTAGTAAAATAACATGCGATGGTCGCAGTACAGAGGATATAAAATGCAGAATGGCAATGGGAAGAAAAGCATTTTTGAAAAAGAGAAATTTGCTAACATCAAATATTAATTTAAGTGTAAGGAAGTCTTTTCTGAAGGCATTTGTGTGGAGTGTTGCCTTGTACGGGAGTGAAACATGGACGATAAGCAGTGCGGACAGGAAGAGAATAGAGGCTTTTGAAATGTGGTGCTACAGAAGAATGCTGAAGATTAGGTGGGTAGATCACATAACTAATGAAGAGGTACTGAACAGAATTGGTGAGAAAAGGAATTTTTGGCATACCCTGACTAAAAGAAGGAATCGCTTGGTAGGACACATTCTTAGACATCGGGGAATCGTAAATTTAGCATTGGAGGGAAGTGTGTGGGGTAAAAATCGCAGAGGGAGACCAAGAGACGCGTATAGTAAGCAGATTCAAGTGGATGTGGATTGCCGTTCTTATGTGGAGATGAAGAGGCTTGCTCAGGATAGAGTAGGGTGGAGAGCTGCATCAAACCAGTCTCCGGACTGAAGACCATAACAACAACATCTGTAACTTTGTACACATTAGACATGTGAATTCGTCTGGAGCACCACTGGATTGGGAATAAACCTGGGTACAATTCTAATTATTTCAAAATAATGTCAGAAAACGGTCGTAGCAACACGTTTTCGAAAGTGTGTAGTGAAACGACCAGACGTACCGGTACTATACGAGTGGCTGTCCTTTGGTTAACGTGCTTTCAGCAGTGACCGAGTTTGTCGTGTGCAGGCGATTGCCAGCTTAGCGCGGCTGCAGCACATTCTTGAACAGAGGCGGCAGCATTCGCTGCCGATGATTGTGAAGGGTTAGAGAAATGTGTGCCTGTAAAGTCGATTTAGGATGGAAAACATCCACCGTGGTGTAATAATAATGTTATAAAGCTACTGAGAAAGCAAAGAGTGTTGCACTCTCGGTTCAAAAAAGAACACGCAAATGATGACAGGCAGAAGTTAGTAGAGACTCGTGCGTCTATAAAAAGATCGATGCGCGAAGCGTACAATAACTACCACAGCCAAAAATGTTCAAATGTTTGTAAAGCTTATGAGACTTAACTGAGGGGTCATCAGTACCTAAATTTACAAACTATTTGTGAACTAGCTTATACGGAAGGCGGCACAAACATCCATGCCCGAGGGGGGGGGATTCGAAGCCCCGACTGGGAACGGCCTCGCACAACGTAGCATAGCGCCTCAATGCGCACTGCCGCTCCGCCGCGGCTTACCACGGCCATACCTTAGGAATAGATCTTTCCGAGGACCCGAAAAAATTCTGGTCCTATGTAAAATCGATAAGTGGATCAAAGCCCAATATCCAGTCACTCGTTCATCATTCCGGGGCTGTAATAGAAGAAAGCAAACGGAAAGCTGAAGTACTAAAATTTAACCTTTAAGAAATCTTAAATGTACCATCATTTGATCAACGTACTAATTCCAAAATTGAGGATATAGTAATAGGTATTTCCGGTGTAGAGAAGCAGCTGAGAGAGCTAAATACGAAAAAGTCTGCTGGTCCGGATGGAATACCAGTTCGGTTTTACAAAGAATATTCTGCGGCATTGGCCCCGAATCTTTAATTCAGTACAAAGTTCCTAGTGATTGGAAAAAACCGCAGGTGGCTCCTGTTTATAAGAAAGGAAAGAGAACTGACCCATACAATTACAGGCCAATATCGTTGACATCAGTTTCCTGTGGAATTTTGGAGCATATTCTCAGTTAGAATATAGTAAATTTCCTTGAGACGGAAAAGCTTCTTTCTACGAACCAGCACGCGTTCAGGAAACATAGTTCATATGAAACTCAGCTTGCCCTTTTCTCACATGACATCTTGCGAGCCATGGATGAACGGCAACAGGCGGATTTTGTTTTTATCGACTTCAGAAAGGCGTTTGACGCGGTGCCACACTGCAGACTGCTAACGAAGATACGAGCTTATGGAATAGGTTCACAGATTTGTGACTGGCTCGAAGACTTCCTAAGTAATAGAAGGCAGTACGTTGTTCTCGACGGAGAGTGTTCATCAGAGACGAGGATATCATCAGGCGTGCCCCAGAGGAGTGTGATAGGACCGCTATTATTTTCTATCTATATAAATGATCTAATGGACAGAGTAAGTTGTAATTTGCGGCTGTTTGCTGATGATGCTGTGGTTTATGGGAGGGTGTCGTCTTTAACTGACTGTAATAGCATACAGGATGACGTAGACAAAATTTCTAGTTGGTGCGAAGAATGGCAGCTAGCTCTCAATGTAGAAAAATGTAAGGTGATGCGATTGAGTAGGAAAAACAATCCCATAATATTCGAATAAAGCATTAGTAGTAAACTTCGTGATGCAGTCGCGTCGTTCAAATATCTAGGCGTAACATTGCACAGCAATATGAAATGGAACGAACATGTAAGAACAATCGTGAGTAAGGCGGACAGCCGACTTCGCTTTATTGGGAGAATTTTGGGAATATGTACTTCATCTGTAAAGGAGACCATGTATAAAACGCTTGTACATCCACGTCTTCAGTATTGCTCAAATGATTGGGACCCGCAGCAGATCAGTTGAAAGGAAGACATAGAAGCAGTTCAGAGGCGAGCAGCTAGGTTTGTTACTGGTAGGTTCGACCAATGCGCGAAGATCCTGATTTGCTCAATAGGGTCATAACTGGAAACGAGACATGGATTTTCGGTTATAACGTCGAAATGAAATCTCAGTAGTCCCAATGGAAGTATCACGGAGAGCCAAGACCGCAAAAACAATGCCAAGTTCAATCAAATTTCTAAGTTTTGCTCACTGTTTCTTTTTTCCGTTACCGACGGGTAGTGCATCTTGAATGTTTGCCTCAAGGTCGTATGGTCAATAAGGAGTACTACCTTACGCGCCGTTTGCGAGAAGCAATACGGTAAAGAACGTATAAGATGAACATCAACAACAGCAAAACAAGAGTAAGGGAATGCAGCCTTAGAAAATCAGGTGATGCTGAAGGAATCTGATTAGGAAACGAAACAATACAGATGGTAGATAAGTTTTATTACTTGGGTAGTAAAATAACATAGCAGTCGCAGTACACAGGATATAAAATGCAGAATGGCAATGGGAATAAAACAGTTTTTGAAAAAGAGAACTTTGCTAACATCGAATATTAATTTAAGTGTAAAGAAGTCCTTTCTGAAGGCATTTGTGTCGAGTGTTGCTTTCTACGGGAGTGAAACGTGGACGATAAATAGTTTAGACAGGAAGAGGATAGAGGCTTTTAAAATGTGGTGCTACAGCATAATGCAGAAGATTAAATGGGTAGATGGCCTAACTAATGAAGAGATACTGAACAGAATTGGGGAGAAAAAGTATTTTTGACATACCTTGACTAAAAGAAGGGTTCGATTTGTGGAACACATTCTTAGACATCAAGGAATCGTAAATTTAACATTGGAGGGAAGTGTGTGGCGGAAAAATCGCAGAGGGAGACCAAGAGACGAATATAGTAAGCAGATTCAGCTATATGTGCGTTGTCGTTCTTATGAGGAGATGAAAAGGCTTGCGCAGCATAGAGTTGATGGAGAGCTGCATCAAACCAGTCTCCGGACTGAAAACCGCAACAACATCAACAACAACATTCGGTTCTATTTGGCGTATGTATACAAACAAGTCTACTGGTGTTGTTACACGTCAAATCAAAGAAGGTTGCCTTTTTTTGTGCTTGCCAGATTTCAGAAAGTCTATGGGTTTGCATAGGAAACTTGTGGCAATGTAACTAGAAATCAATGAGCTTAAATTTAAAAAAAAAATCTTTGTAGAGCTTATGGGACCTAACTACGGTGTCATCAGTCCCTAAACTTACAAACTACTTATGTTCTAGCTTATACTAAAGACGGTACAAACATCCATGCCCGAGGGGGGATTCGAACCCCCGACGGGAAAGGCCTCGCGCATCATAGCATAGCGCCTCAATGCGCTCGGCCACTCCGCCGTGGCGCTTAAATTTCATTTAGTGGATAACACCGGAGATCCAGCGCTTCAAACTCGGAAGCCATTTTTCGTGTAATCAGATCACTGAGAGTAACCAGTTTATGATTTGTCAGTGTGAAAATTAACGTTCGTTATTTGCTAAAACACTTTTATATTTATCTGCAATTTGTTTTTCATAATATGAATCAAACATACCTAAATTTGTACAGCATTCAATTTGTCGAAGTGGCTGAACAAATATTACTTATTATAAGGCAGCTGTGAGGAAGACGGTTAAAGAGTCTAAGGCCGTCCTTAATCTTTATGTACAACTAGTTTAGTTTCCTGTGCTTCGAAACGGTTGTTAAAGAAGGGCCTGTGCGTATCATGGCTTCTTAGGGTTCCGGACCTCAGTCAGTTTTAAACATAAACTATCTTAAACCCGGCGTTGCCTGGGTATTTATTTATTTCACACTCTTGTAGTCCAAAATCTCCAATCTCTCTGTTCGTTTCCACCTTTCCCTCTCTCGGCAAAGTTTTCACAAGGTTACCCTTTGTCATGTATCATACCAACATTTATGTACCCATTGACCTTCCTCTTCGTTTAAAGGCCATGTGTGCACAAATTAATCAAGATTAAAGAAAAACTATGCATTTTGTCAAAGTCCGTAAGTTAAGTACCATCCATCATGCAACGATCGAAATTTTATACAGAGAGTGACATTTCTCTTCTCTTTAAGCTTAGATATGCAAAATTTCATCAATATCGAAAACAAACTATAGATTTGTATGCAATAAAAACAGTGTCACATTGAAAAACAAATTTCGTTGTTCTCAAATTTTCTAGTTTTTAATTCATACAACGCTTTTTCTGAAAATAACGAAAACAACCCAAAAAGATCTGTGAAATGGGTAGAGCTGTTCTCAAGTTATTGTGCACCGTATGAAACTTTAGGTAGACGCTAACCTTCTTGTATTGAAGGTCAAACGTGCAAAATTTTGTGAAGATCGGAATGAAACTGTAGGTTTCGTCAGTCTGTACTAAACGTATCCTCCGCCATGCACCTTAATTCTGTCCTATCGCAAAATATTTTCTTAGCTGATGTCTTCTACCTATAAACTACATACCAGCAAAATTTCAGCTTCATAGGTGCATTAATTTTAGAGATTTCGTGTTTAGATTAAAGACGTAGTAAATTATCTCATGCTTATTAGGGCGAATTTTCATGCGTTTCATTGTCTTTGACGTCATAGCATCTGAACTATATGTCGTAATAGGATTTTATTTCGAAGGTACATCCAGTGGTGTATATGTAAAATGTCTGGAAAATACGTCGCGAACAGAGACAGTAGGGAAGACGAAATAAATCGAAACGTCACGGCTGATAAGGCAGTTTTTCATTATCCTAATTGTGTATGACTCCATATCTCATGAAGTGCATGTCGAACTGTGATAAATTTTTGAACGTACGTTCAGTGGTATGTGTGTATACTGTCCGTAAGATTTCTCTCGAATACATTTAATAGTGTACGAGTAATAAATTGTAGCGTCATGCGAAATGCCGTAATTTTACTGCATGAACGTCGAAAAAGTAGTAAGTGACAAACTTTTTTCCTTTCATCATTTTGCTGGGGTTATCAGCGAGAAAGACGTTTCCTAAGGGTTTAAAATTATGTTTAAAGTTTGTTGCAAGTCGCTAATTGCTCTCCTTCTCAAATAGTGGAGTGATAAAGACACACTATCCCGTGGCGCAAGACGGGAAAGCTTTCATTGTTTATGACGTCATATCTCCTGAACTATCGGCCCTATCGCGAAATCCTTTCTTATCTGACGTCTTGTACCTATAAACTACGTTCCTGCCAAATTTTAGCTTCATAGGTGAAGTACTTTTCGATATTTCATGTTTAGTCAGTGATTGAGTGAGTGTGTGTGTGGTGTCGCACAAGTCCAAAGTGCGCGCCACCTATTTTCGCCGCGCGCCGCCATGCACGCACGGCGCGGCGTTCTTACGACGTCAGCCACGAGCGCCCTCTGCGGCAACTCCGCTCGTGGCCACCAGTGAACGACATCGTCACTTGGGACTGAGTTAGGAACCAGTAAAGACTTCGGAATCCGATAGGCACCAGTGAAGGCTTGGCTATCAGTTAGGCACTAGGCAGCACTCTAGCTCAACTATGTATCAACATTCTGCAGTACTATGTAAAAGTTAAGTATCGTATAAATTCTGTTCAATATATATCACGTTCTAATTTACTCTAGTGTTTCTAGTTTCTGGCTGCTCCTCTCCGTACCTGCACCAGCGTGCTATCTTTATTCCTGTGTCGGTCTCATTCCACTCGGCCACCGACACCTACGACGGAAACGAGACACAAAAGCGGCGACGAGGCTGGGACACAAAAGTGGCGACGAGGGGTGATTTCTCCTGTTTCTGCGAGTCAGTGGGCCTCGCCTATAGTAATTATACCCAAGCCGTCAGGAAAACTTCGTCTCTGTGCGGACTTCAAATCAACAGTGAACAGTCAAACAATTGGAGACACTTATCCCCTGCCCAGACCTGACGAACTAATGGACAAATTAGGACAGTCTCGTTTCTTTTCTAAGATTGATTTAGCAGAGGCATACTTACAGATTCCACTTGATGACGAGTCAAAAAAGTTTTTCGTCATTAATACTCACATGGGCCTTTTTCAATTTCAACGCCTACCCTTTAGCAGTTCTTCCGCCCACGCTATTTTTCAGCGTTTTTTGGAACAGCTGACAGTTTCTGTACCGTGTTGCTCGAACTACTTAGATGATATTGTGGTATCCGGACGTACAGTTGAAAGACATTTAGCAAACATGGAGTGCCTTTTCAAAATTTTGACTGCAGCAGGTCTACGTTGTAATAAAGCAAAGTGTTCGTTTTTTCAAACTGAAATAGAGTACCTAGGACATGTGATTAATGTCCAAGGAATCCATCCCATACAGTCACATCTTCGAGCAATCAAAGACTTGTCTCCTCCTAAGAATGTGCACGAATTGTAAGCAGTAATGGGTAAGCTGAACTATTATTTCAGGTTTATTCCCAATGCCTCTCAGATTGCAGCTCCACTGCATCACTTACGTAGGAAGAATGTTCCTTTTGTATGGTCCAAAGATTGCCAGGTTGCCTTTGACAACTTAAAGTCTGCACTAATCAGTGATGCATGTTTGATTCCCTTTGACCCACAGAAGCCTGTAGTGCTAGCAGTTGATGCCTCGTCGTACGGTGTGGGTGCAGTTTTGTCACATCGTATTGGATGTCACGATCGTCCTATTGCCTTTGCATCCAAGCTACTGACGCCGACGCAACAGAATTACAGTCAGATAGAAAAGGAGGCCTTAGCAATCATTTACGGCGTCACAAAGTTTCATCATTATCTCTATGGCAGAAAATTCTATTTGTTGACAGACCACAAGCCTCTCACGTCGTTGTTCTCACCCACAAAGCCAATTCCGCCACGAACGGCACAAAAGCTTCAGAGATGGTCCTTGATATTGTCAAATTATCAGTATGAGATTTTGTACCGACCTACCACTAAACATGCCAACGCGGACACACTTTCCCGACTTCCGGTTGGCCAGGATGTATCATTTGATTCTTCAGAAATGGCATGTTGTCAGATAGACTCCAGAGATGCTTCCGCTGTCGCAGACTTTCCTTTGAACTCTCGTCGGGTTGCACAGGAAACAGCTGCGGATGCAGACCTAAGTGTGGTAGCACGTTTTGTTCGCTCAGGGTGGCCTGCCAGAGCCAAAGACATTGATCGGCCTCTGGTTCGACGTTATTTTGCACAACGTCATGCATTATCTTTAAGTCAGGGTGTACTGTTGTTGCATACCGACAACGACCAAGCAAGAGTGATTGTTCCTCGTTCCCTGCAACGTGAAGTGTTACGCCTCCTGCATCAAGGACATTGGGGTATTGTTAGGACAAAGCAATTGGCCAGACGTCATTGTACCTGGGTTGGTATGGACGCCCAGATAGAGAGCATGACGTCACAGTGTACGGTTTGTGCGGAGCATCAGGCGGCTCCTCCGCAACGTTTCTCAGACTGGCCACGCCCCAAGGGACCATGGCAACGTTTACATATTAACTTTGCCGGACCTTTCTGGAATACGCGCTGTTTAATTGTTGTAGACGCTTTCAGCAAATTTCCTTTTGTGATTGCCATGAACTCAACGACGGCGTCTAGTACAATCAGTGCCTTAACATCAGTGTTTTGCATCGAAGGTTTGCCTGAAACTATCGTCAGTGACAATGGACCTCAGTTTGTTAGTGCGGAACTTCAACAGTTTTGTCGTGTGAATGGCATTCAGCATATTACCACTGCACCTTTTCACCCTCAGTCCAATGGTGAAGCAGAACGTTTCGTTCGAACATTCAAGTCTCACATGGAGAAGATGAAAGGTCAGCACTCCAGGCAGCAAGCTCTTCAAATTTTTCTGTCTACGTATCGATGCATGCCACGTGACGGCCCGTCTCCTGCCGAGCTGCTACACGGCCGCCGTCACCGCACTCTCCTTCACCTGCTGCAGCCTCCCACGCACCGAGTCGGTTCGTATGGCGCTACGCGTTTTCAGGTTTCTACGCCGGTGCTGTACAGGGTGTTTGCTGGTATGAAGAAGACATGGTTGCCAGGCACCATTCAGCGCGTGCTCGGTCGCAATATGTATGTTGTACGATCTTCCACAGGGTCGGAGCTGCGGCGCCACGCAAACCAATTGCGCTTGCACAGGCCGCGCGATCCTGTCTCCGGTTTCTTGATTCCAGATCCAGTTCACCGCCAGGGAGCACAGCCACATCGCTCGCCGCCGGGCACAGCCTCCCCGGGCTACGAGCTCCCGATGGATGTCGACGCGCCTCCTACGCAGTCGGCCCCTCCGCCTCCGTCGCCGCCGCAGATGACAGCGTCACCGAGAGGGACCCCGGGTCCGTGCGGGCCTCCCAGCTTGGGCCACGCACCTCAGAAGATGACCTGCTCCCTCTGGGCGGGGGTGTGCGCCCTTCCTCAGGTTTCGCCGGGTTTCCTGGAGGATCGCAAGGCGGATGCCGGGGCGCGGACGGCGTCTCGATCCCAGCCTCAGCTACGACGCCCGTACCACCAGTAACGCCCCCGCCCAGGCCCTCCTCCCAGTGCCGTCGCCGTGGCCCTCAGCCCTACGCCACGACGGCGCGGCGGTTTTGGGGGGATGGGTGTGGTGTCGCACAAGTCCAAAGTGCGCGCCACCTACTTTCGCCGCGCGCCGCCATGCACGCACGGCGCGGCGTTCTTACGACGTCAGCCACGAGCGCCCTCTGCGGCAACTCCGCTCGTGGCCACCACTGAACGACATCGTTCACTTGGGACTGAGTTAGGAACCAGTAAAGACTTCGGAATCCGATAGGCACCAGTGAAGACTTGGCTATCAGTTAGGCACTAGGCAGGACTCTAGCTCAACTATGTATCAACATTCAGCAGTACTATGTAAAAGTTAAGTATTGTATAAATTCTGTTCAATATATATCACGTTCTAATTTACTCTAGTGTTTCTAGTTTCTGGCTGCTCCTCTCCGTACCTGCACCAGCGTGCTATCTTTATTCCTGTGTCGGTCTCATTCCACTCGGCCACCGACACCTACGACGGAAACGAGACACAAAAGCGGCGACGAGGCTGGGACACAAAAGTGTGAATGGATGTCCTTTCGCTTTTATATAGATAGAGATTCAATGAAGTGCAAGAAAGCAATTAGTTTTCTAATAATTACAGTTTTTCTTTGAAAGAGAAGAAAGCTAACAAAGGGATGGGTAGCAAATATGCAAGAGAAAAAATGATTAACGACTACAGCCAGCTACTCAGTTCACTTTAAAGCTGAATTTATGTACAATGTAAACGATAAGAGCTGTCTTTAATACAATTTTCCACAACATTTACAAAAAATGATTGAATCATTACGACTAGCGGCCCAGAAATCGAACTTTCAACAATTTCGAACATAATAGGCCTACTCGTATGAAGCAGTCAGTAGCAGCTTTATAACAGTGGTTCCTAAAATGGGGGTCGCGTTATCCAGTGAAGTGGACGTGGGTCACGAGACGACTGCAAAATATCAAAAATAGCTTATCGACTAAAAAAAAAGTGAAAATGTGTTTTATGAGATTTATTAATTTCCCGATATTATTTTCCACGGCATAAACAAAAGTAACAAGTTTTAACACTTCTTTATTCAAAATGATGTGGATATGAATAAGTGTGAAGTTTAAAGTTTTTAAGAACTAATATTTTCGGGTAAGGACCAATGATAATTGCCTGTTTGTCGAAGAGCATTACCTAAAACTGTTTTTTTGTTTTAGAAGTTACTGTTCAAGAATTCCTTATGTATTATAATGGGTGAATAAACTTTCGTAGAGAACAACCTTAAATCGCTAAAACTACCAACATCCGCGTGGTAGATCGCGTAGCTATTGAGGGTGTGCTTAGCAGAAATGGGAAGAAAGGAAATTTGTGTCATATCTTGATTAGGACAAAGGATTGATTCGTGCGGCACATTCTGAAACATCAGGGAATCGTCAATTTAGCATTGGAGGGAAGTGTGCGGGTAAAATTCGCAGAACGAGAGATGAATAAAGTGAGGAGGTTCAAAAGGATTTAGGTTGCAGTTGTCACTCAGAAATGAAGAGGCTTGCACAGGACAGGAAAGTTGGAGAGCTGCAACAAACCGGTCTCAGGACTGAAGACCACAACAACATCAACATACGAGTAAGACTCCGTTATGGATCTATTATATGATTCTTCTTTGAAAGCTTCCTAATCTGATTTTAGATTAGAAAAGGAAGTCTATGAATGATTGTCATATAGCTTTGAAGGAATTAATAGAATTCACAATAACTTACTTAAGCGAGCATTTTTTGTTATTATTATTATTTAATTAATATAAGAATGAATTGCGTTGACAATTTACCCCTAACACCAACAATCTTTAATCTAGATGTTGAAAACAACAATTTTATAAATCTCAGTGATCTTAAATTTAATTTGTATAAAACAAATTTCTTATTAAGCAATACTTACTGAATTATGTATACTAATTCTAAGGATACGTTTAACTTCATGTGCATTCATAGGAGATGCTGAATGTGACGTTCGTCCATGTTAATGCATCCCTCTGCCTTTCGACCTAACGAATCACGCACTCCCTGAAATACACTAGGTTCTCTTGTAATTTCTGCCATGCACTGAAGACGCGGTCCTGCAGCGTCTGAATATTGTTGACCAGGGTGGTGTAGACCGTTGACTTCAAGTGCCCAGTACCAAAGAATGTGGGGGGCAGAGGTCCGGGAACCGGGAGGTCCAAGGTGTGGGGCCTCCCCAACCAGTCCAGCGGGCCTCAGATGCCAAATGTTCTCGCAAACTGCGAAGGAAATGTGCTGCCGCACCATCATGCATAAACAACGTCTGTAGTCTTTGCTGGAATCACACGTCCTCCAACAAGGCAGGTAAGACCTTGACAAGAAACGTATGACAGTGAACACCATTTTGTGGTAAGATGATGTCACTATCAACCTATCATCAAGAATGCCTGCCCTTACGTTGATGCAGAATTGGTGTTGATGCCCTGTTTCGCAACTTCATGTGTATTTTTCTGGCATGACATGCTGATTATGAAACTTCAGAACGCCTTCACGTGGGAAATATGCGTCTTTGGTCAATAAAATCTTCGACAAAAACAGCGGATCTACGGCACACTTCTGCTAGAGGCATTGACAGAACTGCGGTCTGCTAAGGTGGTCTTCTGGCCCTAGTGTTTGGACGCTCTGATATGGATTGAGTGACTGTTCCTGTAGTAGGCACCAGACACGAGAATGGCTCATGCCTTCTGCTGCAGCTAATCGCCGCACCCTGGTTGCAGGAGTTTCCTCCAGTAAATGTAAATGTAGCACACGCTCCTCCAGCCGCGGTGTGCGGGCGGACCGAGGCCTTCCAATTATAACGTTTCTGCTATGTTTCATGCTCCTTAAAAATCAGTCGCCAACATTACAAACACGAAATATCGGACACCTAAGTAAAACTTCGCTACTGGACATCTAAAACATCAGATTTTCGCGTTCAGTTTGAAATACTATTATCACTATTAGGAAAACGCTTTTAAGAAATAGTACATTGATTTAAACATAACTTTGGCTGTCCTTTTTTGGCCCACTTTAGGTTACGATAGTAACACTAAAAGTTGGCCTTTGCGATCGTCTTTTGACAGCTCGAAATTTAAATGAAAATAACGGCTTAATTATTCATCTGACACGAAAATTGAATAACCGAATTTGTAGAGGAGAAAATTCTCTACAAATGTGCTCTGTTATGTTTTTTTCATATCTGGTAGCGTTTCAAAGATATTTGCAAAAATAACGGCGATTTTGGGATGTATGTTTGTCTGTCCGTCCGTCTGTCTGTCTGTCCGTAACGTGTTCCCTGTTTTTAAGACGAACCGTTCAACCGATCAGCACCAAATTTTACAGACAGAACCTCCCTTTTTCAAATTTTTCGGGCAAAAAATACGGCAGTAAAACCAAAAAAAGCCGTTTGTAATATAATTGTAATTGCAAACGAACCGTTCATCTGACACGAAAATTGAATAACCTAATTGGTAGAGGAGAAAATTCTCTACAACTTAACTCCCTTATGTTTTTTTTTTTTTCATATCTCGTATCGTTTGAGACATATTTGCAAAAATAACGGAGATTTGACACACTCCATTGAATTAACAAAAACCAGCCATTCGGAGATGTCAAGTGACATTCCTCGCGTATTTGATGATTTTCTTATTGTAACTTACACGTTGTCATTTTAAAGCAACGACACACCGAGGAATTAACAAAAACACATCGTTCTCCGTACGATAAATGATAATCTAATGTCTACAAATGCCATATTATCATCAGTTAACAACGGCCATCAATAGTATGAAATTAATGAACTAATGTTTCCATTTATAGCCGTAGCGTAATGGGCAAGGTGCTGGACTGTGACGTGAGAGGTCGATGGTTCGAAACCCACCACTACCTAAATTTGTTTTTTCTGAAAGGATTTTAGACACTCTTATTAATTAATTAATTATTATTTAGATTATTATTTTGGTCCACAAAACTTATAAAACTACAAATCTAAAGTGGGCCGTAAAACAAGTCAGTGCGATTTTTTTACGTAATTTTCAATTTTTATACTTTCGTAAATAACAACTACAAAACACTACAAAAATGCATTACGCATGGTTATGGAAATAGCTGAACCTATAAAGATGCTGATTTGTATAAAAACAACCTACTACATGTTATAACTATTGCGCAACATGATTACATGTGTACCTTTTGTTTAAATAAATTCGGGCAGACCATGTTTTATATATCAATGGGTCCTAAATTAAATACTGATCATTTTTCACATACTAAAATTAATAATCCATTTCGTACTAAGAAACTATCTTCGAAATAGACGAAACTACTACAACTTTACACAAATCCGTATTTATAAAAAATTTGACCGCAAACTGAAATACATTAAAATTCCATGTCTAAATAATAATACGCCAACACAATATTGGCAAACCAGATAAGTGTGCATTTCGAAAACATAAATAATGTAAATAAATTGAGTTATTTTAAACACTAGTCAAAAAATTACTTTTAATTTTTCTACCACATTAAATACAAATTTCATGAAACACGTACATACATTGAGATAAATAGTTAAAGCCTAAAAGTAATATTTTAATTTGTGTATTTTGGCATATTTCAAGTATTGTTATATTATTTATTTGGTAAGTGAAGAACTTTGTCATCAATCTTATTACGCGGTAACGATGAAAGGTGTTTGAGAGAAACCATGTTTTGTCACTCAGTTTGTAGTCACAAACCTTTAAGCAGCTCTTTTGTCATGCTCCTGCATTTATTTTATTTTGGACATTGTGTAAACTATGTGTCTGGTTTAATATTCATTTAAATGGAAATACAACCGTTTCCATATCAACTGACATGTCTATGATTTACGAAACTATCCTGAAACATCAGTCTTTTAGTGAATGTCGAAGACAGCTCACAACGCAGTGGAACTTCACCCAGCATACAAGTTATTTTTTTATCATCTTCACCTACAGTGGGATGACTGTGTTATAGAGGCAGAGAACTTTCCGTGATTTAGGAAAAAATTAGGGATCAGTTTAAGTCATTCCCAAAAGGTGTGACTCTTGTTATACATTGTTCACGTTGTTCGGCGATAGACAGCCTCTGCCCGAAGACGCTGATAAAGCAGAATAAACAGCTTACTAATTGACATTCTGCGATTTGGGAATATTTCCGCGTAGAGGCCACGGGCTCGCAGGCTACGTCCGTTTGCAAACCCATTAACAGAAAATAGTATCCGCCATTTCACGTGTCGAGAAGTACGTTTCCATTGCTAAACTGTGGACGAGAAAACTAAAGGTTCTGTAAGTACTGGGCAGTACAACATAGCAGTAACAGGAAATTAAGCGATACGTACCCCGCGTTACAATGAAAGTACTGCAGAGTACCAGCCGCGGCGGAGCGGCCGAGCGCATTGAGGCGCTATGCTACGATACGCGATGTTGCTTCCCGTCGAGAGTTCGAATCCCCCCTCGGGCATGGATTTTTGTGCCATCTTTTGTATAAGGTAGTTCATAAGTAGTTTGTTAGTACAGGGACTGATGACCTCGCAGTTAGGTCCCTTAAGCTTGACAAACATTTGAACATTTTGCGCAGTATCGCACACTAATTAGACTGAAACTACGGTACAGTAGGCCACTACACAGCCGTGTGTACGTAACCCGATGCTCCGGCTCATGTTGACAGAACGGTACTTCGCTGCAGAGAGACATGTAGGCCGCGTTTGCTACTCGTCGAAGGTTCCAGACCTCCATCAGACATGGGTGTCCGATTTGTCCTTAGGTTAGTACAAGTTAGTTTACGTATTATGTAAACTTAGGGATTGGTAACGTCCGTAGTTAAGTACAGTAGATTTACAAACATTTGAACATCTGAGACATGTAAGCGACACTAGCGATCCCTGTTGACGAATCACAGAGGCAATGACATGTCCATGTCGTACAGTACGGTATTTGTTTCCTAAATGTTTGCCTTGTCTATCACAGAGGCGGACATTCACAACCCAACGACTTGAGACACTATGAACAAGTGTGTATTACTCAGAAAGTATGCGTTTCCGTACCAAGGTTTATTGGACTTTCCTTCTTGTTTTGTTGGGTATTACCACCTCTCAAAGAATGGGATACTTCTTTTCGAACACCCTGTATACATTGAAAATGATTTTTTTCAACACACACATACTCCGTAATATTAATAGCTTTTACCATAAACAAACATGGCGTTCAGACATGTGGCACGTAAAACCCCTATAACCTCTTCGTTCCGGTGGTCTACAAATGTGGACCTACATTTTTTTTCTCCGCAAATACGCGTATTTAGCCGCTTACAGACCATTGGTCCAGAAGTGTGGAGCTAGTATTTCTCAGTTTCAACACTAGAGCGTAGCACCTAGTAAGGAAGGACTGGCCGCGGTGGAGTAGCGGAGCGGTCTAAAGCGTCTCGCTGCGGAGCGCGCGGTTGCTCGCCGTGGAGGTTCGAGTCCTCCCTGGGGCATGGGTGTTTGTGTGTTGTCCTTAGGTTAGTTTACCTAGGTTTAAGTAATTTGTAAGCTTCGGACTGATGACCACGCAGTTTGGTCCGATAGATTTACAAACATTTGAACATTTTGAAGGAAGCGAGTCGTGCACTCAAAATGGCTGCTGTTAGAAGTCGGAAAACTATGTAAATAATTATTATGCTCAAATATAAGACTAATATGCTGTGATTTTTTCTATAGTGTATAAACTCTTCTAGATGTTAAGAGTTAGTTCCTATTTGCATATACTTTGTTTATTACTACGAAATAACTCATTTTCTGAAGGTCCCCATATGTGGACCTCAGGTCATAGTATGAATATGCTAACTACAATTTCGTCTCAAGTAGAGTACTGAAATAACTCTCTTTTTTATACTTCAAAGATATGAATAAAACATTAAGTGATAAGCAATAGG
This sequence comes from Locusta migratoria, assembly GCA_026315105.1. Classification (NCBI taxonomy): domain Eukaryota; kingdom Metazoa; phylum Arthropoda; class Insecta; order Orthoptera; family Acrididae; genus Locusta; species Locusta migratoria. Next base: position 519,067,368 of record CM048747.1, read on the forward strand.
AAGCGCTTCTTAATGACTGTAATGCGGAATTATATGATGGGAAAGATGTCGAATTTTTAACTGAAGATTTTGGTGTTTAAGTAAATGGATTACAAAATGCATGTAGGCAAAGCTATGATCAATTATAAATATGTTGAGCCTATAGCTAGAAGAAGAATTCATCTGATAGTGAAGATGCAGATCATGTACAAAGTCTGGATAAAAAGCCAAGAAGAGCTCTGTCACAGCTAATTGCAGAAGTTAGGTTTGACAATGTCGGCCATTTTACAAAATTTGTTGAGGCAGAGAATGCTTCAAAATGCAGAAAACCTGTCTGAAATTCCAAGACAAGGGTCATCTGCATCAAATGTGAAATGTATTTGTGTGTCATGTTAAAAAAATAAAATAAAATAAAATAAATAAAAAAATTGTTTTGAAGCCTATCACAAAAAGTAAAGCTTCATTTACTGACAATATCAAGTTATTACTTCAGATAAATTATTGCTTTTTTTTAAATTTTCTTTCATTTATGAGACTGTCAATGAGTATTAACAGGAAACCTATCTTGGAAACAATGTGTCCAATATATTAGAATTAAAAATACATATTTTCTGTGCAGATTAGCATATTTTGTTGAAAAAATTGTTATTTAGGAAAATAGAGAAAAAATGGAATTAAAAACAAGTACCTCATCATGATAAGTGTGACCCGGGGTCCACACAAGTGTACCTCTATTTAGGCCTTAGTGAATCACCAAATATATAAAGAAAAATGTGTAAATGTTTGTACAGCTTTTGGGACTTAACTACGGGGTCATCAGTCCCTAAACTTACAAACTACTTATGAACTACCTTATACTAAAGACGGCACAAATATCTATGCTCGAGGGGGGATTCGAACCCCCGACCGTAGTGGCCGTGTGGACCGTGACTGGAGCGCCTCAGTCCCCTCGGCCACCGCGGCCGGCTGAAAAGAAAAATTTCCTGTAATTTTTTTTCATCGCAAGAGTGAAGAGGATAGTGTACTGTAATAAAATCGCGTCACCGTGGCTGACCCCTGCTGGTGGCCAGTGCTGTGACGTCACTGGGTGTCGCGGCCGCTGCAGCGCCGCCGGCGCCTGCCTTATCGACGCACTGCCCGCCTCTGACACGACACGCGCCGGACGTAAGTTACACTTACCGAGCTTCTGAAATATAACTAGGCCTCAGCCTCTCCAGTACAAGAGTCTGCCTCGACCTCATTTTACTCGCTTCATTTCACTGTCCATTGTAACGCATCACCAGGCATCAAAATAAAGTGTAATATTTCTTCCAGTTTCTCGTTACCACACCCACGTACAAACACCCATTTCCAACGTCACCAGTCTTCTAAATGCTTCGATGCAGCCAGCCACACTTTTTTCTGAGCCATATCTTCATTTCAGACAGTCGCTTGTATCCAACTTCTTCACCCCAGAAATTTATATCGGTGGCTGTCTACAGCTTATATGTTATTTTGAATAAATCATTTTCATGCCTTAATGTGTATGTTAGATCTCTGTATTACTCAACGAGTTTCAATTGTTGCAAGCATAATCAGGAATTAAAGCAAAAGTCAGTAACACTCAAAATGATAACTGTGTGGCATTTGCGAAAAGATAATGTATACGCGTTTCATTTAATCTACTTTTTGTAACTAGAGGTAGATTAAATTAAACGCTACTGCATTATGTTTCATACTGATGACACGCCGTAATATTTGGCTATTTTCTTATTCATTATCAGACCTACTCCTGTAGTACCCCAACTGATTTTGTATATGTAATCCTGTACTCGCCTGACCAGAAATCCTGTTCGTCTTTCCACCGAACTTCAGTAATGCCCGCTACATCTAGCTTCAGCCTATGCAATTCCCTTTTTAAAATTTTTAGTTTCTCTACCCGCGATTTTTACAAACCTTAGCATCGCTTCGATCGACTGCTGCTAGAAAGTGGAAAGTTCCTTCCCATACTCCGTGTAAAATCAACGGCATGCGTAGAATATCTACATCAGAAAATATTTCAGTGACTGAAGTGACCGGCGCGATCTCTGAGCACGAATGTCCAACACGGCAGTGCTGTCCCTGACGCTTTCAGTGGAGGAAAAACTAGACTAGTCAGGAGCAGCCTTGGAAAGGAGAATGGTTGCGCCATTCAGCACGTGTCTCAAGCGTCGGCAGCATCTGCCTACACAGCTGAAACTGAAAACTCACCAACCAGCAGTGTTCTATTCATAACGGACGCCTTTCACTGCGGACGCTCAGAAGTCACGAAACCATACTTAAAGTGAGACTCAACGATAAAAAAGGAATGGTCTACGTCAGGGATTGCGAAACGGTGATACGTGGGCCATTACTGGCACGCTACCAAATAACTGCGGCACGACATCAGTTTTAAACCTTTACCTGCCTAATTTAAATGCTGATTTGTTCGTCTACATTTGAAGACATAATACCAAGTTCATCGTTAACAAGATTTCAGAATACAGATAAATGTTAACGTAAAACATAGGCGTAGTAATGAAGTTTAGTACAAAGTACAGTATATACAAAAGTGTCTTGGGGTTTTTCTCATTGAAATCAGATCAGCCGAAAATTTTGTTATAGACTCGCAGTATCTAAAGCGACGTATTTAGGTCATGAAGTGCGTTTCATCGTGTGTACTAAAGAAAGAAAAGAAATCCTTGTTGTTGAACGCGAGTTCATTTATTACTCACTCACGAAAACATGGCTCCTGCCTCCGACGACTACAGACAATTACTGAAAGGAAATCGTAACGCTGCCAACATATGCAGTGGACAAGTGTAATGTGCTGCGAATACACAGAAAGAAAGATCCTTTATCATTTACCTACGCTATAGCAGGTCAGCAACTGGAAGCAGTTAATTCCATAAATTATCTTGGAGTAGTCATTAGGAGGGATTTAAAATGGAACGGTCATATAAAATCAGTCGTCGGTAAAGCAGATGCCAGACTTAGATTCATTGGGAGAATTCTAAGGAAATGCAGTTCGAAAACAAAGGAAGTAGGTTACAGTACACTTGTTCGCCCACAGCTTGAATACCGCTCACCGGTGTGGGATCCGTACCATGTGGGATTGATAGACGAGGTAGAGAAGATCCAACGGAGAGCAGCGCGCTTCGTTACAGGATCATTTGGTAATCGTGAAAGCGTTACGGAGATGATCGATAAACTCCAGTGGTAGACACTGCAAGAAAGACGCTCTGTCGCTCGGTACGGGCTTTTGTTGAAGTTTCGAGAGCATACCTTTACTGAGGAGTCTAGCAGTATATTGCTCCCTCCTACGTATATCTCGCGAAGAGATCGTGAGGATAAAATCAGGGAGATTAGAGCCCAGACAGAGGCATACCGACTGTCCTTCTTTCCGCGAACAATACGTGACTGGAATAGAAGGGAAAATGGATAGTGGTACTCAAGGTACCCTCCGCCTCACACCGTCGGGTGGCTTGCGTAGTACGGTTGTAGATGTAGATGTAATAATGTGTGGCACTGCATTATCACAGTACGTATTTCAAAATGGAATTCCCACCACATATGAACATGATCAGGTGTTGTTGTGTTGTTGTTGTGGCCTTCAGTCTGGAGACTGGTTTGACGCAGCTCTCCACAATAACCTATCCTTAGCAAGCCTCTTCGACTCCATAAAAGAACGGCAACCTGTCTGAATCTGCTTACAGTATCCATCTCTTGGTCTTCCTCTGCGGTTTTTACCCCACACACTTCCCTCCAACGGTAAATTCAGAATTCCTTGATGTCTAAGAATGTGTCCTACCAATCGATCCCATCTTTTAGTCAAGGTATGACAAAAATTCCAGAGATTTGACAAGCAGTAGACCGCTCCATTCGCATCATCAAAAGAACAGGCTCTGGTAACGTTATACTACGCGTTCCACATCGCTGGCAACGGGTTCTACACAACGCTGGTGACTACTTTGAAGGACTAACAGGTCCAACGCTTTTGTGTCGGTTGTGAATAAATAGTTGCCGCTATTCAAGTTCCAACCCTCGTATTACAGTCTGCATTTCGTATAACACTGCAGGCAAAGAATATATACAAGATGACAAGCTACATCATAGTCTCAAAGATGTTCACTGAAGAACCAAAGAATGTGGTACACTTGTCTAATATCGTGCAGGGCCTCCTCGAACACGCAGAAGTGCCGCAGCGCGACATGGCATGGTCGCCACTAATGTATGAAGTAGTGTTGACACGCAGGGTCCATGGATTTATGAAGTTTCCTCCATATCCGTACACGTACATCCACTCGATACAACTGAATACAGAACTAGTCATACCAGACAATACGTTTCCAGTCAGCAACAGTCCAACGTCGGTGCTGAGAGGCCCAGGCAAGGCGCGAAGCTTCATGTCTTGCTTTCAGGAAGGGCGCACGAGTGGTATCGGCTCCGAATAGCCATATGGTTGATGTTTCGCTGAGTGGTTACAACGTTGACACTTGTCGATGGCCCAGCACTGAAATCCGCAGTAATATGCGGAAGGTTTTTTGTTTTGTTTGTAAGTTTATGGGACTTAATTACGGGGTCATCAGTCCCTAAACTTACAAACTACTTATTAACTAGCTTATACTAAAGACGGCACAAACATCCATGCCCGAGGGGGGACCAAATCCCCGACGGGGAACGGCCTCGCGCATCGCATCACAGCGCCTCAATGAGCTCGGCCGCTCCGCCGCGACTATGCGGAAGGGTTGCTCTTCTATCACGATGAACGATTCTATTGAGTCGTCGTTGGTCCCGTTCTTGCAGGATCTTTTCCGGTCTCAGAGACGTCGGAAATTTGATGTTTTACCGGATTCCCGATATTCACGGGTCACTCATGAAATGGTTGTATGGGAAAATCTCCAACTCATCACTACCTCGGAGATGCTGTGTCCCATTTCTCGTGCGTCGATTAAAACACAAAATTCTGACTCACTAACAACTTGATGTCCTGCCATTGTAACAGCAGTAACCTATGTCGCTCCCGCAGCAGTCACCTGTATTTCATATAGGCAGAACGCAGCGCCGTCCTCTAAGTGTTTACATTTCTCTGAGGTTTGCATACGCAGGCCTACACCAGTTTCTTTGGCTCTTCTGTGTAATTTCTAGTATTTATTTTATTTATCGAATGATGATACAGAGCTTGGTTCAAGTACTTAGTTCTAATTGTATACATGAATGACAAGGGAAATATATGTACAGGATCATATGTACAGTCTTATATTAAATTATGTACACATTACACAAGTTCTTAGAATTCTAAGTCCAAACAAGTGATCCAGTTGAGCCCTTCAGGTAATGCATGGTGGATGTCATTTATTGGTCCCCCAAAGGCTCGTATCGGGCATTCACCTACAATATGGTTTTTTGTTTGTAGGGCATCTCCACAGTCACACTCGGGAGATGTTACCCAGCCTCATTGGTGCTGTAGATATCCGCAGTTCCCTTGTCCTGTTCGGATGCGGTTTATGATTCTCCACTGGCGTCTAGGGAGTGAGAACCTGGAACTCGCATTGAAGGGTTTTCAATCAGATGACCGTTGACCACTGATGATTCTTCCCAGTAGCTTTTCCATGCTTCATTGGTGTCAAAGTTGATGACATCAAGATGATGTGCAGTTTTTCAAGATGGTTTTCTTGACTTCAAACGCTGGTGTTCTGCTGTTGATTTATCGCTGTGTATAGTTAGCTGGGGGTTCTTCTGAATGTTCCTCCAGATCTTCAGGAGAGCATCTGATCTACGTAGAGCTGGAGGTTGGATGTTACTCAAAACTGGTAGCCAAGCAGTTTGAGTACTATGTATGCAACCCGTGATAAGTCGCATTGTCTGGTTGAGTTGCACATCTATTTTCATAGTGTCAACACTGTTGATCCAAGTTGATCAGCGACAGAGTATGACAGTGCCAAAGCAGTTGATCGTAGTGTTTGAGCACTGCAACCCCAGGAGGTACCAGTAACCTTCTGAATGATATTATTACGGGTCTTCACTTTAGTAGCCACGTTGGAGAGCCGTTGACAGAAAGTTAGGGATCTGTCAAGTGTTACTCCAAGGTGTGCTGCAGTACTGCAAGGTTTGTCCTCTGAGTTTTACTTCTGGTTTAGAGTGCCGATTTCGTAGGTGAAATGCTCAAGTGACAGTTTTTTGAAGGTATAGGCGGAAGCACCATTTCCTGAAGTAGGTGTCCAGAATTTCCATGTCGGCAGTTAATGTAATTTCAGCAGTAGTGAAACTAGGGCTTTGGGTTAGCAAACAGATGTCATCAGCATATATGAATTGAGGATGTGGCTGGCAGGTCATAGATATATAAATTGAAAAGGAGAGGGGCCAATACAGATCCTTGGAGTAATCCGTCATTGAAGTCCTTGCTTCTGTCGTTATCAGAGTAGATCTGGAAAAGTCTGTTGCTTAGCATGTTGCTAAGTTGGTTTGTGAGTTTCCGACACTGAATGATGCTCACAAATTTCAAGAGAAGGCCTTCTCGCCATACGGCGTCATAGGCGGCGGATATATCCAAGAACGCAGCTATGCTTACAAATTTCTTCTCGTATCCACGTTCAATATGTGTTGTTAAGGCAAGCAATTGGTCATTACAGTTTCTACCAGGCCTGAATCCATCTTTCTCTATGGGTATTTCTTTATTAATTGTTTCATGGATCCTGTTGTAGATGAGTCAAAATGTTCAAATGTTTGTTAAGCTTATGGGACTTAACTACGGCGTCATCAGTCCCTAAACTTACAAACTACTTATGAACTACTTACGAACTAGGACGGCACAAATATCCATGCCCGAGGGGGGATTCGAACCCCCGACCGTAGTGGCCGTGCTGACCGTGATTGGAGCGCCTCAGTCACCTCGGCCACCGCGGCCGGCGTAGATGAGTCGTTCAAGTAATTTGTAAGTAACACTTAGCAGAGCTATTGGGCAGTAACTTTCTACTTTTGTTGGGTCTTTGTTCGGTTTGAGAAGTGCTATTAACTTTGTTTTCTTGAATAATGGTGGAAGATATCCAGTGGAGAGAATGTCTGAGAAGAAGTTAGAAAGCCATTTGATAGTTGCTGGTCCACAGTGTGTGAGAAATTCAGGATAGATCCCATCGAATCCATCAGCCTTCCCAACTTTCATGTTTCTGATGGCGTCTCTTACTTCCTCTTCAGTGAATGGATTGGAAAATTTAGAAGAATTTGGGGCTGCTCTTTTCTTGGTGGTAAGCTGAGTTTTGCTTTCCCTTCTTGTCTGCTTATCCTTTGGGCTCTTGGAGTTCAAGATTAGATGTTTGGCAAAATCAATCAGCCTGCTGGCAGTTTTAGGTCTTACTGGTGTTTGGTTCGTTGCATCCAGTTTTCTGATAATAGACCAAGCTTTACGATTTGATTGTGTGTGGTCGAATGATTCTACGATTTCATGCTAGATCTTCTTCTTATTTTCATCAAGTGACTGCAAAAGTCAGTAGCTTTGTCAACATTTGGATTTTCTTTATATTCTTCGATCAATTTTTTGCTGTCCTCACACCAGCCAGGAGAATATTCTTTATGATAACCTCTATGGATAAATCGTCTGGCTGCTCCTTTAATTATGCCTATAAACCGATTGTAGTTACTGTGTATTGGCTTGATCCATCTGATAGTGTAATCTGAATTCAGTCCAGTTAGCTTTCTTGAAATTCCACCTTGGTTTTGGGTGTGACTGCACAAGGGGTACACATATTCCACTGGCCTACTCCTCCTCTACCATCTCAGCAGAATCCAACTCTGTTCCAGGGTCACTTCAACAGCCATCATACTCTATGGGTATATTGTGAAAATGACAGTAATGTTGAAGCTCTTTGTGAATGGATGCAGACTGAAAACTTGAAAGTAATTTTTGATGCCAAGGATTCACCTACACTTCATTCAGGACGTTGGAATTTCTTGTAGAAGATAAATGAATATTGATAAAAAAAAGTACAATGGAAACGGTTCAGAGACATATAAGTTCACGAATGAAATCTTATTTATGAATATTTATGTTTATAATAATTTCTCTTGTGATTTCATACAAGATGAGAGATTAGTAGTTATTGGTAGTACCCAGTGATCTTTATACTATCCGTATATCGAACGTCAGATGTCTGAGCGTGCCAGACAAAGCTGTTCATATTCCGTTTCTTGCATAATTACAACTTGTCTGTTATTATTACAAGAAATGCAAAAGAAAATGTGTATCGATTCTTCTCTCACACCAGCCTATTAAATCGAAAATTGGCATAAATTTGAAAACAAAAAGTAAGCATGCAATTATTTGTCACGTACTAATTGATGGATATTCTTTTGTCTAATTACAACATGGCCAACAATGCAAAATCGTGGGACAAACATATGAAAGTTAAGCAACGCCGCGGTGGAGTAGCCGAGCGTTCTAAGATGCCTTTCTGCGGAGCACATGGTTGCTTGCCGTAGGAGGCTCGAGTCCTTCATCGGGAACGTGTGTGTGTGTGTGTTTTGTCGTTAATGTAAGTTAGGTTAAGTACTTTGTAATTCTAGGTTCTGATGACCATAGTTTAATCCAATAGGTTTATAAACGCACACAACACACAGGTTAGGAACTCTACAGTTCTGTGCTCAGAGCTGTGTTACACATCCAGATTATACAGGTGAGGCATTTAAAAATGTTTCTCGGAATATTTGGAAAAATACAAATAGGATTAGAGAAAAGTTGAGCACTTCCAACAGGGACATGCATTAAGATAATTCTCTACCCCCTGCACCACCGCCGGCGGCGGGAGGAGGCTTACTTTGAAATCTCGTCGCCACCCTGTTTTAACGTGCCACTATAATTATGTCTTTCAGCCACTGTTACCGCCTTTTATTCAAAGTATCGAGGTTGTAAATACTTCATGTTATTTCTTTCGACGCCAATTTTACTCCAGGATAATGTTTTAATATTATCTTTTTAAATCAATGTCATTGTTTTTAACTTCAGTTCCATTTAAACATAGTAATCTCTCGGCTGTAGAGTGGCGCCCGCGGTGCTGCAAATCTGTCCTCCATAGGGGGCTTTAAAAATCTAAAGGAAAGGTAGGAAAGCAACTGATTTATGGGTCTCATTTAGTGGTTCAGGTGAAGGACCAAACTGTAAAGCACAGCGGATCTGCTTATCTGTGTAACCATTGTTACTTTCCTACCTTTTGCCGGGAGTATTTCATCTAAGATAGGAAGAATAAAAAGTATGACATTAAGAGTGTTTTTCGTCCGCCAGTAAAGACGAGAGCACTTATTGGATCTGTGAAGGATTATTTGGGTCTGAGGAAGCCCGAGGTATATATGATTCCCTGTCAATGTGGGAAAACGTATATTGGTCAGACTATCCGTACCATTCAGGACAGATGTATTGAACATCAACGGCACACACGTTTGCTCCAGCCCGAGAAGTCGGCGGTAGCTGAGCATTGTCTCGATGAGGGACATAGAATGTTATATAACGAAACTCACATGGTTGCTTCAGTATCTCGTTACTGGAACTGTGTTTTAAGGAAATCCATAGAGATTTTATTATCTGACAATCTGATTAACAGAGGCAAAGGCTACCTTCTTAGTAAATCCTGGAACCCTGCGTTATCAGATGTTGAAAAACAACGGTTGGTACTTCAAAAATCTGAATAATAATTTTATCATCGATTATCGATTTCGCCGGACTCTGCCACCGGAGCGCTGTATGTCTTGTGCACCAGAGGGCAGTCACTGTCACTTCTTGCGCACGCGCTATGGGTCTTCCTCGATGTATAAAGGAGCCGCCGATTGCACTGGTAACTCAGTTCCGGCGAGATTGTCTATCAGCAAGCTCACTTGAGGATGGCGGGCAGTTGCGCCGCTGAAATATTGTGTCAAGTTGACTTTAGTATCCGGCTGCAGACCCGAGAAGATTACAAGCAGTTATTACGCCGGGGAAACCTTTGTGGTCACTCCAATGTCTATTAGTTCGAAATATTACCGTTTTTCAACAATTTACAACTCATTTTTATTTTTGCCGATTACAGCGCAATCTATCATGAAACGAAAAAAACTGTTACATACAATATGTACATATTTTTTCACGAAGAATTCAACTCAGCAATAAAACTAGGGGTTCCTATTTAAAATTTCGAAGTTCCCCCCCCCCCCCCACCACCACCTCTCTCGCTCCCGGAGATAGTGCGGGAGTCGTGCTTTATATCACTGGATGTCCCTCTTCGAGGTAACAACTTTTATTACAACTTTTTTTAATCCGATTTGTATTTTTCCAAATATCCTGAAAAACAGTTTCAAACCCCTGTACAAGATCTCTGGTAGTATTATGGTATGCCGGCCGCGGTGGCCAAGGGGACTGAGGTGCTCCAGTCACGGTCTGTACGGCCACTACGGTCGGGGGTTTGAATCCCCCCTCGAGCATGGATATTTGTGCCGTCCTTAGTATTAGCTAGTTCGTAAGTAGTTTGTAAGTTTAGGCACTGATGACCCCGTAGCTAAGTCCCATAAGCTATACAAACAATTGAACATTTTTTTATTATGGTATGCCTTGACTATCAACATCTTGGTAGCGTCAATTTTCGTAAAATTTAGCATTAAAATAAAGACCTATGGCAGTGTGTTCTAAATCTGAGAACCACATTTAGAGATTAATATTACCTGAGTTAACATAAGACACACGGTACGTTTACGTATGTTCGCACGGTAATTGAGTAGACTCACCTACCATAACAATAGTAGTGTGTCTATATGCAAATATTACAGTGTAGTTAAGAGTATAAAGCTTATAGATGATATATGGATAGTAAGTGTGTGCTGCTTAAAGTACTATTCTACACGACTTCTGACGAATCGATTCTTCTGTGTGTATTTAGTAAGTAGCAAACCAACAGTCATTTACTACTACCTGTCGTTTTTAATTTTTATTTTTGATGGGTGTTCACTGCATGAAGTAAAATATCTTTGTTCCGAACAGACGTCTGAAAAGTGGGACAGTGGGCAGTATGAATAAGGAAGAGAACATGCTCCAGAGAAGCTTCTCAGAACAAACGAACGCTCTCTGAGTAAGTTCTCTATTTCGTATGAATAAATGTTTTGAAGCTTATGCTTTCAGCAGGAAGTTTATTCTCGCTAGCTCCCCTCCTCCTATAGTAAGTTCTCCGTGTGCCATGTACGACGCGGAAAAGTTGTTCAGTCGTCTATTTCTTTAAACTAGTCCAATCAGGCAAATTATTCAATATAAAACAGGGAATAGGGATCCTCGTGTTCGGGAAGAACTGTACTTTGTTTCGGTATTAATTTGTTATGCAGCAGCCTATTATTAAGACTAAATATGCACTTTTTACGAAAATGTATTTTTCTGACGATGTAAAAAAATAATTATCATGTGAAAAACTTGTTTGTTATTGTAGTTGGGCTAGCACAATTTGCGAACGAATTTTTAATTTTAAGAAGATATTAATCTGTTTGAACGTGGAACGTTGTCAGAGCTTTCTAACACGAGATTGTTGTTGTTGATGTTGATTGTTTTAAGGGGACTAAACAGCTAGGTTATCAGTCCCTAACGCGAGATAATTGTCGTTAAATATGACACCCAATAGTCTGTTCAAAAGTGCCAAGCCATGCGATTTTGTTATAAGAAAGAATTAATCACTTATTAATTTGCCGGCCGCGGTGGCCGAGGTGACTGAGGCGCTTCAGTCACGATCAACACGGCCACTACGGTCGGGGGTTCGAATCCCCCCTCGGGCATGGATATTTGTGCCGTCCTAGTTCGTAAGTAGTTCATAAGTAGTTTGTAAGTTTAGGGACTGATGACCCCGTAGTTAAGTCCCATAAGCTTAACATTTATTTATTTACTTATTAATTTTCCTGTCGTGTCGACTTACTTCTAACATACTAAAAGTTACGATTATGTAGTCAGAAAACATATCTCAAATGGGTCAACCCATTTGGACTGAGTGGACAAGAGCAGTACAAAAAACAATACTTCAATACCTGGTGTTGTAGCAATATTTATTTTGTGATACGGACTGTGAAGTCCTGGAATGCACTTTATTTGGAACCAACGCCATAAGGCCTTATTAATAGGCCCTATTTAAAACATACAATGTTATTGCCGGCCGCGGTGGCCGAGGGGACTGAGGCGCTTCAGTCACGGGCTGCACGGCCACTACGGTCGGGGGTTCGAATCCCCCCTCGGGCATGGATATTTGTGCCGTCCTAGTTGGTAAGTAGCTCATAAGTAGTTTGTAAGATTAGGGACTGATACCCCGTAATTAAGTCCCATAAGCTTAAAGACATTTGTGTTTGTTTGCAATGTTATTTTACTACGTAGCTGTTTACACCTGTAAATAAACACTCGAAACAAACTAGTAAAACACGCAGCTGAATCCACTTGTGTTTCATTCTATGTCGGTAATGAAAACATCCCTCTGACATCAGTCTTGTCACTATATAAAATGCTGGAAGTGTACACTTACGATTTTTCTGTAGGAAGCTACTCGTCAGCAAATTTTTTTTATTTGGATTAGCTTTTTAGTTCCTCTCGTATTTCTTTAGACTACAGGAACATTTTTTGACTTCTAAGCAACACTAATTTCGTCTTTTTATTATAAACCACGGTTAAACGTAACCTTAATAGAAGTTACTCATCTCCAATCAAAATTGGCGACCTTCATTTTAAGTACCGGTACTGTTCATGCAATTTACTTAGAGGCTTGGAGTATCAAAATCAATCGGAATATTACGTGACGAATGCCAGTGTGACCGATAATAGCAGTAGTATAACAGTCGCGGTGGAGTAGCCGAGCGAACTAAAGCGTCTCGCTGCGGAGCGCGCGGTTGCTCGCCGTGGAGGTTCGAGTCCTCCCTGGGGAATGGGTGTGTGTGTTTGTCCTTAGGTTGGTTTAAGTAGTTTGTAAGCTACGGACTGATGACCACGCAGTTTGGTCCGATAGATTTACAAACATTTGAACATTTTAGTAGCATAACATTTGCGAGCAGCGTGACTGTTGTACTATGTGGCATCAAGAGTTAAGATCACGGATACTAGAATAGACGGTAAGGGTTAACCGCCGGATGCGCAGTCGTATTCTGCGCCACTGACGTCACCAGGAGACCAGCACAGTTTTCCCGCGCGACTGTAGCGTATTAAGTAGTTGTGATAAGTGATGGCTTATTGGTGACGATGGTGTGTTGTGCTGTTGCGTGCTGCACGAACCACGGCGGACAGAACAATTCGATATTTCACAGATTTCCGAGAGATAAAGAGGTAAGGTTAAAGTGGATAAACGCGTGTAAGCGATAAGATGCCCTCAACCCTGATACTGGTCGTGTATGTTCAGAACATTTTAAAGAGTCTGATTATGTTCGAGACTTGAAAAATGAACTATTAAGCTGTCAACTGAAACGTATATTAAAGGCAGATGGACGGCCGCGGTGGCCGAGGGGACTGAGGCGCTCCAGTCACGGTCTGCACGGCGGCTACGGTCGGGGGTTCGAATCCCCCCCTCGGGCATGGATATTTGTGCCATCCTTAGGATTAGCTAGTTCATAAGTAGTCTGTAAGTTTAGGGGCTGATGACCCCGTAGTTAAGTCCCATAAGCTCTACAACCATTTGAACATTTGAATTTGAAAGGCAGATGCGGTCCCTACTTACAAGCTGCCCAAGTGCATCGACATAGTCAAGACAGGTTCTTCTGAATGCCGTGTAGAAAGATGGAACAACCGAAAAGAAGTACAAATGTTATTGTTTACAACAAATGACAAGGATAACAGCGTAAAGCCGGCCACGGTGGCCGAGGGGTCTGCGGCGCGCCAGTCAAGAAGGTCTGTATGGCCACTACGGTCGGGGGTTCGAATCCCCCTTCGGGCATGGATATTTGTGCCGTCCTTAGGGTTAGCTAAATCATAAGTAGTTTGTAAATTTAGGGACTGATGACCCCGTAGTTAAGTGCCATAAACTATACAAACATTTGAACAGCGTAAATTGTATAAACAATTCCGTTGAGGAAATCAGTAGGTGTACTAATTCCGAGCCGCGGTGGAGTAGCCGAGCGGTCTAAGGCGCCTCGCTGCGGAGCGCACGGCTGCTCGCCGTCGGAGGTTTGAGTCCTTAGGTTAATTAACCTTAGTTTAAGTAGTTTGTAAGCTACGGACTGATGACCACTCAGTTTGTCCAATAGATTTACAAACATTTTTGAAATAATTCCGAAACCCCTTCAGCGAGCACTGCCGTTGACAATGATGGAATAATTGTAGCTGTATTAAATAAAGAAGTTGACCATTTAAGAAGTGAGAACAATAAAATAATTATTTACTTCGACATGTTCACAACATTAATACGCAGCAACATATGATCTAAAATAAATAATACGCAAAGTCTACGTAATGCGTTTTTACAACAACAACAACAAAAAATCGTTTAAATGTTTGTATAGCTTATGGGACATAACTACGGGGTCATCAGTCCATAAACCTATTAACTACTGATGAACTAGCTAATACTAAGGACGGCACAAATATCCATGCCGGAGAGGGGATTCGAACCCTAGACCGTAGTGGCCGTTCAGACCGCGACTGGCGCGCCGCAGACAGCTCGGCCACCGCGGCCGGCTGCGTTTTTATCTCTACAAAATCATAAAATTCCTTGCAACCATTTACTTCATTTATTAAAAAAAAAAAAAAAAAAAAAAAAAAAAATCAGTCCTTCATCGAGCGGAGATGTCAAGCTGTAAGATGTGAAAAAATCAATTTTTTTCACCAAATAGTTTTCCAGCAATCGTTTGATAAGTTTTTCGTGGCGGCTGTGGTCACCTGGTGACGTCACAGCTCACGGACTAGCCTCCCCCATCTGCGCGTGACCCCTACGTCTATTCTAGTATCCGTGCTTAAGATAATACCGTCATGAATGAAATTGTCTAGATGATAACATTTTACAAACAAATATCTAACCATAAAATGAAATCTTTACGGGTAAAAAAGCACAATAAAACGTATGTTTGGGTTTTACGCGGATGTCAGTTCATCGAGGATTAGCCTGTAAACACGGGCAAAGAAGTATGATGCAATATGTTTAAAAACAAAATGAATCATCTAAAATCGTAGAGCAACACAATTTGCACTTAAAATCTGGTTCGGGTGTCTATATAAATTACTCATCTCATAATAAACAAATTCTCCATGTTGGTTTTCATTACAGAGTTCATATCGACACTGTTCGTGCAAATAAGGATAGGTATTCATCAGTAAGTCCGTATCGATACGGTAGATGCGCGTAACGAAAAGTATTCATGAGTAACGATTCAGTATTTCGTATCAGCCAAAGTATTCGTTAATCAGTACCGAATACATACGGTTTGTTACAGCTCTATCGTGCATCAGTCTACAGGATTTGAGTCAGTGGAATGGACAGGGACAATAGGTGTTCAACGTAGCCTCAGAATCCGCCGCGCTGAACTCTAAAATATTTTCGGACGTGTGTGGACTTTGATTCTGAACAGTAGTCGGAACTCAGAAATTATTCATCGCTCCTGACTTTTTTTTTTAATAGAACAATGAACTTTAGTAGCAATCATTTTAGGAACTTTGTCCAAAAGATTAAATTTTTATTTATTCGTGTCAGAATCATCTTGTACAAAACATAACATGAAACACAAAAACAAAAATGAAGATCAATGAATATAAATACAAATTAGCCATTAATAGTACACATATTTACAAGTAACAGTGGTAACAGTTCAAAGGTGTTTTCCCCAGGATTAAACGTTTAACTATGCTAGCCCAAAATCTGGCTACATTACACGCATCAAGGGTAGCACCAGTCAGGTCCTGCATGGTACAGCAGCTGGACAAAGCTCACACTGTAGCAGATGCTTGATGGTTTGTTCTTTTCCACACTCGCACATGACATATACATCAGAGAGGCCCCAACTTCTCAGTTGACTTTGGATCTTGTTACGTTGGTCCGCAGTCTATTGAGGGACTTCTACGTCATCCAGTCCTCCTCAAAGCCAGGTGGGAGAGATTCCTGTGGGGTCATCCAGCCACCAAGGTCCCCGATCTTTGCTCTCCACATCTCCAGCCTGGTCACTTGTGCTGATTTGAAGAGCTCCGTCGTTGCATGCAGAAAGCTTTTCCTCGATTTGAGTCTGCTATGGGCTGGCAGATAATCAAAAAGGGGATGTGTTGTTAATAATTTCGATGCCTTTGCTCGTTCCATTCTGGCTGTGACTTCCCTTCTAATCCCAGGTGGCGCTATACCAGCCAGGCAGTATAGTTTTTCAACTGGCGTTGGCCTTAGACATCCCGTGACAATGCGGCAGGTTTCGTTTAGAGCCACATCCACTTGTTTAGCGTGGCATGAGGTGTACCATACTGGACACGCGTATTCTGCAGCTGAGCAACACAGGGACAGGGCTGTGGTTCTTACTGTATTGGGATGTGCAACCCAGTTTGAGCCTGCGAGCTTGTGAACAATATTATTTCTAGCAGCTACTTTGCATTTGGTGTTCATGCATCGCTAGAGTGATTAAATATTCATATAGTTATTTTGTTAGCAATTGGGGGCTCGAGCTAATCATATCAGAGGGAGTCTAATGAATTTAGTGGTTCTCGCCAGACATAATCATGAAATGGGCAATAAACAATTTTAGCAAAAACGTAACCCACATGTTGTGGTCAGTTATTTGGTAGATGCCGGCCTAGTTAAAAATTCCCTGACTGAAATTAAAAGTTCAGTTTTACAAATAAACGTATACGTGTATGGACAGCAACGAGTAAAAAGTAGCAGGAATAAGTCATCCCCTAAGACAAAGTTAGCTGAATTAAGGGTCCGTACCGTTACAGGGCTACTTTGCCGCTAGCCCAGACATTTAGTTGAAGAACCGCGCTAATTATTGGATACTTACCCAAACTTGATAAAAACCTTTAATTTGCAATAAAAATATTTATGTTGTTGTTGTTGTTGTTGTTGTGGTCTTCAGTCCGGAGACTGGTTTGATGCAGCTCTCCACAATACCCTATCCTGAGCAAGCCTCTTCATCTCCGCATAAGAACGGCAACCTACATCTGTCTGAATCTGTTTACTGTATCCCTCTCTTGGTCTTCCTCTGCGATTTTTACCCCACACACTTCCCTCTAATGCTAAATTCACAATTCCTTGATGTCTAAGAATGTGTCCCACCAATCTATCCCTTCTTTTAGTCAAGGTATGCCAGAAATTTCTTTTCTCCCCAATTCTGTTCAGTACCTCCTCATTAGTTACGCGATCCACCCACCTAATCTTCAGCATTCTTCTGTAGCACCATATTTCAAAAGCCTCAATCCTCTTCCTGTCCGCACTGTTTATCGTCCATGTCTCACTCCCATACAAGGCAACACTCCATACAAATGCCCTCAGAAAGGACATCCTTAGGCTTAAATCAATATTCGATGTTAACAAATTTCTCTTTTTCAAAAACGCTTTTCTACCCATTGCCATTCTGCATTTTATATCCTCTGTACTGCGACCATCATTTGTTATTTTACTGCCCAAGTAACAAAACTCATCTACCTCCTTTATTGCTTCGTTTCCCAATCTTATTCCTTCAGCATCACCTGATTTTCTTACACTGCACTCCATTACCCTAGTTTTGCTCTTGTTAATGTTCATCTTGTATGCACCTTTCAGCACACTGTCCATTCCGTTCAATTGCTCTTCCAGGTCCTTTGCTGTATCTGACAGAATTACTATGTCGTCGGCAAAACGCAATGTTTTTAATTCTTCCCCCTGAACTTTTATTCCTTCACCAAATTTCTCCTTGCTTTCCTTTACAGCTTGTTCAATGTACAAATTGAATAACATTGGAGAAAGGCTACAACCCTGTCTCACTCCCTTCCCAACCACTGCATCCCTTTCATGCCCTTCAACTCTGACAACCGCTGTCTGGTTTTTGTACAAGTTGTAAATAATCTTACGCTCCCTATATTTTACTCCTGCTTGCTTCAGAACTTGAAAGAGTTTATTCCAATCAACATTGTCAAAAGCCTTCTCCAAATCTACAAAAGCTAGAAATGTAGGTTTCCCTTTTCTTAATCTATCTTCTAGGATAAGTCGTAAAGTGAGTATTGCCTCCCGAGTTCCTACATTTCTCCTGAATCCAAACTGATCTTCCCCGAGGTCGGCTTCTACCAGTTTTTCCATCCTTCTGTATATAATTCGTGTTAATATTTTGCAACCATGACTTATTAAACTGATGGTTCTGTAGTTTTCACACCTGTCTGCACCTGCTTTCTTTGGAATGGGGATTATAACATTTTTCTTAAAGTCTAAGGGTACTTCGCCTGTCTCATACATCTTACACACCAGGTGACACAATTTTGTCATAGCTGGTTCTCCCATAGACTTCAGTAGCTCTGAGGGAATATCATCTACTCCAGGGGCCTTGTTTCGACTTAGGTCTTTCAGGGCTCTGTCAAATTCTTCTCTCAGTACAGTATCTCCTATTTCATCTTCATCTACATCCTCTTCCCTTCCTACAATATTGTCGCTGAGTTCATTTCCTTTGTAGAGCCCCTCTATATACTCTTTCCACCTTTCAGCTTTCCCTTCTTTGCTGAGAACTGGTTTTCCATCCGTGTCCTTGATATTCATAGAGCTGTTTTTCTTATCTCCAAATGTTTCTTTTATTTTCCTGTAGGCTGTATCTATTTTTCCCCTATTTATACATTCTTCTACATCCTTGCATTTGCCTTCTAGCCACTCCTGCTTAGCCATTTTGCACTTCCTGTCGATCTCATTTCTTAGTCGTCTGTACTCCATTTTGCCTGTTTCATTTACTGCATTTTTATATTTTCTCCTTTCATCAATTAAATTTAGTATCTCCTGAGATATCCAAGGATTTTTTGTAGGTTTTGTCTTTCTACCTATTTTGTCCTCTGCTGCCTTTACTATTTCATCTCTCAATGCTACCCATTCCTCTTCTACTGTTTTATTTTCCCCTGTTTCTGTCAATTGGTGCCTAAAGCTCCCTCTGAAATTCTTAAGAACTTCAGGTTCCTTCAATTTATCCAGGTCCCATCTCCTTATTTTCCTACCTTTTTGTAGTTTCTTCAGTTTCAGCCTACAGTTCATAACCAGCAAGTTATGGTCAGAGTCTATATCTGCCCCTGGGTATGTTTTACAGTTTAAAACCTGGTTCCGAAATCTATGTCTTACCATTATAAAATCTATCTGGTATCTCCCGGTGTCTCCTGGTCTCTTCCACGTATACAACCTTCTTTTGTGATTCTTGAACCAGGTGTTTGTTATAACTAAATTATGTTCCGTGCAAAATTCTACCAGGCGGCTTCCTCTTTCATTCCTTTTGCCCAGACCATATTCACCTACTATCTTTCCTTCCCTTCCTTGTCCTACTACCGAATTCCAGTCACCCATAACAATTAAGTTTTCCTCTCCCTTAATTGTCTGAATAATTTCCTTTAGCTCCTCATATATTTCTTCGATTTCCTCATCATCGGCAGAGCTAGTTGGCATATAAACCTGTACTACTGTGGTCGGTGTTGGCTTCGTATCTATCTTGACAATGATAATGCGATCACTGTGCTGGTAATAGTAGTTTACCCGCATTCCTATCTTCTTATTCATTATCAGTCCTACTCCTGTGATACCCCCGATTGATTTTGTATTTATAATCCTGTACTCACCTGACCAGAAATCCTGTTCATCCTGCCACCGAACTTCACTAATCCCCACTATATCTAACTTCAACCTATCCATTTCCCTTTTTAAATTTTCTAATTTTCCTACTCTATTAAGGGATCTAACATTCCACGCTCCGACCCGTAGAATGCCAGTATTGTCTTTCCTGATGATCACATCTTCCTGAGTAGTCCCCGCCCGGAGATCCGAATGGGAGACTATTTTACCTCCGGAATATTTTACCCAAGAGGATGCCATCATCATATGTTCATACAGTAGAGCTGCATGTCCTCGGGAAAGGTAACGGCTGTAGTTTCCCCTTGCTTTCAGCCGTTCGCAGTAGCTGTGTGGCAAAGCCACATTAGCTGATGTTACAAGGCCAGCTCAGTCAATCATCCAGACTGTTGCCCCTGTAACTACTGAAAAGGCTGCTGCCCCTCTTCAGGAACCACACGTTTGTCTGGCCTCTCCACAGATACCCCTCCGCTGTGGTTGCACCTACGGTACGGCTATCTGTATCGTTGAGGCACGCAAGCCACCCCACCTCGGCAATGTCTGTGGTTCATGGGAGTGGATATTTATGTTAGTAATTAAGATAAAAAGGATCCTATCTTTTAATTGGACCAAATCACACACACCATGCAAATTTTCATTAAGATTAGTTGAGTGATTTCGGAGTTAATCGCGGACAAACATCGTTGTTTGTAGTCATGCAGCATTAAAAAGACAGTAGAAATATGTTATAGAGACCTTCTCTTTTCATTCGTAACAGTTCTCCCT
Source organism: Locusta migratoria (assembly GCA_026315105.1). Lineage (NCBI taxonomy): Eukaryota > Metazoa > Arthropoda > Insecta > Orthoptera > Acrididae > Locusta > Locusta migratoria. The sequence continues at coordinate 519,087,827 of CM048747.1, forward strand.
AACAGTAATGCTTATTTTGTCTGATTGTAAGTTAATTTAAGATAGCACAGTGTCAGTAGATTATGTTGCCAATCAGTACAAATTTATAACGGCTAATGTTGATTAAAATGAAAGTATTGCTTATCCATTGTTTCACTACCGTCGGCAGGGATTTTTGTGAAAGCTTTGTGATAGTTCATATTCGAACAGTGTAGCTTCCGAGGAGAATCCAGCAGTGTAGAATTTTCTCACCAATTCAATACGTGCAGCGGACACTTTTCCAATAATGTCGAAGCCAGAGAGCACAGTTTTCGCAGACACGCGGCGATATTAAATTCTTGGAATAGTCGCTGTACAGATCTACGCCACTAACTGCGGATATGGATTCCTGCAAGCGTCTATATATAGCTGACCTACACCGGTTATTCTGCGACTGCAGAACTGTATATTTGCAGTGCTTCGATAAATCCCAACCCCTCTCGATTAGTGGAAAATCCATAACAACTGCCGCACGGACTGACACAGAAAGCATTCAGTTTGTTCTCAACGCTCCTTTCAACACATCCACCCCAGGGAAAAGCAACGCTTTTCTGTGAGAAAACTTAATTCGCCTACAAAGAACATTTGTTGAACGTGCCAAATGAACCAACATTAAAACAGCTGCCAAAACAAAGGCACTGAAATTTCTAACTACTGCTGTTACTTAACTCGTCATTTATCTTGCCCATTTCTTATCTTGATTCTGATCTGAAAACTTGTGTTTAACATTTCAGGTATGACAGCTAAAAATAGTTACATCGTTGTGTAGGAGGAGTCTATGCAGACGAAGCATTGATAAGTAAAAGGACGTTAGGTTACATAAATACCGGGTGATCAAAAAGTCAGTATAAATTTGAAAACTTAATAAATCACGGAATAATGTAGATAGAGAGGTAAAAATTGACACACATGCTTGGAATGACATGTCCGACAGAATGTCTGCTCAGAAATGCAATAATTAACATAACAAATTAAGACAAAGCAAAGATGATTTCTTTACAGGAAATGCTCAATATTTACTTCATCATTTCTCTACAATAGCTGCAGTCGAGGAATAATGTTGTGAACATCACTGTAAGTAAAGCATGTCCGGAGTCATGGTGAAGCATTGTCGTCGGATGTTGTCTTTCAGCATCCCTAGAGATGTCCGTCGATCACTATACACTTGTGGCTTCAGGTAACCCCAAAGCCAATAATCGCACGGACTGAGGGACCTGGGAGGCCAAGCATAACGAAAATGGCGGCTGAGCACACGATCATCACCAAACGACGCGCGCAAGAGATCTTTCAGCGTCTAGCAATATGGGATGGAGCGCCATCCTGCAGAAAAATCGTACGTTCCAGCAGATGTTTATCAGCCAGGCTGGGGATGATGCGATTCTGTAACATATCGGCATACCTCTCTCCCATCACGGTAGCAGTTATGCATTCCAAGCATGTGTGTCAATTTTTACCTCTCTAACTACATTATTCCGTAATTTATCAAGTTCTCGAATTTATACTGACTTTTTGATCACCCGGTATTTATGTAACCTAACGTAGCTATACACAACACTGAGAGTAGCCCAAAATGTGAACCTTTACTAGAAAACTGATGGTGGGAAATTTGTTTTTCACACCTGCACGGGCTGCTATGTAAGCGAGTCCACAGGAGTACCTTTATTTACGACACAGTGTACTGGAGAGAATTTATGTTTCATTTATTCGAATAGTAGTGTAAATAGAGAATTATCGCGGTATTTCAAGCGTTTTGTGCTGGTAATAATTTCGATTTGCGCTCTCGAGAGTTGGTTGCGTGTTGCAACGAGCCGGCCGTGGTGGCCGAGGTGACTGAGGCGCTCCAGTCACGGTCAGCACGGCCACTACGGTCGGGGGTTCGAATCCCCCCTCGGGCATGGATATTTGTGCCGTCCTAGTCCGTAAGTAGTTTGTAAGTTTAGGGATTGATGACCCCGTAGTTAAGCCCCATAAACTTAACAAACATTTGAACATTTTTGTTGCAACCAAGAAAAAAATACCAACACAAACGCTCCTGATCACTGCCAAAAAAAGCAGTCATTGCTAAACGCTTGGCCACCTGGAGTCTCCATATTCGCTGGATTTAATTCCCTGTGACTTTTTTTTAGGGGCACAGTGAAAGACATGGTCTACCAGAAGCATCCCGCCACGCTGGACGAGCTTGAATCGGCAATCTCTGTGGCATGTGAATCCATTTCGGTTGAGACACTACGAAATGTGATGGCGAATTTCATTCTTCGTTTGCGCCACCTCTGTAGTACCAATGGTGAACATTTTGAAAACATTGTGATGTGATTGTTTGCAAAGAGTGTTTTCATACGATTATTTCACTTATGTATGCTGATATGAGCTGTACAGCGCTATTTGTTAGCAGCTTTTGTAACTATTATTTCAAACTCCTGTATAAACTTCTTACAGCTTTCACAATAAACATACGGTTTACTGCATTCCTCTATCGATCTTTGTTTTCTAGAAATTTAATTTTGAAATCAGGGAGTCCTTTTCTGGACACCCTGTACTTACTCCTTGCTCTTTTCCATGAACATCTTGCGATCAGACATTTCGATAATTATTTATTTCTAGACGGATTTAGGATACATACCTATGGTATTTTAAATGTCATGGAATACAATGATTTTGTGTGCAGAGTCCTATTTTTGTAGTTCACTTTACCGTAAAGAAACGAAAATCAGATGTGAATTTCTGGTTGCGAGAGGCTGTGACTAATAATACATCACAGACAATTTATTTCAATACACACAAATGTAAACTCAAAAGTTCCACTTTGCACCAAAATGGTGGCCATGCCTTAAAAGCACTATTTCTGATCCATCGCTGGGGAAATGTTTTATGCAGAAACTCCCGACCAATTCTGGTGTAGTGTGGAGTAACGCCGCTCCTAGAAATTGTGGTACAGCACAATATTGCAACAAGTCTAGGTAGTTGTTTCACTCCGCATATAAATTCTGGCATGTGATTTAAACATGCACAAGGGCACAGCAGACGTCCTCTTTTCCCCGGACATGTCCCCTTTTTTGAACCCTAAAAATGGTCCGGCACGACAGTGCAATACACATAGTATAATATGAAACTCTTCTCCCCCCCCCCCTTCCTCTGGTCGGAGTGTTGTCTGACACTGACACCCAAAAATAAGACGTTCATTCATCGTGCTGGGATTCAGCAGTTCTGTGTGTTGTCTGTCAACCACAATTATGACTTTAACAGCAAAAGCTAGTGCAATGTTCATTATACATAAGGTAAAACCTTGTTCAAAAATTCATAGAAGTAAGGTCAGATGCCTCAGTCACCATTACCGTTTCACCATTTACCTGTTTAGGACCAAAGAGACGTAACTACATGAACGATGTTGTGAAAACATCGATTTAAAAAAATGTTCAAATGTTTGCTAAGCTTATGGGACTTAACTACGGGGTCATCAGTCCCTAAACTTACAAACTACTTATGAACTACTTACGAACTAGGACGGCACAAATATCCATGCCCGAGGGGGGATTCGAACCCCCGACCGTAGTGGCCGTGCAGACCGTGACTGGAGCGCCTCGGTCCCCGCGGCCACCGAGGCCGGCATCGATTTAAAGCTATTGTTATAAAAACTGAGAAGTTTTTATTAATTAATTTGGAGCCTTTGTACGGTAAATTAAAAGTTTATTTTATACATTGCTTTTTTCACCTAGGCCTTACATATTCCATTCACTCACTACAATTTAGAAGTTAATCATGTATATAGTCACGTCGATCTGATCCTAAATGGGAAATGCTAGATCAAGGAACGCTTAGATAATTTTTACAGGTACTTTGTTCGTGACGATTTTACAGACAACAGTACTATGGCTTCCGTAAATGACGCATCATAAAAAATTTCAGGTGAGAACAGGGGTGATCGGCAAGGTATCTTGTAAGTATGGAAAAAATTTTCAGCACTTAAGACGATGATTACAGGTGGTGAAGCGATGAAACATTAGGGCTTCAGTGCTATGTAGTCATGTAATTTGTTCTACAGTTCTCAGCATTTCATGCTTCTTAGTTTGTAAGAAGATGAACAAATTTCGTAAGATGACAAACATGTATTACAAACAAGACTCTGATAATACAGTAGACACATCACTAATACTTGAGTTATCTATAAGAGAGAGAGCGAAAGAACTTTTATGAATCTACAAATGTCCTCTTTTCTGAGGACGGACATCTGGTAACCCTAACCTTAGGAGAGTTACGTAGGCAACATTATTTTCTGTAGTCCATGTTTTGACGTTATAGTGGCGAACATGATAATAAAGTAGAATGTGGCCTCATCAATAAACATTATCCTGTTTAGGAATTGCTTGAGCTTCTACAGCTTCGTTACTTAACAGAAAATCTACCAAAACGTTTTTGGTGCAACGAACTGCCAGTTTCTTTCAATTGCTGATTTACCGTCTAATGTTATTTCTACGACGCTGGATTTGCATACATGATGATATTTGTGAGCACGTGTGACGGATTCAACACCCGGAGGCTTCCTCTGCACCGTCCAGAACTTCACTGAAGTGGTTTGACCTGCTGCGGATTCGTAATTCAGTTCATTTCATTGTTGTGTCATTACTTGGGCGCTCACAACAATGAAAATTACGAAACGTGGGAAGCTTTTCTTTCATTTGGTGAATATTTCACATCTCTTTCTGTGAGAGGTTAAAACTGTACCATGATTTTATGAACAGACTATTTGACACCGGAAGGACTATAGTACGAGGAACGGGAGAAGCAGCATTGAAAGGAGTGCGGCCGCTGTCGACAAAGGCTAGACAGTGTGTAACGGAGGGCATGCGAGAGCACTGAAGTTATTAAATTTCATCCTCTGTGAGCGTTCCCCAGAGCTGGAGGCCCCAGAGGATTTCCGTCCAGCGAGATGAATTTAGAAACCGTTTGAACGGCTGAGCCTCGCTACTAGTGCCAGTATGATGGAGAAGAGATATTCCCTGAAAACAGTAAATATGAACGTTTAGCAAATTGAAATTTAAATAGAATTTCTATTTCATGAAACGTCCATTACTGCGGTGTATACTCCCAATAAAAAACGATTTTTCTGAAAAATTACAGAAAACTCGAGTTTTAATGGTTTTTTAGCTGCTTTTTCGGTATATCTCGAAACCTAGCAAAGAATTTATACTTATTAAAAAGTAATCGATAGACTTTTTTAAGTCCTACAGCATTCCCCTTTAACATTTTTATATTAGTACTTTAGTTTTTGTACGTAATTAGAAAAACTACTTTACCCAAATCTGCGAATTGTTTTAGTCATGGTCGTCATCTTGGTTCGAGTTTCATGAAATAGAAACTATTTAAAATCTGATCTCCTATATGCCCAAAATTTTTGTTTTCATGTGATAGTTTTTTTGTAAATTTAACATTAGGCTGTCAGAGAATCCTTGTGCCATACGGCAGGATCGTACAGCTGTTGTTGGACCTGCTGGTCTTGGGGAGAAACCCGGGCTGGAAACTGAAAGGTCGCGGGCTCGAAACCCGCTCAGACTACGGATATTTCTGTCTCCGTTTTCACCTAGCGTTCACCTCACCTCGACAGACGTGACACGTTGGAGGCCCGCTCTACCCGGTTGTACTGCTGGGGTAGACTAAGGACAAGATAATCGCCAAGTGCGGTCCACTTGAAAGACTTCCATCGAGTCATTGTTATTACAGCTCTCAACTGTATCTCGAATATTCAGTCACTCCTAGTCTTTTACGAATAGGAAAATACTGCACCAGTAAATTTTTGGGATATTCCAAAGCAATGACTCGATTCCCGAGGTATTCCTCAAGAAAGCGAAACACTTGTTCGGTCCCATGTGGTCGGGCTCCATCTTGCATAAACCATTCAGTACCTGGTCGATCCTCTAACGCTTGCTGTGTGGCGACAGGTTGTTCCAAAATTGCAACGTAACGTGCACCAGTGACCATTTCTTCAATTAAAAAAGGTCCAATAATGCCTCTGCTGCATACTGCAGCCCACACAGTAATTTTAGGAGAATACAGGGGTTTCCCTTCAATCAATATGGCTTTTCGAAACCCCAAAATCGCCAGTTCTGCTTATTCACGTATCCATTCAGGTGGAAGTGTGCTTCATCTGTAAACCAGATGCAGCCAACATCAAATCCTTCACTATCAATCATTGTGAGCATCTGATTAACAAAGGCTACCCGTTGTTGCACAGCTCGTACGGGTATGGCCTGGTGCGTTTGAATTATGAATGGGAACATTTTTATGCTCTTTCTCATTATTTTCTGCGTGCTGGAACGTTTCAAGCCAGTCTCAGATGCTATTCTACGGACGGGTGACATTGGATTTCGCTGAATAATTCCAAAAACTGTGGCGATATTTTCAGGCAAACTGCGGTTTGCTTGCAGCCAACATGCCCCACTAGATCATCAGTTACTCTATCTGTTCGTCGAAATTTTGCGAAGAGCGTACGAATGGTTTTCGCATCGGGTCCTTTTGGAACATTAAATCGTGCTTGAAAACTTTGCCTTGTTGCCGTAGGACTCTCTTCTAACCTGTGGTACTCTAGCACCAGAAAAACGCATTGCTCAATGGAGTACATGGTTTTAATCTCTTACTTCGGTACGCTAACCTCCTTTCACGTTTCAATAGTGGAACTGATCGCTCTGGGCTTCGGATCACTATTTATACTAGGCATTACCTATGGCGATTTCATCGCCATCTGTTAGCAGCTTTTGTAACTATTGTAGCGATACATTAATATTTTTTTATTGAAAATTATATCTGCGACGCTTGTCGCTAGCATCCGTTCTCTCTGCCAATAAATCTGTGATTATCCTTGTTTCAAGTTATACCTTCAACTATTTCAAACGATCTGGAGAGAAAACGGAATCGCTTGTCGTCTTTCGTTTTTCTACCTTTGTACTGAGCGGACGTATTTTACTCGACCTCCATAATCATGTAAGTGTGAGCTCTGGTTAGCACCCTTTTACTTAATAAACTTTAACTTTCATTTGGAATTCCTATTTCATTTAAATAATTACTATTTCTCCCCATCTTTCATTTAACTGATACCTATTTTCAGCAATATTAGTAAATTGATGCTTGGTCATTGTTGCCTATCGTCTCATGATGACAAAAGAATGCAAAATTTATTTACTCTCATTTTGTGTTAAACATTGAATTCAATGCCTGCAGGAAATCTTCATTCTGTTAAAAGCGAAGTCCGATAATTTCTTTAACTTTCGATAACAATAGTGATCAAAATTACACACGGTCTTAAAACTTTAATAATTAATAGTCATGAAACCAAGCATCAGTATACGAGAACGAAGATATTAATCAATTCATACAGGTTCAACTGCAGTGTCACAGCTTCCACCAATGAATACATACCAGGTAACTTATTCCACTATTTTCTTATGTAATGGTGCTTTCTGGTGTTGTCGTAATTTTTAACTTACATTGCTACTGAGAACTGATAACCATTTCAAAAATTAATATTCATTGCTGATCTTACGGTTATTTAAATTTCAATTCCGGTTTTCAACCTTGATCTTGTGACAACACCAGCGATATAAAAAAAAAGTAACATTACACTATTATTTCAAACTGCTGTATAAACTTCTTGCAGCTTTCACAATAAACATACCGTTTACTGCATTCCTCTATCGATCTTTGTTTTCGAGATATTTAATTTTGAAATCAGGGAGTCCTTTTCTAGACACCCTGTATAGTGCGTTAGTAACGGAAGTTAACATATCGCATCAGTTCGTTTCTTGTACAGTCTGTGCAGTCCGCTTTACGTAAACAATAAACTATGAATAACTGTCACTGCTGTGACAGGACACACTGCAGTTGGCGTTAATGATTTTTCCGGGTGCAGCTGCCATAGCTCATCACACTCGACAAAGATAGATCGTGAAATGCACCGTGTAACCTGACAAAATGTGACCACCTCACCTCTCTCTCTCTCTCTCTCTCTCTCTCTCTCTCTCTTTTTGAGAAATTCAAAGTCAAACCGAGCGGTGTGGCTAACTCAGATGTATCGCTCCGGACACGTAACAGTGCAGGCGACTCTTCAAATTTGGATAATCTCTCATTTCCGTAATTCTCTTTAGATAAATATCGGTATGGGACTAATGAAAGTGCATAGCCAATTTCCTCTCGCGTTTTTACCCTCTGGGCAGTGTACTGCGCTTTTAATGACCTCGTCGTCGTTGTCGTCGGAACGTTATACCCTAAGATGCCTTACATTTTCTTTACTGTCTCAAACGTCCATGTTGTCGACTGGAACAACACTGACCTTCCTTTCTTTTGATTTTCTTTAGTACTCTGCAGTTATCTTCCCCGTACTGCTACTTCAAAAGATATCAAGTTATACTAAATAAATGAGGATAGTTATTTCAAAGAAAATTAAATAAATTGTCCAGTCTTTTTTAAAGCATTTATCCATGAAGAACAATTAATACGTACTTATTAACATCTGAATAAGCGAATCAGAAAGTTCTATGACATTATTTTTTTTGTCACAAAGTAATTTCAAATTTAAGATCAAGGCAACAGTGAGCGATGACAATTTCAGTTCATTGGTAGAGCTCAAGGCTGCAACCATGATAGTCGTCTACAACAGCTCTACTCTACAACAGAACTACCACACCACATTATGCAACAGAAGTGTTCAGTTCCGATATGTAACGTAAAATTCAAATTGACCACTGTGTAAAAGTAAAACCATTGCGATAAAATGAAAAGAGCTTTGAGTCATGTACGAACACCAGGCTCTCCCGCTACAGACTCCTCTCGGTATTTTAATTAATCAGAATGATGCTGGACTCGTAACACAATTTCGCAAATACCTTGTGTTCATATATCCAAGAAGCCTTAGTCTGTTTCATCAAATCTCCAGAAAATAATGATGGACGTTACCAACAGGGTTACGTGTTCGGGTGATTTGTCTGACAAGAAACGCTCACAAATCGGGGTAATACACAAAAAATAGAAAGAAAACAGTAGAGATGTGTTGTTGTTGTGGTCCTCACTGATTCGATGCAGTTCTCCACCCTATTCTATCCTTAGCAAGCCTCTTCATATCCTCATAAGAACGGCACCCTACTTACATTTGAATCTACTTACTATATTCATCTCTTGGTCTCCCTCTGCGATTTTTACATCACATACATCCCTCCAATGTTAAATTCATGACTTCTTGATGTCTAAGAATGCGTCCTACCAATCGATCCCTTCTTTTAGTTAACGTATGCCAGAAATTCCTTTTCTCCCCAATTCTGTTCACTACCTCCTCATTAGTTACGCAATCCACCCACCTAATCTTCAGAATTCTTCTGTAGCACCACATTTCAAAAGCCTCAATCATCTTCCTGTCCGCACTGTTCATCGTCATGTTTCACTCCCATACAAGGGAACACTCCGTACAAATACCTTCAGAAAGGACTACCTGTCGCTTAAATTAATATTAGATGTTAACAAATTTCTCTTTTCAAATACGCTTATCTTACCATTGCCATTCTGCATTTTATATCATTTGTACTGTGACCATCGTCAGTTAATTTACTGCCCAAGTAACAAAACTGATCTACCTCGTCTGCCACATATATTGTTTCGTTACCTAACCTAATTCCTTCAGCATCGCCTGATTTTCTTTGACTGCACTCCATTACCCTTCTTTTGCTCTTGTTAATGTTCATGTTATATACACCTTTCAACACACCGTCCATTTCGTTCGAGTGCTCTTCCAGTTCGTTATCGAATGTACAAACTGAATAACATTGAAGAAAGCCCAACCCCTGCATCCAGTTCATACCCTTCAACTCTGATAATTGCTGCCTGGTTTTTGTAGAAGTTGTAAATAACTCTGTGTTCCCTATATTTTACTCCTACTGTTTTCAGAATTTGAAAGAGTCTATTCCAATAAACATTGTCAAAAGCTTTCTCCAAATATACAAAAGCTAGAAATTTAGGGTTGGCTTTCCTTAATCTATCTTCTAGCACAAGCCATAAAGTGAGTATTGCCTCCCGTGTTCCTACATTTCTCCTAGATCGAAAGTGATCTTCCCCCAAGTCGGCTTTTACCAGCCTTTCCATCCTTCTGTAAATAATTCATGTTAAAATTTTGCAACCATGCTTATTAAACTGATGGTTATGTATTTTCACACCTGTTTGCGCCTGCTTTCTTTGGAATGGGAATTATTACATTTTTCTTAAAGTATGTGGGTATTTCGCCTTTCTCATACATCTTACACACCATGTGAAATAGTTTTGTAATGGCTAGTTCTCCCAGAGACTTCAGTAGCTCTGAAGGAATGTCATCTACTCCAGGGGCCTTGTCTTGACTTAGGTCTTTTATGTCTCTGTCAAATTTATCTTTCAGTACAGTATCTCCTATATCATCTACTTCTTCTTCCCTTCGAACAATATTGTCTCTTAAGTTCATTTCCTTTATAGAGTCCGTCTATATATTCTTTCTGCCTTTCAGCTTTCCCTTCTTTGCCGAGAACTGGTTTTCCATATGAGTTCTTTATATTCATATAGCTATTTTTCTTGTCTCCAAATGTCTCTTATTTTCCTGTAGGCGGTATCTATTTTTTCCCTGTTTAAACATTCTGCTACTGACTTGCATTTGCCTTCTAGCCACTCCTGCTTACCTATCTTGCATTTCCTGTCAATCTCATTTCTTAGTCGACTGTACTCCATTTTGCCTGTTTCATTTACTACAATTTTCTCCGTTTCATTTACTACATTTTTCTCCTTTCATCAATTAAATTCAGTATTCCTGTTATATCCAAGGATTGTTGTAGGTCTTACCTTTCTATCTATTTTGTCCTCTGCTGCCTTTACTATTTCATCTCTCAATGCTACCAATTCCTCTCCTACTGTTTTATTTCCCCCCGTTTCTCTCAATTGTTGCCTAAAGATGTACTGAACAGAAATCAGACCTAATAATGGCTGGATGGAAGCGCCGTAAGTGGAGATATAGAAGAGAGGTTGGCGTCTAAAGAAGCTGTAGAAGAGAAGCCAGGTCATATTGCTGCGAATTACTACCTAGGTTGCAGTCCTGTTGACGCCATTGCATTGATCTCCAAGAAAGATCAATTGATTTAGCACGATGGCAAGTTCGCTCATAGAGAGCACTACTCCAGATGACCGAGCGAGGTGGCACAGTGGTAAGACAATGGACTCACATTCGGGAGGACGGTGGTTCAAATCCACCTCCGGCCATCCAGATTTAGATTTTCCATGATTTCCCTAAATCACTCCAGGCAAATGCTGGGGTGGTTCATTTCAAAGGGCACGGCTGATTTCCTTCCCCATCCTTGCCCAAAACTCCTACCGTTAGCTCCGTCACTAATGACCAAGCTGTCGACGGGACGATAAACCCTAAGCTTCCTTCCTTCCTTGCTCCAGATGATAATCAATCCACTGTGGGAAAGAACATACGTCACTTCTGATCCTGCAGTTGTTATTGTTTCATATTCACAGAATATATGACATCAACTGCGGGTTCGAATCCCGGCTGGATACACATTTTTAGCTTTGCCCATTCGCAGTTGATGTCATATATTCTGTGAATATGGGACCTGACCCATACTTTAGCCAAAAAGTAAAATAATTTTAAAATTAAAATTAAAACAAAATCCAATGCAGAAATATACGCTTATTTTTGGAATTGGTGATCTTCTTTAGAATTCAAATTAGCAATATGCCAAGATCGCTTTTTTTTTTTAATTTGTCTTGCCGAAACCAGTCGTCAAGACAAATAGAAATAAAAATGTTTTGCTGATACAATTAAGGCTTTCACGGCCGGAGTTGTCATAACTTGAAATTTCCGGGCCGGCCGCGGTGGCCGAGGGGATTGAGGCGCTCCGGCCACTACGATCGGGGGTTCGAATCCCCCCTCGGGCATGGATATTTGTGCCGTCCTTAGTCTTAGCTAGTTAATAAGTAGTTTGTAAGTTTAGGGACTGATGACCCCGTAGTTAAGTCCCATAAGCTATACAAACATTTGAATTTTGATATTTCCGGGCTGCGAAGCCATGCTCCATACGTAAAACTTTCCCCTGAAGTTTCGCCTTCGACTGTGGAAAGCATCCTCGGAGGTAAAGCGGTAAACCGCAAGTAGAGCTCGAGTGAGCACGTATATATAGGCTATCCAGAGGCCGTCACTGTCAATCTCGTGACGTCGCCTGCGCTGTTGCCACTGATATTGCCAATATTCTCGATTGAAAATAATCGTTTGTCATATTCTCGCTGCAATGTTGACATCCAAATTTTATCCAGTTTAACACCTTTCTCTTTCCTGTTAAAATTAATTCGGTATCTGAATATCTCTATGGCTTCACTATACATACGTGTATAATAATGTGATATCTTTAGTACGACACTCGTCTCATTACACTTCATTTCATGGCCACCTTCCTACATGTTCATCTACGGCCGATTTATCAGTATGTCCTAAGCGGCAGTTCCTTTTATGTTCGCTCAGACGGGTGTTAACGCTTCTTTTTGTTGTATCGATGTAAACCTGACCGCAACTTGCGAGTTTACGCTTTTCCTGCACTGCATTTATCACAGCTAATATTAAAGCAAGTTTTGACTATATGCTGTAAGAACCTGCGTATTGGACTATTTTCGGTTCTGCTTTAGAAGCGCCGGTCGGAAGTAGCCGTGTGGTCTGGAGCGCCACATTTCGGATCGCGCGGCCTCCTGCGTCGAAGGTTCGAATCCACCCTCGGGCATTTGTGTGTGTGACTTGTCCTTAGGTTAATTCAACTCAGTGTAAGTAGTTTGTAAGTCTGGGGACTGGTCACTACAGTACTTACAACCATTGATTTTGATTTAGAAGTTTGACTTGATGTTATATTAGGGTCAAACACTACATGTCTGCTTTCATGCCCCAGTAACTATCTTAGTTGCAGTTATTATCTTTTACCTCTGATCATGTAATTTAAAACTATGCATAACCTCTAGTTTGCGAAACAAATAAGAAATTATTACTTAAATTAACTGGTTCATTAATAAAAAGGGTTGTCTTCTAACATATCCATCTACATCTACATGGGATACTCTGCAAATCACATTTAAGTGCCTGGCAGAAGGTTTATCGAACAACCTTTATACTATTCATCTCCGTTCCATTCTCGAATAGCGCGCGGGAAGAAAGAACATCTGAATCTCTCCGTTCGAGCTCTGATTACCTCGTATTCTGATGATCATTTCTACCTATGTAGGTGGGAGTCAACAATATATTTTCGCATTCGGAGGAGAATGTTGGTGATTGGAGTTTCGTAAGTATCCCACGCCGCAGCGATAAGCGTCGTTGTTGTAATGATTTCCATCCCAGACCCTGTACCATTTCCGTGACGCTGTCTCCTCTGTATCGTGACAACACAAAACGAACTGCCCTTCTTTGAACTCTGTCTATGTCCTCCGTCAAACCCACGTGATAAGGACCCAACACTGGGCAGCAATACTCCAAAAAAGGACCGACAAGCGTAGTGTATGCAGTTTCTTTTGCAGTTCTGTTGCATGTTTTAAGGGTTCTGCCAATAAAACGCTGTCTCTGGTTCGCCTTTCCCACGATATTATCTACGTGTTCTTTCCAATTTAAGTCTGAAGTAATAATAATTCCTAGGTATTTTGTGGAGTTTACGGCCTTCACATTTGATTGATTTATCTTGTAAACAAAGTTTAACGGATTTCTTTTCGTACTCATGTGGACGACTTCACACCTCTCATTATTTAGAGTCAATTGCAAATTTTTACACCATACTGATATCTTATTCAGATCGTTCTGCAGTTGGTTTTGATCTTAAGATGATTTTACTAGACGGTAAATGACGGCGTCATCTGCAAACAACCTAAGAGAGCTAGTTAGATTTTCCCCTAAATAGGAACAGCAGAGGACCAATAACACTACCTTGTGGAACCCCCGATGTCACCTCTGTTTTAGTCGATGCCTTACCATCGATTACTACGAACTGTGTCCTCTCTGACAAGAAATCCCTATCCAATCGCAAATTTGGGGCGATATACCATAACCACGCAATTTGATTAAAAGCCTTTTGTGAGGTACGGTGTCAAAAGCTTTCTGGAAATCAAGAAATACGGAATCGATTTGCGAACCTTTGTCGATAGCACCCATCACTTCGTGGGAATAAAGAGCTAGTTGTGTTTCGCATGAACGATATTTTCTAAATCCGTGTTGACCTTGGGTCAATAGATCGTTCTGTTCGAGATAATTCAAAATATGATACAAATAATTTATGCAATGTGAGAGATTTAGTTGAATAAGTTTTATTCAGTCAAATTGCTTCCTTATTAGAAGTGTTCCGGTGAAATATTGATCATAAACTGAACAAATTGTTAAGCAGTTGCATTGTCTGCGATAAGAAATTGGTAGCACTTTCCCCAAACAAAATAATCATAACTTTATGAAACACAGAAACTATATATTTCGCAAGCACTCAACATGAAATTGTCCACAGTTCAAGATAGTTTATGTTTCCCGAACACCTTTTCTACAATCGTTAGTTCTTGTGTAGAAACATAAAGACATATCAGTGGCCCTGGCGTACACATGTTCTCGCCAACTTTAGAGTCTCAAGAAGCTGCGCAAATCTTAACACTCTACGCGATCGAATCACTCATCCAGGAGGGTCCTTCTGCCAAGACTAGACATGGAGTTCCGTTTACGCGCACGCCCTTCGCAAGCTGGTCCTTTCTGAGAATAGCCACACAAATTGGACGTGCTGCGACAGGTATGCAACAATACGGGTTGCGGTGACGTGAACATATCACACACACGTGTAGTGGAGGATCTGAACATCCATGCATCACAGACGTAAGCCAAGGTCGGCGCAATGTAAGGGCAGTAGGGGCAGCTACCACAGCGTAGATAAGGTTTCTAAGCCCATAAGTGTGAACACGAACTGCTGCCAACTGATTACTAGCAGTGCGACTACGGGCACGCACATCTCTGGCCCATCTTCTACTCACGCCACAGCATCAACGTGCACGGCTCGACTGGTGCCTACAAGGCATCACTTGCAAGATTGAATGGCGGGCGCTGTCTTCAGCAATGTAAGCAGGTTCTGCCTGCACGCAAATGAGGGTCGTTGGCGCGAACGATGTGGGCCTACTGAGCGCTGTCTCTTATAGAGAATTCGTCCAACACACACCGACTCAACCCCAGGCGTTATGGTTCCGGGCGCGACAAGCTACAACTTTCTTTTACTTTGGGTGTTTGCGGAGGGAATGTGGACCAGGGCTAGATAAGCGAAGAATGTAGTAAGACCCGTTCTTTTGTCATTCTTGTACCAGGAAGGTGATGTGCTGTTCCAATAGGATAATGCTCGCGTACACACTGAGCGTGAAACTCAAACGTGGTCTGAAAGATGTGCAGCAAATTCCGTCGCCAGCACGATCTCTGGACTTGTCTCCAACCACGCACATGAGAAACATGATGCGACGAGAACTATAGTCGAGCCGAAATAGGATGATCCCTGGTCCTTGCGCCAATCGGCTTTGAGCGCCGGCTGCGGTAGCAGGCCATTGCAGTAAACGCGAACTTTGCTTTGCGCGTGCGCGCGCTTGGCTGCGCTCTGCACTTTAGCCAGTTCTGTCAGACAACAGCGACCGTTACCTACACTGTCCGGCAGCGAACTAACTACTTCGCAACATGGTTGCATGCAGTTTCCACGGCCGGGGCAGTCTCCCAGCCCAGTAGGCGGAGCCAGGGATTATCGCATTTCGGTCCGACTATAATCCGTGCGACTACTCGTCAACCCACACTCTTGCAGAACTACGTGAACAGGTCGAGGAGGCGTGGAATACTGTATCCAAGCAACATTCGCCATCTGTATGATCGAAGGTATGACAGGATGAGCACTTGTATTGCTGACTGTAGAGTCTGTATCACAAACTAGTATAGATGTTTTAGCATTACCTGGTACCCCAGTAGCTCTTCAACTATTGACCTGTAAATGTAACCACGTCTTGGACTGTATATTAACTGTGGTGTCGCACAAGTCTGAAGTGCGCGCCACGTACTTTCGCCGAACGCCGCCATGCAAGCACGGCGCGGCGTTCTTACGACGTAGGCCACGAGCGCCCTCTGCTGTAATACCGCTGGCGGCCACCACTGAACTGGATCGGTCACTTGGGATTAGGACAGGCACTAGGACTCATCAGTAGGCAGGACTCTATCTAGTAACTATGGATCTGCATTCCACTAGTTTGCTGCCCTCCAAGTTAAGTATTATATTCTTTCTACGAAATATATATCGTGTTCTAATCTAGCTTAGTGTTTCTAGTTTCTGCTGTCCCACTGGCTGGTCACTTCAGACTCTGTACCTGCACACGTGTGCATCCTATTTTCCTGTGTCGGTCCCTCTCTACTCGGCCACTGACACCAAAGACAACCGGCGGAAACGAAACACAAAATTAACTGTTTCAGTCATGAATCTGGAGTGACATGGAAAACTCTCAAGAGTATTCATGAGCCACAGTCATGCAGTAATCACCTTGTGACTGTATTTTTTCTTCTTTTTAATCAGAATCTGGATTTCGGTTTTAGAGCTACTTCAAGTGTACAATCAGTGGGATTAATATGTAGAAAAATGACAACTTAGTTACCAAGATGTACCAATTAATTCGACGAGTTTAGTCTCCTCAAAATCCCAACAACAACATTCGACTAACTGTACACTTGAAAATGGCTCTAAAGCCTAAATCCAGATTTCGATTAAAAAGATAAAATAATACAGTCAAACGACGGTTAGCTTTTTCAATATATATATATATATATATATATATATATATATATATATATATATATATAAAGGTTTTGAACGAGGGCCATCCAGAAAGTAGTACCCGTTTGTGCAATAAAGACACAGGAATAAATACTAACACATATAAACATTTTTATTGTTAAGAGCATACATTACACTACTTCTCCACACAATCTCCAAGCAAATTTAGGCATTTGTCATAATGTGTGACGCGTTTTTGTATCCCAGCGTCATAGTCCTCCGCCGCCAATGTATTGATATATGTAGTCACTCCTCAGTTAAGGTCTTCATCGGTGTCAAAACTGTGGAAACTGTTCAGAGTTCATCAATTGTGACGTGCCCATCTTTCCTCAAGCATTCGTCTACAGAGCACAGCAGTTGGTGTTTAATGATAGATGGTCTCCCTGAACGCTTCTCGTCGTGTGTGCTCCCCCTTCCCAGATTGCGATACCAGCGCCGAATAGATGACTCGTCCAGCACATTGTCCCCAGACACCTCCTTTAATTGGCGATGAATTCGCAACATCGAACGTTTCGTGCATTAAGAAATTTAATCACGGGCCTCACTTCGCAATTGGCGGGGTTCTCAATTTGTTGAAACATTATAAACGATCACGGACACAACATAGGCAACGCAACCTCGCACAGAGCAGTCACACATGCCAAAGACGAGGTCTGACCCAGTGTTGCCAACTCTTAGAACGAGAATGTAGCTAAATGCGTCCTCGAAAGTCGGCAGAAGTCGCTAAAATATTTTCCAATTAATGAAACATCTTATGTCTTCTTTTTATTATACGCAAGTATTAGTTATATTTTTAATCTTCTACAATTGTTTTTAATATTTAAAGATGTACATTTTGTATTTAACTGAAACAGCATGCGATATTAACTTTTAAAATGTCAGTAACGGTAAGCTGCCTGTAACGGTAAGCTGCCAGTTTCACCTAAAAACGACACACCTGAACGTTGATGTTCATGACTGATCCCTTTTAATTGGATGCACTGAAGCCTCAATAGTAAGCCATTCCTTATAATTTGGGTTGGATTCACATTCTTTCCGGTACTGCTGCAGATAGTTTTTTAGGCAGTGGCAAATCCACAAATCCATATTTTTCTATCACATAAAAAATTCCCCACAGAATATCAAGAAATAAAATAAATAATACATCAATATGTATACATTCCTGCCAATGTATTTAAATAATATGTAAAACCACACACACAAAACAAAAACAGGAAATTATAACTTCAGTCACCTGAACACCATCAGACGTAAGTAACTTGAATACCATCAAACCTAGGCAGTTGCCTCGCAACTGAATGTTGGAAGCCGCTAGCATGAACAATGGGATAAATGCTGAAATTGGTTGGGGAAGTGCCTTCCATTCTGCGATCACGCATTGACAAGATAGAGAATGCAGTGCTGGCTGTGAAATCAAATGCAATAAAAATACTATAGGTCATTCAGGTTGACAAAATATTTGATAAAATAGTTTCCTAAAACTCAAAATTACAAATTTCAAGGTAATTTTTGTTCAATGGCCAGAAGTCGCAGTTTTGTCGCTAGTCGCTAAAATTTAAATTTTGTCGCTTTCTATGACCAGAAGTCGCTAGAGATAGCGACTTTGTTGCTAAATTGGCAACACTGGCTCTGACCGTGCCCAGCGGCTACCCCAAACGTCACGCCTACCACTTTCCGGATGGCCCTCGTATTAATCATTATTTCACCACGTGAACTGTATAAAGTGTAAACGAAATTATATTCTATAAGAAAAAATGAGAGAGACCTAAAATAGATTTCGCAGGGGGTGTTGCAAAATTCCTTAAACCTATTCTTCTGTCAGAAGACATCCGTCATTCGCAAGTCTCCGTATCCGCGCATTGCTGTAATTCCGCCATAGGCGTGTCATTTCAAATTGACACGTAGTGTTATTTGTTTTCGACATCTACCACCACGCACTACGGACGTCAGATACAAGGCAAAGGGAGGAAGCTTGGGATTTAGCGTCCCGTCTACAGCTTGGGCATTAGAGACGGAGCTCACGCTCGGAGTTTTTCTTAACCCGGCGTGAATGTGGTGAGAAATTGTTACACCAGCTATGAGGTGGGTATGAGAAACCCTAAATTCTGATGAATTTTTGATACTACAGTCGTGCATTGAATATTTTTTATATTTGGGATATTAATAATGCAGTCTATTAAACAAGATGAATAAGTAAAATACTGCGTTTGCGAGGTACTGCTCTTTATTTTCTGGATATTTCCCCCTTATAATCCTTATTTGATTATTTGTATGTGTAAGTATAGTATTCAACATACTGTTTGTTATAAAAAAATTCCAACATTCAGTCTGTGTTTTGGCTTTGTTTGCAGCAACTTTTACGCCTGGAGAATTGATAATAATATTCTCTGAACGAATATGAACACTTTGTCTAGGACAATTCTTTATCCAATTTGTACCATCTTTGGAAATATTAAAAAGTCTCACGTGCCTTACATGATTGAGTAAGAGCCGCTAACACAGATTTTGGCTCTTCCAAATAATCCAAAATACACTCCTGTTCCGAATCACTTTCTTCACTTCTTTGAGAAACGTTGTCAATTTCTTTTTCACTCTCGGAGTCACAGGAACTATCGTTTGAACATTTTTCTAAAACTTCTTCTAGTAGTTCTTGTGGCCGATGTTCATGTTCTTCGTAAGCCATCTTGAGAAATCTAAATTCTAAAAATAATTCAAGGAATACTATAAATAACTATGTATCTCGTAAAATTGCTGACAGCTCAAAAATGTGACACCAACTACGAGGTCGGGTATGAAGTATACGTGTATCTCCCTCTGACACTCGCGGAACAATGATCTCAACACTCCATCGTGCCCCACTCTCCCTTACCTCCAGCTACTGTGACAGCAAGATCTGTGTGGCAACAATGACGTCCACCAATCAGCGCTTAGGAACACCTCGGGTATCACGTACGAGAACTCACTCACGCCAGGTTAAGGAAGGGAAAGTGAATCGGCCGTGTCCTTTCAAAGGAACCATCCCGACATTTGCCTGGAGTAATTCAGAGAAATCACAGAAAACGTAAATCTGGACGGCCGGAATTGGTTTTGAAGCAACGTCCTCCTGAATGTGAGTGCCGTGCGTTAGCACTGCTATGGCCGCGTCGCTCGGTACAAACGAGGGGCTGCCGTGGTGGGGGTGAGAAGCCGGCGCGGCGTTAATTAGGGCGCTTTTTGTGTCGCCAAATGAAATCCATTGTCACCGCCCGCCGCGCCGCAGGGCTGCCAACCGCCGCCCGCCGAAATTTACCGCAGCCTGTTGACCTTTGCCTTTTTCCGGCTCGCCTGCCGGATCGCTTTGAATATTTTGCCGTTGGGCGTTTCTGCGGTCGATAGGGGGTGGATAACACACGCCTTTGCAAAAGCAGCCCCAGATGAAGAGCGGATGTGGAGCGTGCGCGCGCCGCCTCGAATGTGTTCTGTACGAAGAGCGGTTTCAAGAACTCACTTCCACCGTCTAGGTTCAAAGCAAAACCGGAAAGTATTATTTGGCCACGATTACTTGGCGATTTTGTTGGTGCTGCCACAAGTGGAGAAAATCGACACCAGTTGAAAGACATTCTTTTATTTACATGCGCTGCCAAAGTTACAATGCTCCTTGACGCGAAGAATTACTGTACACATTGTTAGGGTAACCATTCCAGCACTGCAGCAAGCAGCCGATGCTGCCTTCCGTTCGTGCAAGACAAGCTCCCAGCAGCCACCGCGCGAATAGTCAAATTATCGTGGACAAATAGTAAAGAGTCGACGATGGGGGTTTTTACTGCGATTTCCTTTGTTGTGTTGCCAAATTTTGAAAGAAAGGACGTGAACTTTTATTCGAATGACAGTTAACTTTGACAACTTTCACCAACAACTTTCTAGCAACAGGATACTTCTACGCTTCCTGCACGGTTATCTCTGTCAGATTCGTTTCAAACTACGTTACCGACAGTGTAAACATCCGTGCAGTTAGTTTAGCAGAAAAATAAAATGTACAAAAATGCAAGTCTCGCTACGAATTCCTTCCACCATAAAAAGTCGTGAGATTTTACAGGAAACCAAGTCGGTTATTTTAGTTAGTGTTCATGGAATCACCTATTCAGCACCTTGTCATAATTTTTTATCTAATTACTTATCTACCAACATCTGTAGTGACTATATCAAAATTACACATCTTTTTTCAATAACAAATATAATGACTTGGCAATCGCAAGGCAGCGTAAACTAATATTTAAGATACTTTACCCAGATGTGAGGTATTTCATTCCTACGTAATTACGTTTGGATACATAGTGGAATATAAATTATTTTTATATGTCGATGTGTAATTGCTCAATCACTATATGTATTCTGATGTCATTATAGTATGGTGAGATTGAAAGTTACTATAGAACTGAAGATGTATGATATTAATATAGTCGCTATAAATGTTGGTAGATAATAAATAAGTAGTACATAACAAATATGTGGTTCTATGAGCACTAACTAAAATTACGGATTTTGTGTCCCATGGCAACATAAACTGATACTTAAAAAAACTTTATGCACATGTGAGTGTATTTCATTCTTATGTGATTAAGTCCGGTTACATAATAGAATACAAATTATTGTTATGTCATTATGACGATGTGCAATTTACAGATCATTATATGTATTCTTATGTCATTATATTATGTATAGAAATAAAGATGTATAATTTTGATATTGTCATTACAGACGTTGCTAGATAACTAATTAGATAAATTATGACAAGGTGTTCAATAGGTGGTTCCATTAACACTAACTAAAATAACCGACTTGGTTTCCGATAAGATCTCAGGAATTTATGTGGTGGAAGGAATTGCATTTTTGTTCATTTTATTGTTTTTGATGGGATATAAATTTTTTTGTACATCAGCCATGGATTTTCTTAAAATCCATTCCCTGTTTCTTTCGTTTGGTTTGGTTTCGTTTGGTTAGATGTAACAGTATTTGTTGTTCAATGTTCAAATGTTTGTTAAGTTTATGGGACTTAACTGTGGGGTCATCAGTCCCTAAACTTACAAACTACTTATAAACTACCTTATACTAAAGACAACACAAACATCCATGCCCGAGGTAGGATTTGAACCTCCGACGCGGAAGGGGTGCAAAGAACTTGGTTTGTGAAAATGTATCACTTGTATGGCAATGGCGAAGGAGAGCTTCCCCCAAAACTCTTGGGATTTTAACCGCGTCACGCAGCTGGAGACTCGAGAAGGTTTTATCCAGTCATATCGCCGCGAGACCATTCATTCATACATTGTTTTATGAAGTTTCCCTGTGATGGCCGCCATAGAAATGTGTTGTGATAGTTTCATAAATTAAATTTTGATGTCAGTTTCACATCTTAGTTCGAGTAACTTACCAGGTTCTTTAAGAACCCTTAACTTCTTTAAATGAGAATTTGTCGCTGTGACTATGAGACCTTCGTTGCAGGTATGAGGTGTAGAACATCGAACTTCTTTTATACGCGAAGTATGATGATTTGTACCTATAGTCACCAAATACCACCTCTCGTGCCATTTAGATGAATTATTATGAAAAGAGTACCGAAATTTAATGCCATTTAAACTGAGCTGGGCGACTTGTAATGCGACTAACAACACTACGCTGGGGAATTCCAGATTCACCTCGGGGTTTTTTTTTTTTTTTTTTTTTTTTTTTTTTTTTTTTTTTTTTTTTTTTCCAGTACACTCACTGCTACATATGAACACCGCCAGCAAAATGTATCACGAATACAGTTAGCAGTGTGGAAGTAAAAAATTAAAATGTATTGCCCCATAGGACAATTTTAATACATCAGCAGCGACAATGGAGTAAGAGATAAGACTTCTTCCTTTTCATATTATGTGGCGCGTTTCAGTGGGTAAAATTTTCGTAAAGGTGTTAAATTGTGAGTGAAGTTTGTCGTAAGTCACTAAGTGCTCTCATTTTCGAATAGTGGATGAATAATTTCAGAGTATTCGGGTGTTGTGAGTTACACGTACTTTGAAGCCCATCTAAAAATATCACTCTAAGATGACAAAAGTAATGGAACAGCGATACACCGATAGCAGTACCATCGAGTTCACAAGATATAACACGATGATGCAGAGCCATATCTGTCATTTCTAACGCGAAAATGTTATCAATGTTTTTATAGCCGCACGCCGGGATTAACAGATTTCTAGCATGAAAAATGAAGGCAGAAGCATAGAGAGACCGACAGTGCCAAAAGTGTGCCGCGAATACCGAATGTAAGACATTAGGGGGAAGAGTACGCACTTACTATTTAAGCCCTTATATCTAGTAGATGAGAGGGTTAAAACACACTTTTGTTATACCAAATTATTGCTGGTTTAATTATTAACAACATATATCAGTTACAGCTGTCAACCTAACACAAACCTTAGATATTAACAAACATAAAAGTCTGCTCGTTAGTACTCTTAGTCGCAAAGTCAGAAAAGACTACGCAAGATATGGTCAAAATCACTCAATCACTCAAATCACAAAAAATTTGCCACGTCCTTCGTAAGCCGCGCATACTTCATGCCGCTTTATGTAGTCTTCTACAATAAGCTCCTTGTAGACATGACCACACCCTAAGCAGCTCAACACTTGAGACTCATTCTTGGATTTGGAGCTGGTTGTTCCTGAAGTTGATGGAATGGATAAATCCAGATTCGGCTTAGAGATTATGGTTTTCTCTGTAGGTTTACTTTGTCTCCTCTTGGTTTTGTCTGACTTGGCCAGTTTTTCTAATAACTCAGTTTTTTACGGAGACGCAGACAAAATCTCGGATTTCTTTGTCATGTTTTCCTTTGTTCTGGATCTATCATATTGCCGCGAGAGACCACGAACACCAACGGCCGGCGTGGCGCAGGGAATAGCGTCACGGACTGCGGAGCAGAAGGTCGCCGGTTTAATTCCGCCCACCGGCAAAAATTTATTTCTTTATAATTGAAAATTCCAGAAGGTTCTACATCTTTCTTATGTTCACTTGTAAATTCTACTTGTTTCTTATGTTAACTGTTCTTCTAATTTCTGGTAAATTCTGTCTGTGTATAAATAGCAGAGCACTCTGCCTGAGAGGCAGTCAGTGCTGCGTGTATGTTGAGTTCGTAATAAACGTGCTTCCAGTATAAGTGCTGTGTTTAGTTGCCTTCGAAGTCAAGCCTACTTCCATTGCAACGTGACATTGTTTGGTGGAGGCGCCGGGTACACTGTGCAACAGCTGCATCACCGTGGCTCCGATTAGGCAACGTAAAAGCCATCGCTTACAAGGACTGGAACCGGAATACAAGGGATACACCGAGTACATCCTTCCAAAAGTTCGTATTATCAGAAGAACGATGGAGACGAAACCAGCAATAAGCCAGCTGCACATCAGACACCCGTCGGTGTTCTATGGAGATGCTGGACAGGACCCCAACAAATGGCTAAAAGCGTTCGACCGAGTCGCGAAGTACAACAGGTGGGATCATACGATGTGCTTGGCCAACGTTTATTTCTACCTGGATGGAACAGCCCAGCAATGGTTCGAAAACAACTAAGACAAGTTGAATGACTGGGAGACGTTCCAGGAGGAACTGAAGAAGACGTTTGGAGATCGCCAGCGACAAATCCGCTCGGCGGAAGAACAACTGAAGAACCGGGCCCAACGACATGGTGAGCCGACACAATCGTACATACAGAGTGTTTTGGCCCTGTGTAACGTAGTCAATCCGAACATGACAGAAGCGGACAAAATCACGCACCTGATGAAGGGAATTGCAGAAGATATTTACCAAGCTCTTCTGATAAAAGACGTCGCTACGACAGAAGAGTTCATTAAGTGGTGCCAGCGTATTGAAGAGATGCCACAAAGGAGGGTTGGACGCAAGAAGTATGACAGACTCCCAAATGTAGTCCCTATGGCCGTTGTGGAAGACCAGCAGGACTTGGCTTCTCTCATACGATAAATCGTGAGAGAAGAATTACAACAATGCATGGCAGCCGGGACTATTAGACCGAGCGAGCATCGGTTTATGGCCATGGATGTGAGCCCTGTAAGTCACGAGGTAGCCGACGCCGCTGAGGATGAGGTATTTCAAACATTAGCTCCTGTCTGCCCCGTCAATCGCACCCGACGTGAAGAATGGCGTCGCCCTGCTATGACTTACGCTGCAGCCGCCAAACGGCAGCCCATGAACCGACCGACGCGACCACAGCCAACTCCCCCTGGTAACTGTGACGCCCCGCAGAAGAACAGACGTCTGGAGGACAGAAGACAACACACCACTGTGTTTCCACTGTGGACGCCCTGGACATGTCGTACGCTACTGCAGAGAGAGGAGGAGAGTATTCGATGATTATTGTGCCGCAAGACGTCAGCCGTCGGAGCAGTTCTATCCAAGGCAGTCACCTGCTGATGAGTTCAGTCGACCTATGGGAAGAAGCCCATCGCCGTACCCTAGACGAGGTCGCTCCCCGACGCGCCGCAGCCGTTCACCGTCGCCGTACAGAGGTACCAGCCGCTCCCCTAGCCGCCGCGCCCAGGAAAACTAAGCGAGGCGACCATCTACGGAGGTGAGGCCGCCGCAGATGAAAATCCTCCATGGACGACAGTCGCCAAGTTGTCGGGAAATCTCATCAACGTCATAATCGACGGCCAACCTGTCCGGGCACTTGTTGATTCAGGAGCCTCTTTTTCTGTATTATCGGATAATTACCGCCGCACACTAAAGAAGACAATGTTCTGTGATACGGGAGCAACTGTGCTGAAGGTCGCGAATGGAAAGTACGTCCATCCAGCAGGAACTTGTGTCGCAAGAATAACCATCAACAACAGGACGCAGCCGTTTGAATTTGTAGTGTTAACAGAATGTAGTCACAATGTCATCCTCGGATGGGACTTCCTTCAGGCATCCCAAGCTATCATTGACTGTGGAAGCTGCGAATTGAAGAAGTTGTTCCGCCAGATACACGTAATACAGAATTTTCTGGGAAGTTAATCGTCGTTGACAATGTGACGATACCGCCGTTGACAGTGAGAAGAGTAGCAGTTACAAACACAGATGACTGGTTAAACTGTGACGTTCTTGTTGATAGTAAAAAGTTAATCAGGCTCACAAAAGAAATTTACATACCAGCGGCTATCATAAGCATTACCGGTGGTCAAGGAGAGATTTGGATCACAAATTGTCACGAGCAGTCACAACTTATCCCCAAGGGAATGTGTATTGGGACAGCTGAACCAATCAAGGACGGTGAGCTCAACGTCATCAATGAAGAACCATGCCCTGCTATTAGTACAGACAACACGCTGGAGGAAACAAACGTGGAACTGCCAATAGGGCCTGGACTGACAAAGGAACAACGCCAGCGGGTGTTAGGTATACTACGCCAATTTTCGGGTGCATTCACACCTCAGCAGGGGAAAAGTCAGACGAAACGGCCCACGATAAAGCACCGTATCAACACTGGGGATCATCCGCCAATTAGCCAGCGTTCGTATAGAGTGTCGCCAGCTGAAAGACGGATAATTCTGGAGGAAGTGGAGAAGATGTTGCGAGATGACATTATTCAACCTTTGGAGAGTCCTTGGTCGTCTCCGGTGGTCATCGTAAAGAAGAAGGATGGCACGTGGCGATTCTGCGTCGACTATCGGCGGCTGAACAGTATCACAAAGAAAGATGTCTACCCATTGCCGCGTATTGATGACACCTTAGACTGCTTGAAAGGAGCTACATATTTCTCAACTATGGACATGCAGACAGGTTACTGGCAAATCGAGGTTGACGAAGCTGGCAGGGAGAAGACGGCTTTTATTACACCTGACGGCCTCTATGAATTTAAAGTAATGCCATTTGGCTTATGTAATGCTCCAGCCACATTCGAACGCATGATGGACAACTTGCTTCGACACCTTAAGTGGACGACGTGTCTCTGCTATTTAGATGACATTGTCGTTTTCTCGAAAACATACGAAGAACATCTGAGTCGCCTGTCAACTGTGTTGAAGTGTGTTCAGGCTGCAGGTCTCCGCCTCAATCCAAAGAAGTGCCTCTTCGTCGCCAAAGAGATAAAAATCCTGGGGCACCTAGTCAACGGAGATGGTGTCCGTCCTGATCCAGATAAAGTAAGGGCAGTCACAGAATTTCCAACTCCTCAGCACATTCGTGATGTGAGAAGTTTTCTCGGGCTGTGCTCATACTACCGACGTTTCATAAAAGGATTTTGTGACAAGGCACGTCCATTACAAGAACTTCTGCAGGGAGACGCCAAATTTTACTGGGATGAGACAAAAGAATGAGCTTTCCGAGCACTTAAGGAGGCTCTAACTTCCGCACCAGTACTAGCCTTGTACGACGAGAATGCAGAAACGGAACTTCACACAGACGCCAGTGGCTATGGGATTGGTGCAGTGCTTGTACAAGTTCAGGAAGGTGCCGAAAAAGTGACAGCCTATGCGTCAAGAGTACTCTCAAAGTCCGAGATAAACTACTCTACAACTGAAAAAGAATGTCTCGCGGTTATCTGGGCTATCAACAAGTTCCGGCCGTATTTATTCGGCAAACCATTCACTGTCGTGACAGACCACCATTCTTTGTGTTGGCTGACTAGTTTGAAGGATCCATCAGGTCGACTAGCAAGATGGGCACTAAGACTCTAAGTGTACGATGTCACAGTGGTATTCAAGAACGGGCGCAAACACAAGGATGCCGACTGCCTTTCGAGGAATCCTTTAGTGGAACACAACAGCATTAATGAAATTTCAGCTCTCACTGAATTAGATGACGTTACAGCTGAACAGAGGGAAGATCCAACACTATTAAAAATTATAGAGGCCTTGGAGAAAGGAGAACCGACCAATGGAGAGTTCCAACCGGTAACCGTTGGATAACAGTCTGCACTGACTACCTCACACGCTACGCTGTCACCAAACCTGTGCCGACTGCAGAAGCCCCAGAGATCGCAAAATTCCTTGTAGAAGACATTATTTTGAAGCATGGAGCACCACGTGTCATGATATCTGATCGTGGAAAAGTATTCCAGTCAAGTCCAGTCCAGTATCTGAGGTAATGTCACGGTGCAACGTTGTCCACAGAATGACAACTGCATACCATCCTCAGACAAATGGTCTTACGGAACGTTTCAACAAAACGTTAGCCGACATGCTGTCGATGTACGTCGATGTTGAGCAGAAGGATTGGGATACAATTCTGCCAGTCGTGACATTTGCTTACAATACCGCAAGACAAGACACCACAGGCTTCACTCCGTTTTTTCTGCTCCATGGCCGTGAAGCTGCGACGACAATGGATACACTGTTCCCGTTCCAACCGGACGACACTCAGGATGACTATGTTAAACAGCTCATCACCAGAGTCGAAGAAGCAAGACAGCTGGCTCGCATACGGACACTGGACGCCCAGGAGAAGGACCGTCAGCGGTATAACGACAAGCACCGACCTGTTGTGTACAGCCTAAGAGATCTGGTATGGATTTTTACCCCAGTACGGAAGGTTGGACTGTCAGAAAAGTTATTGAAGCGATACTTTGGTCCGTATCGTGTCATACGCCGCCTGTCAGACGTCGCATACGAAGTTGAGGATTATGAGCCGTCGTCGAAACGTCAAAAACGAAGAGACATTGTTCAAGTCCTGCGCATGTAGCCTTACTACGATCCTGAAGAGCAGGTAGACGACAATGGCTTCTTGTTCAAGGACTTTAAGGACGGTAATGTTCCTGATGAAGCCTCGACAGGAACGTCTGTCGTCGATAATCGCGGAGAAGAGAAGGATTCTCTTGAACTGTCATACAGAGGACCCATGACACGGTCAAGATCCAGGACATTGCAGCTGGCTCCACAGGGATCATAACAGCGGGTCGCTGTTTCTCCAGGAGAGGGAGCAATGCCGCGAGAGACCACGGACACCAGCTGCCGGCGTGGCGCAGGGGATAGCGTCACGGACTGCGGAGCAGCAGGTCGCCGGTTTAATTCCGCCCACCGGCAAAAATTTATTTCTTTGTAATTGAAAATTCCAGAAGGTTCTACATCTTTCTTATGTTCACTTGTAAATTCTTCTTGTTTCTTATGTTAATTGTTCTCCTAATTTCTGGTAAATTCTGTCTGTGTATAAATAGCAGAGCACTCTGCCTGAGAGGCAGTCAGTGCTGCGTGTATGCTGAGTTCGTAATAAACGTGCTTTCAGTATAAGTGCTGTGTTTAGTTGCCTTAGAAATGAATATGTGTCGAATAGTTCTAAGCCCAAAGCTGCCTGTACATCAGGTCGTTTTTCATTTGTTTCACGATGTTTTATGATGAATGCATATCCACAGTAACAACATTTCCCATTGGTGTCCTATTGAGCTCTTTTGTCTTCTTCAGTTTTCGGACATTCGGCTATCTCACTGATTTGTGATAGTGCGAAGTCTTATGCTGTGAAGACATGCGGATTGAACAGGAGTATTCCCGTTAGAGCATGTTAGAAACACAGCGTGATCTTAACCGGTGCGTCAAACAGTGCAAAAAACTCCAACAGATGGTACGGACTGCTCGGTTCTGCAGTTTGTAGTGCCATGGCCTGTTCATCACAGAACGGTTATTCCTATGCCAAAGATTGTTACTTTATGTTCATACGTATATAGTGGTTATTGCTTTTGATATACAATGTAAATATTACATGATTTGAAACGAAAACTTATATTTACCTGCTATCTAATATATAAAGCAGAGTTTCCGTATGTTTGTGTGTTTGTGAGTATATGTTGTATACAAATCTACAGTTTTGATCCAATCTTCATGAAATTTTGTACACGTAAGCTTCAATCCATGAGCACGGTCGGCCTAATTGTAAGAATTACGTACGATACATAATAGTTCACGAGATATGACGTCAATCGCATTTAGCGACAATGCTGCTCGTTTTCGCCTAAAGCACTGGACCGATTTCAACCTAATTTGGTACACACATTTCTTGCCGTGATGTAACAATTGCTGCAGGGTAACAATCATTTACGACACATGCTTCAGAAGATACGACGTCATAAGCAATAGGAATCGCAATAAACTGCCACATAAAACGGCGAGACTTTATGAATACGCTGTATGAGAATACTTAGCGACTTGCAACAAACAATTTCAAACCTTTATTAAACTTTCTCTCGCTGACAACCATAGCAAAATGATGAAAGGAAAAAAGTTTCTCTCTTACTACTATTCCGATGTTCATGGACTAAAACTACGGTATTCGGTATGACATTACAATTTATAATTTGTTCACTACAAATTGTATCCCCAGTTAATTTTAGACAGTATACACACATATAGTTCAGTTTACTTTCTGAATTGTATCTCAGTACGGCACGTAGTCCATGAGATATGAGCATATAAACAGTAATGTTCTGCTGTTCTTGGACTAAAACTACGGCATTCAGTATGACGTTACAATTTATAATATCTACGCTACAAATTGTAGTCGCAGGAAATTTTACAGACAGTATACATGCATATAGGTGAGTGTACCTTGTAAATTGTATTTCGGTACGACACATAGTTCATGAGATACGAGCACATAAACAGTAGCGTTCATGGGAAACCGCCCCATCACGCTCCAAGTTTCAATCTATTACTTCTTTCAAATCAAATGTTTGTTAAGCTTAAGGGACTTAACTACGGGGTCATCAGTCCCTAAACTTACAAACTACTTATGAACTACCTACAACTAAGGACGGCACAAATATCCATGCCCGAGGGGGATTCGAACCCCCGACCGTAGTGGCTGTGCAGACCGTGACTGGAGCGCCTCAGTCCCCTCGGCCACCGCGGCCGACTATTACTTCTTTACTTCTAATTGTATTGCCAAGAGATTTTACAGACATACAGCCCTTATAAAAATGACTATATACCTGAAAAATGGCAGGAATACTCGGGCAACGCCGGATTTTCAGCTAGTAACTAATAAACCTGGCGGAGTTCTTTTATATTCCGCGTGATAGCGTCGGTATAGAAACAATAATTGAATGTTGTTTTCCACCGTTGTTCGGTGCTGCCATTGTAGAGAAAATGACACTGCGTCCTCTTACCAGACGCGTACTGTTACCAGACGCGTAGTCTATATCTCAGCACGAACAAAATGTTCAAATATTCCTTCAGTAAAAAACCGTCTTCTAATTGTTCAAAGCAATCCAAACTGGAAATCATTTTAAAATGTTCAAATGTTTGTAATTCTAAGAGACCAAACTAGCCTGGCCTTGGTGCCTAGACACCCTAGTCGTTGAGGGTGTAACATGAATAGAACAAGAAATTTACGGCTACTGGTTTTAATGGCTACCCAGTTCAAATATGCTTTAATAACAATCACACAACGGAAGCCTGAAGATGGTGTAGTGAAGCACTGAAATCAATCACACAAAATGTAATAAAGATTTTGAAAACAGTTGCTGGTATTTTTTCAACCTATATATTCTTTAATTTCTAGTTACAAGATACTTTACCAAATATAACGTGCTTTTGATGAACCTTCGATGCGCCAAAAACAAATATGAAGGGCTGATATTGACTTAATGGAGGATTTGTGCATGAGCAAGGCAAGTTGCCCGGTAGCTCCATTGCCTTCGCTTTGGGACCATTCGTGGATAACCGCCAGAGCTCGAGTGGCCAGGAGCTGGTGTGTCTACCAGCTCCAACGCCAGTGTTACAAGCGGCGCTTCCCCTGGCCCTTCCCTTTCCGTGGAGCGACCATATTCTGCCTCCAGGGGTTCAGATGAGAATTTGAACCTCAGCTGCGCATGCGGATTGTAACGCTGCGGCCACTGCCGCCTATATTAAGCGGCCGCGCTACGACTCGTGCTGTCTCAGCGACGTAAGACGTTTTCCATGCGATATAAATACTTTCAATGTGCATACACATTGATTTGATAGAAGAACGAAACGAATAATGTTAATCTAGAAACATTTTTTTATTTTATTTATTTATTTACTTTTTTTTCACGACGAGTTTTCTTTCGGGGATTCACTGAACCATTGAACACACATGACGCGCCGCCTCTGTAAGAGCCGATGATTCGAGCGTGATGGAAACCCCACGAAGTCATGAACCCATGTTATCAACAAGGCACTGTGCGAGCTTCCAGTGGTGACTCCATAATCGTGTGATCTGTTTTTACATGGAATGGACTGACAAGGAAAGTACTTAGGCTCGGACAAACAGAAATACACCAATATCGTATGACAGATAATGTAAAAGTCCTTTATGGCACTAGTGATACTCCCGCATCTGCAAAACTCTGCAGTCGCCCATTAGAGGCCTATCGCCGACCCATCCGACACTTCACCACACAAATAACGTCACAAAACCCATATTCAGAGGCATACTGCACCGTCACTACTGGCGTACGGGAGGTCAAAGTGCAATGCGACATGGCACACGCAGAGGCGTCTAATGGGCGACTGCAGAGTTTTGCAGATGCAGGAGTATCACTAATGCAATAAGGGACCTTTACATTATCTATCATACAATTTTGGTGTATTTCTGTTTGTTCGAGCCTAAGTACTTTCCTTGTGAGTCGTAGGAGGTGCATTCAAGTTCTAAGGCCTCCGATTTGTTTTTCTAATTAACTACACACCCGAAATCGATGAAACTGGCGTTACTTCTCGACGTAATCGCCCTGCAGAAGTACACATTTTTCACAACGCTGACGCCATGATTCCATGGCAGCGGCGAAGGCTTCTTTAGGAGTCTGTTTTGACCAATGGAAAATCGCTGAGGCAATAGCAGCACGGCTGGTGAATGTGCGGCCACGGAGAGTGTCTTTCATTGATGGAAAAAAGCCAAAAGTCACTAGGAGCCAGGTCAGGTGAGTAGGGAGCATGAGGAATCACTTCAAAGTTGTTATCACGGAGAAACTGTTGCGTAACGTTAGCTCGATGTGCGGGTGCGTTGTCTTGGTGAAACAGCACACGCGCAGCCCTTCCCGGACGTTTTGGTTGCAGTGCAGGAAGGAATTTGTTCTTCAAAACATTTTCGTAGGATGCATTTGTTACCGTAGTGCCGTTTGGAACGCAATGGGTAAGGATTACGCCCTCGCTGTCCCAGAACATGGACACAATCATTTTTCAGCACTGGCGGTTACCCGAAATTTTTTTGGTGGCGGTGAATCTTTGTGCTTCCATTGAGCTGACTGGCGCTTTGTTTCTGGATTGAAAAATGGCATCCGCGTCTCATCCATTGTCACAACCGACGAAAAGAAAGTACCATTCATGCTGTCGTTGCGCGTCAACATTGCTTGGCAACATGCCACACGGGCAGCCTTGTGGTCGTCCGTCAGCATTCGTGGCCCCCACCTGGATGACACTTTTCGCATTTTCAGGTCGTCATGCAGGATTGTGTGCACAGAACCCACAGAAATGCCAACTCTGGAGGCGATCTGTTCAACAGTCATTCGGCGATCCCCCAAAACAATTCTCTCCACTTTCTCGATCATGTCGCCAGACCGGCTTGTGCGAGCCCGAGGTTGTTTCAGTTTGTTGTCACAGAATGTTCTGCCTTCATTGAACTGTCGCACCCACGAACGCACTTTTGACACATCCAGAACTCCATCACCACATGTCTCCTTCAACTGTAGATGAATTTCAATTGTTGTCACACCACGCAAATTCTGAAAACGAATGATTGCACACTGTTCAAGTAAGGTAAACGTCGCCATTTTAAGTATCTAAAACAGTTCTCATTCTCGCCGCTGGCGGTAAAATTCCATCTGCAATACGTTGCTGCCATCTCTGGGATGTATTGACAATGAACGCGGCCTCATTTTAAACCAATGCGCATATTTCTATCTCTTTCCAGTCCGGAGGAAAAAAATCGGAGGCCTTGGAACTTGAATGCACCTCTTATGATCCAAATGAACCGATCATTGCAAGTACTTGGTGAGCGTTTGGAGCCAGACGTGGCTCAGTTTTTAATGGATGACAGGTCGCCATGTCAACGGACCACTGTCGTTTAAGATTGGTTCGAAGGACTTGCTGAACAGTTTCATTGGCCACCTAGATCACCGTGCGTGAATCACATCGAAAGGTGTGTTCGTGCACAACATCCTACATCGACAGCACTTTCGCAACTTGCACGGCTAGAGAGGCAGCATGGCTAGTTGTAGAGTCCGTGCCACTCGGAGTCGCTGCATTTCGTCGGAGGAAAGAAGGTCCGGCACAGTATTAGGAGGTAACCCATGACTTGTCCCTTAGTATAGATATAAGTACTAGCTGCATGCCCGGTGTTGCCTGTGTACATACTTATTCCAGTCTTCCACTCCAGTTTATATATTGATCACGCCACTCTGTCCATCTTTTCTCCCCACCTTATCACCTCCTGCTTCGCCCTCTCCCCCCCCCCCCTGCTTCCGACCATCTCCTCCTAGCTTCCATCTATTCCGTAGATACAGATGAATTACATTGCCTCTTAATATCCGCCACACTTCTTAGTTCTATCTTGCCCCGTTTATCTTTCATTCTCCTTCCTTGCTCTCTCTGCACATTTCCCTCTCTCTTTCTATTCTGTCCCTCCTCCCCCCCCCCTAATTAGTCCGCTTCCTTCTTCCCTCTCTGTTCTCCTCCTCTCCTCTTTCATTTTCCATATTACTACACTAGTAAAGACAATTAGGGGATCAGTTAAGATATCCAGGATCTGAAATACTGCCATCGGCGGAATGAACTAATATGGTCCGACGTCTTTCTGTCGGTTCTACGCAGTGGAGACCACAACATTACGGCAACCGAGATGTAATAACAGAAATTTCTGTAGAGCGGATTGGTTTTGACTTGTGTTTAGTCTACGAAACAAATTGCACAAATATTTGGGTGCAGATATTGTAGTGAGCAAGTAGTGGAACTTTCCTGAAACTATGGCATGGAGGATCCCAGGAAGGTCGGAAGTAGGACAGAGAGAGGTGGCTGCAGCTGTTGGAATGTCTCAAAGTGTAATTTCCAGGTTCTGGGCGCGATTTAAGGCAAAAAGGAACCGTTAAAAGAAACCAAGGCCAAGGTCGTTCATGGGTAACTGCAGAAATAGATGACCATTATCTCCGGTTAAAAGCCCATCAAGTCAGGAGGCTCAATGAATCTCAGCTGCAACGCACCCAGTAGGCGGCAATACAACACAAACAGTCCGAAATCGCTGTCAGGAATATGACCTCTACGCACGGAGGGCTATGTTGTGTTTGCATTAGCCCGCAGAAACTGGGCGGAGGAACATCAGGATTGGAATCATAATGAATAGCACAGGGTTCTGTTCACAGGTGAGTCACGATTTTGTGTTCAGCTGGACAATCGTTCCCTCATCTGAAGAGGGCGTGGAAATCGGAACAATCCTGCTTACGTGTAGCAAACATCACCATATCACGGTAGTGGAGGTATGGTGTGGGCGGACGTACGGTGCTCTATATAGTTCAGAATGGCGCTTTGACGGTCATAGGTATAGAGACGAAATCGTTTACCTTTTGTTTCTACTTTGGTACCATAGGATATAGATTCCTTCCGGTTCCATAGAGCTGTACTGGTGGACAACATGCTTGAATCTGTGGGAATTGAACGAATGGAATGGCCAGCTTGTTCACCAGACTTGAACCCAATTGAGCAGATCTGGCATTGCAGCCAGACCAGCACCTCTCATAATGGTTGCTGAGCTCGATATTGCACTCCAAATATACCTCAAGAGGTGATTGATAACCTCATACTGTCGATGCCATGCAGGTGTTGTGGCCGACCGAGATGATAAAAAACCATATTAGAAGGCAACAAGTATGACTTTTGCACTATTATGGTAGCCTCATGGTGCCTTCCTGTAAGTAAACGCAATGTAATGCTCTAGTAAAGAGAAGCAAATATTTTACTGTAACACTGTAATTACAACTGTAACTAAAATATGAATAAAATACCTCATGTGTATTCTGTATGATATCTCACCTCATCCCGTAATTGTTTGGAATAGTGTATATCATCCCTATTCCGGTAGAAGGCTGATGGTTCCTACCTTCACAGTATTTCTATCCATTTTTTTTTCATATCTTTGTTAAGCTTGTGGAACTGCGGGGTCATCAGTTCCTAAGCTTAACAAACTACTTATAAACTAGTTCAAAAACGTTTCGAGCGTGCAGCCTCATAAAGTTGACTTCTTCTAATATTTCGGAGTTTCATATCAGCGCACACTCCGCTGCAGAGTGAAAGTTTCATTCTGGAAACATCCCTTAGGCTGTGGCTAAGCCATGTCTCCACCATATTCTTTCTTCCAAGAGTGCTAGTCTTGCATGGTTCGCAGGAGGCTTCTGTGAAGTTTGGAAAGTAGGAGGCGAGGTACTGGCGGAAGTAAAGTTGTGAGGCGGCATCGTGAGTCGTGTCGGGATAGCACAGTCGGTAGTGCGCTTGCCCGCGAAAGGCAGAGGTCCCAGGTTCGAGTCCCAGTTCCGGCACACAATTCTAATCTGCCAGGAAGTTTCATATCAGCGCACACTCCGCTGCAGAGTGAAAGTTTCATTCAAGGAAAGTAGAATTTAGTGTCCCGTCGAAAAAAGTGATGTTTAAGACACGGAACATAAGCTCTTATTGCTTTTGGTTAAGGGTTGGAAAGTTACCATCCCGGCATTTGCCTGTAGCGATTTAGGGAAATCAAAGGAAACCTAAATTTGGATGGCTGGAGACGGAGTTGAACCGCCGTCCTCTCGAATGAGAGTCCCGTATCTTACCAGTACGCGTCCTCGCTCGGTACACCTGAAGTTGATCATATGAATAAGCGTACACCTTACAGCGCGTATAACTTGGAACCGAAGTCGCGTAGTTTCGTCATCCTGGTGGAGCTAACGGCCTGACGTGGACGCGTCCTGCTTACAGACTGCCACCTGGCGGCAATTTACCGTTGCGTAAGCGCCGCCAAGTTCCGGCCGGCAGCGCCAGCGAGTCTTGAGCATGCGAGGAGCGCCTGGCCGCGTCACGGCTGCGGCTTTCCCTGCGCTTTCGCCAGCCGCCTGCTGACGTCACGACACTTGTTGCCGGCGCAACCAATGGCGGAGTGCCCCGTGACTGGGCCGCAGGGTGGCCAACGTCGGCGCCCGCGACTGCTCTCCACGGCCACTGCGCATGCGCAGACGACTTGTCAGCCAGCCACGCGCCCGGGCCTCCTCACACGCGCGCTACTAATTGCCGCGTGGTGGTGACGCATGCGCGATGGGCTTTCACCTCGCTCCGTGGAATATCCCCCCTGATTTCTCCTTGCCCTGCGTGCTTCAGTCGTGCAAAAGTGCTGCGTCAAAAATGTTCAAATGTTTGTTAAGCTTAAGGGACTTAACTACGGGGTCATCAGTCCCTAAACTTACAAACTACTTATGAACTACCTACAACTAAGGACGACACAAATATCCATGCCCGAGGGGGGATTCGAACCCCCGACCGTAGTGGCCGTGCAGACCGTGACTGAAGCGCCTCAGTCCCCTCGGCCACCGCGGCCGGCAGTGCTGCGTCAGGGCTGGCGTTGTCAGAAGGGGCGTTTCATAAATAACATACACTTTTTTATATTCACGGACTGTATGACTTCAACTGCGAATGGGTAATGTTGAAAACGAGTTCCCAACCGAGACTCGAACCCGGGTCTCCTGCTTTCTAGGCAGTTGCGCCGAGTGCTACACCACTAGGGACACAGCTACCACCACACCTGTACGGAATTACTCAAGTATGCCTATCGTCAGATACAAATCCTCAACTTTACCCTGCCCCGTGATTACGGGAATTACTTTACAATAACTATGAGTTTTGAGTTCTAGTGGCCAGGGTAAAGTTGAGAATTTGTATCTGACGGGATGCTTACTTGTGTAATTCCGTGCAGGTGTGGTGGTCGCTGTTTCTCCGGTGGTGTAGCGGTCACCGCAACTGCCTAAAAGCAGTAGACTCGGGTTCGAGTCACGATTGGATACTCATTTTCAGCTTTACACATTCGCAGTTAATGTCATACATTCCGTGGAATAGATAATACCTGCTGGATCAGAAGTGGCGTCTGTTCGGATATACCCGCAAGACCAAACGCTATTTTTTTTTTTTTTTTATTATAATACAGTCTTCATGCTTCTTCATGGCTGAATCCCAAAGTCTCAGAAGCTTTATTATTGCATCCACCACTTCTGTTCATATATCGAGTGGCTCGGATAAAGGTGGTAGGAGGTATTTCTAGAGAAACAGGACGACGTCCACGCATAGGATTTTTGGGTCAACTGTAGCACCGGATACCAACCGTCGGCGTTCAACCCTGACGAATGGGCTAACCATCTTTTGAATTTCTGGAGAAAAATAGACCCGTGGTTTTCGATTCAGTTAGCACAGCTATGTTAAGACCATTACAGGATCAATCAATACAGTTGTAAATGGAAATATCAAGAAAGGTATGACGATCTTTTTATTTAGCAAAAACGAAAAGAGTTACATTTCAGAGTACTTGACTGTTCAACACGATGATTTCGCCTCTAATACTTACCGTCTTGAGCAACTGTGGACGAAGTTCAAATGCGCGAAAAAAACCGTTAAATAAGCAAGTGCCGAGTAAAATTAGGAAAAATGGGAACTATCCACCGTGGTTCAAAAACCGAGATAGGAAACTGTTACGAAAGCAAAGAGAACTTCACAGCAAACATAAACGTAGACAAAGTCTTGCACGCGAGCATTTCCGATTTTGCAGGGAAAAAAAGGGCTGACATTTTAAAGTCTTTTTCCGGAGCTGTTTCACAGAGGAAAATTGCAGTGTAGTGTCTCCTCTGAACCATCGCAAGAATGATAAAATGCCGGATATCGAAATAAATGTCAGCGGCATAGAAAAGCAATTGAAATCGCTCAACACAGGAAAAGCCGCTGGACCTGAATTCGATTTTACATGGCATGTGCGAAGGAACTTGCTCCTTTCTAGCAGCGGTGTACCGACGGTCTCGAGCGAAGCGTTTCTCAGTATTGGATAAGAGCGCAGGTCATTCTCGTTTACAAGAAGGGTCGTCGATCAAATGCTCAACACTATAGGCCTGTATGATCAGTCACAAAATTTTTCAACATCGGATAACTCCTTTCTAGAAATCAACACGGTTTCCGAAAGCAACCATCGTGTGAAACACAACTTCGCTGTTCATCTAAGAGACCAGAGGGCAGTAGAAACCGAATCCCAGGTAAATGCCTTGTTTCTTGACTATTGCAAGGCGCTCCTGATGAACAAAGTGCGAGAATTTGGAACATTAGACAAACTGCGTTACTGGATATGGCGTTTCTATCTAACAGAACGCAACATCATATTCTCAGCGAAGTCTTCAGGCGTTAAAGTGATCTCAGGCCTGCCCTAAGGGAGTGTTATAGGACCGATGCTGTTCACAGTTATTTAAATGACCTCCCAGATGACATCGGAAGTTCAACGACGGTTTTTGCGGATGATGCTGTAGTTTATCGAGAAATCACAACACTGCAAAAGAGGATCTACATCTATGTCAATACTTTGCTAATTACATTTAAGTGATTGGCAGAAGATTCATCGAACCAAGGATCTGCAGCGCATTGACGTATGGTACAAGGAATGATGTAACAAATGGTGGAAGCGGTTATTTCCATAAAATATCTCGGGGTAGACATAACGGGCGTTTTGAAATTGAATGACCATATAAAATTAATCGTCGGTAAAGCAGATGCCCAACTGAGATTCCTTTG
Source organism: Locusta migratoria (assembly GCA_026315105.1). Lineage (NCBI taxonomy): Eukaryota > Metazoa > Arthropoda > Insecta > Orthoptera > Acrididae > Locusta > Locusta migratoria. The sequence goes on from CM048747.1 coordinate 519,127,412, forward strand.
AAGAATCCTCAGAAAATGTAGTCCGTCAACTAAGGAAGTAGGTTACAAAACTCTCATTTGGCCAGCGCTTCATTATTGCTCATTAGTGTGGGATCCGGGACAGGTAGGGTAAATAGAAGACAAAGAGGAGATCCAACGGAGACCAACACGCATCGCCACGGGCTCATTTAGTAAGCACGAAAGTGTCACGAGGATGCAGTCGCTGCAAGAGAGACGTTCCATATCGCGAAACGGGCTTCTGTAAAAAAAATCCGAGAGCGTGCGTTTCATGAAGAGTCAGCCATTATATTGCTTCCTCCTACACAAGAATAAGATCAGTGCGCACACGGTGGCACACAGGCAATTATTTTTCCAGCAAACCATACCACGACTGGAAGTGACAATGGAGCGCAGAGTATCTCCCACCACACACCAACAGGTGCTTGCGGAGTATGAATGTAGATGTAGAAATCTACAAAATAAAATCGCCCTGTCTCTCATGAACGTGTCTGTCATGCACATATATTGTTACAGGTTTCCTATTTAGCGGATTCCAGAACCAATATTTCACGTAATTAATGACCAATTCAAAAATTTAACATGCTGTCATAATCTACACATTAAAATCAAAATCTTAAATTTAACATGAAGACAATTACAGATACATAAACCGTGAATTTCTCTTGCAGCTGATGGTACTGAAATATTCCAGCTGTTCATCAATTGTTCGAAAATACGAGGAGCGTTCAAGTGAAAGGGTACGAGACGTCTTAGCAACCAAACCGGTTGAAATTTGATACGCCCTTTTGGGTTGACTTAGTGCGACATCTAGGGACGCGAAGCATCTGTCGCCACCTCCCCCTAAAGATATTCAACGCTCTACCCTCAGCAATAAATGTGAAGCTCACCGTCTATTTCGACTTCCGAGGTCCAGTACTCATCGGAAAAACTATTAACAGTCACCCAGTTTACATGGGCTGACAAAACCGGATTTCGTAAACCGACTTTCCAAATCCGCTTTTGGTTGGTCATTTACCTACTCCAAAATCGATTCTGGAAATTCACTTTTGTAAAGTGGTTTTCCCGTCCCGCAATCGATTTTCTTACCCATGTAAAGGCAACCGTTTTTGAATAGTTTTTGTCTTGTCAGATTGTGTTTTCTTGTTAAGTACATTCGTTTCTTCTGCACGAAGTGACATTTTATGCAGTGAAATAGAAGTATAGACATTACAGTGAGCAATTAATCTATGTAGTTAAGTAAAACAAAAATAGCGTTTGTGCTGACTGAAATCAGGAACTAAATCAGCTGTTTTTCAGGCCTCATATTGACTACGCTAGGAAATCCGATTCAGGCTATAACATGTAGACACGACAGCGAAAAACCGTTTACGTATTCGGTTTTCGTCTTCCAGAAGATGTGTTGGATGTGAACGTAGTGAGTGACGCGTACTGTGAGACACTCCGTAGCCTACGCCAGTCCATCAACAACGAACGGCCTGGGCTGCTCACGGAGGGAGTGATTCTGCTGCATCCCGTCTCCAGGGTCACACTGAGAGTAGTGACCAAGTTCAAGTGGCAGCAGCTTGTGCATCCGCCCTACAGCCCGGACATGACGTCCTGTGACTTCCACCTGTTTGGTCCGCTAAAAACATCCTAAAGGGAAGTGCTTCAACTCCACAGGAATTCTGGGAACAGTCAATCCTTCGGCTCGTTAAACAGTGGGATAGTTGTGCCTAGGCCTCTGGTGATTACTTTTGAATAAAGACTTCAGTTATACCTACAGTGTCGTTTCGTATCTTTCTATTAGAACACCCCTCGTAATAAAACTTGACGACTTCCGATTTGTATTTTATGTAAGTAGGGGCACGTTGTTCATATTAATAAAAATTCTTAATATTAATTTATTAGTCATATTTAAATTTATGAAATTATTGTTAAATATTAGATAGGTCTTTACTGAATCTGTATGGCAGTTATTAAGCTTGAAAATATCAGTTAAGGTATTAGAAAAAAAATAATTACTGGACATACGGCAAGTGGGCCAATTTGCCCCTCTCGGGGTAAGTTGGCCCAGAGGCTGGGGCACGTTGACCCATGTAGTCTTTTGGTAAGTATCATTATGAAATCAAAACAAAACTACCAGATATCGAGAAATATACTTTAATGTGTCTAATATCAAGTTGAATATTCAGTTAAATACTTGACATTGAGGACTCTGACAACAGGACAGGTTAAATTTATTACGATTTATAGTGTCTTAATACAAACCAGTCAATTTTAATCAATGTGCAGCTCCATAGGATCAGCACAGTTTAACAGTCATAAAATAGTCCACGAATTTCATTTTTCACGCATCTGTGATGAGCCCAACGCTTACAGTTAGTGAACTGAATTCCTTGTTCTCCAGTTAACTGTTTTAAAAAGGCACTGAGACTCTTCCTCATCGTCATCATTATCACCAGCTTTCCTTTTTGAAAAAGGGCTTTCTAGCCTGTGATCTAATTTTTCTTCAGTATTTCGTTCCAGTGCATTAATCCAATGGGAAGGATTGAAATTCAGTTTCTGTTTCCTGAATTTCATTTACCTGTGAAAGTTGACATAGGTCTGTCTGTACTTCGCACAGTACCTCCAGTACGATTTTCTTGGAAACCCAAAGTCTTCGCTAAGGTCCTCACAGATCTTTCCTTTTGTTTTCACTTCTAAAACTGCTCTTAGCATCGTATCTTCAGTACTCATTCTCATTTCATTCTTCTATAATTTAGGATCATTTTTATGATACTACAAATAAAACAAAGGTTTAAACCAGAGCCATGACTCATGTTTTGAAAACAAGGAAATGAAAGAGATTCTGACTTCTCAGATCACTTTTTAAGATTAAAATAAAATTTACTGGTTGGCGTTTATTCAGCGCTTTTTATCTCGTGATAAACTTCCGTCGTTGAGATGAAAAATAGTAATAATAATAACAGTGCCATGAATTGGTTCTATGGCGAAGTACTAAACTGTTTATCTCTCACAGTAAGTGTATGCTGAAGTATTAGAATGTTGCACTGGGAACAATGTAGTTATTCTGTATGCAGTGCTCCATATTATCGAAAAGTCTGGTAATTCAATCAACAGAGCAGTTCATGTCTGTTTAAATAAGACGTCACGGTGATGTCAATGTGCGATAAAGTAAGTATGGGTAATCGTTGAAGGAATGGCGTCAGTTGATCGTCTGTATAGAACATTCCATTAAATATAGTAATATTTCCAGTGAATTGTCTTGACTGTATTAGCAACATCAGCCACTCTTTTAGCTAATACATGTCCTCAAGTGCTGCAGTGATTACTTCGTAAAGCACGAAGTTGAAATCCATCTTGTGTAATTGAAGTATATATTCAGAAGTCGGATTACAACTCTAAGTACAATTGTCTCTGCAAAAGAAGACGTCTTTCTCTATCTTAATACAGTCCCTACCTAAAGTAAGTAAGTACAATTTTAATCACAATATTGTACCGAACAATTATGAAAGCAGGGAGGTTTCTAATGAGTTTCTCGCTCGCGTGTGTATATTATCTCTAGTGGCAGGCACAGAGCAGAAATATCTCTGGAGTGAGCATTCAGACGCGCAGAACAGATTTTCTGTCCTCAACATTAAGGTGGAAATATCACATGATATTGGGAAAAATCTACTAATCGATGACTTCATCTTGGTCCTTTTTTGTTCGGTTAAGACAGATGACTATGTGTAAATGTCCCTTTTATCGACTCTTCCTTAACTTTCTTGTTGCTTCTGTGACATATTTATTTAGATATTATTTCATGTTATGTGGTTGCTGTGCGAAAAGGAGATGGGACTTCTTTGCAACCAATGCGGTACAAACCAATTCTAAGAGCAAATAAATGTGTGGAAAGAGTGGATTTGTCTCAGTGTCACTCGGTAATTCCAGCGTAATGTTGAGAAGATGCACAGAAGCCAATGCTCACTCCATAGATATTACTACTCTATGTATAATTTAGTGGTTATACCCGTCGAAAGATGCATTTTTTTTCTTTCCATGTCATTACGATGCATATGGGATACAGCTAGGAATGATTTTGTGTGTGTGTGTGTGTGTGTGTGTGTGTGTGTGTGTGTGTGTTGTACCTGCCCTAAACTTTACTTGCAGTGGCAGCGGTTTAGTTTGCTGCCATTGGCAACGATCTATTCGCTTTAGGAGGATGATTAATTTACTGACCAGAACAGCATAAATTATTTATTTCATAGTGAACATAAATGATTATTCCCCATATTCTACGTGACTGATTTTTGAAAACGAATTTAACGGCCGTTGCCATCATCACATCATCAGACAGCATAGTTATGAGAATGAAAAAAAAAAACAGCAATGCCATAATTAGTTATTCGGTGTACTATGTAACTAAAGTCACCTCACTTTGTCCTTTCCTGTACTATGGCGTTTTCGAGGCATTCCTAAACAGAACGCACTCAAAATGTAATGAGAATACTTCGAAATAAATTCAATTTTCCTTGCAAAGAATTCTTGTGTAAATTAGAGCATCGGTAGACGCGAAGGAATGTTTTTAATTCAAATGATACCAGCGGAAAGAAACTTTTTTTCTTTCCATGGCATTGCAAGGCATGCGAGATACACCTAGCAAAAAAAATATATTTTTGTGCCGTACCAGGGTTAAATTTTACTTGGAGCGACAGTGGTTGAGAATGTTAACATTGGCAAAGAAATATTCGCTTTAGGGGGACCATTAATTTACTGATCGGATAACATTAATTATTTATATCATTATCAACACTAAGAGGTGTGGTGGCTTGCGTGCCTCAACGATGCAGATAGCCGTACCATAGGTGCAACCACAGTGGAGGGGTATCTGTGGAGAGGCCAGACAAACGTGTGGTTCCTGAAGAGGGGCAGCAACCTTTCAGTAGTTACAGGGGCAACAGTCTGGATGATTGACTGAGCTGGCCTTGTAACATCAGTTAACATGGCTTTGCCATGCAGTTACTGCGAACGGCTGAAAGCAAGGGGAAACTACAGTCGTTACCTCTCCCGAGGACATGCAGCTCTACCGTATGACTATATGATGATGGCATCTTCTTGGGTAAAATATTCCGGAGGTAAAATAGTCCCCCATTCGGATCTCCAGGCGGGGACTACTCAGGAGGATGTCGTCATCAAGAAAAACAAACCAGGTATTCTACGGGTCGGGGCATGGAATGTTCTAACCCTTAATTGCGTAGGTAAGCTAGAAAATTTGAAAAGAGAAATGGATAGGTTAAAGTTAGATATGGTAGGGATTAGTGAAGATCGGTGGCAGGATGAATAGTATTTCTGGTCAGGTGAGTACAGGGTTATCAATACAAAATCAGTTGGTGGTAATGCAGGAGTAGGTCTGATAATGAATAAGAAAATAGGAATGCGGGTAAGTTACTATGAACAGCACAGAATAGTGAACGCATTATCGTAGTGAAGATAGACACGAAGCCAACACCGACCACAGTAGGGCAAGTTTATATGTCAACTAGCACGGCTGATGATGAAGTTATTAAAAAAATGTATGAGGACATAAAACAAATCATTCAGAAAGTTAAGGTAGACGAAAACTTGCTTGTGATGCGGGACTGGAACTCGGTAGTAGGAAAGGGAAGAGAAGGAAGTGTAGTAGGTGAATATGGACTAGGAAAAGGAAAAAAAAGAGGAGATCGCCTGGTAGAATTTTGTGCAGAGCACAATTTAATGATCAGCAACACTTGGTTTAATCATCATGAAAGAAGGCTGTATACGTGGAAGAGACCAGGAGACACTGGAAGGTACCATATTGCCTTTATAATGGCAAGGAATAGATTTAGAAACCAGGTTCTAAACTGTAAGACATATCCAGGGGCAGATATAACTCTGACCATAACTTATTGATCATGAACTGCAGATTAAAACTTAAGAGACTGCAGAAAGGTAGAAAAGTTGGGAGACGGAACCTGGACAAATTGAGGGAAACAGAGGTGGCTGAGAGTTTCAGAGGGAGCATTAGGCAAGGATTGGCTGAAACGAGGGAAAGTAATACAGTAGAAGAAGAATGGGTATCTCTGAGGAATAGGGTAGTGAAGGCAGCAGAGGACAATATAGGCAGAAGGACAAGGCCTAATCGAAATCCCTGGCTAACACAGGATATACTGAACTTAAATGATGAGAGGAGAAAATATAAAAGTTCATCAAGTGAAACAGGCAAAAGGGAGTACAAACGTCTGAAAAATGTGATTGACAGAAAGTGCAGACTGGCTAAGCAGGAGTGGCTAGAGGACAAATGCAGAACCGTAGAAGAATGCATAACTAGGGGAAAGATAGATACCGCGTACAGGAAAATAAAAGAGATATTTGGAGACAAGAAAAGTAGTTGTATGAATGTCAAGAACTCAGACGGAAAACCAGTAGTAAGCAAAGAGGGGAAAGCTGAACTGTGGAAAGAATATATAGAGGGTATATATAAAGAAAATAAACTTGAAGGTAGTATTCTAGAAATGGAAAACGAAGTAGAAGAAGATGATATAGGAGATATGATACTGCGAGAAGAATTTGACAGAGCGCTGAAGGACTTGAGTCGAAACAAGGTCCCTGGAGTAGATGATACTCCGTCGTAACTCATATCGTTAGGAGAACCAATCATGAAAAAATTGCATCACCTGGTATGCAAGATGTATGAGACAGGGAAAATACCCTCCGACATCAAGAAGAATATCGTAATTACAATTCCAAAGAAAGCAAGTGCAGACAAGTGTTAAATTTACAGAACTATGAGTTTAATAAGTCATGGATGCAGAATACTAACACGAATTATTTACAGACGAATGGAAAAACTTGTGGAATCCAACCTCGGGGAAGATCAGTTTGGATTTAGGAGAAATGTAGGAACACGGGAGGCAATACTCACATTACGACTTATCTTAGAAGATAGGCTAAGGAAAGGAAAACCTACGTTTTTAGTGTTTGTCGATTTGGAGAAAGCTTTTGACAATGTCGACTGGAATACACTATTTGAAATTCTGAAGGTAGCAGGGGTAAAATATAGGGAGCGGAGAGTTATATTCAACCTATACAAAAACCAGACAGCGGTTATGAGAGTCGAAGGGCAAGAAAGGGACGCAGAGGTTGGGAAGGGAGTAAGAGACGGTTGTAGCCTTTCCCCAATGTTGTTGAATCTGTACATTGAACAGGCAGTAAATGAATGGAAGGACAAATTTGGAGAGTGCATTAAAGTGCAGGGAGAAGAAATAAAACCATTGCAGTTTGCCGATGACATAGTAATTCTGTCAGAGACTGCAAAAGATCTGGAACTGCAACTGAATGGAATGGGCAGTGTTTTGAAAGGAAGGTATAAGATGAACATTAACAAGAGTAAAACGAAGGTAATGGAATGCAATGTCAGAAAATCAGGCGATGCTGAAGGAATTAGATTAGGTAATGAGACAATAAAAGTGCTAGATGAATTTTGTTATTTGGGTAGCAAGATAACTTATGATGACCGAAGTAAAGAAGATATAAAATGCAGAATGGCTATGGGAAGAAAAGCGTTTCTAAAGAAGCGAAACTTATTAACATCCAATATTAATTTAAATGTTAGGAAGTCCTTTCTAAAAACATTTGTCTGGAGTGTAGCATTGCATGGGAGTGAAACGTGGACGGTAAGGAGTTCAGATAAAAATATGATAGAAGCTTTTGAAATGTGGTGCTACAGACGAATGATGAAAATTAGATGGGTAGATCACGTAACGATTGAGGAGGTGCTTAACGGAATCGGGGAGAAAAGGAGTTTCTGGCATATCCTGACTAAGAGAAGGGATAGATTGGTTGGACACATTCTGAGACATCAAGGAATTGTCAACTTAGCATTAGAAGGAAGAGTGTGGGGTAAAAATCGTAGAGGGAGACTGATGGACGAATATAGTAAGCAGATTCAAAATGATGCAGGTTTCCGAACGTATTGTCAGATGAAGAGACTTGCAGAGGACAGGGTAGCGTGGAGAGCTGCATCAAACCAGTCTGTAGTCTGAAGACCACAACAACAACACTAAGAATTATTCCACTCATTGTACGTAACTGATTTTTCAAAAAGGATTCAACGGCTTTATCAACATCAATATACTACACCGCTGCCGTCAGGAAACTCATACAGCTGGCCGCAGTGGCCGAGCTGACTGCGGCGCGCCAGTCACAGTCTGCATGGCCGCTACGGTCGGGGGTTCGAATCCCCCCTCGGGCATGGATATTTGTGCCGTTCTAGTTCGTAAGTAGTTCATAAGTAGTTTGTAAGTTTAGGGACTGATGACCCCGTAGTTGAGTCCCTTAAGCTTAACAAACAGTTGAACAGTTGAAAATCATAGACCTTGTTTCAGTGTATTGCACTTTCGTTATGAGAATAAACAACACAGCATCCCCATCTATTAGTTATTTGGTATACTATGTCAGTAACAGCGTCTCTATCAGATCTTTGCAATACTACGCTGTAATTCAAGCATAGCATACACCTGAAACAAAACAAAAATGTTCAAATGTTTGTATAGCTTATGGGACTTAACTACGTGGTCATCAGTTCCTAAACTTACAAACTAGCTAACACTAAAGACGGCACAAATATCCATGCCAGAGGGGGGATTCGAAACCCCGACCGTAGTGGCCGTACAGATCGTCACTGGCGCGCCGCAATCCCCTCGGCCACCGCGGCCGGCACACCTGAAACTACAAATTACGATATCTTTTCTTCCCCAGAACCGATTTTGATGAAAGCTTATATGTTCCGCCAAGGTACTCTCAGTTGACCTATTAAACCTCATGACAGTATAGTACTCTTGAAGATTTGCTGTACCACACCATACTTACAAGCATAGAATACACAAAAACTTCAAATTACGATATATTGCCTTCCTCTAATCCGATTTTGATGGAACTAAGCCTATGTTACTCTCCAAACTATTCTCAATTTACATGTGGAAACCCATGAAAGTTCGTGTAGTACTTTTGGGGATTACCCTCAACAAATGGACATACACGATGGCTTTTAAGCATATGATTAAATTATGATATCTTTATTTTTTGTGATCTGATTTTAATTATCGAAGCCTTTATGTAACCGCACGATGTTCTAAAGTTACGTGTGAAAACCCCATGAAAATTCGTCAAGTAGTTTTGGATATATATTTGTTCAAAGAGACAGACAGACATAACGGTCGTGGATAATTAATAGATATTACTATAGTAAATTCTTCCGTGATCCGACATTTATGAAACGAAGTCTATATATTGTCCAGTTACGCTCAAGTTACGTGTGAAAACCCCATGAAAATTGTTGAATTAGTTTTGGAGATAAGAAGTTTTTAATAGTTGAAAAAACAGATACGATGGTTACTGAAAACACTTAAAATTACGATATCTTGTTTTTTCTTGATCAGATTTTGATAAAATTATGCCTATATGTTGACCCAAACTTTTCTCGTGTTTCCTGTGTAAACCACATGAAGATTCGTCCAGTAGTTTTGAAGATTCAAGAGAACAGCGAAAGGCCTACGTTTACAGATTTGTTATTAGGCATAGTAGGGATTTATATTCTTCTCAACATTCGTTAGAATATGGAATACTGCTGTTGGTGGCATTCCCGTGCCTTCACAGAGTTCCTAATAGATGTACTGCGATCTTCAAGAGTATCTGCTATAATTTTAATACTTCATTTATCTCTAAGCGTTTTTTGACTTCCCGGTCTTTGATTATCGTTAATGCTTATACGCCCACCACGAGAACCGTTAACCCATCGTGGAACTGTACAACGATCCACCTAACATTCCATTATTAACGGATAATCTATGTCGGATAATGTAATATATGTCGTCAGGCAAAACGAAAACAGGCATTCTACAGTTCGGAGTGTGGAATGTTATATCCCTTAACTGGGTAGGGAAGTTAAAAAAAAATTGAAAAGGAAGAGAGATAGGTTGAACTTCGATATGATGGGGAACAGTGAAATTAGGTGGCAAGATTAACAGGTTTTCTGCTCCGGTGAGTGCAGGTTTATAAATAAAAGCAGCTTAATTCCCTTGTCGCATCATTGATGGCAGAATTCAGAACATCCCGAAACACTTTTTTTTTAATCTAACCATGATTCCAAATCCAAATTTTCGCATGTCTAGCACCAAAATAGTCTTAGTAGTACCCTTAAAGGTTTTACCTTATTTCACAGCTTAATGGTTGAATTTCCAAAAATATCGAAACGCTTGTTTTTAAAATTCCAATCAAAAATTTAAATCCGAAGTTTTGTATTTCTTGCTTCAAAATTGCCTTAATATCAACGCATTTTCAAAAAACCGTCCATCCCCTATTTCACCACCTTAGGGACTGGAATATCGAAAAATTGCTGGTGCCTACAGTGTAAGATAAACAACATCTACAAATTTCAAGTTTCTATGGTGCTGTAGATTCAGTTTTCAGCGCCGTTTTCTCTCTTTTAGAAACGGATCGAGAATGCGAAATTTCTTTCTAACACTTTGGCATCTTTCTTGGTAGCATTACTTTTCAAACTGCAATATGCACTTATTTTTCTTTATTAGTACGCTTGTTGCAGAAAAACATCTGAAGAATGTGCATCACGTTTCGCTGTACATAATGTCTTTGCTATTATAGTGTCAAAGTCAGCGCTAGTCTTCAGTCCGAATTTTGTATAAGCTGACGACTTTCAAGCACTATATCTTCCACCCTCTTATAGCTATCGACACGGAACTGTTACGGTGTACAACGGGAGACTTGGTGGCCTACTGCAACACAGAGAAATCGTTCGTCCCCATTGTGTAGTTTTTTCTGAAGAGTAAAATATTGAGACCCAAACGTAGAATATTATGTAAGTCGGTAACTTTCAACTCCCATATCTTCCACCCACTTATCGTTATCAACCGTCTATCACCATAGTGCACAATGGGGGACTGATATCTATTACAACATCCAAATCTATTCGTTTGTGATGTGTAGTTGTGGCTGCAGCGTGAAATATAGGCACAAACACATCAGTTTTTATACTGGGTGAATCACCTAACACTTGCAACGCAAATATTGCGGAAACGGAAAGTGCGATTGATGTTCGGTTTTCACAGAATGGATTGGTAGTCAGGGGCTCGTATTTTTAGCCAACAAACAGATTGTAATACTACTTAGAAAGTGTATTTTTATGCAAACATACAGTTTTTTTAATGGAACACTGGTTATTTCTATCATGCACTGGAATTTTTGTGTACAAATAATTTTGAATGACATTTTTATCACGTTTAGTTTGGCAGCTTCAACCGTTCAAAGTTTCGGGGGCGGAGGCTGCGATAGCATAGCTGACTGGCCGAGTGGCTATCCCCTGGGGCACGGCCCACTGTCTCATGACCACCAGCCAGTCAGTAACGCTGTCGTAGCCTCCGCTCCCAAAACTTTGAATGGTTGTAGCTGCCAAACTAAACGTGATAAAAATGTCATTCAACATTCTGTGTACACAACTGGTGTCAAAAATTCCAGTGCATGATAGAAACAACCAGTGTTGTACTTGAAAAAATTGTATAGTTGCATAAAATACACTTTATAGGTATTTTTACAATCTGTTTATTGGCTAATAATACGAGTCCTTGACTACCAATCCATTCTGTGAAAACCGCACATCAATCACACTTTCAGCAATATTTGCAGTGTAAGTGTTAGGTGATTCACCTTGTATACAGGGTGTTTCACTAAGTGTGTTTGCCTCTGTAACTTATAAAATAATAGGTGACGGGAAATTTTAATGCGGTAGGTCAACACAAGAAATGTTACACTTTCTGCGGAGCTATGAACATAGTTTATTGCATCATTTTCCAAAGAGTTACAGCACAAAGATATATTTTTTTAATGGAACGATAGTTATTTCTATCGTGCATTTGAATCGTTGAAAACAGCTGCGTCCAAATCAATTTAAACTACATTCCTATCACTGTTAGTTTGGGAGCTACAAACCTTCAAAGTTTCAGGGGCAGATACCACACGCTGTACATAATACATGGCTGTGTGGTGGGTGATGGATGTTATGGCGGTGGGAAGTTGATTTACATGAGATGTTCTAATGTGTGTCCACGTTCCTCAATGCATAATGCAATACGCCGTCGAAAGGATCTGCGGACGAGATGTAACATTGCCGGTGTGACGGAGCGACATGCGTCCTCGATGCGCCGTTTTAGATCATCTGGGGATGTGGGCTCAGTGACATAAACACGATTCTTTAGATATCCCCACAAAAAGAAATCTACTGGTGTTAAATCGGGCGACCTTTCGGGCCATGAATGGGGACCATGGCGCCCCATCCATCTTCCTTCAAACCTGTTGTTTAGTTCTTCCACAACGCGCAGAATGGGCTGGGTGACCATCGTGCTGCATCCACATATAGACTCTCGTATGTAGACACACATGTACAAGGAGACCACCCAACCTGTCGGCTATAAAAGCGCGATATAACTCACCTGTCAGTATACCTGGGAAGTAGTGTGGACCGATGATTTCATCCCCAAGGATTCCGCACCATACGTTAATAGACCACCTACGTTGACGGTCGACAGGTCGTACCCACCGAGGATTGTCTGCGGCCCAGTAGTGCATGTTATGGCGATTCACTGCACCATAATTAGTGAACGTGGATTTATCAGAGAACATAACACTTTGTAAAGATTCCAGCGTGAAATTACGCATGGCTCACTCACAGAATGTCACTCTTGCATGGAAATCGTTCCCATGCAGCTCCTGGGTCAGTGACAGGCGGTACGGGTGAAACCTGTAACCGTGTACTATACGCCACACAGATGTGAGACTGTCACCAGCGACTGCAGTAACGGCTCGTAAGCTGACATGAGGATGGTGGTGTAGTGCAGCTAAAACAAACACCTCCGTCTCCTCACTTCTTGCAGGTCATCGTCTATTACTGCGGCGCATTACCAAGCTGCCTGTTTCCCGAAGTCGTTGCTCGGCACGTAAGAACGTAATGGCTGCGGGGCTCTTCGCCTAGGATATCTCACGGCATACGCCGTGGCTGCTTCAGTGGCATCGTGTCGGCACTCTCTGAGCATCAGCAACATGTCAACGTACTCGTTGTTAGTGTATGCCATCGGCATCCGATGTCAGTAACTGTGGTATATTGAGCCCCGGTTGTCTGTGTGGCTCCAACTGTCGGGTGCGGCGACAGTCGGCAGTCTAACAGTGCATCGAGGAAGCTTCTCGCTCCGTGACACCGGCGACGTTACAACTCGGCCGCACCACATTTAGAAGACGCATTGCATTATGCGCAGCGTTTGTGGTATCTGCCCCTGAAACTTTGAAGTGTTGTAGCTCCCAAACTAACAGTGATAGTAATGTAGTTTAAATTGATTTGGACGCAGCTGGTTTCAACGAATCCAATGCACGATAGAAAAAACTATTACTCCATTTAAAAATTATATCATTGGGCTGCAACTCTTTGGAAAATGATACAATAAACTATGTTCATAGCTTCGCAGAAAGTGTAACATTTACTGTGTTGACCTACCGCATTAAAATTTCTCTTCACCTATTATTTTATAAGTTACAGAGGCAAGCACACTTAGTGAAACATTCTATATATTAAGATACCACCCAGATGGGGGCAAGGCAGGACTACTTCTAATTCTGAATACGAAAATAGTGATGTACGTAAGCTACTATGGACATCATAGTGAACGCATTATCGTAGTCAAAACAGACACGAAGCAAACTCCGGCCAAAGGGTAGTCACAGATGGCGCTGTGGTTGCTCTGTCACTACGCTGTCTGTTGACGGACGACGTTTAAGCTATCATTAGTGTATCTATTGTCCCCCAGATGAAAATCGACGTCGTCCTTAATTTAACGCTATCCCCACGGGGACTGAGCGAGGATGAAAAACACTTATTAAACTCCCTTCCCTCTTGTTGTGTAAATGAGCAGATACAAGAGAACTGCTTGTGAACTGCTGTGTCCGAAGCTGCCAACCTGACAGATTAAAAAATCGACGTCGTCATTAATATAACGTAATTCTCACGGGGACTGAGCGAAAATGATAAACACTTATTATCCTCCCTTCCCCCTTGTTGTGTAAATGAGCAGACACAAGAGACTAGTTCTTGTGAATAGCGTGTCCGAAGCTGCTAACCTGACAGATTACGATCCTGTTGCACCACGTCATGAGTTGGCGCCCGTAGTCCCACACTCGCCAGCTAGGCAGCCCTGCAGCGCCATCTATAGCGGAGGGTCCTTCCAGCCGCCAAGTGCCACACGATATCGGCATTTAAAATACGACGGTAAGTCAATTATTATCCGCAATTTAATTTTCTATTTTTTATTTTGGTAATGTTGTCGTTTTACGTTGATGACGCATGCTTTGCTTATTTATTGTTACAAAAATATGTTCAAATGTTTGTTAAGCTTATGGTACTTAACAGAGGGGTCATCAGTTTCTAAACTTACAGACTACTTATAAACTAACTTATACTAAAGACAACACAAACAACCCTGCCCGAGGGAGGATTCAAACCCCCGACAGGGAACGGCCTCGCGCATCGCAGCATAGCGCCTTCAATGCGCTCGGCCACTCCGCCGCGGCCTTGTTGTTACATCTTTGCAATATCCAAGCTGCTAGCACAGTCTAACATACACAGTCGCGACATTCACTGCTGTGGAAGTTGTTACCAACTGACAGTTGCAACGACACTAGCGCTCCTAGCGGTTGGCATGGTGCCATAATAGATATGTTTGTTTGTAATTAATTTTCCACGTAATTAACCAAATAGTTTTTTTTTATTTTAAACGTTCCAAACGTTAGTAAAATATCGAGAGACATAAATAATCGTGAAATAAATGTAAAAACAGCCGAATTACTCTGATTCACTTATATAAACAACAACTTATTTGCCGCGGTGGAGTAGCCGAGCGGTCTAAAGCGTCTCGCTGCGGAGCGCGTGGTTGCTCACCGTGGAGGTTCGAGTCCTCCCTGGGGCATGGGTGTTTGTGTTTGTCCTTAGGTTAGTTTACCTAGGTTTAAGTAGTTTGTAAGCTACGGACTGATGACCACACAGTTTGGTCCAATAGATTTAAAAAACTTATTCACGAGGAAATACTTGGGAAAGTGAGAGAATATAAACAAACGAGAAACAATAATTCCTATGGGTCCGTTCCTATATGACTGTAACTTTCTTTGACATGTAAAAATTCTATATGCAGTCTAATGATCTGAACATTTTAACACTTAAGTCGTCTTTGTTATAAACCCACATACTTTTGAATATAGCATAACTACTTTTGATTATAAAAAGAATGTCTTGTTTGTGGTTCAGATTTAGTAACAATTGCGGAATTGGTTTCTCCTTTGTTGGAAAATTGTGTTTTTGCTTTTGATGTTTTATTGTTACGTTTGTGAGGATTTCCCTTCAGCTACATCTGTAGTGTGTGATCTGGTACATTTAATAATGTAGGTAATGCATTCCATATACGTTCCTTATGTTCAACACTTACTTATTTCGTTGTAATTGTAGTGAAGAAATACTTACGTTTCTGAGCAGAAAACCTACGTCTTTCTGTAAATAGTTGGGCGTTTTGTTAGCAGTTTTTTGGTCTTAATAGAAACTGATATTCTCGATTAAAAAGTCGTAGGTTTCAAGATAATCTTGAATAAACTATCCTGCAAAGTACCATTTCATACTTTCCAATTGTTCTTAGGAAACCTCATAAAGACAAATGTGGAGTTATTTTCTGGTTATTACCTATTTTTATGGCACTACATACCTTGTGAAAAGTTTTGTATCCCATCCTCGTCGCCACTTTTGTGTTTCGTTTCCGTCGTAGGTGTCGGTGGCCGAGTAGAAAGACCGACACAGGAATAAAGGATGCACGCTTGTGCAGGTACGGAGGTGAGCAGCCAGTGGGACAGCAGAAACTGGAAACACTAAAGTAAATTAGAACGAGATATATATTTCTTAGAGACTTAGTAAAACTTAACTTTTACATAGCTCAGTACTGCAGAATGCTGATACATAGTTGAGCTAGAGGTCTGCCTAGTGCCTATCCGATAGCTAAGTCTTCACTGGTGCCTATCTGATTCCGAAGTGTTAACTGGTTCCTATCTCAGTCCCAAGTGAACGATGTCGTTCAGTGGTGGCCAGGAGCGGAGTTGTAGCAGAGGGCGCTCGTGGCTGACGTCGTAAGAACGCTGCGCCGTGCGTGCATGGCGGCGCGCGGCGAAAGTAGGTGGCGCGCACTTTGGACTTGTGCGACACCACAAAAAGTATGTTAAAATCAATTTAAACGAGACTATTCACACTCATCCCATATCGTATTCAGACATGTACCTCGACAGCTGCTTGGAGCGCTGCTCTTGTGGCGTATAACAAAAGTCAGTGGAAGTGACGTCACTGTATATGTCAGACTGCGCTGCTAGGTTGGTTTCGTTATCGCTGCCGTGCTGTTAACCATGGCTGTTCCGCTGTCTGTTTGCACCAAAGAAGAGCAACATTCAGTGATACTTTTTTAGTTGCCGGAAGGTTCATCGGGGAGTAAAGTGTTACGCACGATGAAGGAGCCGGACGACCGTTTACCGCCACAAATGAAGAAACCATTGAGCGTTCACGTGAAATGATTCTCTTGGCCAGTGGAGTTATTATTGACAAAGTGGCACATAGTCTGCAAATTAGTCAGGTTCTGCCTACGAAATCATCCAAAACATACTTCATAAGGTTTGTGCTAGATGGGTCCCAAAGCAACTGACACAGCTGTATAAACAAAAGCGCTTGAACATCTGCAAAAAACATTTCGATGGTTATGATAACGAAGGGGACAACTTCTTAGACAGGATCTGGTGGCGAAGCATGGATCCAATCGTCCGCAGGAAAACTGATGCTTACGATTTTTGGAGCTCACAAGGTTCAGTACTGGAACATTATGGGGAAAGGCGCACAACAGTAAACTGTGTACGTTACATCGAGATGCTTACTGCCAGGCTGAAGCCTGCAATTCGAAGCAAACGCCGGGGATTGCTGTCAAAATGTGTTGTGTTGTTGCACGGCAATGTTCAAATGTTTGTATAGCTTATGGGACTTAACTACGGGGTCATCAGTCCCTAAACTTACAAACCATTTATCAACTAGCTTACGATAAGGACGGCACAAACATCCATGCCCGAGGGGGTATTCAAACCCCCGACCGTAGTGGCCGCGCAGACCGTGACTGAAGCGCCTCAGTCCCCTCGGCCACCGCGGACGGCGCACGACAATGTCCGTCCGCATACTGCTGCCCACAGTGCTGAACTCTCCAGAAACTGCCGGCCGCGGTGGCCGAGGGGACTGAGGCGCTCCAGTCACGGTCTGCACGGCCACTAGTTCATAAGTAGTTTGTAAGCTTAGGGACTGATGACCCCGTAGTTAAGTCCCATAAGTTCTACAAATATTTGAACATTTTTTTATCTCCAGAAACTGAAATTTGAAGTTCAGGATCATCCTCCATGTAGTCCCGATCGTGCCCCTTTTGTCACTTGTTTGGTCCACTCAAACAGGCATTAAGAGGCAGTCGATTTGCCTCGGATGAAGCAGTGCAAAAGCTATCCATTATTGGCTGGCAGCACAACCGAGAACCTTCTTTTATGAGGGCATCAACTATGGACCAAGCGCATGAAACGCAATACTATGTCGAAAAATGTTGTTCTTGTGAGTTTCCTCTTTGATTGCACTAAAATTTTGTAACTACTTTAAGGATCATAATTGACTTATCCTCGTAATAAATTTGTCAGTCACTCTTGGTACTTTCAACTCGATGATGCTCATGTCGTAGGGAGACCTTCGACGAACGCGGCTACAACTGTTTAACGTTTTACTATCGATAGTGTCCTTGTAAATGACAGTGTACACAAAACAACGTAAACCTTCAGTGGGCAAGAGGAACAGAGAGCGAAACAGGAAGTTAACGGAGAGCGAGCGGCGAGCATTAAGAACGTTTGTGGCCAGACACTATAAAAGTACCACGGAAAACGCGACCATAAAACTCAACACTCACTTGATTAATACTATTTCGATAAAAGCGCTACAGCTGAAGCGTAACTTTCATGGAAATGCTGCAGTTGCGAAACACTTCATAATCCAAGGCAACGCAAAGCTGACGAGGAAGTGGTCCCATGATCATAAGACCCGGACACTTTTTTGAGACTCGTCGGCAGTGCTGAGAATAGTTGCCAGTGATGCGACTCGTTCCAAATACAGGAACAGTTGGGGCAGCGCACAGTTTTAATAGGTAGCTCAGATTCTGTCTGCTGGCAGCTTCTAATTACAGGATTTCACGGGAGTCTAGACAGATGCAAGTTTCTAAACAGTCTGTACATTTATTAGTATGACTCATATATTCATATATACAAAGACGAATACTTAACTTTTCTTTGAGAACTGTATACAAGTGAGTACACGTAATTCCTCAATATAGTAGTACTGCTTGCCCACAGACATTAGAATACTTTCAGCACGTAAGTCTTAGCACTATCACAGTGTCCAGAACAACGGATGAATACTGACTGACATAACTATTGTACATGACATTACTGTCTGTCATCGTAGTTGAGTCCAGATCGTAGACTGGCCCAAGTCAGTCACGCCCCTGGAGTGCGTTCATGTACAGATCACGCACTTAAATGTGGCCCCTGAGCGGAGAATGTTGGGAGCTGAAGCTTGAATTCAGCTCGTAGCGCATTGGCTGTTAGAACAAGCCCCGCCTCTTTCTCCCAGTGCCGCCAGCTTAAGGTGTATAGATTACAAATTTTAAAAGAAACAACATGTAAGGGATTAAAGCGTCACAGATGGAACACGAAATTAAGTATCACTTTAATGTTTGAGTAATAGAAAACTGGAACGTATACTTACGAAATGTTAATATTTTAAAGGGACTTATTAAGCGGGTGTAGCAACGCTTTCTGCCTCTTTTTATTGTCGTAACTGAATAACAATCAGAATTAACATTCTTCATACATTTTCAAGGATAGCCTTCTTTTTTCTAAAACAATTCGTCCGGATATGTGGACTTATTTTAGCAAATAACAAAGTGCAAACTGAAAGACAATAATCAATACCAAGCACAAATCAACAATACATTGATGAGGTCTTCGGTGTACAATGCTTTTACGAGGCAAGGTTTGTAGAGAGCATAAACATTCCGTAGACACACGAACTCAGCCGACTTTCGCCGATCAGAGAAGGCCCACGAAAAAGTGCGTGACCTGTAGTCTACTGGATCTCCGCGACAGCAACGCCTGGCGGAGGAAGCGCACGCGGAATGGCTTAAAGCGGGCGTTCAACCTGACTTTCCACTGCAGGCGGGCGCGAGAGTCATGTGGAGCTATATAACACACTTCATGATTGGAAGTGTGTGGTCTGATTCGATGAAGCATCGTTTACATGGCTTCTTACATACAACCGGGTTTATGTATCGAAAACTCCTAAAGAATCTTACGATACGCCATGCATGCTTTCTTCAGTGGAGCACGAGGCAGCTTCCGTCCTGATTTGTGTATCTACAACCTCTGACAATAAAGTTCGGTGAATATTCCTGTAACATTGACATAGATGAACTACAGTTACCTTACCGTCCTTGGAAATAGTCACCTCCCACAATTATGCACGGTTGTGATCTGTAATACATGTCCTGGAAACTTTGCACGAAACCATCCTTTCGGATGGTGTCCAAAAGTCTCGTCACCTTTCGTTGGACGTCAGCGATATCGTCAAATTTCTTTCCTTTCAAAGCAAGTTTGAGTCGATGGAGTAGAAAAAGTCTGGAGGATTGAGATCCGGCGAGTATGGTCAAGCTGCACCACCCCCTTTTGACCAGGAACTGTTTAATTATATTGCTGTGAGTGTGCGAAAGTTGTCGTGCAACTGCTTGCCTTGGAATGGGGATTATTACATTTTTGTTGAAGTCTGATAGTATTGCACCTGTCTCATACATCTTGCACACCAGGTGAAATCGTTTTTTCATGGCTAGATCTCCCAGAGACTTCAGTAGCTCCGGCGGAATGTCGTCTACTTCAAGGGCCTTGTTCCGTCTTAGGTCTTTCAGTGCTCTGCCAAATTCTTCTCTCAGTACAGTATCTCTTATTTCATCTTCATCTACTTTCTCTTCCCGTACTACAATATTGTCTCGAATTCATTTCCTTTGCAGAGCTTCTCCCTACATTCTTTCCATACAGCTGCTTTTTTTTTTTTTTTTTTTTTTTTTTTTTTTTTTTTTTTTTTTTTTGTCTCCAGATGTCTCTTTTATTTTCCTTTAGGTACTGTCTATTTTTTCCCTAGTTATTATAATAATAATTTCGTGTGGCTTATTGGCCTGGTGCAAGTCTTTTCAATTGGACGCAACATCGGCGACTTGCGTGTCCCTAGCCTACCCGAGTTATCCATCCGGGTAAAGAGGACGTACAGCTTAACGTGTAATTCGAACCACGTGTCGTTTCTGGCGACTCCTCAGATCGTTGAGAGGTGAAGGATGGACTGAAAAATTCCGAGGCCCGACCGGGTTTTGAACCCGCGACCCTTCGGTTTCCAGTCGAGCGCGTAGCCCCAAGACCACCGTGCCTGATTCCTCTAGTTATCATTTTGCTACAGTCTTGCATTGGCCGGCCGCGGTGGCCGAGGAGACTGAGGCGCTTCAGTCACGGTCTGCACGGCCGCTGCGGTCGGGGGTTCGAATCCCCCCTCGGGCATGGATATTTGTGCCGTCCTTAGTTTTAGGTAGTTCATAAGTAGTTTGTAAGTTTAGGGACTGATGACCCCGTAGTTAAGTCCCTTATGCTTAACAAACATTTGAACAGTCTTGCATTTGGCTTCTAGCCACTTCTACTTAGCCCTTATCCACTTCCTTTCAATGTCATTTTTAGTCGTCTGTACTCCATTTTGCCAGCTTCATGTACTGCGTTTTCATACATTCTTGTTTCATCAATTAAATTCAATATTTCCTGCGATATCCAAGAATTTTTTTGTAGGCCTTGCCTTTCTACCTATTTTGTCCTGTGCTGCCTTCACTATTTCTGCTCTCAAGCCTATCCATTCATCTTCTGCTGTGATGTTTCCCCTCCCCTCTCCCGTTTCTGTCAATTGTTGCCTAAACTCCCTCTGAAAGTTTCAAGAACGTCAGGTCCGATTTCCTTACTTTGCTACCTTTCTGCAGTTTCAGCCTATAGTCCCAACCAATAAGATATGGTCAGACTGTATCTGCGCCTGGATATTTCTTAGCGTTTAAAACCTGGTTCCGAAATCTATGTCTTACCATTACAAAAACTATCTGGTACCTTCCGATGTCTCCTGGTCTCTTCCACGTATGCAACAGCCGATTATGATTCTGAAACCAAGTGTCTGTTATGATTAAATTATGTTCCTTCAAAATTCTACCAGGTGGCTTCCTCTTTCATTCCTTTTCCCCCCAGTCCATATTCACATACTATTTTTCCTTCCCTTCCTTTTCTTGCTACCTAATTCCAGTCCCAATCACAATTAAGTTTTCCTCTCCCTTAACTGTCTGAATAATTTCCTTTACCTCCTACTACATTTCTTCAATCTAGACATAATCGGTGTTGGTTTCGTATCTGTCTTGACATCGATAATGCAATCACTGCACTGTACATAGTTTACCAGCGTTCCTATCTTCTTATTCATTATTATACCTGCTTTTGTAATACCTCTCTACTGACATACACATAAATGAAATAGTAAAAGTCATACGTGGTGTTCTGTCATGTACTGTGCGATATACAACACTACTACTAACCGCCGCGGCGGATTAGCCGCGCGTGATGGAGCGCCGTGTTGCGTTGCGCGTGGCTGTCCGCTGTCGGTGGTTCGAATCCCCCCTCGGGCATGGATGTTTGTGTCGTCTTTAGTATAAGGTAATTCACAAGTAGTTTGTACGTTTAGAGACTGATGACCCCGCAGTTAAGTCCCTTACGCTTTACAAACATTTGAACATTTTTGGGATTCGAAACCTCGACGGGGAATGGCCTCGCGCATCGCAGCATAGCGCCTCAATGCGCTTGGCCACTCCTCCGCGGCTATGTTTCTACGTGGCACTTCCATGCAAACCACATATCGTTTTCTTCTAAAACAAATGAAAAGTGATCATAAATGTAAGTAAATTACTAAAGAAAGTACTTCCTTGCGAAAAACATTTGTCACAAATTTTTATTTTGTGCATGAAACATCGCGCTCACTAACATGTCGACGTATATCCCGTGTTTTGTGTGACTAGCAAAACAAAATGTAAATAACTCAGTGGTTGAACGCGTAGGTTGTATATAACGAAAGTAAGTCAAACTTATACTACACAGCCACGAAAACATGGTGCTTCGTCTCCAAGCAAGCTGGGTAGTATTTTGTAGCCATGACTTATTAAATTGATAGTTCTGTAATTTTCACATTTGTCTGCAACTGTTAAGTATTAACTTTATTAGTAATAAAATTATGTGGACTATCAATTCGTTTGGTTACAGATCCATGTCGACATCCTTATTCCTCGCGGTCCAGCTCCTCCTTCTACTGCTGCATCCCGGAGGCATAACGCTAACTACCCACATATGTGCCAACGTTAGCACGACGACATCGACACCTAAGACTGAAATGAGCACGTGACCACCGCCGCTGTATGCTATAGGCAGAGCGTTGCATGGTCTGACGAACCATGGTGCTTGACATCTGTACTGCGGGAAGGAAACAAGCTGGTAGCGTTTCAGTCATGCGGTGGGGGACAGGCAAGTAGACATCCGTGTGTTCATTGAAGGTCCCGTGCGACACAGTGACGGTCGAGAAGTATCGGATATTGCTTGCAGAACACATACACCCCTTCATGATAATCATGTTTCTTAGCGGCAGTGTCACAAGGCCAGAAGTATGGTGGAGTGGTTCGAGTAACCATGGCGAGATGTTCTGGCCCTCAACCCGATAGATCTCAAGATCGAAGATATCTGGAATGTGACCGAACGTGGTGTAAGGACTCTTCACACTCCTTCCTGGAATTGACTGGAGTTAGGTGCCTCGTGTGTGTAGATCTGGTGCAGCAACGTATCGCCAATGACGGCGCAAGGCCTCATTGCTTGCCTGCCAAGAGGTGTCGCCGCTGTTAGCCGTGCTAATGATGAACTTACCGGCTGTTAGGTAGGTGGTGATAGTGGTCCGGTATACCTGCCACTGGTGCTATCACTCAGCTGTTTGCCTACCAGAAATTCTTATTACGATATCCTCCCTTCGAGACTCTGTTCTACGGCTAAACGACGATATATTTTTACGCTTCACCTACTACTGATTGTCGGAATTTGTTTTTTCTTCTGGTGTGATGGACACCCGTCAGCTTTGAGCCATGACGTCAACAACATGTCGGAAAACCCGTAGGCCTATACGGGAAATCTTAATACTTATGTACTGTAGATAAAGAATAATCTGTAGTTATCCTCGTAAATTACAAATAACCGAATGTACCATCGATCACAAGTCTCAGACCAAAAATTCGCGCATTCGGCGCTCACATACGAGAAAAAAAAACTATCTAACCTAATCTATACCTTACCATCAGAGGGAAGCTACACATCACGTTTTAAACACAAAATATTAATGTACAATCTGTTCTGTTTGTAAACAAACTATCGTCTTTAATTCAGCCGCCACATAACTACTCACACCTACAAACAGGCACGCACCTCAAAACTACCGCGCTGCGATGACGTCACGGGTCATTGCTGACGGGTCGTATCCCCGTCTTCAGCTGAGCCCTTTCGTGGCGTTAATTTTGTATTAGTGGTATGAGCCCTGATCAGCTGATGTATCAACATTGTTTTGTTTATAATCTCAAAATGGAGAGTCCGCTATAAAGTTCCACATTTGTTGAACAACGTTATTCGTTTTTTTACTTGCTGAAGGCAAGAAAACATTGAATATATATTATAGAATGTCCGAAGTTTATGGTGAAACTTTTACGAGTGGCAAGAGCAGTTCAAAAATGGTCGCGACTCAGTGACTGAAAAACACCGCACTGGCCGACTAGTTGCAGTTCGAACTGCCTCACTTGGAAGTCGAATTGATGACATTATTAGTGCCGATCGCAGTGTTACTCTGGAAGTGATAGTCGATAAGGTTCAGGTTAGCACCGCTACGGTTCATAACATGATCTGTAACAAGCTGAAGTACCGCAAAACATGTGCAATATGGGTCCTAAAGGAGTTGACACGGCACGAAGCTACAGGAAAGTTATGACAGAGAAGGTGTGCAGTTCCACAAGAAAATTTTAACTTGTGATGAAACTTGGCTTCACTGTAATTGGTCAGAATCAAAAAGGCAAAGCATGGAGTAGAAGCATAGCTACTCATCTGTCAAAAAAAAAATTCAAAACCCAAGCACCAGCAGGAAAAGTCACGTTGACGGTGTTTTCTGACGCTAAAGGTCCAGTTTTTTGTGATTTTCTGGAATAGTAGCGTACAATGAAGAACTACTCGGCTTTGCTTTTAAACAAGGTGAAGCGAGCCATGAGACAGAAACGTGGATCTCGGAGGAGAGGTGTCCTTCTCCTGCAGGACAACGCACGTCCTCACGTTGCTCAACTAAACCGTGAAGCCATCGACAAAATGTACTGGGAAGTTGTTTCAAATGTTCAAATGTTTGTATAGCTTATGGGACTTAATTACGGGGTCATCAGTCCCTAAACTTACAAACTACTTATAAACTAACTAATACTAAGGACGGAACAAATATCCATGCCCGAGGGGGGGATTCGAACCCCCGACCGTAGTGGCCTACTGGGAAGTACTGCATCTCCCTTAGCACCTAGTGATTTTCATTTATTTGAAGGAGTCATTACCGGGGAAGAGGTTCCAAGCCAAAGAGGACATGAGAAAGTTTGTGGTAAATTGTTTCAAACATCAATAGTTCTTTGCAGTCGGAATAAAAAACCTTGTAGCCCGTTGCAACAAATGCATAAATGTTCAAGGGGTTATGTTGAAAAATAGAAACAATATTGTTTCGCAAAAATAAACGCTTATTTCTCTAGACCATTTTGTCTCTCTAATTATTTGATGAACCTCGTCTATGTCAATTAGCTGATGTCAAATCGTTGCAATCATGACTTAGTTTTTTTAATGTTATACATGCGTGATTTATGCGCCATTTATAAGCCTACACAATTATTTGTTATCTTTCAAAGTTTGCATCCTTGTGCCTTTCGGCCGTTACTGTATGTGAGTCTCCTGCTCGTGTTCATTTTCTTTTTAAGTCATGTAGGAGTTATCTATTGATTCTTCTGTTTTGTATAATTATTTTACTTATCACTTCATTAGCTACCGTGATACCTACTTTTTTCTACTATATTTCCTTTCACGATATTTTGTGCAACAAACGGCGTCAGCTGCTGCTATCTGTCTTAGGCTGTGCATACTGATCTGAACTTGGCTCTTCTACCTCGTACTGCAGTCACTCAATGACATCAGCTTCCAGTACACCACAGCGTCATCAACAAATAGCCGCAGGTTGATACTCACTCTGTCCGACAGATCACTAATGTAGATAAAAAATTACAGCTGTCCTATCACACTCCTGATGATACACTTGTCTCGCCGTCGAGGACGACTTAGTGGGCTCAGCGAGTTCGTTTGTCACGAGACGTCAGTTTTTCCCATTACTACTGTTTGTTTGCAGACACGTTTTTGCTAGTCGCGATATGCGCCGTCATCGGCGATACGTTTTGATAAACAAGGAAGCGCGAAGGCTGGTGGGGCGGCGGTCTGGTGACGTCACGCTCTCATTGCGTACCCACAGTTTTGTGAATCGTCTGCGTTGACGTCGTTGCTACTTTTTCAGACGAGGGTATTGCGTTACAGAGCAAGGTCATGGCACCTTAGTATTTCTATTATATTAAGAAAAGTGTCTTCGAAAATAATGCATCCTCATAGACATGACCGACTTTCATTTAACACTTTCTTGTTTAACCGACCGTATTACGGCTCATTTTGTAGATTTCACTTTTATCTTCAGAATGCAATATGAATGCATTTTCATTAATAAATGCCTGATACTTGAGAATGGATTATGTCCAAGCTAGTCGTGTTAGCCACCAGTCTTCGGGGTATTTGTTCCCCCAATCTTTTACAGCGAGGGATACAAAATTGATAGCAGCTGACAACAAAGAGCGGAGTGCGTTTCCGTTCGGATAAGATTATGTGTGAGGGTGCTGCCTAGGCGTGCCTGCGGAAACACAGGGCAATTTTCCTTTCACTTTCACAGACGCTCTCTTCTGTACACACTGCAAAATTAGAGATGAAACAATTTAACGGAAAACAGTTTAGCCTCAGTTGAAAAGTGATTTACAAATTGACCGTTTCAGTATGCACTCATGACACTGTACAACTGTAGAAAAAGGTACCATTCGTCACCTTTATTAGCATTATACGGTGCACAGACAACTACTTGTGAAATGATGATGACGATGGTGTGACGTTTGTGGACGTTCGGCCTGCCTGGTGCAAGTCTTTTTGTGTCTACTTGTGCGTTGGTGATGATGGGATATGATGAAGCCGACACACACACAGTCCCCGAGCGGAGAAAATCTCCGACTTGATGGAGGATCAAACTCGGACCCCTTGTGTGGCAACCCACCACGCTGTCTACTCGACTACGGACAGCCGGCCGCGGTGGCCGAGGAGACTGAGGCGCTCCAGTCACGGTCTGCACGGCCATTGCGGTCGGGGGTTCGAATTCCCCCTCGGGCATGGATATTTGTGCCGTCCTAGTTCGTAAGTAGTTCATAAGTACTTTGTAAGTTTAGGGACTGATGACCCCGTAGTTAAGTCCCATAGACTATACAAACATTTGACTACGGACATTTGTAAAATTGAAACTGATAAACGGACATGCAGAAATTATTGAAATATGATGGTCATGGTACCATATGGTATACTTAAATGTGCAATCTTAAGTATATAACATAGTCAAAGGGGAACGGCGAAATATGAACTAATTTAACCTATTGAACTGTCAGTTGGTTAGTGCTAATACTATACATGTGATGACTTCGTGCTGTGTGTGAAGTATTTAGTCTTCGGCGATTTTTCACGTTTCACCCACAGTTGAAAAATGCTGCGACGTCTGTTTTTTTTTTTTTTAATTATTATTTTATTATTTTTTATTGCTAGAGATTGCTTGAATAATGTTATCAGTTGATTATTTATTGTCAATTTACAACCTTTTTCGGGCTTAGCCCATCATCTGGTGATTTTACATAACAAATTTGAATGGATCAAATCGAAATTTATATAATGTCGATAACCAGAGGATGGGCTAAGCCCGAAACATGTTGTGAATTGACAATAAATTCTTTCTCTCTTGTCAGCCCTCTTCCCGCACATACAGGGTCGGCTTTTTTAAGGCAGTTGTGGCATGTCAGTAGTGATCAGTATTGACGGGGTGGCCGGATGCCCTTCCTGCCGCCACCCCCTGCCCCCCGGAAGGAAATGTGTACCGCAGATGTCTGTGTATAGTGTTATATGCGTGAAAGTGTAAAGTGTTACGAAATGTTTGCGAATCGTGGAACTGAGGCGGGACTTGGGGACCAGCCCGGTATTCACCTAGGGGGATGTGGAAAGCCGCCTAAAAACCACATCCAGGCTGGCAGGCACTCCGATCCCCTTTGTTAATCCGCCGAGCGAATTCGAACCGGGGCCGGTACGCCTCCCCGTCTTGGAAAGCGGTGCGTTAGACCACACGGCTAACCGAGCGGGTTGTGAATTGACAATAAATAATCAATTGATAACATCTATTGATTATTCAAGCTATCTCTAGTAATTTTAGAATCATTATAAAAATTTTACAATGAAGGTTGCATACCTCTACCAAGACTTTCAAATAAACTTCTGTTTTGAGTACAGGCCGAGCAAGGTGTTCAAAATGTTCAAATGTTTGTAAATCTATGAGACTTATCAACTAAAAAAAAAAGTTCAAATGTTTGTAGAGCTTATAGAACTTAACTACTGGGTCATCAGTCCCTAAACTTACTAGATTATACTAAAGACGGCACAAACATTCATGCCCGAGGGGGAATTCGAATCCCCGACCGCAGCGGCCGTGCAGACCGTGATTGATACGCCGCAGACCGCTCGGCCACTGCGACCGGCACTTATTAATTTCTTGGTTATTAGTCCTTAGCTTCCAAACTACTTAAACTTAGTTAAACTAAACAAAGGATAACACAAACACCCATGCCCGAGGGAGGACTCGAAATCTCGACGGAGAACAGCCGCGCGCACCACAGCACTGCGCCTCAGTGCGCACGGCTATTCCGCCGCGGCGAGCGAGGTGGGGCAGTGGTCAGCACAGGACTCGAATTCTGGAGGATGGTGGTTAAAATCTGTCTCCAGCTATCCATATTTTGGTTTTCTTGATATCTCTCCGTCACTTCAAGCAAATGTCGGGATGGTTCCTTTGAATCAGCACGCCCGATATCCTTCCTCATCCTTAACAAAATAATCCGAGCTTGTACTCTAATCGCATCGTTGTCGAAGGGACGTTAAATCCTAATCTTCCTTCCTTGTGTATAAATTTGATGTCCGTTGTTTCGTCCTATCTTTACTGCCCCTCACTATTTACATCTGTTTCAATGCATGTTAAGGTTCTACTGAAGCACCTGAACTCACCAACGACAAGTTTAGCTCTCTAGAATGTAATGTTTGCAGGTGCGCCCAGGAGGAAATCAAAATGGTATTTTGTTGACTAATACGCCTGTCCGTAATTAGTCATCACAGTCTATAACAAGAGATATGACTACGCGAACTTATCAATAGTTGATTTCAACTGGTCTTTGCGTCATGGGTAGTTAGCCACTTTTGAATTTGTTTTAGGATCTTAGAGCTGTCTTGTTCAGTGAAGAAAATGTCTTTACATTTTCGATGGCTTTGTATCCAAATTATCACAAGAGTGAGAAAGTCATCGGGTAGATTGCGTAAAGATGTTACTATTCCAGATTATATTATAGACAGAAGCCAGCCCCTCCTATAAAAGTGTTTCTTCAGGGAATTTGCTTCTGGTACTCTCCTTGTATAATCGTGGTGAAAACTGATTGATAGACACAGTGTTACTGCTTGGCTTAATGACTGTTAGCATTATCTTTAAGTCTACATCTGCATGCATACTAAACAAGTTAACTATCAACTGCATGGCAGAGAGCATTTCTCATCGTACATTTATTAGTTTGCTCTTGAAATCTACTAAGCAGGCTTTCAAGGAAAATTTGACATGAATCTTCAAGCGTTCATCTCTTACGTTCAGCACTGCCTTAACGATCTCCCATGTCTCAAACAATAACGACCACTGACCGCTCCTGCTGTCCATTGTATGCCTTTCAAATCTCTCCTGATCGTATCTGGTACCAGTTCTATTGTGATATAAATACAGAGTTGATGAAACCTTTTAACAGTTCAGACAGGCAGACAAGAATTCATTTGCTGTTTTCATTCACCTTAAATAAACGATAATCGTCTTAATAGCTCAAATTCCCGCAAAACTACTAGATCAGTATTTATTTAATTTACAGGAGTTTTACTGAAGTATCATTCTCACACAGTAGAAAAATAAATATCTCGAAAAATTCAGAGATACGAACTGAAGGCTTATCCAGGTCGTCCCTTGGAAGATTATCATTTAACGTAACGTCCATAACGGAAATACGAAAAATGTTCAAATGTTTGTCAAGCTAATGGGACTTAACTGTGAGGCGTGTAGTCTAGTGGTGGTGGTGGTTGTCACGCAGCCACGCAGGCGACCCGGCTTCGATTTCCAGTCGGGTTGGAGACTTTCTCAGCTTGGATACTGGGTGTTGTGTCGCCGTCATCATCATTTCATCATCATCGACACGCAAGTCGCAGAAGTGGCGTCAGCTGAAAAGACTTGCAACACGCAGGCTGAACACGACCCCAATTGGGGTGTAAAGACCATAAATGCCACATGATCATCATGAGGCGTGCACGGGGATGCCCATTACTTTTAGCTTCTACACTGCTGGATTAGATCGCAATACAGTTTATTTATTCATCCAATAAACACAGCAAACCTGATAATCGTCCAGATTAAACACACAAATAATGAAATGTCTTAAATTTAGAAATGAAAACAGATAAGTTGTTAAAATGACATACACATCATAAGTATTTTTCAAAATAATATTAGCAAGGATATACAAGAAAAGTGTCACACTAACAGAATGTAGTAACATCCGACCAATCTTACATATCAAGGGGTGGGCTTCTCTGTACAGCAAATGAAAAAACTACTAATCATTAAATACCCCTCTTGTTACGGTAAACTGTCGCTAAATCTGATGTCAATGGCGATCGATGCAATTGCCGCTACCTCCCCCAGTATGGTAACGACGATCCGCTCCTAAAGAATAGCATGAGAGGACTTGTATCGAGACATCAGCGAGCAAACCAAGCAACCAGCGGTCAGCGAGCAGCCTCCGTGGTACTAGGGGGAGCCTTAGGCAGCGAAAACTTCCAGCAAGTGTCGCACTATATAAGCTAGAAGCGACACTCTAAGATAAACAAAAATCAAATGTTTGTAGAGCTTATGGGACTTAATTAAGGGGGCCATCAGTCCCTATACTTACAAACTACTTATGAACTAACTTATGCTTAAGACGACATAAACATCCATGCCCGAGGGGGAATTCGAACCCCCGACCGCAGCGGCCGTGCAGACCGTGACTGGCACGCCGCAGACCGCTCGGCCACCGCGGCCGGCCTGAGATAAACCAGGAGAGCGAGGCTTGGTGGGCTACATGAAACGATTATAAACTGATGACTCAAAAGAAATAACAAAAAATAGAGAAGAAACGAAAGCTGAACTATTATGAATTACCTGGAAGAGAGCTACCTATTATCCCATAGTCAACACGGACTCAGAAGTATCATTCCTGTGAAACAGCCGGCCGCGGTGGTCGAGGGGACTAAGGCGCTCCAGTCACGCTCGGCCGCTACGATCGGGGGTTCGAATCCCCCCTCGGGCATGGATATTTGTGCCGTCCTTAGGATTAGCTAGTTCATAAGTAATTTGTAAGTTTAGGGACTGATAATCCCGTAGTTAAGTCCCATAAGCTATACAAACATTTAAATATTTGAACCTGTGAAACAAAGAATGCGATGAGTGCTATCGACAAGTGATGTCACATAGATCCCGTATTTCTAGATTTCCGCTTTTGACACTGTACCTCACAAGCGTCTTCTAATAAAACTGCGTGCTTATGGAATATCGCCACAGTTCTGCGATTGGATTCGTGATTTCCTGTCAGAAAGGACAAATGTTAAATTTTTGTAATTCTATGGGACCAAACTACTTTGGTGATAAGTCCCTAGACTTTCAAACTACTTAAACTAAGTTAAGCTAGCCTAAGGACAACACACACATCCATGCCCGAGGAGGATTCGAACCTCCGATGCGGGAGGCCGTGCGATCTGTAACGTGGCGATCAAGGCTAGTCCCGCGCGCCTCAGAAAGGACATAGTATGTTGTAACTGACGGTAAGTCATCGAGCAGAACAGAAGTGATATGTGGGGTTCCACAAGGTATTGTTACAGGGCCCCTATTGTTCTTGTCTTTATAAAGGATTTAGGAGACAATATGAGTAGCTCTATTAGACTGTTCGCAGATGAAGCTGTCATTTATCGGTAAGTTAAGTCAGGAAGGAAGGAAGCTGGGGGGTTTAACGTCCCGTCGACAGCGTGGTCATTATAGACGGAGCTTACATTCGGAATTTCGGGGAAGGATGTGGGAGGAAATCGGCCGTGCCCTTTGAAAGGAACCATCCCGGCATTTGCCTAGAGTGATTTAGGGAAATCACGGAAAAACTAAATCTGGATGGCCGGAGGTGGATTTGAACCACCATCCTTCCGAATGCGAGTCCAGTGCGTTACCACTGCGCCACCTCGCTCGGTTAAGTCACCAAAAGATCAAAGCAACTGTACAATTATTTAGATAAGATATCTGCATGGTGCAAAAATTGACCATTGACCGTTAATAATAAGTGTGAGGTCATCCATATGACAACTAAAAGAAATCCATTTAAGTTCAGTTACACGATAAATCAGTGAAACCTACAGGCTGTCAATTCTACTAAATGCGTAGGACTAACAAATACGAACAACTTAAATTGGATAGAACACACAGAAAATATTGTAGGGAAGGCGAACCAAAGACTTTGTTTTATTGGCAGAACACTTGGAAGATGCAATATTTCTACTGAAGAAACTGCCTACACTACACTTGTGCGTCCTATTTTAAAGTATTGCTGTACATTTTGGGATCCATACCACGTGGGACTGATAGAAGATTTAGAGAATATTCAGAGAAGGGCAGCTCGTTTCGTATTATCGCGATATAGGAGAGTCACGGAAATGATGCACGAGTTGGAGTAGAAATCATTAACAGAAAGGCCTTATTCGTTGAGACGAGATCTATTTGCGAAGTTTCTTTCACCAACTTTCTCTTCTGAATGCGAACATATATTTTTAGCACATACATAGGGAGACATGATCATCATAATAAGATAAGAGAAATCAAATCGAAAACAGAAAGATTTTGGTGTTCCGTTTACCGCGAGCTATTAAAAAATGGAACTATACACAAACTAGCTTAATTCCCACTGCTTCGCACACGTAGACTGGAGGTCTACATTGGTTGTTTCTACTTCTAAATATAAATTTTCATAGATTTAGCTTTAAAAATGTTTCCCTAATCAAGTATTTTGATACAACCTGCCACCCTCTATTGCACCATTGATGGCAGAATTCAAAACATCCCGAAACACATTTTTTTTAATTCTAACCAAGGTCCCAAATCCAAATTTTCGCATTTCTAACATCAAAATAGTTTTAGTAGCACCTTTAAAAGATTTTTCCTTATTTCACCCGCTTAATGGTTGAATTTCCAAAAATATTGAAACATGTGTTTTAAAAATTCCACTCAAAAATCTAAATCCGAAGTTTTCTATATCTTGCTTCAAAATTGTCTTAATAACATCGTATTTTCAAAAAACCGCTTATCTCCTATTTCACCCCCTTAGAGATGGGAATATCGAAAAATCGCTGATGCCTATAATGTAAGATAAACAACGTCTATAAATTTAAAGTTTCTATCGTCTGTAGATTCACTTTTCAGCGCCGTTTTCTCTCTTTTAGAAACGTATCGAGATCGCGAAATTTATTCCTTACGATTTAGCATCTTTCTTGGTAGTTTTACTTTTCAAACTGCAAGATGCACTCATTTTTCTTCATTCGAACGCTTGTTGAAGATAAACATCTGAAGAACGTGCATCACGTTTCGCTGTACAGTACATAATATCTTTGCTATTATAGCGTCAAAGTTATCGCTGGGCTTCACTCCGTGAATTTTATATAAGCTGACGACTTTCAACCACTATATCTTCCACCCTCTTATAGCTATCGACAAAGAACTGGTAAGGTGTACAACGGGAGACTTGGTACTACAATAACACAGCCAGATCGTTCTTCTCCATTGTGCAATTTTTGCTGAAGAGCAAAATATTGAGACCCAAACGAAGAATTTTATGTGTCGGTAACTTTCAACTCCTATGTCTTCCACCCCCTTATCGGTATCAAGCTTCTACCATCATAGTGCACAATGGGAGACTGATACCTACTACCACATACCAACACTGTTAGTTTGCGTTGTGTAGTTTTGTCTGCAGAGCGAAATATAGGCACAAACACCTCAGTTTTTATATTCATTATTGAGATACCGGAAAATTGGTTCGATGAACCCTCTGCCATGCATTCCAATGTCAAAATGTTCAAATGTTTGTTAAGCTTATGGGACTTAACTACGGGGTCATCAGTCCCTAAACTTACAAACTACTTATGAACTACCTTATACTAATGACGGCACAAATATCCATGCCCGAGGGGGGATTCGAACCCCCGACCGTAGTGGCCGTGCAGACCGTGACTGAAGCGCCTCAGTCTCCTCGGCCACTGCGGCCGGCATTCCAATGTTACTTTCGGAGTATACATATAGATGTAGAAAGGCGTGTTGATGGTTATCCTTGGTTCTAAGGTGATCCCAGAATACACTTCATCCTCTTTTTGCATACGACGTATTTTGTTTTAAGGTTGGCGTAGCCCTGCCTACGTAAGGTTTTAGTTCATAAGACTGCGACCTCTCCTTTAATTTGTGCACCTGTCGAAATACCGGTGGCTGTGGGTAGGGTGATCAACTTTTCTAACGAAAATAAGGGAGATACTTACATCCTCGACAAAAAAAGCGGGAGATTAGGTGCACGGTGGTATTTGGCAAAAATCAAAGCAGTATTTGCAAGCCACGGTGGAGTGGCCGGTCGGTGTAAAGCGGCATGCTGTGGAGCGCGCGGTTGCCCGCCGTCGCAGGTTCGAGTCCTCCCTCTGATACTCGTATGGGTGTGTCTGTTGTCTTTAGGTTTAAGTAGTTCAAGTAGTTTGTAAGCTTGGGGACTGATAACCACAGACCTTAAGTCCCCTAAGATTTACTAATATTTAAACATTTAGTATTGCCGGCCGCAGTGGCCGAGTGGTCTGCGGCGCGCCAGTCACAGTCTGCACGGCCGCTACTGTCGGGGGTTCGAATCCCTCCTCGGTCATGGATGTTTGTGTCGTCTTTAGTATAAGGTAGTTCATAAGTAGTTGTAAGTTTAGGTACTGATGACGCCATAGTCGTCCCTTAAGCTTAATAAACATTTGAACATTTAGTATTTGTAAAAGATAACTATTTATTTACACATCAGGATGCATACACTGATGCATATTTGGCAACAGACTTTGCCTCAGTCAGTAGGTTTCGGTTTTTTTTTTCCTCAGAAAATTCAAAGAATTGACTGCAGGAATAAGAAAAATTCATGGGAACTCTCACTTCAGTTTTGATTAGGTTTGTGTTACTTCTATTCCTTACATCTGTCCACTTATTTTTCATAAGAGAAAAGACTCAGTGTGAGCATTACTTCTTGGTATACTCATAACGTACTAGTTTACAAATGTTCTCAAAATTAACATTATTTGATTGAGCACTTTGCTTTATAATTGTTTGATCGTGCTGCTCGAATCGACGAATAAAAACTTTCTATTTCAAAAGATACGTACACGTAGAGAAACAAAGTCACATCTAACCGCCAAGCGTAGGTGGACCATTTCTAAGATAATTGATAGACATAACGTCGATGTAGAATCAGAGGTGTCTGTTGTCTTAACGTTTCAATGAATTCTGACAGTGCGCGCAAAATTTAAATTCTTATAAATATATTTGTACATAAATAAAAATAAATAAAAAAATAGAGAGGAAAAGTTAAACACGGGAGAAAAAGGCCACTGAGCCTGAAAATACTGGAGCCGGAAGATTAGGAAAAAATATGTTGCAATACGGGAGAGTTGGTGACGCCAGGTGTGGGCCCCGCCTCTGGTGGCCCTGTTATGGACCTCTGGTCTCTGGCCAGTGCCGGCCACTTGGTATTGGCGCCACCTGGCGCTTATCTCGCAGCCCGAGCACGCGCGCCCACTGCGTATCTCTGCAGCCAACTGCCTGCCTGCCGCGCCACAGCGGGAGAACACACCAGCCGCCTGCCGAGGCCTCATATCCACTCCCACCTGCCACGAGAGCAAAACTTGACACCGATTCCTTCACCGCCTCACAGAATCTCTTCTCTCATCTTTACAGTTTCACAAACCTAAGGTCCACGTCTCTTAACCCACTGGTCAAAACAATTAGGGGTACTTGTAAATGGATTCTTCCGTCACTACAGTTCCATATTTAGGGTTGAAAACAAACGACCTGTTTTTGTTCTGTTAATTTATGTTTATTGACGAACTAGTTTTCAGCCACTACGGTCGGGGGTTCGAATCCCCCCTCGGGCATGGATATTTGTGCCGTCCTAGTTCGTAAGTAGTTCATAAGTAGTTTGTAAATTTAGGGGCTGATGACCCCGTAGTTAAGTCCCATAAGCTTAACAAACATTTGAATTTGAACTAGTTTTCGGCTTCTTAGGCCATATTCAGATAAACATTTGACAGGCGTCGACCATAACATTAGTGCTTATACATTTGCTTTATAGGTAGGGTCGGCCTTGAGCAAACGCAAATGTTTTTAGTTTCTCCCATACATGTTTCGCTGGCGTTGCAGCGTCATCAGTGGGATGTTTAATTCATACTGTCTGTCAAATTAAGTGACACAGTGCCTGCTCACAACGCGAAAACAGCGGAAATTCGCCAAAGTAAGTGAC
The DNA here is from genome assembly GCA_026315105.1 of Locusta migratoria. Lineage (NCBI taxonomy): Eukaryota > Metazoa > Arthropoda > Insecta > Orthoptera > Acrididae > Locusta > Locusta migratoria. The sequence goes on from CM048747.1 coordinate 519,163,714, forward strand.
AAAAACTTGCTACAAACACATAGACATTTTGTTATAGAAGCAGTCACAACAGTAAAATTAAACCAAAACACAAAAATGACGTCCTATATTTTCGTCAAAATCCCGATATTTTGCAAGCTAACCATTCACCCCATTTACTACACACGTTTTGGTTTGCAGGTGACAAACTGTCAAATATTGTCAGTGACGTTTTGTGAGCTGAAGAACCACAAACACAACTAAATGTGGTATTAAGTTAGGCCTAGTACACCTATAAAAATAAGAAATTATTTATTTTAGTTTCACAATTATCTGTAGTTTTTACACTTATTGTACAAAAAGTAACAATCATTTCATTGTTAATTTGACAGACAGTATGAATTAAACATCCCACTGATGATGCTGCAACGCCAGAGAAACATGTATGGGAGAAACTAAAAACATTTGCGTTTTCTCAAGGCGGACCTTACCGACAAAGCAAATTTATTTGTAAGCAAACACGGAGATTGAAGAGATTTTTAAACCTCAAGATGAATACTAGTGCTTATGTTGTAAACATGTTAAATAAAGATACAAAAGACCAAAACTTTAGTTCTTTGCTTATGACATTAGTGCAAGTTGTCTAATTGAGCTCCCGCCAAGTAGGTTTCAAATCAAATGTTCAAATGTTTGTGTAGCTTCTGGGACTTAACTACGGGGTCATCAGTCCATAAACTTACAAACTACTTACGAACTAGCTAATACTAAGGACGGCATAAATATCCATGCCCGAGGGGAGATTCGAACCCCCGACCGTAGTGGCCGTGCTGACTGTGACTGGCGCGCCTCAGACCGCTTGGCCACCGCGGCCGGCCAAGTAGGTTTGTGCTGTGTGAGAAATGCCGTCTTATTTTTAAGTACACACAGTGAAACACGTTACGTATATCATACATTATAAGCTACGGTGAAATTATTGAACTTGTGACTTCTGTTGAGATCAACAGTTTCAGTGTGCTTATTATATGTTGCACATATAATACTAATGGTCTCTTCAATATTTTATCAGCTAATTTAGAATAGAACAAACACTTTACATACTTAATATTACTCCATTATATGCTACTGTACAATTATTGTCGTTGTGACGATTTCAACATATGCCACAAATTCAATAATTTCAGCGTAGGTCAGAATGATACAATATGACATATGCAACGTGTTTCACTGTGTACAATTATAATTAAACGCCATTTATCACACAGCACGATACCACTTGACGAAAGATCAGTTTGGTAACTTCAACTAATGTCATAAGCAAAGAACTAAAGTTTAGGTGTCTTGTATCTTTATTTAACATGTTTGCAACATAAGCACTAGTGTTTTTGTCGACGCCTGTCAAATATTTACCTGAAGATAGCCTAATAAGCCGAAACTAGTACGTACATAAACATAAATTAGTAGAACAAAAACAGATTGCTTGTTTCCAACCCTAAATTATGGGATCAGTTGAGATATCGAGGTTCTGAAGTACTGTCATCGGCAGAATGAACTAAAGTGGTTAGACGTCTTTCTGTCTGTTCTACGCAGTGGAGACAACAACATTACGGCAATCGAGATAGTGGTAATAACAAAGCTGCTGAAGAGATGGGTTGGTGTTGACTTGACGAATTACACAAGTAGATGGGTTCAGATGGTGTAGTGAACATTTTGTTCAATGCAACACCAACGTGACTTGCCCAAAGCTATGGCATGGAGAGCCATAGGAAGGTTGGGACATATACACTGGGATGTGGCTGCAGCTACTGGAATGCCCCAAAGAGTAGCTTCCAGGACTTGAACACGATTTCAAATAAGAACCGTTAAAAGAAGGCAAGGCCAAGGTCGTCCACAGGTAACATCGGCAAGAGATGACCGTTATCGCCGGTCAGCAGCCGTCGAGACAGGAAGCTGAGTGCACCTCATCTGCAACGCTCCTTCCAGGCGGTAACAGGACGCGCAATATCAACACAAACAGTTCGAAATCGCCTTCGGGAATGTGGCCTCTACAAACTGAGGCTTATGGTGTTTGTGCCATTAAAACCACGACACCGTTTATTCCGCAGAAACTGGATGAAGGTACATTAGGATTGCAGTCGTAACGGACGACGCCGGACCTGGTAACAGATGAGTCAAAATTTCGTGTTCAGCCGTCTTTCCCTGATCTGGAGAGAATGTGGAACTCGCAAGAATTCTGCTTATGTGTGGTGTAGGAATGGTGCGGGCAGGAGTCAGTATTGTAGGACGTACGAACCTCTATGTCGTTCAGAATGGCGCTTTGACTGCCCAGAGGTATAGAGACGGGATCCTTCGACGTTTTGTTGTGCCCTACGCTGGTGTCATGGGTTCCTTCTGCTGGAGGTTAACGTTCGTTCTCCAGACCTGCTCTGGAAATCAACAAACTTGATGCTGAGGAGAATGAACGAATGGAATGGCTAGCTTGTTCTCCAGCCTTGAGCAAGTCTGGCAACGATTGCAGAGCTGGATATTGTATCCATGGATGAATGGACAAATATCCCTCAAGATCTCATCATAGTTGTTGTCACGTAAAGTCAGCGCCACACGCCAGATGCAAGAGAACGATCGTGGAGAAGGCAGCGGATGACGTCCGGCAGCCTATCGCACGCCGGTGCCGGCGTCTTGGAGGGAGTAACGTAGATGCGCGCCCTCTACAAGGTGCTGTATCTAGGGCGACATGCATCTGGACGGGCCCATCAGAACTCAGCTCCGAACTAAGGCGGTCACTAGGTCTCAGCGCAGCTAGAAGACGACGACGCGAGAAGAGAGAAGAACCGATAGAAGCTGAGTATTGTATGCTTCAGTCAATAAAACTTGTATTAATAATCTATATAACTGTTATAGATGACTACGCATCCTGCAGCGTACCTTTCCTGAAAGATAGACCGGGACGAGAACTCAACAATACTGTCCATGCCACTGTACTGGCTGTCCTAGGTGATCACGTACCTTGTTAGAGGGGAACGAAAATGACTTTTTCATTATTATGCTTGCCCCATGGTGCCTTGCTCTAAGTGAAGAGTTAAGACAGCCAAATATCGTACTGTATCACACGCACACAATACGATTCAAAAATGTTGAAATGTTTCTAGAGTCTATGGGACTTAACTACGGGGTCATCAGTCCCTAAACTTACAAACTATTTATGAACTACTTACAACTAAGGACGGCACAACTATCCATGCCCGAGGGAGGATTCGAACCCCCTTCCGTAGTGACCGTGCGGGCCGTGACTGGAGCGCCTCAACCCCTCGGCCACCGCGGCAGGCCAATACAATTCAGTACCTGAATAAAATACGTTAGCATATGTATATTGTCTATTGTATTCCATGTCATCCCGTAATTGTTTCGAGCATTGTATTAGGTTGCTGTGTAAGTTAATAGAATTCCAGCAAGTTCAACTTAAGGAAACTTCAGTCTCCGACAACACACTACAGCAAAGAAAGTAGTACACCTGGAAAGACGACGTCTATTTCGATCCAATTATGGCAGATGCCATTTGGGGGATAGGTTTCAATGGCGTCTGCCAACAAATATCGTAGAGACAGCTGGCAAACCGCCATCTGTTCGTACCCTTAATAGGGAACACCCACACGAATAAGTGGAGAAAACTGACTCCATGGCACGGACACGCCCTCGTGGTTCCTACAAATGAGCGAGTTTCAGAGGGGTGGAACTGTGGCCTTCCGAGTGGGGGGACGGTTCTTTCAGAGAATTGCCACACAAGTTGGTCGTGCTGCTCCACCTTTGCAACGATGATGGTTGCAATGCTTACACCGTGTTCTCGACATCAGAGCATCACAGACATCCGCCAAGATCGCCTTATTGTAAGGTCAGCAGTGGCAAAACGAACAGCTACAACAGCACAGATAAGACGCTTTCAGAGTCGAGAAGTGTCAACACAGTCGCCAACCAGTTATCAGCAGTGGGACCGTGCCTGCCTAAGCCTCTAGCCCGTCTTTTTATCGTGACGTAGCATCACCTTTCTCCAGCCAAGCCTTCCTCCAGCTCAAGGTTAGCGACCGTCAGCAAACAGATTTTTGGCGATAGCTGAGGAACCAGAGGCTACACAAACAACAGCCCACCCAGACACACACAAATTACACAACCTCCCACCAATTGTCGCGGAATTTCCTAGGGATTACAAGGAACTTTACGACAAGGTAGATGCAGCTCAAAATGTTCAAATGTTTGTATAGCTTATGGGACTTAACTACTGGGTCATCAGTCCCTAAACTTACAAACTACTTATGAACTAATTAATACTTAGGACGGCACAAATATCCATGCCCGAGGGGGATTCGAACCCCCGACCGTAGCGGTCATGCAGACCGTGACTGGAGCGCCTCAGTCCCCCCCCCCTTTTTTTCAATTATTTTTATCTTCCTTCTTGTTTTTGAAAACCTTGTGACACTTTCCTTATCGTCACTGCTTTATTTGATAACAGTTTAAGTTTCAGACTGAAGTAGAACAGAAACATAATAAATAAGTATGAAAATAATGAGTTAAAAAAAAAATTTTCGCATTTCGTCGCATGTGGTAGTTTAACGTATTGTCACTTCAAGCCGATAACAGTACAATGAGGAATCTTTGAAACAAATCTTTGTATCTAGGTCGACTTAGTAACTTGTGATGTTCCGTTGATAACAATTGTAAAAAGTCAGGTAAGGATTTCTTTTTATAGTTAATGCTGTAGAACACATAATATCCAATGAGCCAGGCGTAACTGTTATTTTTGGCGTTAGGAAAGAATTTCCAGTCTGGGTGCAAAATGTGCGTAGTCGTGATATTCATTGTACTAGTTCGTGTTATGAGAGAAAACTTTTTCCTTGTCCAGGTCCGTGTCTCAGTTTGATCCCTGCAAGTGAACTTATGCGCGAGGGAGTCAACGAGAAGACATGCAATGCAATATGGAGTCGGGCGGAGTTTGATGTTATATAGTTTTTCTCCTGTAGCGATGGCGTTGTTGACAACCTCGTACCAGACAGCTCGAACGTGAGACGGAAGCACGGGATTCTGAACATTTTTCCATATGTTCTTCCACTGAAGCCCCTGGTTTTTCGACTGGATTGGATGCGGTGGCTGCATTTTTGTAATTTCAGTATACAGGTTTTCTGTAGTTAGTCCGTTACAGTCTGCCTCGATGTAACTTAATTCTAAATAATAATTGCGAACATAGGCCAGACTGCTATTTATTCCACCTACATTCACCGGAGGCCTTTTGTCGCCAGGATCTAGACATGTAAAAAGTCGGTTCGTGATCGTGTTCGGGTTGCTTTGCAACATTTTCATTGTTGCATGTATGAAGATGGCCGTGCACTGGGCGTGAATGTTTTTCACACCGAGCCCTCCTTGCAGGCGTGATGACGTTGCGGTCGCAAAGGGAGGTTTTAAAATGTTTCCCCTCCAAATAAACCAACAATCAATCGCTAAAATTCGGTCCGCTATCTTAGGGGGTATTGGTAACACTGCAGCTGTATGGTATACTTTACTAAATACGTAGGTGTTGACAAAATCCGCTCTCTGGAAACGATCCAACGATCGGACATTGTGTTCCTTAATCGTGAATCGCAAACTATTCAACTTCTGCGTCGAATTTAGGTTGCTCATATGCATTGGATTGGCTGTGATTTTCAGCCCGAGTTGTGTCCACTCCTTGGTTTCCTGCAGCCGCCTAGGTTGTTCCGTGTTTGTCTAAGGGCCTAACATCAATATTCTAGACTTTTCCGTGTTGAGTTTTGCACCACTAGCACTAGTATATTTTTCTACAACCTGCCGTGCTACATCGAGTTCTTGTGGGTTGTTGACGACCACGCTCACATCATCCACGTACGCATGACATACTGTTCTCCTGTTTAAAGTCCGGAGACCTTGTAGTTTGGCGTGGAACCCCTTGAGGAGCGGTTCGATGCCGAGGGCGTACAGTGTTGAGGAGAGAGGGCATCCTTGCCGCACCCCTCGCTTAATCTTCACAGCTTCTGTTAACTGACCGTTTATTTTGAATTTGGACTGTGTATGTCCAATGGACTTCCGTATAATACTAACGACCTGTTAGTTGTACCCCATGTTGCGCATCGTATGTAGTAAGTACGTGTGGCTGATTCTGTCGTAAGCTTTTTCGAAATCCAAAAATACGACTGCGAGCTTACTTTTAGTAATCCGTGTTAAGTGGGAGAGGTCCCTGTATTCCGCCAAAACGTGTGCCATTGTTCTTCCGGTGGCCGGGTGTGCATGATATGATCCTAAAACTTCTTTTTTAAAGTGGGCTTCATTCTGTCGTTGATCTGGCGTGTAAATATTTTAAAATCCGAATTCAAGCGAGTTATAGGACGGTACTGTGTTATCATCGTCGCATTTCGAGTTTTTGGCACAAGAACCACTATGCCTTCCGTGAAAGTTGGTGGTAATTCGCTAATAGACAGGAGTTCGTTGTACATTTTAGTAAGCTCAGTACCGATGACGTCCCAGAAGCTCACGGAAAATTCAATAGGCAAGCCATCTGTTCCAGCGGCTTTGTTACGTGGCGCGTGCTTTAAAAGTGCTTTCACCTCTTCGTCAGTGAATTCTTCTAAAATAGATACGTTATCTTCTTGGGTTAGTTCAAAAATGTTCAAATGTTTGTTAAGCTTATGAGACTTAACTACGGGGTCATCAGTCCCTAAACTTACAAACTACTTATGAACTACTTACGAACTAGGACGGCACAAATATCCATGCCCGAGGGGGGATTCGAACCCCCGACCGTAGTGGGCGTGCTGACCGTGACTGGAGCGCCTCAGTCACTTCGGCCACCGCGGCCAACTAGAATCAGCTCTTGGCGGAGAGAACTTCAAATCCAGGTCTGCTGGGGGGGGGGGGCAAGATAAAACTAACTGCCACCACTATTGCTGACTACAAAACTTTTAAACAAACACTCGCAAACAAAGAAATACCTCCTAAACGTTCCCCATCACCAAGACCAGGAACAAAAACATAGTCATCGGGGATCTGCCAAGACGTCTGTCCCCACAGGCGATCAAGACAGATCTCATCACACAAGAGTTCGACGTCAAAACAGTGGAGCAGATGTAAAAGCCAGACAAAGACGAGAAATGGCCTCCGTACCATGTATGCTTGCCTGATATTCCCCAAAAATAAGCAGGAAATCAAGTCTGTCCTGGCAATCTTTGACACCACAGAGCCACTGCTTCGCAAGACATAGACAGTACAGTGCTTCAGGTGTCAGGGACTGAACCGCAATGCAAAGAACTGCAGAATGCCTCTGCGATGCAGAAAATGCGCCGAACCACACGACGCAAGACATTGCACACTCAAAATCACGGACCCGCAAATTAGGTGTGCGTTGTGTGGCGGAAGGTTGTGAGGTCCACAAAACTAAGACTAGATGGCGCCAAGGCCGCTCCCCACACACGCCACCGCAACACCACAAAACCCACAATCATAACAGAAAAACAACAAATAGAAACACACGTAAACATGGCCTGGTCCAAGCTAAGGCCAGACACACTGAGGCGAACGTACGCGGAAGTGTCTTCTCCTGAGACGAGGCATGAAGGCATGAAAGCGTCACTGCAACATCCCCACCACAACAAGAAACACAATGACAAAAATGACACTGTGAGACACCAAAACACTACCAGGTCCATAACAGGGAAAGTCCTAGGGAACCCCACTCAACTGCCCCCCAGACCTCTCCCTCAGATCAATTGCTGAGTACTCTGGTCCAAACCGTGAACCTCATCATGCAAATGATTCAGGAATTAAAGGAGACCCAGAGGCAAAACACACAGAGCCTCGCTGCTTTTCAGGCAGCAGTTCAGCAGTCCAGCAGTCGCTTCCCTCTGCGACTTCCTCTGTAGCCCCAAAACCTTATCGTGAATAGACGCCCATACATCCGAGGCCTGACAGTGTGCGTCTTCAACGCAGACGGCATAGTCAATTAAGTGGTCGAATTCATAGAACTCATGAAAGAGTTCCCTATCCACATATGCATTATGGGCGAAATCCACCTTAAAACTGGAGTTAAAGCGACAGTTCCCAATTACATTTGTTATCGTAGGGGCAGCCCAACAGAAGGCGGCGGTGTGGCCATCTACATAAAAAGAGGGATCGCACACCACCAGGTTTACATCCCACCTACCAACAAAATCGAAGCAGTGGCAGTAGAAGTAACTACTTAACAGCTGTTGAAATGTACCGACCCCCAGGCGAACATTTAGACGAGGGAGACATAGTAGCACTAGGGCAAATAGAAGGAAAATTCCTAATCGGAGGTGACTTCAATGTGAAGCACCCAGACTGGAATTCCAGGATAACATGTCCAGAAGGCACCACATTACAACAACTAGCGGGGACCCACCACTGAGATTTTGGGCTCAATCGAGCCCACACACTTTCCAAAAAATGGAGCAGGCCCAACGTGATAGACACAGCACTCACTAGGAGGATCATCGGGTTTTTGACTGCGAGGACAATTAAGAGAATGACCTCGATTTTGATTTGATTTGAATTTCTCAGGGAATCCAAAACAGTTTTGGTCCAACCCGCCACTGCCCGCACCGAAACTAAGTTTATTGTGCGGCATCGCTCCCTGTATATCTAGTAAAGCCAACCAATGCCCTTGAACAATGCAAGGAGTCCCTTTACCAGTTCTTTATTAGACAGAATTTCTTCGGGTCTCGTTGTCCCAAATGTTCTGTGCCTTTTACTCTCCAATGCTATGCATTCGAAGATTAGATGTGATGCAGTTTCATCACCGTCATCAGAGATCCTACATTTAGGTTCCTCTTCTGTTATTCCCATTGTATCTAGGTGTTTTTTGAAATTCCCATGGCCTGTCAGCAATCCAACCATGAGTCTAATCTCTCTCCTGTTCAGGCCCAGGATTGCAGAGCTTCTTTTAAAACATGGCTTTGGCATCATTACCTTGCCATGTTTTTGTTGATAGACTTTGGTCCAATATTCTACGTGCTGTCTTCTAAGACAGTTACGTAGCTCCAATTTGATCATTGCCTTGGTGATTGTCAGGACAGGTTCCGGTCCAATAAATGGAGTCTCTGCCCCCATCCTGGCTAATCTGTCGACATGTTCGTTGCCACTGATCCCCGAGTGGCCAGGGACCCACAATAGGTTTACTATATTGCTTCCCCTAGAACCCTGTGACATTCTGCAACAACTTTAGACCTTGTTGCAGGAGCTGCCAGTGATCTCAAGGCTGCCTGAATGACCTCGAACCACAACCCTGTTATCTTTGAGGTCGATGTGGGAGAGTGGGTGGCACTCCCAGTGTACCAGGGGTCATACAAGCGTACAAACTGAGAGCAATACCGAGAAACTGTCGCCTCGGACATTTCTCGCGTTCTGCCTATTACCGCAGAAATAGTGGAGCAAGCGCTACAGGACCTCACAGGGACAATTTTACAAGCGGCGGAGGACGCCACTCCCCATTGAGGGAAGGCACCTATTAGCACAAATACGCCACAAAAACCGAGTAGCTAAAGATTGGAAAATAACCAGAGACCCAGCCATCGGGAGATTGCTCAACAGACTACAGAGAGAGCTGAAGGTAGCGCTCAATGAGCACAGAAACCAGCAATGGCAAAACCGCCTGACAGCCCTCAATGTAGAAGTCCAAACTCCCTGGAATGTGGTTCACAAAAAAAAAAAAAAAAAAAAAAAAAAAAAAAAAAAAAAAAAAGCGCTAGGATGCCTGCCCTGCATGGTGAGCAGGGACTGGTTTTCAGCCATGCTGATAAGGCCATCACCCTTGCCGACTCTTTTGCGAAGTAGTTTCAGGCAGCAGACCCCGAGGATGATGAACATGAGGATACAGTCTGCCGTCAGCTGCGTGTCTTCCTCAATGCTGAGGACGACCCAGAGGACGAGCCTCCACATTTTGCCCCTGAAGACGCGGCAAAAATAATCTAAAACCTCTCCAACGAAAAGGAGCCCGGTCACGGTAAGATCAGCAACAAGTTAGTCAAAAACCTCCCGCCATCGGCAATTACACTAATCGCGAACGTCTTCAACGAGATTACTCGTACCCGCGTTTTCCAGCCTGTTGGCAGAATGCGGAAGTGGTCGCCATACACAAACCAGGAAAAGACCCCCTATTCCCACAGCATTACAGGCCCATTAGCCTCTTGCCAACTCTCAGCAAGATCTATGAGCGCCTTCTGCTAGTTCCCGTACAAGATCATATAGCCAGAGAGCAAATTCTGCCGGATTTCTAGTTTGGTTTCAGGTAGAAACACTCTGCCCGTCAACAGATCATGATAGTGGTTGAAGCAGCCACATCAGCCTTCAACCAAAACGGGATAGTGCTATTGAACGTGGCAAAAGCCTTCGATTCAGTATGGCACAAGGGGTTAATTTACAAATTATACACACAGGGATTCCCCGGAAGTATAATAAGGATAATCCAGAGCTATCTAACGAATAGAACTTTCTCTGTCAAAGTCGAAACATTCATCTCCAGCGTGTTCGTGCTGTGGTGCCATAGGGATCGGTTCTGTGACCTGTTTTGTACAACTTGCACACTGCAGAAACCCCCACTGTCCCCCTGGTGCACATTGCACAGTTCGCTGATGACACAGCCTTCTTTACTAGAAATCCAAACAAGGGCCTGGTCATCCGTAGGTTACGAACGGTTTTAGATAACACAGACACATGGACCCGTCGCTGGCGAATCACTATCAACGCCGAAAAAACTCAGGTCATGCTGATCACGAAGAAGCTCGGGAAACGCGGTCCTCCTCAAAAACCCCTCTCCTCCTCCACCTCCAAGGATCCCAACTCTCCTGGCGCAGAACTGCCAAATACCTGGGCGTTACCCTGGACCATCATCTAACATGGAAACCCCATGTGGACGAGGTCTGCACCAGAATGTCTGGCCTTTATCCTATCCTAAAATACAACAGCTTCCTATCCACTTCCATTGAACACCTACCTATCCCGAATCCGTCCTCAAGCATAGGACATACGCAGCCAGGAAACACCTGGACAAGCTGCAAACACTGCAGAACCGCTGCCTCAAGAGGGCTCTGCATCTACCGCAAGGTTTTCCCACTGCTGCTGGAGTTTCCCTCCTAATAGAGCGTTTCCAAGATCTGGCAAGGGCTTCTTATGAGAGTTCCTCCAGATCTGGAAACGAACGTATCCACTCCCTAGGTGGGTATGACATGTCCTGCGACAAACACAAGCACCCCTTAACCATCTTTGATCCTTAGATCAAAGAGGAAAATCCCAACACCCATCCCTAAATCCATCCCTACCCAACAAACCCAACACCACGCCCACCCAGGGCAAGTACTAGACATGCACACAGAACCTCCAACACAATTCACAGACATATAATATACAGTAAAAGACACACACAGAACACTGAGGAGTAAAAGCCACCTGGCTACAAAGTCCCCAATAGATTCCCTCACAGAGAGAGAAGCAAAGGAGTGAGTGAGTGACAAACCTGACATACCGCCTGAGGATGGCAAGTAGGGAACTTGCTGAAATGTTGCCACAGAACGACGCCCTGACTCGGTTGATAACCCGAGAAGACTTCATCATCGAGATGCGCCGAGAAGTTCCAATGTCGCATATGCGTCAATCGTGTTTAAAAAATGTTCAAATGTTTGTAAAGCAATGAGACTTAACTGCTTGGTTATTAGACTCTACACCCATGGCCGAGGGAGGACTCGAATCTACGACGGCGAACGGACGCGCACACCGCAATAGGGCACCTTAGTGCGCACGGCTATTCTGTCGCGGCTAATCTTGTTCGTTTGTTAGCTTTTTATAGTAGGTATTTTGTTATTTCGTGATTTCTTCGTTTGAAATATGTCTTCTTTGTTTGGATACGTACTTAAAATTTTTGAATATTATGCAAGACAGCCTTATTTCTTATATATTCTCTGATAAATATAACTTGTTACTGGAAAAAAGGGGACAGATAGAGAAATGCCTGCCGCGGTGGCCGAGGGTACTGAGGCGCTCCAGTCACAGTCTGCACTGCCACTACGGTCGGGGGTTCGAATCCCCCCTCGGGCATGGATATTTGTGCCGTCCTTAGTTTTAGTTAGTTAATAAGTAGTTTGTAAGTTTAGGGACTGATGACCCCGTAGTTAAGTCCCATAAGCTATACAAACATTTGAGAGTGAACTTAAAGAAGTACTTACTCAAGGCTTGAATAAATACCCGGGCAATGCCGGGTTTTTAGTAGTACAAGAATGTAGTGATGATTAGCGCTTAGCATCATTCTGTGGTGTAGACCGTCCTACTATTGAAGCGCCTTTCGAGATGACTGGAGACGGTTTCGCTAGCAGAAACACGACGACAGTGGTTTATGCACGACGGGGCGTCGGCACATTTTTTGCGGACGGAGGAGCACCGCCTGAGCGCGACGTCTCACTGCCTCCCTGGCCAGCAGACCCGAACACATCGGATCGCTCACTACGGACAAGTTTAAAAACAGCGGTGTACACCTGACGCATCGACGGTCTGCAGAAGTGGCACAAGCTTGCTGCAGTGTGCGCCAAGTCACTGACCTCAGAGAGAATATGTGTGGGCTAGAGTTAGGTGACTCCTGACGAAGATAATTATATGAAGGACCGGATGACAACAACGCAAACACAAACTAACGAGTACGTACCACTGGGGAAGAGCAGCACACTGGCAAATCAGTTCTAACGCTTGAAAGACAGTTATGCATCACTACAGACATACATTATGACACTGGCAAACGTCCCTCTGTGATTGAAGCCTGACGCCACCATCTTTCGTCACCTCACGACAAAAATTTTCCGTACGGTACTACCAAGATCTGATACGATACGACGTTGTAAGCTTTACTAGTTGAATTGAAAATGATTTGCATTTGAACTAATACTTCCGCAAAAATTAAATTTAACACATAGGCGTACATTGTCGAATCGTGTTATGAGCAGAACTTGTTACGTACGGTTAAATTTTGCTTAGCGTCTTGACCGCTTCGCCTCATCATGTTGTCAATCATGTGACGTTGGCATTAGCCGATCGTGTGACAGAGTAAGTGAGTGTACATACGAGAATCTGTCAACCATAGGGTAGGTACAACATTATTTATTTACTTCATCGTCTGTACAAAACACTAATCAGGTCACTTTGTGTGGATTTATAAGAATATATTACCTTGGCGAGGGTTTTCTAATGTTTTGTTGATGTTGCCAACGTAATCATGTGAGGCCACCGGGATGGTAACTAAAATTTTACCATTACGTACAGTTAAAGTAGACTGTAGTTATCTGAAAAACACTCATAGAGAGATGTGCTATCTACGACAAGCAGCACATTTATAACGGTCATACCATTAAAAGAAAAGCCGAAGTTTATTGAAACTGGTAACAGATTAACAAAAACGGAAATGCTACTCATTAGTGTATGTGTCAAAACAGACTGTAGATGTCGTAAGAACTTTCAAAAGAAGGAGAATACGTGTTATCCAACGATAAACTACACTTCTATGATGACCATATTACTGCTACAAAATCCGAAGTTGAATGAAAATGGAACAGATTAATAATAACATGAAATCTGTGCAACTCATTACTCAATCCAACTGAAAAAATTACAGCCATATACATCACACGAATTTCTCACATGTCCAATAGTCTAAAGACAGCGTAGTTACGTCAGTTCTTCGGTATTTTTACGACTATTTTCTGTAATAACGCAAATGACTGCTTTGACGTTATAGCATAGCAATATGGCGGCGAGACTTCAATGATACTGTATGTGGCATCGCCGGTCTAGTAATATATGTCTGTGTGCATTACACACAAACGAATATCTTTTGATTCCAAAGATGTATGGGCAACTCCGGTGGTTCGCATACAACAGTGGTTTCCAATCCGTGGTCCGCGGATCATAAGTGGATCGCAATAGCCAAAAAATATTCTAGGATTGTTTCTCCTAATCATCTGCATTACGTTTTTATACATTCAGCGCTAGCTTCCATTCCTCATACCTACTAGAAATTTTGTCTAAGTCATCTTACATCAATGATGACACGTTTCCGTACAGCACAATACCCTCAGTAAAAATCGCAGATCATTTATGTTGATAGAAAATAAGAGCGGTCCTATCACATTTCGCTGGGGCACTTCTGCCGATACCCTTGTACCTGATGAACACACGTCGTCGATGGGTTCTGTTGCTTAAGCAGTCTTTGAGACATATCCACGAACCTGAGTTTCACATAAGCGATGCTTCCTAAAACTGTGCTGAAACATCAACAGAAGCTTTTCTGTCTCAACGAAATTTCATATATTAGAACTAAGAATAAGCTCAACAATTCTAGAGAAACTGGTGTTAATGATGTTGGTCTGTAATGTCGTGGCTCCGTTCTGTTACCTTCCTTTTACACAGTATTCACCTGCGCTTTTTTCCATTCGCTTGAGACTTGGCGCTGGATTAAAGCTTCCCGATAAATGCAGGTTAAGTAAGGGGCCAATACCGTAGACAGATGACAATATGGACCTCCTGCGTGAATGATTTCTTGACTGTTAGATTTAAAAGGCCACGTTTGCTTTTGCTATCTCCTGTCACCACTCCAGAATGATCAGCGAGTGCCTAGTTAGAGGCCTTTCACCGGCGTATCAGTTTTACGTAGGACCAGAATTTTTAAAGTCATCTATTCGAGAAATCTTTTCAATATTGCGAAAGCTGATGCACTACCAAAAGTTAATCTTTGAAACTGAAAGAGGCTATTTACAAAAAAAAATCATCCTACTACAATTGAAAATATGTTTCACATAAACGAATCCTTCAGAAAAAATTACCTTGACTAACAAGGGGAGGCCGCCAATTGTGAAATTCAGATTCGATTCATACTGCGCATAATGAAAGCTCATGGCCACAGGTGTAATTTGGCAAAGCACCAAGATGCACTTCTCAGCCGTTGTCGAGAAAATCGACAATTAAAAAAGGCGTTGCGGTGAAATACCCCTCTACGATCTATACGATTAGTAATATTATACAGAGGCTTGGCGCAGCGGTAAGCGCCGGATGGAATCTCGCGGCATGCAACTTTTTATTTATTATTTGTTTTGTTATATCGCACGAACCAGAGTGATAGTTATCATAGAAGTATGGAAACCAGAAAACAGTACGACATCAAACACATCTGATAAACGATGCGTTTTAAAAGAACAATTGTTTTTTAAATTATCAAAATGTTCAAATGTTTGTATAGTCTATGGGACTTAACTACGGGGTCATCAGTCCCTAAACTTACAAACTACTTATGAACTACTTACAACTAGGACGGCACAAATATCCATGCCCGAGGGGGGATTCGAACCCCCGACCGTAGTGGCCGTGCAGACCGTGACTGGAGCGCCTCAGTCTCCTCGGCCACCGCGGCCGGCTTTTAAATTATCTGTTGGGAAACACACCTGATTGACATTCTGCAAAATTGTTCTATCGTTCGTCAGGTTTGACTTACACTATACGTATTCGTTTCGGAAAATCGTTTATACTTCTTCCGTTAACTATACGTGGTAAACATCATGAAGACAATTAATAAAATTTGTGAAATACAACTTTGTTTGCGGAAAATATGTTCGAAGTCGCAAGTTGCATATAAGTTGTTTGAAAGTCGTTTGTCGTGCAAAAACTGGCGACTTCGAACATCAAATGTTATTAGTGTGTGTGTGTGAGTGTGTGTGTGTGTGTGTGTGTGTGTGTGTGTGTGTGTGTACATTTGAATTACAAAATACAAATAATAATAAAAAGTTGCATGCCGCGAGATTACGAACCGGAGCGCTTACTGCTACGCCACGCCTGTTTACAATATTACAAATCGTAGAGATCGTACAGAGTATTTCACCGCAACGCCTTTTTTTAACTGTCGATTTTCTCGACAACGGCTGAGAAGTGCATCTTGGTGCTTTGCCAAATTAGACCTCTGGCCATGAGCTTTCTTTATGCATAGTATGAATCGAATCTGAATTTCACAATTGGCGGCCTCCCCTTGTAAGTTAGTTCATCAGTTCTATTACGGAAGAGTAATCATAAAGAGTCAGTAACAGTGTGACAATTGTCACTGGCCTTAAGGCCTGCACTCAACCGTTTCTTTACGACAAGTGCTAATAACCAGTGACTTCCTAATAGTGCATTACTTACTTCACTGTCTTCCAGCTGCTTTAATTTTTTTATATGCATGTGGAACAAGCAGAGCTAGAAAAAAAAATCAAGCTGTGTACATTCTTTAAATGTAACATTGGCCCCGAACCCCAGCATTTTTCCTATTACGACTTCAAACGAAGAACTGTATTTTTCAGACAAAGCATTAACACTTAAAAGGCGCATAGTAGAAATAAATTGTAACGCATCCCTTTGAATAGACAAGCCAACCCGATTGTAAAGTACCAAAAACACGAAAAAGTAATGGCACGGAACGTGCAGAGTATATACTCCTAAGGCAGCAATGTTTTGTTCATTTAAAGCACAAACTGTAGCAACTGGCTCTTGTAGTTGAGCGCTATTTAGTAATTTATTTTTTGCCGGATCCAGCAAAACTACGAGTTGCACCTGCATATCATTGGAATTTCAAATTTTTATTCCCCTCTCTATTATCCAATAATTAATTTCCTTCCCATAGATTGCTGCCCGTTAGAGCTAACGCAGTGAAATAAGTAAGACGGAAGACACTAATTCCGGGATAACGCAAAGTACAGAAACATACAATAAACTCTGTTGCTAAGACAACTACAAAACCGAATCGTCTATATAACCAGAGAGGTCTTCTGTGTCCTGTACGACACACTATACCGCTTGTACACACGCACACGAAATATGTTGTTCATTTGTTCACATTTCTCTCCCCTTTGAACACATATTTCGGGTGTATTTGTCATAAGTTAAACCATACTGTTTCACAATCTTCTGGAACTTGTCTTTATTTAAGGGTTTAGTTTATAGATAGCCAGCATTTCTTTTGTAAATAAATAATCTACTTTGATATTTCCTTAAAAATGATGTCTAATGTCAATGTGCTTAGATCTAGCTCTTGCTATATTATTTTTCGCTATATTTATTGCTCCTCTATTATCATCTACATAATTATTCTGCAAATCACATTTAAGTGCATGGCAGAGGGTTGGCTAAAGTCTCGATCAGCGGCATGGGTAGCGTCGTGCTGCGTCCGTAGCAGTGTTACGTTGGCAACGTAGTACATTTCGAGTAGCCTATGGCGTGTACGATAATTCAGTTACTGACTGTACAAGGGTACATCGACGAATATTATTATTTTTACAAATATGTCATGATTTTAAGGGTTGTTGTTGGGCAGGAACCTAAGAGTACAGCTTAAATTGTTGTGAGGGAATGTTATGATTTTTACGAATATGTCATGATATTAAAGGAAGTGGTTAGGTAGGAATCGAAGAGTACAGATTAAATTGTTGCAAGCATTTTACCAAATTATGAACATTGAAAAAAATATTGTAATTCATGTCATTTGAGAGACAGACACACACATATTTCGATTTACATAACAACAAAGTGTTACATCTGAGCAGAAAGACAGTGCATGTGGAGAAACGTAGTTTTGTAGTGTGCGATCTTCTACATTCGAACACTGTGATTCATTTCGAAAATAAAATCATTCAAACGTGATGTTAACACATTAATTTTCACATCTTGTAAACATGGTGTGCCGCCATTCATCCCAGCATCCACAGCGACTGTTGCCAACATTGCCGCTTCACGTCACGTAAATACATTAGGCCATGTCGCTGATCGAGACTTTTACCCAGAGGGTTCATCCAACCGCTTTTTTCAAATGTTCAAGTGTTTCTTAAGCTTAACGGACTTAACTGTGGGGTCTTCAGTCCCTAAACCTACAAACTACTTCTGAACGTATACTAAAGACGACACAAATATCCATGCGCGAGGGGGGATTCGAACCCGCGACCGTAGCGGCCATGCAGACTGTGACTGGCGCGCCGCAGACAGTTCGGCCACTGAGGCCCACGAACCGCTTTTATGATACTTCTCTACCTTGCTATTCTCTCATAGCGAGCGGGAAAGAGAAACATGAAAATCTTTCCCTTTTCGATCTGATTTATTTAATCATGATTTTATTATGTAGCTGAGTGCTAACAAAATATGTTTGCGTTCCGAAGACAAAGTTGGTGACAAATTTCTCAAATAAATATCGTTGCAACGAATAACACCTTTCTTTAAATGATTTCCACTCGAACTATTGCGAGAATACAGTGCGCGATGTATTTGTCCCTTGGGCGTGTTTACCTGATCCTGAATTACTCACTTGTTGCTAATTTCAAACCAGTAGGCCTATATGATAAAATCAGTTTAATATTCATAGCTCGAGCCCCCAGCACACCGGATGTGCAATTTAAATAATACTGTTCACTATGCACTAAACCAGCAGGGACAAAGAGAGACAGTCGGAATTTTCAAGTCTGTCTGGCTACGTTTTATGTCCAGGGCCCAATGTCAACTGCTCGCTTCAACGCCCATAAAAGTTAATTTAAAATATTGTTCGCAGGCAGAAAAGGCTACGGTGTGTAAATAACTGAGTCATTCACGATAAAAACAAGTACGAAATAGTTCACGGTATAAATTATAAAGTTCACTCATGCGTGCCGAAATCACAGAAAATACAAAGACTTGTGTTGTTCCAAACTCACATCAAAATCTGTGTCATTTCTCGATTACCAAAAACCAAAATCTTCAAGTATCGGCTTACGTCCGCTCTAACACCGAAAAATCTCTAAAATTCCAGTTTGCTTACTCCTAACATACGATTATTGTTTAAGTCCCAATGAATGAACTCAGGTTGCGAAATTTTTATAAGTTTCCAAAACCAAAACTTAGACGGTTTCCCACGGAGCCGAGGAGCGCAGATCCGGCCTCAACAAAACCTAATCGGATACGAAAAAAAGGAAAGGAAAAGAAATTTAAAAAAAAAATAAAAGTAAAAGATAGAGTTATCATTCCGCCCCTGATGGAGATGGCGAGCTGTAGGAGGGCTCTCGTCCTTTTCAGCCAAGGGTAGGTTATCCTGTTGGATCACATTTTATTTGTGGTGATTGGGTACTAATTTTCTTTTGTTCCTGTCTCTTTCCTCAGTTTGTGTACGGAGAGACCGACGTCGGCTTGATGCTATGGATCCTGGTATTCGCCTTACCGCTGAGGGGGAAAAAACCTCCCGGTGAAAGAAAACCTCAACTAGAATTGTCACCAGGTGTTCAGGTGTAGTGGAACAACAAGCATTTTATTTTTTTATGTATTTATTTATTTTTTTTTTATTTTTTTTTTTATTTATTTATTTATTTATTTATTTTTATTTTTATTTTTTTTTTTTTTTTTTGGTAGTTCCTCCTCTCATTTGTTGCAGTTACTATTTTCTCTTGTGTTGGTAGTCGTCATTCATTGCTATCTGTTAGTTTTCATAGTTTTCTTTCATGTTGTTACTCTCCTGTTCCTATTGTTATTTTACTTTATTAGGTTTCTGCACTGTCCCTTGTCCTATGTGTGATGATTCCGCTATGGCATCAAGAATTATGTGCGGTGGGTAGGAGTATTTGTATATCTGGAAACTGAATATGATTGGATCGTGCTGCAGTCCCTCAATAGTTGGTCTGTTGATTCCGAACTTGGCAAGCTGTTCTTTTAGTCTTTCTTCTAGTTTTTGAATGTTAAGCGTCTCATGCAAGCTATGCAGAATGTCTGTGGGATAGTCGGGTCGTAGGCCTGCAGCTATACAAAACATCCTCCTACAGCACATAATAGTCCTACTGTTTGGGTTTGCGCCATAATCCAGGCGGGATATTCATATTCCAGGATTGGACGAACGAAAGTCTCATACACTCCTGGCACATTAAATTGCTACAACATCAAGATGGCGTGCTACAGACGCGAAAGCTGGCCGCTGTGGCCGAGCGGTCTCTGGCGCGCCAGTCACGGTCTGCACGTCCACTACGGTCGGGGGTTTGAATCCCCCCTCGGGGGACTGATGACCCCGTAGTTAAGTCCCATAAGCTCTACAAACATTTGATTTTTACAGACGCGAAATTTAACCGACAGGAAGAAGATGCTCTGATATGCCATTGAATAGCTTTTCAGATCATTCACACGAGGTTGGCGCCGGTGGCGACACCTACAACGTGCTGACATGAAGAAAGTTACCAACCGATTTCTCATACACAAACAGCAGTTGACCGGCGTTGCCTGGTGAAACGTTGTTGTGATGCCTCGTGTACCATCACGTTTCCGACTTTGATAATGGTCGGATTGTAGCCTATCGCGATTGCGGTTTATCGTATCGCAACATTACTGATCACGTTGGTCGCGATCCAATGACTGTTAGCAGAATATGGAATCGGTGGGTTCAAGTGGGCAACACGGAACGCCGTGCTGGATCCCAACGGCCTCGTATCACTAGCAGTCGTCATGACAGGCATCTTATCCGCATGGTTGTAACGGATCGTGCAGCCACGTCTCGATCCCTGAGTCAACAGATGGGGACGTTTGAAAGACAACAACCATTTGCACGAACAGTTCGACGACGTTTACAGCAGCATGGACTGCCAGCTCGTAGACAATGGCTTCGGTTACCCTTGACGCTGCATAACAGACAGGAGCGCCTGCGATGGTGTCCGCAAAGACGAACCTGGTTGCACAAATGGCAAAACGTAATTTTTTTCGGACGAATTCACGTTCTGTTTAAAGCATCCATGTTTGGCGACATCGCGGTGAACGCACATTGGAAGTGTGTATTCGTTATCGCCATACTGGCGTATGACCCGGCGTGATAGTATGGGGTGCCATTAGTTACACGTCTCGGTCACCTCTTGTTCGCATCGATGGCACTTTGAACTGTGTCCGTTAAATTTCAGATGAGCTACGATCCGTGGCTCTACCCTTCATTCGATCCCTGCGAACCCTACATTTCAGCAGGATAATGCACGACCGCATGTTGCAGGTCCTGTACGGGCCTTTTTGGATACGAAAAATGTTCTGCTGCTACCCTGGCCAGCACATTCTGCAGATCTCTCACCAACTCAAAACGTCTGGTCAATGGTGGCTGAGAACTGGCTTGTCACAATACGCCAGGCACTACTCTTGAACTGTGCTATCGTGTTGAAGCTGCATTGTCATCTGTACCTGTACATGCCATCCAGAGGTGGTTGTTCTGCGTACTGATTTCCCAGGATCTATGCACCCAAACTGCGTGAAAATGTAACCAAATGTCAGTTCTAGTATATTACAGTTGTCCAATGAATACCCGTTTATCATCTGCATTTCTTCGTGGTGTAGCAATGTTAATGGCCAGTAGTGTAAATGGGTACGGCTACTGGGCACTCGATTCCTATTGTTCTGTATTTTATGAGTTTACTAGATGGAATCTATTGCTCGCTTGGTTGACTTTTTCCCTTTATGCTTTAGTTCAGCAGCTCGTCCAAGTGGACGCCCAAGTATTTGACGCTAGGTGATGGGATGTTTTCCTGTCCCCTGAGCCGTATTTTCAGTCGGCGTGGCTCTTGGGATTGGAGGCGGGTGAAGTTTCTGTGGCAAAAGACAAGCTGTTTACTTTCAAGCAGATTAGGTCTAATGCGCCATTTACTGAGCCATGCCTCGAGTTTGTCTATGTACTGGCTGGCTCGGTCATCGATTCTATCGCAAGTAGGGGCATGACAACAGTTTATCCTGAAATGAAATGTTTGTAGAGCTTATGTGACTTAACTACGGGGTCATCAGTCCCTTAACTTACAAACTACTTATGAACTACCTTATACTAAGGACGGCACAAATATCCATTGCCCGAGGGGTATTCGAACCCCCGACCGTAGTGGTCATGCAGACTGTGAATGACGCGTCCCAGAACGCTCGGCCACCGCAGCCGGCACAGTTAATAGTGTTTTCTGCGTATAGCGCTATTTCCTCATTCCAGCTACTGGGTATAGGAATGTCTGCCGTGTGAATGGAGTAAAACAACGGAGATATGAATTATGATTGGCTTCTTGAGGTACTCCTGCTTTTGGTGTAAATAGGTAATTAGGTAATGAGACAATAAAAGTAGTAGATGAATTTTGTTATTTGGGTAGCAAGATAACTTCTGATGGCCGAAGTAAATAAGATATAAAATGCAGAATGGCTATGAGGAGAAAAGAGTTTCTAAAGAAGCGAAACTTGGTAACATCCAATATTAATTTAAATGTTTGGAAGTACTTTCTGAAAGCATTTGTCTGGAGTATAGCATTGTATGGGAGTGAAACGTGGACGATAAGGAGTTCAGATAAAAAGATAAAATGTGATGCTACAGAAGAATGATGAAAATTAGATCTGTAGATCACGTAACTAATGAGGAGGTGCTTAACCGAATCGGGCAGAAAAGGAGTTTCTGGCATATCCTGACTAAGAGAACGGATAGATTGGTTGGACACATTGAGATATCAAGGAATTTTCAATTTAGCATTATAAGGAAGCGTGTGGGGTAAAAATCGTAGAGGGAGACCGAGGAACGAATATAGTAAGCAGATTCAAAAGAATGTAGGTTTCGGAACGTATTCTCAGATAAAGAGACTTTCACAGGACAGGGTAGCGTGGAGAGCTGCATCAAACCAGTCTGCGAAGACCACAACAACAACAATAACAGGGTAGACTTGCGGTCGCCTACTCGGACTCGTACCTCTTTGTAGCTGATGATATAGGATATGAGTTCCACTGTCTGAGGCGGGAATTTGAGATTAAAGATTCTGTATAACAGGACATCATGCCACGCCTTGTCAAAATCGAGAAAGAGTACTGCCATGGCATCTGTCAGGTTACAGGCTTCTACTGCTTTGCTGGTGAGTCGTAACAAAGGGTCTGTGGTACTGTGGTTGCTCCTGAATCCTGCCCGCTCTTTGGGAATTATATCAATTTTCAGCGAATTTCTGCAGTCTGTGGTTGACGATGGTCTAGAATTTTTTGCTGATTACTGGTAGTAAGGTGATTGGCCTGTAAGATTTCGGATTATTCTTTGTTTTTCCTTGTTTAAGAATGATTTTTATGGTGGCTTGTTTCCACTGTTTGGGGACTTGTTTCAGGAACTGTGAGGAATAGTGGTTTAAGCGCAGATGCAAGGCCTTGAGGGAGGATCAGTTTTAAGTGTTGTCTACTAATTCCGTCTTGTCCTGGGGCGGTGATTTTCCCTCCTGTTGTCGCCAGGGTTATTTCTTCCTCTGTTACCTCTGCCAGTGGTGTGTGGTCTGCAGGTGCAGGTGTAGATGTTTAAAATAGGGTCGGCAGTTCTCGGGTGATCAGTTCTCGATGGTTTTCGTTGAATTTGGAGTCCTGGGGATGGTCATGAATTTTTTTCGAGTACGTCGCGAAAGATCTCAGCCTTCTCGAACTCATTCGCCTACTTGTAGTGCCGGCTTTTCTGCGCTGTTTTGGTTCATGATTCTTCTGATTTTTTCACAAAAGAGAGTTGGATTGTGTGGGTCGAGTCCACGAGATTGCACCTCCCATCTGTTTGCTCGGAATTGTTTTATTTCTTTGCGAACTTTTTGGTATAGACGGTTCCATTCGAATTTGACCCTTTCGTTGGGTTGCCGTTTTATTTGTCGTTACAGCCTTATTTTTTCTTTTATAAAGCTTGGGATGTGGGCGGGAGGTCTTTCTCTGTTAACCATGATAGTTTTTTTCAGGTGACACTGTCTTTGATGGCGGAGTGGATTGCCTCAATAATGTTTTGATTATATTCCTCTGCATTCTCTATGTTGCCGGGATGGTTAGGTTTTTGGAGCGGAGTGTGTTGTTCTAAAGGTTTCTACGATCACATTTTTGTTGTCTAGAAAGGCTTTTCTTATATTGTTGGCTGTTTTGGTGTTGTCTACAGCTATCGATCTTATCATGATTGGCAGGTGGGCGCTGGTAATGTTGTTTCCTATTTCGATTGCGGTGCTCATCCGGAATATTTGCGATGTAACGATGATGTGATCGATAACGGAGGTACCCCTCTGGCTAATGAATTTCGGCGATGTATTTTTGCGTCGAATTAAGTTGTGGTTTAACGCTTCAATGACTGCTCTCCCGTTTCTGTTGCTAGCTCCGTCACCAAATTTGACAGATTGCACATTGATGTTTCCTGCGATTATTGCTGCGCCCAAAGAAAACCGCATATTGCAGTAGTTCAACTGGTAGTTCGTCATTGAGTGATACCACAGTCTAACATATACAGTCGCGACACTCACTACTGTAAAAGTTGTTACCAACTGACAGCTGCAACGATACTAGCGCTCCTAGCGGTGGGTAAGCCACCGAGAGAGTGATGTTTGTTTGTAATTATTTGTGTGCATAATTAATGAATTATTTAATATAATTTTTGTGTTACAAGCATCAGTAATATATCAAGAGGCATACATAACATGGAAAGTAATGTAAAAACAGTCGAACTTACTGATTCAGTGGTATAACGAAGAACTTCGTCATGAACCAATACTTACGAATATGTGTATATTTGCAGCTTATTCCGCTGAAAGTAAGTAGAATATAAACATAATAGAAACATAAATTTCTATTTTGGTGTGTTCTTACTATGACAAAGAGTTTTTTGACACGTATCGTTGTGGTATGGGGTCCAATGATTCGCACATGTTTAGGCTTCACTCGTCTTTATTATAAGCGCATATTCTTTTGAGTGTGATTACTTTAGCTTAAGAAGACATTGTCTTGAAGATTCTTGCCGTTTGTGGTTCAGCTGTAGCAACAATTGTGGAATTGGGTTCTTCTTTGTTGAATACAGTTTGTTTGCTTTTTCAGTTTTCTTGTCACGTTTCTGATGTTTTCCTTCAGCAACAGTTGTGGTGACTGATTTGGTATGTTAAATACCGTATTTATTGCATTCTACATTCCTTTCCTACGTTCCACGCTCACCGATTTCACTGGAATTAGAGTGGAGAAACGTTAACGTTCTTCAGAAGAAAAAAACACGTCTTTCTGCCAAAGGGCGGGTATTCGGTGTTTCCTAGTCATTTTTCTATTTTAATAGTAATTTAAATTATTTAGTATAACCCTGTGGGTTACAAGATAACAGTAAATAAACTGTGCCGTAATGTACCGTTTCCAACCTTGTCAGTGATCTTAGGAGACGTAAGGAAGACAAAGGTGGAGCTATTTTTAAGTTATTATCTATTTTATGATACTACATACGTTCTCTAATGTAAAAAACTGTGTTAAAATCGATATAAACGATACTATTCGCACTCATCCACTATCGTATTCATAAAAGTAGCTTGCCCTCCGCTTGGAGCGCTGCTGTCGCAGTGTATAACAAAAATCCGCGGAAGTGTCGTGACTGTATTTGTTAGACTGTGGTGATACTGCCGAAATAAAGATGGTGGTCCCCTTTTAATAGCTTTATCCCAAACTGGACAATTTTGCTAAATATTTAAATGGCATTTGTTTTATACAAGTAATATATCAATTTAATAGTAAAATTCACCAGCTTTCTGGTGATGTTTTTTGTTTTTTTTTTTGTGCCCCAACTTCGTCGCCGCTTTTGTGTCCCAGCCTCGTCGTAGGTGTCGGTGGCTGAGTGGATGAGACCGACACAGGAATAAGATAGCACGCTGGTGCAGGTACGGAGGGGAGCAGCCAGAAACTATAAACACTAGAATAAATTAGAAAGAGATATATATTGCACAGAATGTTACAATACTTAACTTTTACATAGTACTGCAGAATGTTGATACATAGTTGTTAGAGGCCTGCCTAGTGCCTGTACGATAGCAAAGTCTTCACTGGTGCCTATCTGATTACGAAGGTCCTAACTCGTTGCTATCTCCGTCCGAAGTGGCCAGTGACGATGTCGTTCAGTGGTGGCCACGAGCGGGGTTGCAGCAGAGGGCGCTCGTGGCTGTCGTCGTGAGAACGCCGCGCAGTGCGTGCATGGCGGCGCGCGGCGAAAGTAGGTGGCGCGCACTTTGTACTTGTGCGACACCACAGTTTTTGTGTACATGAGATAGTTTTTAACCTTCAGGGGATTTTCTCTGCAGGTTTGCAACTGGCATTTGCCCTTTTTTAAAAAAAATAAACATAAATAGTAAACTTATTTGCTATATGTGTACTCCTACTGGTTACCCAGTATGTGAACTGCCGTTCTTTTTGTTCTTCATATAAGTAGTGTGCCTCAAATATCAAAAAAACATTTGTTATTTAATAATTCCCAAACGGTAATATTTACAAAACTTCTGCTAACAAAGTCTGATAAAGCTCTCCGAGATCTATCCACCGACAGCTCATACATATAAATTTGTTCACTTGTCGTAAAGTTATAAGTTTCTGAATTTGCGATCGTTATGAAATTGTTTATCGGTAAATAATTCATCTATTATAGGAGACACGTAACACAAAAATACACCATGTTGTACGTCTTGAAATTCCCTTTAACATAACGGTACCAGCTTCTCTGCACCCCGCTTGTTTGCGAATAATGGATTTTCTTTCTAATATTGCTTTTATTATATGCGGCAGGCTAGTCGCTATAGCATACCATCTCTGGGTTTCACCAGTCACGTAATTATCCGCCGGCGCCATCATAGACCATGCCACTGCAACGTTGACAACCCAACCACGCGATCGCGCCCAATGCGCGCGTGCACACGCACGCACACACACACACACACACACACACACACACACACACACACATGTATATTCAAGACAAATGTTAATATAGCTGCTCTACCGTCATACTGTGCATCATTTCCGAGACACTCTTCCCCGTATCGCAATAATACAGAACGAGCGCCACTTCTCTAAACTTTCCCCACGTCATTCGTCGAACCCACAATGCGTAGCAATACTCGAAAATGGGACGGACAAGTGTACTGTAGGCAGTG
The DNA here is from genome assembly GCA_026315105.1 of Locusta migratoria. Taxonomy (NCBI): domain Eukaryota; kingdom Metazoa; phylum Arthropoda; class Insecta; order Orthoptera; family Acrididae; genus Locusta; species Locusta migratoria. The sequence continues at coordinate 519,190,617 of CM048747.1, forward strand.
TCTTTAGTAGTTCTCTTCCATCTTCTAAGTGTTCTGCCAATGAGAACCTTCGGTTCACCTTCCCTACAATATTATATGTGTGTTCTTTTCTATTAATATTGATCGTATTGTAATTTCTAGCTGTTTAGTTAAATTTATGGCCTTTAGATTTGACTGATCGTGAAAATGAAGTTTGACGGATTTCTATTAGTGCTCCTATAGATGATTTCACGCTTATTATTTAGGGTCAATCGTCAATTTTTGCACCATGCAGGAATCTTACCTAAATCATTTTGCAGCTGCCTTTGATCTTCTGGTGACTACACGACTACACGACAGCACCATCCGCGAACAGTCTAAGACAGCTGCTCAGATTGTCTACTAAATCGTTTATAAAGATAACTAACAGTAGGTACCCTATAACACTTCCCTGGAAAACGCCAGATATCACTTCTGTTTTACCCGAAGACTTGCCGTCAGTTACAACGTCTGTGTTCTTTCTGGCGGGAAGTTGCAAATCCAATAGCACAATCGTGGCGATTTTCCATAAGCATGCAATTTACTTAGAATATACTTGTGAGGTACAGCGTCAAAAGCCTTCCGGAAATCTATAAATATGGAATCGATTTGAGATTCCTTATCGACAGCGCTCATCACTACAGGTTAGTAAAGAGGTAGCCATGTTTCACAAGAACGATAATTTCTGAATCCGTGTTGACTATTAACCTCAAGAAATTTAACTCTTTCCAGCCCGATGATGTCATATGGCATCATCATCTGTATCTGTTACTTCCAGACCAACAATTTGACCAAAGGTTATAAAGAATACTGCAGGACTTTCCAAAATTTATTGCTGGTAGCTGGGCTACCATGACTTTGAGGAAACAGAGGAGCATTTGCCTACAACGCACTGACAAAATATGTATTGTTGCTTAGTGTCTAAGTTAAAGTAAAAACAGCAAGGTAAAGGAAACAAAATAATTTGAAATTTTCATAAATAAATTATTGTAAAATGTTTAAATTAGTAGTAAACAGTTTGAAATAGGTGTCAGGTACGATAAAAGAAACATGCCCTGCCCAATGATGCCATATTAAGTCAACCCAAATTCCCTCTAAAAGAAAAATAATTCAAGAAAAGATTACATTGTTCTAATATTATGAATAGAAATATGCAAAGAATTTCTTTTTTTCACAAATTAATACCAATTTCCTATCAACCAACCTGCAGGGTTTTATTCCATACATTTTTGAACAATATGCTCCAAATATTTGTTAATAAAATTTTGGTAAATAATAAATTAAGTAAATCATTACTAGACACCCAAGAGATTAATGTTATGACGATTTAAAAGTAGTAAACTAAACTGTTGCTTAAACTAAGATTCGTTGGAAAACCACAGTGTCTTATGGCCAGCGAGAGAAATACCCAAATGAACCTTGATGGATGTCACACTATAGTTAGTTCTTTTTCCTTTATTAGAGTTGTAATCCATAAAGTTTCCTGAATTGAATGTGACAGTGTCATGCATTCTGCTTCTACAGCGTCCAAAGCTACTGTTATTTGTTTCTTACAGGACCAACATATAAGTCCACCCATCAATCTGAATCAACATCCAATAATGGTATGTCTGTTCTCTAATTCATTTCCCCAATACGCATCACTGTAGCCTTCGAGATCCTTCGTTCCCTTTTTATAACATTTTAATTTGTAGTCTTTTGACCCTTCAATGTATCTAAATATTTTTGACAGCTTTCCAATGTTTCTCCTTGTGATGTTTCCTAGCTTAGTTTTTGGATATTGTAAATTAATGGATGTAAGTGTGTATGCGTATAACCGAATGCAAACAAACAAGTTATTAACTCAAATTCAAGTTTAAAAACCTGTGAATTTGTTTTAGAATCGGTTAGTAATTATTATCTGTGATAGCAAGTGGTGTATTTAAAGTGTGACATTTCTTACAAATTCCCTGTTCAAAATATCGTTCTAGCCTATTGCTGGAATTAATATACTTAATTTTAATTCCTGTGCACTTCTTCGAACTCTGTAATTGTATATGGTCACACCTATGAGCTGTTTTTTCACTATTGTAGTCAATGATTCATTACAATATTAATTGCCTTTTAGGAAAAATTAGATGTCTTGCATTGAAGACAACATAAAACGTAATATTCAATTATTTATGTACTTCTTTAACGAAAATGCCCAGCATTCCTTTTTAAGTAACATGAAACTCATTCTTGCACACAAACATGTTTCACTCTCCAGCCAGAAAATATTACAAATGTTACCCACAAAAGATTCCTATTATTCTTATAACACACGTAATGATTCGTGCGTGTATCCTCACAGCCTCCAGTCTGTACTTTCTCAGCTCCAGTAGTCCGTTAAATATAACTATTTATTAAATGCCCTGAAATAAAATTTATTACCGCAGTTCAAATATTATTTCACTCAATATAGCTATTGAGAATGCAGAACTTATTTAATTGGGCGCGTAATGGCGGATCACCATCCACATCAATTGTTCTTTTATTGTTGGCTATGGAATTCTGAAAAATACTCAGATAGGTGATAAGTCTAAACACCTATTAAAAGGCGGTACGCTTTAAATATTCTTCTATTTTGACATGAAGTTAATATCATTACACATGATACAGATTTCTGATATTCTCCATGAATACAATAACGTTTCATCACTCGATAACATAGATTGCCCTTTTTTCAGATATGACCATTACAGTTAGTATTATTCGTAAGATAAATACTACTGTATCACTGCTTCATGGAACTTTAACACCATAGAGCTTAAATTTCATATAGTGGCTGACACACGAGTTACAGTGTTCTCTGCAGAAAATTTTCGGCGCCATATTTTTGGTGGTCAGTAGACTTGAGAGGAATCTGTCTATTGTATGCTTTTGTTGAGCTTTAAGTGTAGAATTTAGAGCATATTGTATTTACTGTGTATTACCTGTACAAGTTTTGCTGCTGAAATATGACTAAAGTGTGTTCAGAATTTAAACGCACAAATCGAAGTGATAAAACTACAAGTACTTCGAGCAAGAAACCCAAATGTTTTGCCTTGTTTGCACTCAGTCTGTCTATACTCAAACAAAATTCCTGACTATGGCACTTAGATGAGCCAAGAGAAAAGTTTCAGATGAGCTACCCTCTAACTCCCTTGAAGTACGCACCATAAATAATAATAATAAAATGATCAGTTTTCTACCTTGTGTTGGTGTCTTTTTGAGATATTTCTTCTTCTGTTGCTCCTATGATTAATGAAACCCTACTTTTGAGTGTCTACACCAACTTTAAAAATATTTTCATTTGTTGTTGACAATACTTGATCGAGCATGGTTGACATGCAACCAGTGCAAAGTGTAGAAGCAGTAGTGACAGCAAGAACTTTTACACTTGTATACATCTTTGTTCTTTGTACCAAATATATACTTAATTCAGCGAGTCAGTAACAAAAGTTATTAATGATACGTTATTTCGGTGTGAATGGTTTTGTGGCAGCTGACCCAGGCGCATTTTTATTGCAATATTATGTCGTAACTTCCGTCTTTGTACTCAAATTTCGCGTACCAAACGTTGCTTGTTCCAGCATGGCAACAAGAAAAGTTATTAACGACGCCTAATTTCGACTTGCAATGCTTTTGTGGCAGATGACGTAGGCGCAATTTTAACTGCAGTATTTTGTTGTCACTTCCATCTTTGTAGTCAAATTCCGTCCACCAAAATTCACAACCAATCCCTTTAACAGCTTTTTACAAGTTTATAGACTTAATCTGTTTAGTAACCAGAAGATAAATATGTACTAGACTTTATGAAAGCAGCTGTTATAACACGTTAGTAACAGATGTAAATCAATGGTCATGATTGTTCGTCATAACAATTACTGTTTACGGTATGTTTCGGAGCTCGTTTAGACCATGCACTTGCATTAAAATATTTTCACAGCGGCACTTTCGTTGTTATTACAAACCTCAGCTAACTGTTATACTTCTAACTGGAACTGTAATACTGACAGGTTGGTAATATTTCATTACCGCATTTTTAGGAAATATACTACGAGGCTAGTCAATTCACAGCTTCGAATAAGTCTGACAAAACTTGATGCACATCCGTATTCAATGATCACTCTTTATTTAAAACGTGGAACTGTAAATCGGTAAAATTTTCGAGTGGGTGTGGCACACCATCTGTCAGCCGACACCCCAAATAACAAGACGAACGCCAGTTCAGGTTGCTTCAAACATGGCGGTATTTTCGCCACTTAATGGAATTAAAGCTCATTGATTAACACACATATCTTTTCCTAAGGCAAAGATATATCTCTCTGCAAAAGAAAACCATCAGATTGACATTCCAATGACATTTGTAATAAAAAGAATATTAAGCATTCTATGGGGACATTACACCCTTCGGGCTTCTTCAGAATTCGCTATCAACATTTGTAGCAAAAACTGTATGAGGTCTTATGTTTTTGAGAAGTATAGAAGACTCCCTACTGCCTCTAAATATGATAAAGTCTCGTTACAGTCCATATCTTCTACATCATTTGTTAACTTGGTTCCTGGATCCATCGGTATAGAAATAAGCATACATTCATCCATGCCAAATCTATGTACGAGTATTGATATAGTACATGATACTTCTTTCTTATTATCTGTGACAATCTACATTCCTAGGTATTGTTTTCTTGTCATAAGTCATTCATTCCAAACTTAATTTTTAATCGCGCTTTAAAATCATTCATATGCTCTTCATTTTTAGTAAGAATAAAAAGATCATCTACCTACACTCCCAGTATTATAAACTCTTCTCTGCTCCTTCTACGATAGTTACCGGGATATGATTTTGCTTATTTCATGCTCATCTTTATCATGATCTCGTACAGACACTTATTCCAACAACGGCCGCTCTGTTTCAAATCACACTGATTTTCTTTAAAACGAAACCTTCTGTTTTTCTAGAGGAAAACTTCTGCCTTCGTTTGTTGGGATTACATATATTTCTTCATCTAATTCCCCATTTAAGGAAGCAGTTTTCAAATCCATTTGGCAGATCAGTAAATCTTCTTTTACTACTAGGACTCAAAGGTACCTTAGTGATTCATATTTTACCTTCAGTGAAAATGTTTCTTTGTAGTCTGCCCTTCCTTCTCTGAATAACCTACTATAAGACGTGCTTTGTACTTTGGCATAGCACTCTCTGGAGTTTTTATGGTAAACACTCATGGTGGCCGAGGAGACTGAGGCGCTCCAGTCACGGTCTGCACGACCACTACGGTCGGGGGTTTGAATCCCCCCTCGGGCATGGATATTTGTACCGTCCTTAGAATAAGCTAGTTGATAAGCAGTTTGTAAGTTTAGGGACTGATAACCCCGTAGTTAAGTCCTATAAGCTTAACAAACATTTGAACATTTTGTAAACACTCATCTTGATTTTAAATGTTTTCTTGTGTGTGACATCTCAACCCAATCAAATTTTTCATTCCGGTAAAATAACTCCTATTCATTTTTGATAGTTTTTTTTTCACTGCCGAGAATTTTTGCCACTCTACCTTCTTCGACAGTGGTAGGTTCATCATTAAAAAGCTGGGTTACATACATTTCATACTCTGGATAATGTTTGGGATTAGGTGTTCGGGAAGAACGTCTTAAAGTATTTTCTTCTCCCTCATCTTCTTCTTCTAGAACTTCATCTTCAGAAAACTGTCCATTGCTGTCTTCTCCTGCTGCTTCTTCTTCGGTTTATATCTCTTTCCCAAAATCAGTATTTTTTATGCGATGAAGTAGTTGTGTCCTCTTGGAGACTCTCTTTAATTTCCCATTTGCTATCGTCAAAGAATATGGCATCTCTACTAGTCAATATGTTTTTATTCCTAGGATTCATGAGTCTGTATCCTTTTGACTCCTTACAATAGCCTAGAAATATATATAAAGGTAAAAACATCACAGTGCGTTACTAGGCATGGTCCTGTTTGGAGGTGGTATGCCGTTGCCTTCCTCCGACGTTCGAACTGACTTACCCAGCCAGTTATAGGGGGACCTACAGTAAATATATATATTTCTTGGATTTTGGTTTGGGATCTGGACCACTGCCTTACACACAAAGTGGTCATAAGGGGTTCTATTCTTCACCGCTTTAGTGGTTTATTGGAAGATCAAATAAACAGCTGTATACACTGCCTCTGCCCAAAAACTTCTAGATAATCCAGCATCAGTGAACATACTTCTCGCTTTTTCAAGAATAACTGTATTCGTCTTCTCCGAAAAATCTTTCTAGAATGGACTATATCTTATAGTGGTTTGGTATCTGATTCCTATATCCTTCGAATGTCTTTTGAATTGTTGGTTGATATATTCCGTCCCATTATCAGAGCTGACTATGTTCATCCTCTTTCACGTTTCTCTTTCTACCAGAATGCGAAAGTGTTCAACAATTTCACTCACTTGATCTTAGGATTATATTTAAGTAACAAAGACATACTTACCTCCTATAGAGTGACATTCCATCGATCCACATACGTCCACATGAATTAATTGTAATACCCCTTTGATTCTACTTTCAATAGACTTAGAGGATAATTATAATTCAGCCTGTATGCTTTGGATGCAAATTTCACATGTTTTTTTTTTGTTTTTGTTTTTTGTTTTTTTTACAATTACCATAGTCCACTATATATGTTACCGTATCCTGTAATAATGAGCGTTTATGTGCTCAAGCCTTCTGTGCAATATAAAACCTTTCGCGGAATATACAGATAGTTTTACCTCGTCATTGACATCTTCCACAGTAGTTAGCTTGAAAATTTCTTTTCAGTTTATTGCTGTAGCAATAATATTGGATAATACTATTGCTCCATTTCCATTGAAAGTTACAGTGTTACCTTTCTGGACTACCTCACAGATAAATTAGTTACATCATTTACATAGTAAACATCAGATGCAGTAATACTCTTTAATGATTACATTCAGATCAACTTTTCCAGCCATCTCACTTTGTAACTTAGAACCATCAGCTGTAGTAGTATCCATGAGTACTCTGTTAGTCACATCATACAGAGCTTTTTTGCTACTAGCAATATGTAATGACGCCCCGGGAACTAATATCCACTCTGGTCTTTTTGCGTATAAATGAAAAGTGGCTTACTTTGGTCAGCAGCTATCGTCTCTGAACTATTTGCATTATACCTGTTTTTCTTTGTACTTTACCTTTGGCGACATTGTGAAGCAATATGAACCATCTTTTTTCTTATCAGAGGAAAGCTCTGAAGCTGTTTCTTGGTCCAGACCTTGACACACTGACGAACTTATCACGTGGTGCAGAATTTTCAATTTCAAACCATCTCCAGTAGTCGGAATGCCTGCACTATTCAACCCCATAATCATGGATGCGTATTTTCTAGGAAGTTCTCCTAGTATTTACGTTCCCATACATTTTTCAGCGATATATAATCCTATATTTCTCAGCCGATTCCATATTGAAATTATTCTGTTGACGTACTGACGTACTGCTAGACATTTATCCAGTCGGCTCTTTGTGAGTTCCTGGAGTAATCCAACCTTTCTCGTGATGCCACCGTCCTCGAATGCACTTTATAATCTGTCCCAAATATCCTTTGCTCCTACAGCATTTTCAACATGTATGTAATTTACTGAACCAGTCAATCACATCAGCTTAAATCTCGCCTTTAGATATTTAGTCGCGTAGTTTGGTTCCGCGGACTTTATTTTACCACTCGCCATGTCCCACAAATCGCCCTGATGCAAATACTCTTCCACTGCGAACTTCCATGTTCCGTAATTTTCGTGATCTATTAGTCGCTCTATCTGCAGTACTTGGGCTGTACGCATTCTTTACTATTACTTTATTCGGATGTGAATAGTATTGATTTAAGAGAACTATTGCGCAAATAGACTTTCCAGCAGCATACACAAAATATTGCGCACTATTCCGTTCGGGATTATTCCGACAATTTTCCGTCTACACACACATACTTATTACGGCGCATTCCAGCTGTCTGAGTCCTTAACCTGTTAGAGCTAACGCAGACAAATAAGTAAGACGGAACACAGTAATTCCTGGATAACGCGAAAAACCTATATTTCTCTAAGCACAGAATACATATATTAAACTCAGTTACCAAGGCAATTCAACGAAGTATCTGTAACAAAAGATTTGCAGCAGGGTTTTGAAACATGTCCTGTATTCAAATAGTATTAATTATGTCGAACAGAAAGATCTATTGACACAAGGTCAACACGGATTTAGAAAATATCTTTCATGTGAAACACAACTAGCTCTTTACTCACACGAAGTGATGAGTGCTATCGACAAGGGATCTCAAATCGATTACGTATTTCTAGATTTCCAGAAGGCTTCTGACACCGTACCTCACAAACGGCTTTTAATCAAATTGCGTGGTTATGGTATATCGCCCCAGATTTGCGTCTGGATAGGGGATTTCCGGTCAGAGAGGACACAGTTTGCAGTAATCGATGGTAAGGCATCGGCTAAAACAAGCGGTGATATCCGGCGTTGCCCAGGGTAGAGCTATTGATCCTCTGTTGTTCCTTATCTACATAAACGATTTGGGAGAAAATCTAAGCAGCTCTGTTAGTTTGTTGGCAGATGACACCGTCAGTTTTCGTCTAGTAAAGTCATCTGAAGATCAAAAGCAACTGCAGACCGATCTAAATAAGATATCAGTATGGTGTAAAAATTGGCAATTGACTCCAAATAATGAGAAGTGTAAAATCGTCCACATGAGTACGAAAAGAAATACGTTAAACTTTGTTTACAAGATAAATCAATCAAAAGTGACGGCCGTAAACTTCACTAAATACCTAGGAATTACTATTACATCAGACTTAAACTGGAAAGAACACGTAGATAATGTCTATGGAAGGCGAACCAGAGTCTGCGTTTTATTGGCAGAACGCTTAAAAGATGCAACAGAACTACTAAAGAGACTGCATACTCTAGCTTGTCCGTCCTCATTTGGAGGACACTACGTAGTGTGGAATCGTTATGAGGTGGGTTTCACGGAGGACATCGAAAGAGTCTAAAGAAGGGCAGCTCTTTTCGTATTGTCAAGATACAGGGGAGACAGCGTCACGGAAATGGTACAGGATCTGGGATGGGAATCATTACAACGGAGCTTATCGCTGCGGCGTGGTCTACTTACGAAACTCCAATCACCAAAATTCTCCTCCGGATGCGAAAATATATTGTTGACTCCCACTTACATAGGTCGGTGGGAGTCAACAATATATTCGAAATGAAATACGAGAAACCAGAGCTCGAACGGAGAGATTCAGATGTCCTTTCTTCCCCCGCTATTCGCGAGTGGAATGGTAGATGAAGAGTATAAAGGTGGTTCGATGAACCCTCTGCCAGGCACTTAAATGTGATTTGCGGAGTATCCCATGTAGATGTAGACCGAATCGTTTACTTACATGATCCGGTGGGACACACTTTGCCACTTATACACACGCACATTTTCTTCACATTCTCTAACACTGCCGAGTGTTTGTTCATGCCAACAGGCTGAGGCACAGAAATTAATGAGTGCGCAGCCGTATGAGCGCTGGGACTTAACTTACACAGTTATCCGGTGCCATGAGCTGGCGACACGCATTGTTTACGCATAACTTTTATCACTACCGAATTACGGTAGGTGTATTGTCCTTCCATATTGCCTGCACTTACCAACAATTATGTCGGACTTTGTATACCACGTTCCGTTATCTCTACTGCTAACAACCCACACCGGCTTTTCATGTAGCAGACCACATATATGCCCACTTTTTTTCTCGTCGTAGCGTCGTATGAGCCCAATGCATCGAGAACGTTTGTAAGATTAAAAGGAACCCCATGTTCACCCTACGCATCATGAAACAATGACTATATTGTCACATGAACGATAATATTCGTAACTCACAGAATATATATCTCTTACTAAGAATATTTATTGTTCTCTTTCGCAGAATGTAGCTCACCACAGTCACCCAATTACGAAATTATACACCTAAACCTCCCTCATAAATCACACCGTACACTGGCGAAAACCGTATGAGAATCCGTTGAGTTTATCGAGGACAGACAAACAGACACGGCAGAAGGGCTTTCTTTTATAATATGTATAGATGTCCTGATATACTGCAACAGATAGCACACTTCACAACTCTAGTTTGTAAGCTGAAACGTAGCATTTTATGTCCAAACCCCAAGTCAACGAAATATTTTGTCTGTCTTTGTCTGTCTCATTAATATTTGTAGTTTGAAAACTTAATGACCTAATGATTCAGTTGTTGAGGGGGAGAAAAAGAGAACAGCTTTGAAGTTCTTTTGTTTTTCAGTTTTTACGCTGAAGCAGACGCGGGATTCCGGACTCCGGCGACGATGAACATAATGTAAGTTCGCATTACCATTTGAATTAGATCTACTCATATGTTTCTTAAAAGTATTCCTTCACAATTCAAACTCTTTTTTCACTTCAAATTTCAGTAATATCTCTATTTAAAGATTCGTAGTTGTGATTTTGACGCCATTTTTGCTTAGATTGATTTACTGTCGTCATTACAATCCAAATAATTTAATTCTTCTCATTAATTGTTATTCCGTTTCCGATTAAATTCAGAACCCGCAATTTCCTTTGACAGCTTGGAAGTCGTTCCGGTCCGTCTTTACGAAGTGCCATTGAAATAGTGTTGATTCAATGATGTTCAAAAGAATGTTAAAATGTTTGTAAAGCTTATGGGACTTAACCGCGGGGTCATCAGTCCCTAAACTTACAAACTACTTATAAACTACCTTATACTAAAGACGGCACAAACATCCATGCCCGAGGGCGGATTCGAGCCCCCGACTGGGAACGGCCGATTCAGTCATGATTTTGGACATTAAATTAGTTACTATTCTATTCTGATCTTCGAATCACCTTCCGTGCTGAGATATAGTACATTTTTTGACCTTGCAGAAACCAAACGAGCAGCTTCAACATCCTGAAGCAAAAATTGTTGCTTGCCTTGCTTTCGGTTGCACGGTTGACTTCTGTTATTACGACTTACCCTGAAATTAATCCCTTGTTTGATCATAGAACACCAAAAAATTAAATTTTACTCATTTTATTTCACCGGTTCAATACTCGGTAGAATAGCACATAGAAATAAAAGATTAATATGGGAATAGTTAACTGCAGGAGGGTCTATGCAACGATCCAAGAACTACTCTCACTTTTAGATGATCACAATTCCCGAATAGTACTATGGACGGAAAGCTGGCTCAAGCCGAATGTCAACAGTAATCTAGTCCTGTAAATATGAACTTCCTATCTGTACTCTTTCAAGGTGTTTTTCCTTTCTGGAGTGTATTGCTCGCAGCACTGTCACAGATAGAACGGACCACGACGTATGTAAAAGTGGATAATCACTCGCTGCTATTGGACAGTGGAACTTATTTCCCGGGTTCGTTATTGCGTTGTTTGAAGATAGCCGTGCCTGGAGATCTGGCCGCGGCTTCTTCTTCACGGGATCGGAGAGCCCGCTGTCCTGCGAGCTCGTGGTAGCTTCGCGGCGTTGACTTTCCATACTGCTCTTCATGACACTGCACTTCTGACCGAGGTATGTGGCGCAATACGAATGAAGGAAGGCGTATTTGAAAGAGTGTTTGATTCGCTGTGAAGAAGAGCTGGAAGGCGTATCAGGGTACGTGCCACCCACATGCAGCATTGACTCAATGACAGGATAAAGGGAGGAGGAGCTCTGAATAATGTAGCTATTATTCTACATCTACATCTACGTGGGATACTCTGCAAATCACATTTAAGTGCCTGGCAGAGAGTTCATCGAACCACCTTTATACTATTTATCTTCCATTCCAGTATCGAATAGCGCGAGGGAAGAAAGAACATCTGAATCTCTCGGTTCGAGCTCTGATTTCTCGTATTTTATTCTGATGATCATTTCTACCTAAGTAAGTGGCAGCCAACAATATATTTTCGCATTCGAAGGAGAATGATGGCGATTCGAGTTTCGTAAGTAGCCCACGCCGCAGTGATAAGCGCCGTTCTTGTAATGATTCCCATCCCAGATTTTGTATCATTTCCGTAACGCTGTCTCCCCTGTATCGTGACAATACGAAGCTGCCCTTTCGATGTCCTCCGTCAAATCCACCTGATAAGGATCCCACAGTGGGCAGCAATACTCCAAAAATGGACGGACAAGCGTAGTGTATGCAGTTTCTTTTGTAGTTCTGTTGCATGTTTTAAGGGTTCTGCCAATACAACGCATTATCTACGTGTTCTTTCCAATTTAAGTCTGAAAAAAATAGTAATTCCTAGGTATTTTGTGGAGTTTATGGCCTTCACTTTTTATTGATTTATCTTGTAAACAAAAGTTTAACGGATTTCTTTTTGTACTCATGTGGACGACTTCACACTTCTCATTATTTAGACTCAATTGCCAATTATTACACCATACTGATATCTTATTCAGATCGCTCTGCAGTTGGTTTTGATCTTCAGATGTTTTTACTAGACGGTAAATGCCGGCGTCATCTGCAAACAACCTAAGACAGCTACTTAGAGTTTCCCCTAAATCGTTCATGTAAATAAGGAACAGCAGAGGACCAATAACACAACCCTGTGGAACGCCCGATATCACCTCTGTTTTAGTCGATGTCTTACCATCGATCATTACGAAATGTATCCTCTCTGACAGGAAATCCTCTATCCAATCGCAAATTTGGGGCGATATACCATAACCACGTAATCTGATTAAAAGCTATTTGTGAAGTACGGCGTCAAAAGCCTTCTCGAAATCAAGAAATACGGAATCGATATGCGAACCCTTGTCGATAGCACCCTTCACTTCGTGTGAATAAAGAGCTAGTTGTGTTTCGCATGAACGATATTTTTTAAATCCGTGTTGACCTTGGGTCAATAGATCGTTCTGTTCGAGATAATTCATAATATTTGAATACAGGATATGTTCCAAAACCCTGCTGCAAATTGATGTCAATGAAATAGGCCTGTAGTTTAGTGGGTTACTCCAATGCCTTTCTTGAATATAGGTGTGACCTGTGCAACTTTCCAATCTTTTGGTACAGATCCTTCTATGAGAGAGCGGTTGTATATGGCTGTTAAGTAAGGAGCTATCGCTTCAGCATAATCAGATAGAAATCTAATGGGTATACAAACTGGACCAGAAGACTTGTTCTTGTTAAGTGATTTTAGTTGCTGCACTACTCCGATGATATCTACTTCTATTATTGGTGATGTAACTCAGTATTTTCCTTGTTGATCAACGAAGATACTAAACTGTAAGCATACATCGAGAACCATTGGCTCAAGCATACAACAACCGGCAAAAAATTAAATACAGAATGTAAATGGGAATGAGAGAATAAACTGGCTCATACCTCAACAGGTACTCATTTCCAAATACATCATTAAAGGAACTTTCCTTCTGGTTTTGGTTTCCTTCTAACTTTATAAATATGTGACAGTTTCTTCAACGAACATCAAAAGGAGTTGCGCATCACTCACCAAACATAATGAAGATTAAAATACATAATTTTGTGTTTGTTCTACGGATTTGTTTATTTAGTGAATCGATTTTCGGCTTATTAGGCCATCATCAGACATTTACTGAAGTTCGGTCAAAACTGTTTTACAGACAACACAAGTTCTTTGACTGAACTTCAGTAAATGTCTGATGATGGCCTAATAAGCCGAAAATCGATTCACTAAATAAACAAAACCGTAGAACAAACACAAAATTGCGTATTTTAATCTTCATAATGAATGCGTTCTAGCAAGAAGCGACGGAAGAATCAATTAACATCACCAAATATAAGTTGTGTGATGTTCTATACTAAGGTGAATTGCATTAAGCAGAACACCTTCCGATATAATGTCAATCTAAGCCAAAGAAATCACTGCTTATGTATTCGAACACAACTATTTCTGTATTCAAACACAACACACTTTTCTTGAGGTAACCCTATTGTATAGCAACCTCAATCAGTAAAGAGTTGCAAGACCCTTTGCTTCAAAACAAACCTGCAGCCAACGTGACGCGCGATGTCCAAGTTTATTTTACCGCGGCTGCTCTTTTCAATTTATCCCAAGCACATTCGATTGTATTTATATAGGAGGAACATACAGGCCAATCCATTCGTCCAGTACTAACGCGATTGATGAAATCGTTAGCGATGCCTGTATGATAAACTCCAGAGCTGTCTTCCATAAAATTGAATTCTTCCCCTAAATGCTGCCAGAACAGTCATTATTTTAATGGTGGCTGCAGTCTGGACGGAGTTCTTTCGGAAGAGGAGTGGTAGATATAAGTCGTCTGCCACAGTTGTGGCCCTAGGTCAGTGCTTCCCAACCCTTTTGAATACGCAACCCCCTTCCAGTTAAAAATATTTTGGCGACCGCCCAATCCCTCCCCGAACCATAAAACAACTATGTGTGTTATTTCAAAGACAATGAATTTAATTTTCTATTGTTGATACAATTTACTTGTACAATAAATATTACAAAGTATAGTACTGAACATTAAAGGATAAATTTGACTCCATTTTTCTGAATGAAACACATCCTATTATTACATTAATTTCAAAAAAAAAAAAAAAAAAAAAAAAAAAAAAAAAAAAAATATGTTGCATAACGAGATTTCGCGTTGCAGGTAACGCTCAGAAGCGAATTAAAATCGTTGAGCAAGGTCCCACAGTATAGCCAAGTTGTAAACAATAAAAATTTCTCAGAATTACTTATGTATGCTGTAAATTTAGCTATCCCCAGATACTTAAAAACAATTTTCACCTCTTTCGTTTATTCTTTGTTAAGAAGATGTATTTATTATAAAACTATCTTTGTTCTATTCAACTAGGAATCGCGTAATTTTAATATATGATACATTTCACTTTTATTAGGCTATGTTTTTGGATTTAGGTACACCTAGTATTCAGGCATGCTCCTAGCTGGTTGTTTTAAAGTGCAACTATTTCCTCGTGTGATGGAGAACTCCCTCCCCCCTCCCCTCCCCCACCCACTCTCTTGGGGCTCGCCACTCATAGGTTGAATAGCACTGCCCTAGGGCGATCAGTAGGGGGAAAGTCATGAACAATGCCAGTAGTTTGGAAACGATTCCAGGACATCACGCCATCAATCTAATTCACAACTATTCCCCTTGGAAATTCTCTTGATTAATGTGTTTGTTGACATAAATCAACAATTCGATTCATGTGCGATCAAACGTTGACATTTCTTCTTGCCATACAATGTCTACAAACGCCGTATCTTGTTCAAAAATGGTCAAATGTTTGTAGAGCTTATGGGACTTAACTTTGGGGTCATCAGTCCCTAAACTTACAAACTACTTATGAAATAGCTAATACTAAGGACGGCACAAATATCCATGCTCGAGGGGGGATTCGAACCCCCGACCGTAGTGACGTGAAGACTGTGACTGACGCACCGCAGAACGCTCGGCCACCGCGGCCGGCGTATCTTGTTCCTCAGCCGTGTATGAAGGTATAAATGTTACTGATTGATTGAAACACACTCACTTTGTTTTATTGTACCCACAACGCGTTTCGAGGGCTTAAAGCCCCATCATCAGGTGAACGATATTGAGTACATATAGGTTGGGTTGACCTGTTGCACTACATCAGAATGTAACTTTGTACAACTGTTCAAATGAATTTAAATGTAAACAATTAAAATATATCATTTCTCCAGTGGCCACAGGTCCGTTATATTGTCATAATCTCACTTACATGTAGCAAATCACAACCACCATTTTTCTGGGCTTTGTGCTTTTTTCGTGCTTTGTATTTTCTCTTGTAGACAGTGTAACAGGTCAACCTAACCTATATGTACTCAATGTCGTTCCACCTGATGATGGGGCTTCAAACCCTCGAAACGCGTTGTGGGTACAATAAAACAAAGTCACTGGTAACAGTAATACGTTATGTTTCAATCAATTTCAAACAACAGCCACAGTAAAGATTTCCAATTTTTTTCATTTAAAATAAATATTACTGCATCATAAACATTCAACGCAAAGGGTGTGCTTTCGATAGATGGGGCTATAGGTAAGTTTGTTTACGTTTTATGGCAGTTCAAAGGATCAAGTTTGTCAAATCATGTCAACATAGGTCCATAGGAATCTGTTTATGACGCACACAGGTGTCGAAAACGGTTTTTTATTGCGTATGTCCTACAATTCTATAAACACTGAAGATGCTTCATAAATAACAGATTCACTATAGTAGAGAACGCTGAGTGAAACGTGTGCAGCGGATAATGAAAAATAGGGTTAGGGCTTAATGCTCTAGTCATCACGACGTCATTGTCGGATAACAACAGCGAAAGAGCTGTTCGTGAGAGCAATTCCAAGTTGAGAAAATCATTTCTTTCTTGCTTATCTAGAAAAGCTGATTATAAGGTAAAAGGTAAAGCAGTCAACAATCCGAAGATTGGTTTGAACACCACAGTGCTTTACTAGGCACGGTCCTGTTTGGAGGTGGTATGCCATGTATTCTAAAATCAGTAAAATATACTCTTAGATTACTTTCAAATATGAATAGACAGAATTAATCTAGTTTTGCTTTACGATTCTTTTATTTAAAATTAAATGTACTAAACGTTGAAATGTTCTCATCTAATATTTCAAAAAATATTTTCTCTAATTCTTTATTAATTCCCTTAATACCATACAATTAATTAATTTTATTGCTTCATGTTTTATATAACATTTCCGGCTTCAATATAATTGTCTGTAAGCTTTTAGGAAATTCTCTTTACATACTTCGAGGATTAGTAGACCGGAGGGGGCTGGGAAGTGAACTTATTTTATCAAGCAATTATGTATGAAAATTTCATCCAGTGATCCTATCAGCACTTTTTTATCTTTGACACTGCAAGCTCCTTGCTATATAAATAACAACAAAATTAATAAACACGAGGTCCTAAATGCTAAGCCTACGATATTTGAGCATGTTTTCATCTTCGATACAGTGAACATGTCTCTTATTCTAGTCAAATGCCAACAGCTGTTACGGTGTGCATTTTGAGACCACGTTTGCCATACTTTTTTGGTTGTTTTGGCATGTAGTACCTACTCCCAATGACGTTTTTTAGGGCACTGTATGGAGTACCATACGATACTGTGCCTCAGAAACACCGTTGCCTTCGTCTTAAAGTCGCGACTTTTCTGAGATATGACTATTGGATCCTTCCTAATTAATTATTAGATTTTTTTCGCAAGAGCTTTGACTTATGATGGTTTAGCACATCTTTTATAGAGTATGATCTGATAATGCCCCAAAAGGGCGAAACACGTTATAAATCATAAAAAGCTTATTTGCAAACGTGACTGCATTATTTAAATAAATGTGTAAAATTAAATGGTAGAAACAAATGATCCTGTATTGTTTGGCTACATTTCCTCAGATTAATTCCTCACAAGTTTCAGTATGTGTCACTAATAGACACCATTTACTCCTAGCATTGTACACATTTCGCAAATGCTTTTATTAAATTAAAGTTTATTACCCTGCAGTGATCGCCAGAAGCCTCTTGGTTTTGGATTTCTAATCAATAGTGTATTAGTGACTTTTTCATTCGATTTTTCAGTAGCTTAAGTAGCTAAGGTCAACTGTTTTCCTCGTACTCCTATTATGTATGCAAGATAGTATCGTCATTATAAATGCCAGACAATCTACCTCGTGTTGTTGGTACCGTACAGCATGTACCTGTAAGACCCTACATCGCTAGAAATTCCTTACTGACGTACATAAATGTACGATACGGTAGTAACAGATGTGTATCGCCCGTGAGCGAACGTGTCCGGAAGACGACAAGCAAACGCTCATCGTATATGACGTCACGCGTTTGCAGTAATCAATATTCACGCAGTGTGCAGGGCTGTGGAGCAGACAGCGCATCGCTCATATCGGCGCGTTCGTCAGCAGATAGCTGTACTCACCACGCGTGGAGAACCGTGCTGGAACCTCAGACTCCAGTGAAGCACTTCACATTTATGCCGACTTACTTACATATTTATCTTAGACTAGCTGTAAAGGACTAAATCAGTTTTGCTATACTACTGGATGTTGAAAATGAGCAAAATAAAATTTCATCGCGTTGTCGTAGGAGCAACTCTTACAATGCTATCGTATCAACTCATAGATAAAATATACAGTAGCCAGGTAAACTCTTTGAATACTCTTTCTTAACCTAAACCGAAAAAGTCTAGAGAAGTCTATAATAGTAGTAGTTCTCCTACTTACTCTGTCCTGTGCAACCCTCTTCATCTCCTCATTAGACCGGCAACCTACATTCATTTGTATCTGCTTACTGTATCGTCTTCTGTCCCTCTTTGAGATTCTACCCCACACACTTCTCGCCAATGCTAATCTGACGATACCATGATGTCTCGGAATGTGTCCTACCAATCGATCTCTGATTTTGGTCAACGTATTCCATATTTCTTTTCTTCCCAATTCTGTTCAGTAACTCCTCATTAGTTATGCAATCTACCTACCTAATCTTTGGCATTCGTCTGTAGCACAACATTTCCAAAACTTTAATCCTCTTGTTGTCTCGACAATTTATCGTCCATGTTTCACTACCGTAGAAGGCTAAACTCTAAAAAAATGCCTTCAAAAAATACACTCTAACACTTAAATTAATATTACATATTAACAAATTTCTCTTTTTCAGAAATTCTTTTCTTCCTATTACCATCTGTACTGAGACCATCGTAAGTTATTTTGTAACCTAACTAACAAAACTCATATACCACGTTTATTGTCTCGTTACCTAATGTAATTCCTTCAGCATCGTCCGATTTTCTTGGGCTACATTTCCTGACCCTTCATCTTATACCCTCCCTACAAGACACTGTCCATTCCGTTCAGTTTCTCTTGTAGGTCCTTTGCTGTCTTTGACCGATTTACAATATCCTCGGCAAACCACGAAGTTTTTATTTCTTCTCTCTGAACTTTAATTCCATCTCCGAATTTCTTCTTTTATTCCATCACAGCTTACTAAATGTACAGATTGAATAAAATTGCGGAAAGACTACAAACTTTCCTTACTCCCTTCCCAACCATTGTGTCCCTTTCATGCCCTTTGACTCATAACTGCTGTCTGGTTTCTGTACAAATTTGAAATTGCCTTCAGCTCCCTATATTTGCACCTGCTGTCTTCAGAATTTGAAAGAGTGTATTTTCGAGGAAGAAAAATTTGTTAATATTGTTTACTGAGTGTTATGAAGTCTTTTCTGAAGACATCTGTTTAGAGTGTTGCTGCATAAGTATAAAAAAATTAATTCTTGCTGACTAATTAACAATTCACATTACGTTTTCCTTGCAAAGCATGCTGGAAGAAACTACAAAGTTGATGCGATTTAATTTTATCATTATATTAATGCGTGAAGACGAAACCTGAAGTACCAATTTTTAATATTAAATATACCAACGAGGGGTTAATGTGACTTATATAATTTGAAAGGCGCTTTGCCCTATATGCCTACAAAATAAAAATCATGTGTTTTCCCCTATCTTAAACTCTGATGTAACCTTTCCTATCGCGCATTAAAATGTCGAACTGTCATAACAAGTGAACATCGAAAATGTAATTGCTACTAACTTGTGCCCTGCTTACCCATCAGATGCTGTGTAAAAACTCCACCCGAAAGTAACGACATTTCAGGAAATCGCATTCTAGCAACTATCCTGTTCAATCAATGTGTTCATTTTCTGTAACACATGAATGCTGGCCAGCTGCAGTGCCACAGGTGCTATGTTGATGAAATTGTCAGCAGTTGGAATCAAAAATTCCGAGTAACCAAGGCCGCAGTAACGTTGTTTATCGGTGTCTCTATTTCGTTTACTTTCTATAAGTGTAGCTTTGTGGTCCTTTTCCAGCGTTACCAAAAAATTTGAAGTTAGTTCCTAATGTTTAATTTCTTGGTATTGAAAGCTACGACAAGGGAAGGAGAAAAGGGTCAGAGAGACGGAGAAGGAGGAGACGGAGAGAGATGGGAGGGGAGATGGAGAAAGTAGAGAGTCCGGGATAGACAGATGAGTTAAAGGGGGAGGAGTGAGTGGGGAGTAGAGGGTAGAGTGACAGAACGCAGGAAGCGAGTACATCTCTCAGTGGCAAGCGTACCTAGCGTGCTGCGTAATTTGATCTCTACGTTTATGCAGACAACGGGTAAGTAGAACAATTTAGTCGTCCACATCTTTTCTCTATCTTTTCTTTTATTCCACAAAGTCACAAGTACGCAGGGCACATATTGATCTGATTGACGCTATAGAGTTGAGAATAAAACCCACTACCAATCACATTATAGATTGTGTTGTTTATTTATGACAGCACCGGTTCCTGGCTTGTGCCCACCATGAGGTGCTTACACGTTCAGGACTGTGTACAGATTGTTGCTCGAGTTCATTGTTTGAAAATAAATTATGTAGCATGAACTACAGTGAAAACGACTGTAGGTGGAGAGATGACATGTACAAAAACACTGTCAATTTAGCATCCATATCGCCATTGCCCATATGTCGCACTATTTGCACATGTATTTCACTTTTTCACACACACTTATCGTTTTCTCACTCTCGTGTATGAAAAAGTGAAAAATATGTGAAAACTGTGCGGCATACGGACAACGACGATATGAATTCTAAACTTACATGTAAGTGAAACAATGTTTTTGCACATGTCATCTCGCTACCTGCAGTTGTTTTCACTGGGTAGTTCCGTATTCCAAGTGCTGAAAGTGCGTGGAAGCGATTTGCATGAATTTTTCTTTCTTTTATTTGTAAATCTATCGGACCAAACTGCGTGGTCATCAGTCCGTAGCTTACAAACGACTTAAACGTAGGACAAACACACACACCCATGCCCCAGGGAGGACTCGAACCTCCACGGCGAGAAACCGCGCGCTCCGCAGCGAGACGCTTTAGACCGCTCGGCTACTCCACTGCGGCGTGATTTTTTTATTGACTCTTTTTTTATTGACTCCTTTTTCCTATCTTAATTCCGTTTCGAAAGAAGGTTAAATTGTCCTTACAGAATTCATCAATGAGTAAATTACGAACTTTTCTTGTAAGCGGATCTTTAAACAAGTAAGTGTAATATATTTGATTGTAATGAAAGTTCCAGATCACTACTGACACTTTATTAAATAGCACTACAGCTGTTTCAGTTTTTTTTTGCCATTATCAAGCGCGTCTACGATGTTTTGACGTTACATACTAACATCTAGCGTGACTGTTGTAAAAACTGCAGTGAAATAATCACGTATTTCGCAGTCGTATACGTTTTAGCTGCCAGGTTTAATGCAGCTTGTTACGCTAAAACGTTAAATTACAGAAGTAAAACAGCTTTCGCAGAACTGTTGCTAATTACGCAAAATATAAAAGTTTTCTGTAATTTAACGTTTTAGCGTAACAAGCTTCATAAAACCTGGCAGTTAAAAACGTATACAACTGCGAAATACGTGATTATTTCACTGCAGTTTTTACAACAGTCACGCCAGATGTTAGTATACAACGTCGAAACCTCGTAGACGTGCTTGATAATGGCAAAAGGCTGAAACAGCTGTAGCGCTATTTAATGAAGTGTAACCAGTGATCTGGAACTTTCATTAGAATGTCATTCAACGACATTTATCACACTGCAGTCCCAACAATCAGGAAGTAATAGATTTTGAAAATTCATGGCAATTCGTACACTAAAGTCAATATAACATAGTTTAGTGCCTTTTATCGAGGTATATACTGTGTTATCAACCCTAATAGTATATACTTGACCTTTCTATAGAGATGTTATGTGGTGAATTTTAAACATATGTCATATGTTTACGATACAAATTGTTTTAAAAGGATTATTTAATAAAACTTTGCCTTTGAAAATAACGTTTGCCGAAACGCGTAAGGCTTTGATAAAGTTCAATTGTGGTAAACACAGTTAAATTATTTCCAAGTGCATCAAAATAACCACCACGTCTCACAAAAATCTCAGACGGACAGCAAGGAATATCTATTGAATGTACTGTGTGGTAATTATTACATTCTGTCTGTGGTTTGTTGTACAGGTACTGGAAGCTAGCGACAAGGTGTGTAAGGGGGGGGGGGGGGGTGAAGTAGCTCTGTGCTCATGGACTGTCATAAATAAGGAGTAATCGAAGTGTCGCTCTTCAGGAACCATGAAAGTTAATTGCGTAGGATGCGAATTGGTTGGATTGCTTGGGTTTACGGGTATGGGGCGACTGTCGTGCAGGACGGAATAGGAGGGAGCTGGAGTGTTGCCAGTAATACGATAGCAAGCTTTTCAGTGTATGGAAGAGTTTATGGACATAGTTGTATTGAATTTGGTGCAATTCTGATGTGTCTTTGTGTTTAAGATATTCGGCTGTGATTGTCGGTGGAGGAATCTCCTCCACGGTTCTGCAGCAAAACCGAGTACAAGTGACTGAATTCACGGAGGAGGTGAAGGGCGTGTGGCACAACTGCTGGACGGTAGGGATAAATCACATTAGTCAGAATATGGCGTACTGTAACGTCTGAAACGGACTGTTGGAGGAAAGCAGCAGCATGGTGGGTGTCGTTGGGATATTTGAAGGTTGAGGAATGTTTCCGATTAGGGTAGCAATGGACTCCTTGTAAGTAATCGAATTGAAGTACTCGTAGGTCCATTTGTAGAAGGAGTGGGTGCGCAGGTAGGTATTTTGTCTAGGGCAGGGCTGTCCAACATAGGGCCCGCGGGTCACAATGAGGCACGCGGCGCCGTGAAATCCGGCTCGCCATACCGGACGAAGTTGTGACAGATATTTATTTATTTTATTTTTGCCCACTTAAGGCTACTCAGAACTAGTAACAAAACTAAGCTTCCAGATAGCAGAAGCTATTGCCAAAAGAGGAAAACCTTTATCTGATGGACAATTCATCAAAGAATGGTTAGCAATATTTGCATCTACACTGAGTCCGGAACTGATGTCATTAGTGAAAAAGAAAAGCTTATCACATCAAACCATAGCACGACGAGTTGACGACATGGCAAAAGACATTGAAATTTCACTCAAAGCAAATATAAATAATGTGTATTTTAGTTTAGCTGTTGCTGAAAGTGGTGAAGTTTCAAATACAGCCCAGCTGGCTGTCTTTGTGACAGGAGTGACGGAGAATTACACTGTAATAAAGTAACTGCTGGACTTGCGTTCAGCCGGCCGCGGTGGCCGAGGGGACTGAGGCGCTCCAGTGACCGTCTGCACGGCCACTACGGTCGGGGGGTTCGAATCCCCCCCTGGAGCATGGATATTTGTGCCGTCCTTAGTCTTAGCTAGTTCATAAGTAGTTTGTAAGCTTAGGGACTGATGACCCCGTAGTTAAGTCCCATAAGGTCTACAGACATTTGAACATTTGAACTTGCGTTCAATTAGAGGTAAAACAACAGGACAAGACACATACGAAGAAGTAAGAAGTTGTATGGGAAAGTTTGAGCTTCAAGACGAAAATCTTTTCGGCTTAAAAAACAGGGATGACAGGGAGAAGAACCGTTTTTGTAACTTTGATGAGTAATAGTATGACACACACGATTGTAAGGCACCACTGCATTATTCACCAAGAACAGCTGTGTGCCCAAGTTCTTGATTTGAAGAATGTGATGGAAAAGGTAATATGGACTGTCAGTTTCATTCGCACGACAGGACTAAATCATAGACAATTTCAGACCTTCCTGCCTGAATTAGGCTCTGTGAATAATGATGTAATGTATTACAGCCGAGTTAGCTGGCTCATCAGATCAACAACAGTCTCACGATTTTATTCTCTGTCGGGAGAAATAAAAAGCTTTATGACCGGCAAAGGACATGATGTCAAATTTTTGAAGAATGAGCAATGGTTGAATGACCTGACTTTCTTGTTCAAATAACTAAATATCTCCCCGACCTGAATCTAAAACTCCAGTGTAAAAATCAACTATGTGTGGCATTGTATGAACACATTCAAGCATTTATTAAAAAACTCATCAGGTTCGAGAAACAGATAGTGGAAAGACAGCTGGGTCATTGTGAGACCTTGTGTACACGAAATAAAGAGACACTGGATTTCGACAATTAGGTATATTTCCTGCGAAACATAAAGAATGAGTTTGAGGAGAGATTTTCAGATTTTAAAAATCAAGAGCCCTATATTAAAATGTTCCAAAATACGTTTGAAATTAAGATTGAAGAGGCCATGTTACACCTGCAGATGGAGTTGACTTGAACTTCAGACCAATGAAAGCCTGAAAACAGCCTACCATAGCTGTCTGCAGAGTGGGCCAATGGAGTTTCATAAAAAATATATCAAACTCGATCAGTATCCCAACCTATACAAGTTGTCACTTAACAGGTGTCCTTGTTCAGAAGCACATATATCTGTGAATAGTTTTTTCACGAATGAAAAATGTAAAATCTAAAACGACATCTTTGTTAACAGATGGCCATCTGAGCGGGATTCTCCGTATTTCTACATCGGACATATCACCAAATATCGAGGAACTCTACATGAAAGAAAATGTTATTTGTCTCATTAGTTTTCCTTTTTGATTTTATTTCATTAATATTATTTTTCTTTGAAGTTTATAATGTTCTATAATAATGATTTTGCATCCAAGATCGCATTTTTCACTTATTGTGTTACCGATTTCGGCGTGTTATACTGGACTTCAATTAATATTGAACTTAGACTTTGAAGTACCTCGCTTCAGAACCATTAGAAGATGGATGTATATATTTTATTTATGACTAGTAATTTTTTGTTTGGTGATGCCTCAACCTGGATGTACTCCTTTAGTATATAAAAAATATCGTGAAGTTATATAAATTACGACAGGTCTGAAGATGGCGTCGGGCA
Organism: Locusta migratoria; assembly: GCA_026315105.1. Taxonomy (NCBI): domain Eukaryota; kingdom Metazoa; phylum Arthropoda; class Insecta; order Orthoptera; family Acrididae; genus Locusta; species Locusta migratoria. The sequence continues at coordinate 519,215,533 of CM048747.1, forward strand.
CGCCGAAACCGGTAACACAATAAATGAAAAATGCGATCTTGACTGCAAAATCATTATTAAACAATTATAAATCGCCCCATCGAACTATGAGTTCCTCATATATTATAATGTTCTGTTATGAACACATCCGACCTGAATACCTAGAAAAACAGTGTTTTATTTCCACTGATTTAGTAACTGATTCCTTTGCAATTTTCTTTTGTCTGGCCCACTACAGTGATAAATGTTGGTAGTGTGGCCCGTGTCGAAATTTAGTTGTACATTCCTGGTGTAGGGGATGGTGAGAACGACAGGGAGACGACGGTGCATTAATGAGCCCAAAGAGCTTAGGGGATGCGAGCGTACAATGAACCAAGTTACCTTAGTGTCCTTCAAGATAGTGACCTACCATTACTATGGATGCACCTATGAGCTCTGCGGCATATGTCCTGGAAACTTTGCACGAAGTCTTCCTTTGGGATGGTGTTCAAAAAGCCTCGTTGGATGTCAGGAATATCGTAAAATCTCTCCTTTGAAAGTAAACTTGAGTCAAGGGAATAGGAAGAAGTCTGGAGGACTGAGATCCGGCGAGCATGGTGTATGTTCAAGTTGCATGACAACACCTGTACACATACAATGTCGTCAAACAGTTCCTGGCCAAAAAATGCCATTTGGTAAGGTAACTGTAGTTGATGTGCGTTAATGTTACAGAACTGTTCACCGAACTTTACTGTCGGAGATTGCATGTGGTCTCCATAACGCAGTGCTGCCACCACACAGGTTCCGAGCCGCTACTGCGTGTGTTCCGGAACGCCAGTGCTCTTCTGTTTGGAGTGGCCTGCTTTAGAGTAAGTACACAACATTTGCCGTTATTAAAAAACAGAAAAGTAGTTAAGTTGTCGCAAAAATGTCACCCTAATAATAATTATGTCGTTACTTACGATGGTTCTAAATACTACTGTCATTGCTCATCCAAAACTTAAATACCTGCGGATGCGGATGAGGTACTTGCGGTCGCGGGTAAGAGCCTTGTGAATAGCGCTTTTCTTGTCTCTCTAGATCAACTATGTAGTTCTCAAAATGTTTGTTAGTTCACTCTTTGAATTCTTAGACCCTGGCTCACTATAATACAGCATGCTATCGTTTTATTTACCATCAAGACCTAATGTCTAGTGACACTTATCTTTTATCATTTAACATAGATAAGCTGGCAGAAAATACACCAGTGTAATCATTTTGTTTAATTTTGTAAGTATCTTCTGGATGAAACAACTGTGTTATGTCATATTTCATTGTAACTTGTGTACAGGGCCGTAATTAAGGTATGCGACGCCCCTGTGAAGTAATTTATTTTACGCCCCATGCCCTGACATATGGGATTCAAACAGATTTCTTAAAAGGAAAAAAAATAACAAACGCTCTTGATACGCCACTGCTATCAACACAACAACCTGAATTTTAAAATTTATTGGTGTAATCCAAACTCTGAACAATGATGATTCAATTAACATTAAAACAATATTTAAAAATTTTTTCGATGGCAAAATTTTGCTGCTCCCAAAACTTTGCCGCCCCCAAAATCTTGCCGCCCTGTGCAGCTGCATAAGTTGCGCCTTCCTAAATACGGCCCAGCTTGTGTACAGTTCATTATTGTAATTTTTAATGGACTTTTCCGCTGATGGATAATTTCCGAAAGCTGTAAGTTCTAAATACAATAAACAGCTGATGATTGACAATATGCGTTTTTTGAAACAAATAAATGGTATAAGGGTTCCCTTTTTTCCATTGAGATATGGAACTCTAAAAAAGGACAGAATATTAATATGTTTTAAAACATGTCGATGGAAATATCAAGGAAACTGTTGTATGGGCAGCTCAAGATTTGAATCAAGGGCCGGCCGCGGTGGCCGAGGAGACTGAGGCGCTCCAGTCACGGTCTGCACGGCCACTACGGTCGGGGGTTCGAATCCCCCCTCGGGCATGGATATTTGTGCCGTCCCTAGTTGTAAGTAGTTCATAAGTAGTTTGTAAGTTTAGGGAATGATGACCCCGTAGTTAAGTCACATAGACTCTACAAACATTTGAACATTTTTGAATCAAGGATAAAGTGACAGCAGCTACATGACTTTATCAGCTGCATTCGACAGCCGGGCCAGCACATAAATTAAGACAACTAGTGTGAAAAACGTATTAATAACTTGTTGTGACCTCGCCGCCTTTCGTTGTTTCGTCGTCCCGGTCTAGTTGTCATGAAAGGTACTGCTGCAGGAATGGATGTCAACTGTAACAACTATTCAGATTAATAATACAAGTTTTATTGACTGAAAATTATAATACTCAACTTTAAAACATATGTCTTTTTCTTCTCTCTTCTTGCTACTCGCGGCGTCGTCCTTATGATGCTAGCTGCGCTGAGACCTAGTTACTACTAAGTTCGTAGCCTCCTTTTGACTTAATACCGTGTTATTTCTGTCTTCGTAGCTGCCTAGTAACTGCCTGAGTTCTGAATAGTAACTGACAGGCTATGCAGACGTATGTCGGCCTAGATATAGCCGCTTGTAGAGCGCGCGCATCTTGGGTTACTCCCTCCAGGATGCGCGGCGCCTGCTTGCGATTGGCTTCCGGTCGATCGCTGCCTTCTCCACGATCGTTCTCTTACGTCTGCCGTGTGGCGCTGACTTTACGCCACAACAGAACTTCCGAACAGATTGAGAATCAAGAACTAGGACGGAGCGACAGCCAGCAGTATTTGACACGCAGCTCTGAAGTGAACACACGTGGTGGAAGTTGCCACTCACTCGGCGTCCGAGCGCTAATTAAAACGAAGCCCCTGTAAAACAGGGCAGAGGAAACGCCGACCCACACTCCTCACTGTCAGCTAGAGGCAGTCCGTTCAACCACGTAGTGCAGCCCAGTAGCAGGAGGGGTCGGCGTGGCACTCGCGGACTACAGGAGAGACCCCTGCTGCTAACCTGCCGTCCAGAGCCGTTAATGTCGTCACTGGGGAACGGAACTGTAATTGCGAGAAATTTTTAAATTGTCCTCCTTTTTCGCAAAGTTGAAGGCAATACAATTACATTTACAACTAGCTGAAAACCCGGAGTTGCCCGGGTATTTATTTATTTATTCGAGCCTTGAATTGGTACTCTTCCTATCCAGTCTCTCCCTCTGTCCATCTCCTTTTTTCTAAAAACATGTTACATTTATCAGACAATATATAAGAAATAAAAAATCACACGTAAAAATGCACTCGTTTCGAAGAATCCAATCACGAAATTCAACAATAATGATTGTAATAATATCACAGATAGATCACTTGATGTAATGTGCGAAAAGTCAAATCGATTTTTTAAGAGATGTGTTAAAAGAAATTTCTTTTTTACTGCTTTATTTATTTATTTTTATATTTCCTTATTCGTATGCTTATCCTTACAGAGAAAGAGCTGAAGACATTGTAGCACGCATAGACCAAAGATATGGTCTGTAGCATCACGTTTCGCCGTTTGTAACCTCCTTGCTATAGAGTCACGAACGTCATCGCTGGCCGTCAGTCCGAATTTTTTTTATAATTTCACGACTTATAGTTATGGCCATGGAACTGCTATGGTGTACAACGGGAGACTTCAGACAACAATTACACACAGCCCATTCATTTGCGTTCTGTAGTTTTCGCTGCAGAGCGAAATATTAACACACACACACACACACATGCACACAAAACACACACACACACACACGTAGAATTTTATACACACCGATAACTTTCCATCCCAATATACTCCACCCTTGTATCATTACCAACCCTCAAGCAACAATGCAACCAATAAAACCATTTTCAAAGAGTAATTGTTGTTCCGCATTTCGCGTTATATTCTTCAAATTACTAAATATCTACGCGATCGCCATAAAAACGTGTCTAAAGCCTTCCCCGGGTAGCCATTAGTAACTGTACAAATTTTTAGCTCTTTATGTCTTGTGGTTCAGACGTGATAAACGTACATTCATATTTATAGATATAGATAAGTCCCGTTCTATTGCTCATTTCTTAAATATTTTATAAATAAGCGCGAAGGCAGTGCTACACATGGCAGCAGGATCGTCGATTTCGTAATAGATCGAAACGTAGGACAGTGCAAAATATCAATTATTTAAAATTTTCGCTCCGTATCTTCAGTTGGCAGTTGCCGATTCACATTGGCTTGGTTCGGCAGCTGGCATCATAGGTCTCATGTTGGACATGTGTGACTTGAGTGTAAATTGTTGTTCATTGCAACCAATCGAGTTTCATAAACTATATCGCAATGCCTGAATGCAAATGTACAAGCTCAGATGTTCTTTCTTTCAAAGAATCCTGTCTTTAGGAAAGGGAGAATGTAAAATATGCGGAACTGGAACTAACGTCTCAGTGGTCAATCAAGATAAGAAGTAGCTCGACAGATTGTTTTACTGCCGTGGTTTATTTCAAGCTTTCTTCGTGATAGAATTTTTTTCTTGTATTCGGAAGGTTAAAGTGCAGTGTCCATTGATTTGTAGATGTTGTTGGTAACGGCGCGATGAATCAAAGCAATTTGTTTAGTACATCACTACACAACGCACTTGTAAAAAGAATATTTTCACTAATTGCCACAGTCTGGACTGAGGACAGAATTGGTTGAACCTTGAATCTGTTAAAAGTATGTAGATGGCCACTACAATTTAAAAGAATTTTCATGTGTATCTTTTTACAACAATCTGCTAATTAAACCTAAACGTCTGCATAAAATTAGATCGTCAGTGAAGGATCAATAATTGAGGAATGTTTGTTTTATCTATTAATAATAATATCATTTACTAAATTTGAATATATGTTGTGAGCGTCCTCTTTTTTCTTACTTTGTCCTCCTTTTTGAAGCTGCTTGTCCTCTTTTTTATATGATCGCATCTGGTCACGCTAGTCCTCCTGGTACTTTGGAGGACCAACGACATTGGCTCTAACCGTGAAAGGTTTCACTTTTAATTGAATTTAACCTACAATATTGTTAGTTATTCCGATTGTTAAGACCAAGAAGCGTGGCACTTTCTCTTCAATCGTAGAACACTGTCTGCTGGAGATCGTAGCACTGTTGACTCGATGAACACTGCACAATCGTTTCGCAATGCCTCAAAGGCCGTATAAACGTCGGCCAGATTTGTCACACGTGCCAGTGTTCATACGAGCACGGTCTCTCCCGGGATCTGTGCAGCTGATACAAGCTGTCAGAGTTCCCGTGGTCGTATTGATAATGGTGTAGTGGTCTCTGGTGTCATCGCGTCACTATAATAACGGAGTCCTATACGAGAGTCGTGAAACTCCCAGTGATTACCTGCAACTCCGCAACTGCAGCACTACCAAGCGGCGAGGTTATATAAATACACCGCGAAACGGTTGAGTATTGAACGTGTAATTGGAGTGAAGCAGCATTTGCATAGGAAGCCTCGTAAATACGAGCCTTTGTGGCGCTATAAATAGCAGCAGCTATCAAAAATATAATCCGGAAATCTCTCATTTCGAATTCCAAAGGTTGCTGAGAAGGAAGATTATTTTACGCATCACGAGTCTTCGTTTATGATGACTTTTAGGCATGGAAGAAAATGTTAAAGGATTCATCCAATTGGAAACTCAGGATCTTAATGAGAATCGCAAATGCTTAACGACTTCTTCACAATCTACTTATTTATTTATTCGTATGCCTTACGTCCACCCCCATGAACCACAGACATTGCCGGGGGGGGGGGGGGGGCTTGCTTCCCTCAGTGATACAGATAGCCGTACTGTAGGTGCAACCACAGTGGAGCGGTATTTGTGGAGAGGCCAGACAAACGTGTGGTTCCTGAAGAGGGGCAGCAGACATTTCAGTAGTTACAGGGGCAACAGTCGGAATGATTGACTGAGCTGGCGTTTCAACATCATCTAACATGACTTTGCCATGCAGTTACTGCGAACGGCTGAAGACAAGGGGAAACTACAGTCGTTAATTTTCCCGAGGACATGCAGCTCTGCTAACTCCGCCGATGATGAGGAGAGCGAAGTAATGTATGAGGAGATAGAAGAAAGCAGACCGTTAAAGGAGAAGAAAATTGGAACTGGAACTCGGTAGTAGGAAAGGGAAGAGAAGTAAATGCAGTAGGTGAATATGGACTGGAGAAAGAATGAAATAGGAGATCGTCTGGTAGAATTTAATGATCACCAACACATGGTTTAACCATCATGAAAGAAGGCTGTATAGGTGGAAGAGACCAGGAGACATTGAAAGGTAACAGATTGACTTTCTAACGGTAAGGCAACAGTTTAGAAATCAGGTTTTAAACTGTAAGACATAGGCAGTGGCAGATATAGACTCTGGCCATAACTTATTGATTATGAACTGTAAACTAAAACTTAAGAGACTGCAAAAAGATAGCAAATTAAGGAGATGGAACCTGTACAAATTGAAGGAACCGGAGTTGATTCAAAGTTTGAGAAGGAGCATTAGGCAAGGATTAAGTGAAATGGACGAAAGTAACAAAGTAGAAGAAGAATCTCTAGATCTGACAGATAGAGTAGCGAAGGCCACAGAGGATCATATAGGCAGAAGGACAAGGCCTAATAGAAATCCTTGGATAACACATGAGATACTGAACTTCATTGATGAACGGAGAAAATATAAAAATGCGTCAAATAAAGCAGGCAAAAGAGAGTACAGACGTCTGAAAAATGTGATTGACAGGAAGCAGGAAGTGCAGACTTGCTAAGCAGGAGTGGCCTGCGGAGAAACGCAAGGCTGTAGAAGAATGTATAACTAGGGCAAAGATAGATACCGCCTACAGGAATGTAAAAGAGGCGTTTGGAGACAAGAAAAGCAGCTGCGTGAATGTCAAGAACTCAAATGGAAAACCAGTACTAAACAAAGAAGGGTAAGCTGAAAGATGGAAGGAATATGTAGAGGGCCTATACAAACGGAAAAAACTTGAAGGCAGTATTCTAGAAATGGAAGACGAAATAGAGTAAGATGAGTTAGGAGATACGATACTGCGAGAAGAACTGACAGAGCACTAAAAGATTTGAGTAAAAGCATGGCCCCTGGAGTAGATGATGTTCCATCTGAACTGCTATTATCGTTAGAAGATCCAGTCATGAAGTAATTGTTCATCTGGTATGCAAGATGTATGACACAGGAGAAATACCCTCAGACATCAAGAAGAATATAGTGATTGCTAGTGAAAGCAAGTGAAAACAAATGTGAAAACTACAGAACTATCAGTTTAACAAGTCATGGTTGCAAATATTTTACAGACGAATGGAAACACTGGTAGATATCTACTTCAGGAATTGGTTTGGATTTAGAGGAAATGTAGGAACACGTGAGGCAATACATTACGGTTTGTCTGAGAAGATAGGATAAGGAAAGGCAAACCTACTTTCAAGCGTTTGTAGATTTGAAGAAAGGTTTTGACAATTTCGATCGGAATACACTCTTTCACATTCTGAAGGTAGCAGGGGTAAAATATAGGGAGCGAAAAGTTATATTCAATGTATACAAAAACCAGGCAGCAGTTATTAGAATCGATGGGCAAGAAAGGGACGCAGAGGTTGGGAAGGGAGTAAGACAGAGTTGTAGCCTTTCCCCAATGTTTTTCAATCTGTACATTGAGCAAACAGTGAAAGAATGCAAGGAGAAATTTCGAGAGGGAATTAAAGTTCAGGGAGAAGATATAAACACTCTGCGGTTTGCTGATGACATAGTAATTTTGTCAGAGACTGCAGAGGATCGGGAAGAGCAATTGAATGGAATGGACAGTATCTTGAAAGGAATATATAAGATGAACAATAACAAGAGTAAAACGAGGGTAATTGAATGTAATGTCAGAAAATCAGGCGATACTGAAGGAATTAGATTAGATAATGAGACAATAAAAGTACACTCCCAGTCATTGTAATTGCTACATCACGAAGATGACGTGCTACAGACGCGAAATTTATCTGATAGGAAGCAGATGCTGTGATATGCAAATGATTAGCTTTTCAGAGCATTCATACAAGGTTGGCGCTGATAGCAACACCTACAACGTCCTGACATGACGAAAGTTTCCAACCGATTTCTCATACACAAACAGCAGTTGATTGGCGTTGCCAGGTGAAACGTTGTGGTGACGTTGTTAATCTAAGTAATGCCAAAATGCTGCTTTACTTTATAGATGTTAAAAACGGTTTATTATTATAGCAATAGGCCTCTTTCGGCACTGTGGCCATCATTAGGCTATCTGTGGACAAATATTCAAGGTTAAATGAGTAAAATAAAGATACTTACAATTTTGATACATTTTTCGTGACATATTATTCCAGACTTACGTCCATAAGGCATCGCGGAGTTATAATTTATTATAATAACTGCATATAATTGCAGTATAAATGCTCTTTAGATGGTGTGTATATTTTATTTTATGCTTATCAAGTATTAGTTCATTACTGCTATTCTGTCAGTTTGACATATCCTCTAGTGATGCTCTATGGTTACAGGTTGTTTATAACTGCATATAGTGAGATTTGGTAGTGTGGTGTGATCTTTATTATGTTATGGTATTACGATACATATCTTTGTTTTAACTCGATTCGAAAATGTTAATAAAGTTGCCTAGATAATGTTTGTGTTGTAGTTCTGTTTGTTCATTTAAAATTTCGTCAGAGCTTTCCTTCGAATCTGTATAAATTTCTATCTCTTCCAGGATGTTCATATGATAACCTTTTGGTGTGATATGTAATATTTTCATTGCGTCTGTAATTCGATCGGTATCGTGATTTTCCGTTTTCAAATGGTTAAAAAATCCTGAAAGATTTTTGTCGGAATTTCATGTTTGTTCTTTGTATCGAATTTCGAAATTTCTAGCCAGTTTGTCCTATATAAAATGTCTGACAATCCTTACAATTAATTTTATATATGCCTGGTAATTGGTATATTGGTATTTTTGCCTTAGTAGAATGGATTAAGGTTTTTATGCAATGTGCAGTTCTGTAGGCAAATCTGACTGTAGTCTTTTTTGCCTACAGAACTATTTCTTTGGGTACGGAACGGAACGTTCGTTAAGCGAGCGTTTCTGTATAATAGTTCAGCATACTCTTAAAGGAACCTAGTTGGTATACAGTCTGGGCCGAGAAACTTACTTTTGATTTAAGTTGTTTTAATACTACAGGGGTATCTATTTCTAAATTAGGCATGCTGGAATCCGTTCTTGATACGAACTCTGGAGTATTTGCTTCGTCTTTTCTAGTGTAGGAATTTCGGAAAGCTGTGTTAAGCAATTCTGCTTTAGCAGATCAGTCATCCGTAGCATTACCATTTCTACAGCGTAATGAAAGCATTGATTGTGTTTTTGCCGCTAGTACACTTTACATACAACCAGAATTTCTTAGGATTCTCTACCAAATTAAGTGACAGGGTTTCGTTGTGGTAATTATTGGAAGCTTCTCGCATTGGTTAGAGCTAAATTTCTAGTTTCTGTAAGAGATTGCCAGTCTTGGAGATTTTTTGTGCGTTTAAATATGGCATGCTGTTTTCTTTGCTTTTGTAGCAATGACCTAACCTGTTTTGTGTACCACGGCGGGTCAGTCCCCACTATTGTTAATTTGTTTGGTATTGTTAATTTGTTTGGTATGAATCTGTCAATGGCTGTCGATATTATTTCTTTGAATGTAAGCCACCTCTGATCTTCACCCACATTGGCAGTTTCGAAAGATTGGAAATTCTCACTCAGGAAAACGATAATCGAATTTTTATCTGTTGTTTTGAATAAAGCTACTCTTCTTTTAATTCTAGTGGATTTGGAAAGTCCATATTCAGACTCGCTAAGACAACTCTGTGTTCACTAAACACCACGCGCCCCTTCGTAAAAATTTCAGTTCAACCTATTTCCGGCTTTATGATAAAAAAACGACTTGAGGAAATTGATTAAAATTTCAGACTGAACAATACGAGGGATTTCTATAAAGTTTTCAAAGAAGAAATTACACGGTACATGTCGATGAGTCTCCATTTCAAAGATTCGACAGGCAAACTGGTTATCAACAAAAGATAAATATGAGTTACTTGATAAATACTTTAAGAACCTTCTAAATTGAGAGGAACCAATACAACGATTAACTTTCTGTAAGCCTCAAAAGGAAAAACTACCTTCAGTACCACCGTCACTGCATCAAATTGAGAAATATATTGGCCAGTAGAAGACCGACAGTGCACCAGCTTAAGACGGGACAGTTGCTGAGATGTGGAATCATCTATGAGGTTATTAACACATTGCAGTCGGGCCAAAGAGACTGCTGCAATCCCTCAGAAGTCGAACACTTTTGTGCCTTTTTTGCATGGCTCCTGACCAAAGTAAAACCTTTAACTGATATTTGTATCACTATTCTATATCTCAACATTACTCTCAAGTTTTTTGAAAGATATCACATATTTACAGAATCATTATATTTTGAGAATTAAAAGATTAAGAGGTAGAAAAAAGGTTTGTAATTGCAATAAATCAGAATTTATTACAAAATGAATGTACAAAACTCTTTTCATTGTGCAAAATTTGACTTTGTGTGATAAAGCTTGAAACAGTCAGGAAGATACAATCCTACGTTGCATTCTTCACACCACCATCTGGTCTCCCTTCTCACTCGTTTGCCAGTACTGAATGCGCCCTCCTCAGAGCAAACAATGCAGTATCTTGATGCATACTTCTTGCTTGTTATCGATAGGACATGAGTGGGGAAATACCTTGCTTTTAGTCACTTTGCTGTTGAACACTGATTTTCATCTTTGTCGAAAGCTTCACCTGGTTTCTCGAGTATTTATTTTCCCAGGTTATGCAAGTTGGTTCGTTTGTGAGAGACAGGCCGAAGTTTCTTGTACAGAATGTAAGAATTGACCACGCACATCATAAATATATGAAAAAATACCTTTTTTCCACCATTTATTTGTTCGTCATTGAAAATAATAGTAGGTGTCACTAGCTGATCTCCATGATCAACACCAGTTTTATTTTTATTATAATCAAGTATGACATCAAGCTTCCATTTTTCTATCATTCCAGCTTTGGATTTTGTCTTTGTAACGCTACTTGTCATATTACGTTTGGTAGAAAGGGCAAACACAATCCCTAGTATATTTCCAGTGAAGTGCTAGCACCGAATTTTTTCTCTTGAATACAATTTCACCTCTTCGTAGCTTATTCTGTTTGAATTCCTATGGTAGGCCTGCTCTGTTTCTCATTACTGTGCCTACAGCAGATGTGCCCTCATCAAACAATCTTTCAAATAACTAAACAGAAGTATACAACCGGTCCGTGTACAAAGTGTGACCCTTACGTAAATAACTGTTGCACAAACGTAGCACCACTGAATCTGCACTATTGTCATGATCACATGTGCCAGTGTACACTTCACAGTTCAAAACATATCCCGTTGCTGAATCACTTACAATGAAAAATTTTATACCGTACCTGCTCGGTTTGTTCTTGATATATACTCGAAATCTAATTCTCCCTCTCAATGGACATAAGCCTGCATCAACTGTGAGATTCTCGCCAGGGTAAAAACTGTTCTTGCTTTTCAGTACAAAGTTATCAAAGAAAGGTCGGATTTTGTGTGTAGGATTATGGTTTGATTGACGTCTTCGTACGTAATTATCATTGTTATTCACGTGAAGCATGAAGTAAATTGACCTAAATCTGTCTCTTTTCATGATTTTTGCAGGTAAAGAGGAATCTAGCATTAGCTTATTGCTTCAGTTGCCCGTAATATTTGGTTTGTGTACAAGGCACATGCGATTAATTATAGCAAAGAACTGAGACATCTCATGTAGCGCCACAGCAGTGCAACTGGCCCAAAACGACCTGGAAGTTACCTATTTTGCCGCCGTAATTTGGAAATTGTTGCTGCAGCATAGCGCTTTGTTTCTGACTTGTTTTTTATGAAATTAGCGTCAATAAAGACGCTCCATCAGTCAAATTCAGTACTTTTGGCGGTCAGAGGTGCCAAGACGTTACTTACGTCTTCAGTGGCGTATCCAGGATCGTGGTCTGCAGGGGGCTGAGACCAGTCACCGCAACAGGATGACGTAATTTAAAAGAAAAAAAAAAGAAAGTTGCTTTGGGACTCCTGCTGTTGTATTCTGCCTCTACCTCGCTGAATGGGAGCTTCACACTCTTTTAATACATCTGATGGCTCATTTTCGTTTTCAGAACATTCGTTGTTACCTTCAAAACAAATCATATGAGTCAGTGAAACTGCAGAGAATGCAATTGTGATCCCTAAACACAATGACTGACTATTATAATTACCATGAATTTCAGGAGAACTACTTTCAGCTTCAAACTCATCATCGTCAATTTCAGATCCAGATTCTTCGAGAAGACTTATAATTTCCTCTTCTCTCAAAGTGTCCCCCATTTTACAACAAACGTTTGCGATAAAGACAACTACGAAAGCACACTGCAAGAACGAATGCGCGGGAAATGTTTTCGCGTCATAGGGCTTAGAGGAGGCAGCAACACCATCTAGCGGTCGGCCGATGTACTACAAGAACGAAAAAAACAACTCTAGACGTCACTGCACAGATATAATGCGCCGAAACCTGAAATAAAAATCTCTGAGCGCCGACTGTTACGGCAAAAAATGCGCGCTTGTAGTTTCTACGGGCAGCGACCGGAATGTGTGAAAGATTGCTGGGAAGAAGAAAGCACACCGGATGATTGGAAACAAGTCATAATTCACCCATTACATAAGAATGGAGACAGAACAGACACCAACAACTACGGAGACATAATATCTGCTTCCAGTCACATATAAAATTATACCTAAAGCTCTGCTGAATAATACAGAAGCACAAGCAGAACACACTATTGGTAACTACCAAACGGGGTTCATAAAAAGTAGATCGTGCCCAGAGCAAATCTTTAACCTAAAAACAATTCGCAGGATCAGAACAATGAGGACCCTTAACAGAGTCGTTACATCCGTAGATAAACAGTATTCCTAACACCACAAGAAGTAGGTGTCGATAAAACCACCAAAAGGTTAGTCGAACAAACACACACAGATACAACCTCACAAGTTAAATTTCTTTGAGACGTTTCTGAACCTTTCAGAATTAACACGGGAGTTTGGCACAGCGATGGACTCTCGCCAATCTGGTGATAGAAAACGTAGTGAGAGAATGGGAAAGATAATTAAAGGAGAAAACATTGGAGGAATTCATCTAGGACAATGAAGGGGAAGATTTGAAGTGAAACGTCGCGCATTTGCTGACGGTATTGCATATTTTCCAAGGACAAAACAGTTGCGAACACAATAATAGAAACACTTCACAGAACTGCAGCCAAAACCGATTTAAAAATACCTTATGAGAAAATGGGATAAATTGAATATAAACACAACAGAAATATCTGCGAACGCAACATGGCAATATTAAGTGTTGGAAAGTGTAAGAATTTGGGAGAATGGATAAAATCAAATTGACACCGATATAATAAAATATCAGTATCGTGCCAGCAAAAAAAACTGATTAACAGTATCTAAACCACCGGAGGCACTGTACGGATCTGAATAACCAAAAAGGTAAAAACAGGAAACAAAGAAGAACTGGAAAAGAAAATAATCAGAAAACTTTTAGGACCACAGAAGAACAAAGATAACAACTGGATGAAGAGAAGAGATGAAGATTTGTACGGGAACATAGAGTCCGTTACAGACACAATAATGAAAATGCGATTAAAGTTTTACAGACACGTTTACAGAATGAATGACAATAGGTTGACGAAGAAACTTTTCAATTTCATTTCCAAATTGGAGAACACCGCAGGATGGTTGGAAGAGACAAAAAAGGTATTTGAGAAAACTTAACGTCGCAGAAGACACCATACAAACAGGGAAAATTTCAGACTATGGCTCAATTCTACAAAAGTTACCATCCAAAAACAAAAACTACAACCTAGGAGAGTGGTGTCAATTGGACAAAGGCAGGCCATCCGCATGAAGAAGTTCTGGGAAGATAAGAAGAAAAAGAATGTACCATAGTCTTGGGTCCTAAGCGGCCTGTAATTGGCCAAAATGTGTAATAAAAAAAAATTACGTAGCTACAGTAAGACGGGTGTTATAATGGCAATACGAATGGCGCTGGTCCGACTTAAACCAAAATCGACCTCACGATTCTAGCTGAAATAGGAACTGACCACCAGGAGCCACAAAATATGAGGGCCGTCCCGAAAGTAACGCGACGATGGACGTAACATGGTGAGGCCTCTCAGATTATACACTTCCTCTACAGTCTACACAGTGGCACTATTCAACATAGTCTTCATTAAAAGCGTTACATTTCCGACTTCATTGAATCAAACACTCGTACCCTCTTCGGAAAAATTCAGGTTTGCACTGTCGAACAAGTTGCTTCAGCGTCACTTTCACCTGTGTTCTGGAAGTGTCATCCTTTAAGACATTCCTTGGGCCAAACAAAGAGAGCTCAGGAGGTGCCAAATCCGGACTTTGCGGCGGGTCAGGGACGACTGACCAGCCCAATTTGCCAGTTTCCTGACTTGTTGCCAAAGAAGTGTGAGGATTCGCATTGTCGTCATGAATTTGGTTAATTTCCAAATTCTTGTTCGGTCTCTTCGTCCTTACGACTTCTCGAGGCTTCCTGAGTATTGTAGTGTAGCTCTTGCTGTCCATGGTACAGCCTTGTTCCAGAAAATCAACGAGAATGACTCCCTTGTCATCACAAAAAACTGTCAGCATGAGTTTCTTTGCAGATCGATGGCTTTTGAACTTTTTAGATCTTGGAGAAAAGGTACAATGTCGCTGCGATGGACTCATTCTTTCTTTCCGTATTATATGCATATATTCATGTTTTATTCTCTGAGACCAGGAGAGAAAAGTGTCTTCGCTAGCTTCGAATGCTTCCAGCAGTTCGGAGCAAACTTTCACCCGTGTGTCCTGCAAATCACTCGGCACACACTTCCGGATACCTTAAGTCTCTCGCCATCTCATTTGCGGCTTTGTGTCCACAGTCTAGTTGTGCAGTAAGCTCACGAACTGTGATTCGTCTGAACGCACGAATCAGTTCATTCGGTCGTTGGCGATTCACGTCAATGGTCACACTGTGTGAATGGTCTTCAGTGCTGGTTTCTACTTCTTTAAGCTTCTTCATCCATCTCTGCACGTTTCTCTTGTCAATCGTACTGCCTCCGTAGCAGCATCCAATGGGTGTCAAGCAATGCCGCCCCATTCCTTTGTGTCAAGAATTCGATGACTGCGCCACGTTTCAGCTTCGAATCCATTTCCTACGAAAGTTTGTGAAGCTTAAGAGACTTAACTGCGGGGTCATCAGTCCCTAAACTTACAAACTTCTTATGAACTGACGCAAACATCCATCCCCGAGGGGGGATTCGAACCCCCCACAGTAGCGGCCATGCAGACTGTGACTGGCGCGCTGCAGATCGCTCGACCACTGCGGACGGCTCCTACGAAATAATAAATTATTGGAGTATCCAGGAAGATCACCTCTACTAACACGTGAAATTTGAGCTACAAGGTGCATCTGAAAAGTTCGGAGAATGGTCGCAGGAAATAGAGGCAACAAGAGTTACAAACAAAATACCTCCACTGGCCTTTAAAGTATACGCCATTGGCTACTATATATTTCTGAAATCGGTTGTACAGCTGTTGGAAACTGTCAGCAAACCGTTGTTGGATCTCCGCAACAACTCTAACGCACAGTTTTTTACTCACTTCTTCAGCACCATTCAACCATTCACTTGCAGTAACATCTCATGGGTCTTTATCACAACGTTATGGCAAATTTAGAAAACAAAACTTGATGTAATCCCGTTGCTCCACTTGGAAACGACACGATTCTCACACACATTCTGTTAGCTGGGTCGCAGCCTCTACCCCCGCTACACAGCAGTGCTTTGCACAATAGGAGGCCCTTGTTGACATGGTTCTCAATGTATATGTGCGGGCACCTCATCCTCACCAGCGTGGTACGCAAAATATGGGAGCATTCACCTAACCTTTCAGACGCACCTTGTACATACAACAATACATAAACAATTTACGTCCAGCGATGCATTGCTTTCGCAGCGGCCCTCCTAACGATTCTGCACTCGACGTTTTCAAACAAAATTATTACATAGGTAGAAAAGTTAAAAGTTTACACATTTATTTATAAGCAACAGAGGTGATAAATAATTATCGTTTCTGTGAATGGACATCTAAATACACCCCTGGCCATTAAAGATGACGACGTGCTATAGACGCGAAATTTAACAGACAGGAAGAAGATGCTGTGATATACAAATGATTAGCTTTTCAGAGCATTCGCACAAGATTGCCGCCGGTGGCGATAATTACAACGTGCTGACATGAGGAAAGTTTCCAACCGATTTTTCATACACAAACAGTAGTTGACGTGCGTTGCCTGGTGGAACGTTGTTCTGATGTTTCGTGTAAGGACGAGAAATGCGTACCATCACGTCGGATTCTAGCCCATCGCGATTGCGGTTTATCGTGTCGCGACATTGCTTCTCGCGTTGGTCGCGATCCAATGTTAGCAGCTTATGGAATCGGTGGGTACAGGAGGGCAATACGGAACGTCGTGCTGGATCCCAACGGCCTCGTATCACTAGCAGTCGAGATGACAGGCATTTTATCCGCATTGCTTGAACGCATCGTGCAGCCACGTCTCGATGCCTGAGTCAACATATGGGGACGTCGGCAAGACAACAACCATCTGCACGAACAGTTCGACGACGTTTGCAGCAGCATGGACTATCAGCTCGGAGACCATGGCTGCGGTTACCCTTGACGCTGCATCACAGACAGGAGCGCCTGCGATAGTGTACGAACGACAAACCTGGGTGCACGAATGGTAAAACGTCATTTTTTCCGATGAATCCAGGTTCTGTTTACAGCACCATGATGGTCGCATCCGTGTTTGGCGACATCGCGGTGAACGCACATTGGAAGCGTGTATTCGTCATCGCCATACGGACGTATCACTCGACGTGATGGTATGGGGTGCCATTGGTTACACCTTTCGGTCACGTCTTGTTCTTATCGACGGCACTTTGAACAGTGGCCGTTACATTTCAGATGCGTTACGACCCCTGGCTCTACCCTTCATTTGATTCCTGCGAAACCCTTCATTTCAGCTGGATAATGCCCGACCGCATGTTGAAGGTCTTCTACGGACCTTTCTGGATACGGAAAATGTTCTAGTGCTGCACTGGTCAGCACATTCTCCAGATCTTTCACCAATGGAAAACATCTGGTCAAAGGTGGCGGAGCAACTGGCTCGTCACAGTACGCCAGTCACTACTCTTGATGAACTGTGGTATCGTGTTGAAGCTGCATGGGCATCTGTACCTGTACACCCCATCCAAGTTCTGGTTGACTCAATTTCCAGGCATATCAAGGCCGTTATTACGGCCAGAGTTGGTTGTTCTATGTACCGATTTCTCAGGATCTATGAACCCAAATTGCGTGAAAATGTATTGACATGTCAGTTCTAATATAATATATTTGTCTAATAAATGCCCGTTTATCATCCGTATTTCTTCTTGGTGTAGCTATTTTAATGGCCAGTAGTGTACTTGGAAGGAGTCATATCACTTATCATAGTTTAATAGTGCAGTCACGCGAGCTGGGAGGCAATATATGTTGATAACTGACAACGTGTATGCGCATTTCAAAGCTGATTCCATAGATATTTCCATCACAAACTTACATTCAGTTGCTCGTTAGTGGCACCCACATAGACAATCAAGCGAAAACAATTCTATGACAAGTAGTGACGTTGAAATACAGCTATGGCATAGTACTTAGTTTCAATGCTTTAGCACCAACGGGTGAAATAAGCCGCTTTATTAAAAAGCTTGTTTCTTGATTTGACCAGATGTGGAAGAGTAATCAGGTCTTTAGCCCTCTGTGGTACGTTAAAACGCTAAGCACGGCCACTGTGAATGAGCAATAAGCTCATTTGGTTGCCGGTGTCGCGTTTTTATACGTTATTTCCGTCACACTGACCGGCAAGCACAACAAATATGACGTCTGTTTGAATCGGTCGTTTTTGAAACACAACCAGAAAGACCTAATAATTTTCACCGCTTCGATTATATGAAAATCAAGTTTCGATCCCATTTATTTTATTCAGATGGAGAATTTTGTGTAGGTTTTAGGAGATTTGGCAAAAGTGTGAATATAAATTAAGTTAAAAGTTGAGCAGTAAGACGAAGGTGTGCATTCTATTTTTTTTTTCTTTTTGCTTTATAAATAGCAACATATTGTTTATAGCTCCACGAGTCTATAGAAACCCTATTTGTTCGACAAGTTAGTGTCGTACAGCGCGACATCAGCGTAGGGAAACAGAGACAGTGAAACACTGCGCAAAATATGTTCCAATGTTTGCAAATATATGAGATTTAACTACTGCAGTTATCAGTGCCCAAGCTTACACACTACTTAAACAAACATAAGGACTACACACACACCTATACCCAAGGTAAGACTCCAACCTCCGATAGGAAACATCCGCGCGCTGGGTAGCAAGGCACCTCAGAGCGCTCAGTCATTCCACCATAGCTCCTCGCCGCAACGTAGATAAGGAACCTAGGTACTACACCAGCTAAACAAAGGTAAGAAAATTTGTTGTAAAGCAGTGAGGAAAATGAAACAATGCAGTATGAAACGAAACTTTAAACAAAAAATGTATGAAACTTCCTGGCAGATTAAAATTGTGTGCCGGAACCGGGACTCGAACCTGGGACCTTTGCCTTTCGCGGGCAAGCGCTCTACCGACTGAGCTATCCTGACACGACTCACGATGCCGCCTCACAACTTTACTTCCGCCAGTACCTCGCCTCCAATTTCCTACTGGCGGAAGTAAAGTTGTGAGGTGGCATCGTGAGTCGTGTCAGGATAGCTCAGTCGGTAGAGCGCTTGCCCGCGAAAGGCAAAGATCCCAGGTTTGAGTCCCGGTTCCGGCACACAATTTTAATCTGCCAGGAAGTTTCATATCAGCCCATACTCCGCTGCAGAGTGAAAGTTTCATTCTAAAAATTAAAAAAAAAAAAAAAAAAAAAAAAAAAAAAAAAAAAAAAAAAAATTATAATATTTGAGAGAACGCAGGCTAACTAAATTGTATTTGATTCATTTTTCTTTCATGTAACTTTCATCGGTTAAGTAAAAAACATTGATTTTAAATATAAAACTTTACTGAAAGAAGGACCGTAGTCCACTACAGCTGTAATTTAATGGAATCTTCTAGACTACTACAAGACCGGTTTCGCAACGACTAAAAGTTGCATCTTCTGGTGTATTACATAAAATCCCTTAACAGTTATTATATATAAGTTACATTAAGTCTGATTTCACTAAAAATGCCCAATAAAACATAACCGTGAACTGGTTTACATTGTATTATAAATAGCTAATTTAATGGTCGTTCATGACTGCTATTTCAGGAATTGTTTTTCGGTTAACAAGGCATACTGCATACCGCGTCGTAGCCTAATGGTCATATAGATTGACAGATTAAAGAATTGCGTGCCTGCTGGTACTTGTTAATGATTCTACAAAAAAAAAACGAATCAATTTAGGGCTCTGTCATACAACTACTCTGACCTGTGAAACTGTACGAAACCACTAAACTTAAAATTTCATCACCCAAGTGTATAGCAGAGCGGAAGCCATGCGTATCAAACATGTACTTGGTATTTCCATACTGAATATAAATGAAAACCACTGGCCCTATAATAAAAAATCAGTTGTTACTAAACTAAAAGGTTACAACGGATAAAATTACCCGTCACTGTTAGTACCGCAAGATTTTTTGATACGATGTTGACATGTGCCAGCCGCGCTGGCCGATGGGACTGCGGCGCGCCAGTCACGGTCTGTACGGCCACTATAGTCGGTGGTTCGAATCCCCCCCCCCCGGGCATGGATATTTGTGTCGTCCTTAGTGTAAGCTAGTTCATAAGTAGTTTGTAAGTTTAGGGACTGATGACCCCGTAGTTAAGTTCCATAAGGTATACAAACATTTGAACATTTTTGTTGACATGATGTCAGATGGTAAGGACATATTTACTTACTGATTGTCAGGGGTATTTTTGCGCCATAATCCTGTTGTTGATAGAAATGCGAAGGGTGTCCTAGGACACGAAACTGTGAAGTCTTAAGCCCGGCTGTAAGTACAGTGGCGGTCCCGCTGAATAGAGGCCGTGTAAGTGAAGCAGTCTGAGGGCGCTAAACGTGGCTGCTGAATACGCTGACGACGTGGACCACTAGGTCTTGTTTTCCCTATTGCATAGTATATACTGGTGTGATAGCTAAATACGCCTTAACTTGTAAATTGCCTTTTCTGCGGTCCTAACACTGACGGATAATTTTATCCGTCTTAAGATTTTTATTGTAGGGCCAGTGGTCTTCACTTCTGTTCAATCTGGAAAGACCAAGTGCAGGTATGATGCGCATGGCTTTCCCTCTGCCGTAAACTTGTGTGATGAAATTTTAAGGTTAGTGGTTTCGTACAGTTTGTGACGTACCCTCTTATCTTAATTCTTTCGTTCTTGTTTGTACTTTACAGTTTAACCTTTTTTTTTCTCTTACCACTGGGTGGGCCTACCCAAGCGCTGTTCAACTGACAGCAACGGCTTCCATACACAGTATGAAATGTTGTTGGTAAGTTCGCGGAGGCTTTATCCTGAGCATGGATCTATACTGGTTCACACTTATTTCGGTCTATGTTCACATGGACATACCGGCTTGATTAAACTTGACAAATCAAAATGGCGCGCAACGGATAACGCATTTTTTTGTTGAGAATTAACGGAACCAGTACACATCCACCTCAAGAAAGGATACGTCTAGTTTTAAACCCCAGGGTAAGTTCGAACAAATACCAATTTCAATTCTCATAATGATTGTGAGATCCCTTTTATTTCCCGTCCAAAATGGGGAGCATTGAAGGAGAAGCTGAGGGGTAAATCAGTTATTCTAACACAAAATTTAATCATAAATGGTTTATTTTTTTAGACAATTTGCTATAAATATTGCTCAACTGGCCGCCTACTGCTTTTAACTACTCTGTACACTATTCAATGTCACACATGGTGGGTGAGGAGGGGGGTAGGAAATCTGCACACAAACGGACATAAAACATGCACATCACTCACTGCATGATTAGCGCAAAGCTCTATACATTTACTGCTCAAACTAATCCTGCTGGTCGAACAGTAAGTGGGCTTGTGGACGCAATATACAGAACAAAATTTACGATTACTTTAAATTTACCTAAAGACATTTTAACAAATCAAATTCCACTTCCCCACTTGTGACTTTAATTATCTCTTGTGCCGCGTTTCTTAAGACATTCTGGAGAATTTTGCGCAGCAAGCAGCACCAGCGTCCGTACCTCTCGATGGTCTCCTTCCAACTCCCCTAAGGATGGCTTCCCTCTACCTCAACCGTCCGCCAATTCGAACCACGCCAAGAAGACGCGCCCTGATTGGCGGAGGCAGGTGCAGCCGACTGCTCACCCTCCTTTTACTTGTTCCTACCATCGACCAGCAGCAAAGCTTGTTAACCTCTTTGCACCACTAGCTGCCTACACAAAAAGCGAAAAACTCACAAACTACCACCACTATCATGCTAAAGTACCCCTACTGGTTCAACTATGCTCAACCACTCCTTCGCTCACACTGTGATGGGAAGCATGGGAGTGTGACATGAATAAAAAGAAAAGAAAATATTTAAAAAAACACACAAACTCGCCATCTCTGCTTCTACTTCTTTGCCCTCGCCAGTCGGCCATGAAACCACATGATAATGCTGAAGTTAAATCGATTTATATTGAAAATAGCAAACATTACTAATATAAGTGAGGAAAACATGAGCAAGGTAGGAGAAATTGGCAGAATCGATTAGGTGGGGCAATGAGGCGGTATGACAGTAACGTCTCAAGTTTCACGGGTCAGAATAGTTTGTAGGATAATTAACAAGTACCAGCAGGCACGGAATTCTTTAACCTGTCAGTCTATGTGGGCATTAGGTGTCGAAGCGCTATCCTGTATGCCTTGCTAACCGGAAAACAAGTCCCGAAATAGCAGTCACGGACGTCCATTAAATTAGCTATTTTTTAATATAGTGTAAACCAGTTCACTAAGACTCAAGTTTACTTTTCATTGGTCATTTTTAATGTAGTTAGACTTAATGTAACGTTTATGTAATAATTGATAAGGGACTTTATGGAGCCGGCCGCGGTGGCCTAGGGGACTGAGGCGCTCCAGTCACGGACTGCACGGCCACTACGGTCGGGATTCGAATCCCCCCTGGGGCATGGATATTTGTGCCGTCCTTAGTCGTAGCTAGTTCATAAGTAGTTTGTAAGTTTAGGGACTGATGACCCCGTAGTTAAGTCCCATAAGCTTTACAAACATTTGAACATTTTGAACGAACATTTGAACATTTTATTTGACTTTATGGAATACACCAGAAGATGCAACTTATAGTCGTAGCGAAACCGGTCTTGTAGTAGTCTGAAAGACTCCACTAAATTACAGATGTAGTGGACTACGGTTTTTCTTTCAGTAAACTTGAAACATGTCTGTACAAATTCAATAATATTGTTTCGTCTGTCTTGTATCGATATTTGTATGTAAAATGTTATATGAACTTCTTTGAGTAACTACATCTATGATTTACTCTGTTTTGTAACATCTCTGTGAAAGACTATGTATGTGAGTAGGAGCTGAACAGAAAGAGAGAGTCGGTGTGTAGCTCTGGTATTGAACGGACGTACTTTGATTCGTTTATGAGGCAGCAAGTCTTGTACAAGCTGATGGAATAATTTTGAAATCTGATTTTCACTGACAAAGTTCTGTCTTTATAAGATTTTGTATCATTCATATATGTATCAGTCTGAGAAGATTTTTGTTGTTCTCCAATCATAAGGTAATGTAATCACAATTGTTAATAATAATTAAGAAAGTTAAACTTCTTTACCCGTTTCACTTTCGTAGTTAGAAAGCTAACCCTCTTCCTTTCATTGAAAGTTATTGACTATTAAAATCAAAGCATAATATTGACTAAGCTGAATTTGATTAATATATTTATTTATTGGTGTAAGGTTTAATAATAACAGTGATTGTTGTGCAATACTGCACAG
The DNA here is from genome assembly GCA_026315105.1 of Locusta migratoria. Lineage (NCBI taxonomy): Eukaryota > Metazoa > Arthropoda > Insecta > Orthoptera > Acrididae > Locusta > Locusta migratoria. Next base: position 519,238,710 of record CM048747.1, read on the forward strand.
ATGAACAAGATACTAAGTTTCTGCAATCAGTCAGTTAGCGAAATAAATTCTTGCAGTTGCATTATTAGAAAGTGGCTTGTGTTTTTCTATATTTCTCTCGCAGTCAAATTTATACTGTAGTTAGAGCCTTATGCAGACTACTTATTATTCTTTCTGTGTTCAAAATACCCGTTGCGCTTTCAATCAGTTTAAACCCACTAAACTTAGAAACTACTTATGAACTAGCTAATACTAAGGACGGCACAAATATCCATGCTCGAGGGGGGATTCGAACCCTCGACCGTAGTGGCCGTACAGGCTAAAATTTGAAGCATTTGAAATAATTGTTGTATGTAGATTGTTCAGAAATTCTGGTCTATCAGGTCGTTACGTGACAAAGAAACGGCAACAGTTGTGCCTGGTGATAACGAAACCAGGCTCGAGCGACGTGTAAACAAGAGTGCCAGCCAGCTAAGCGTTTTCCCGAGGTTGTAAGGCTGCTCCCGCCCACTGGTCGCTATCTTAGCGCCACACGCACTCTTATCAGGCAAACAGCGACGTCTCCAAGGCGCAGCAAGCGACCTCTAAAGCGCCAGATAAAGCACACTCGCAAGACGAATGTCGGGTCCCACGTGCTAGGGGGGGAGAAATTTAGACGGATGTGGCTCATGTATCCTTGCTGCGGCATCGTACTCCCTGAGCGACCATGTGTTACCCAACGAGAAAACGAATGTTACACCTTCATCACTCCATGGCCCAGTACAGCAACAGTATTTTCAATTCAAGGAATGTAAAACGTGTCTGTCGCAGTTATTCAAAAATAGCGCGATTCAATCCCGTGCCGCATCTTTGGACTTCGTTGTCTTTACACTGCGGAAGCTACAATAGTCAAGATAAAAATCATCTAAAACGATGGCGCTAAAGCGGCTGGCTGTTTACGTCCATTTGTTAACCCTTTAATTCACAGTGTAGTTGTTCAGATACGTGCCTTATTTTTTCCATTATCTCTCAAACTGATCGACATTTTACAACAAATTGCTTGTGTACATAGTGTTACATATGTTAGTAGCTCATCCTAGAAATTATAAATTGCAGAATGCTACTGAATCATTTCAACAGCTAGCTGCATTGAGTTAATCCTAACACTTCCGTTTGTTTACCTTAGTATTCCTCCTTTTCCATGTAAAAGTAGTCAATCAATACTACTGTTGCATTATCAGTTACTTTCTAGAAAGATGAGAGACATAATATGACATTTACTACATCGAGTACAGCATGGAAGCACTATTTAGCTGACCAGCTATTAACTTTTTGTTGCTAGTTGTGCATATTAATTTTAAGGATTTTTTTTCAATATTTTTCTGAGTATACATGCACCATACATTTAATCGCCGCGGTGGAGTAGCCGAGCGGTCTAAAGCGTCTCGCTGCGGAGCGCGCGGTTGCTCGCCGTGGAGGTTCGAGTCCTCCCTGGGGCATGGGTGTGTGTGTTTGTCCTTAGGTTGGTTTACCTAGGTTTAAGTAGTTTGTAAGCTACGGACTAATGACCACGCAGTTTGGTCCGATAGATTTACAAACATTTGAACATTTAATCGTCATAGTTTTTATAGCTTCAAATAAAAAGTCATGCATTAAAGGTTTAAAAGATTTCAAACTGCGAAAACCTCATTGGTCATGATTGAATATAGTGGGATTTAGACGAATATCCACGTCGCGATACAGCAATTATTGTTCTGCCACGCGTTTATACTCACCAGCTTACCTCACACCGTGCCCCAGCATGCTATGGTCGTTTTAATGATAATGACGTTCCGATTATTGGCCCAGATCCCACTAATTTAAATCATTTTAATCGTGACCAATGCGGCTTTTATTTTAACAAACTGATATAAGCTATACCCGCTTAAATGCTGGCTCCGTGCTGATAAGCGCAGAGATTTTCATACACTCTGTTTCCTCTACTCTCTTATCAACGTACACTGTCCCTCATATCTTTCCTCGACCTTAACACTCTTATCTGATCAACATAAAAGAATTACTCGTTCCTGTCAGAGCAAAAGCCTTTCTGTCCCTATCCATCACTCAGCCGGTTTCTCAAAATCCTTTTCAGTAGCAGGAACCAGGCTCTCGAACAATCTACCTCAGTATATCAGAGAACTGAATAACACTGCCAGCTTCAAACGACAGTTAATGGGTTATCTACTAAAGCAATAATGACGCCAGTCTTTATTACCCTACGGTCCAGGTACGTCACATCCATTCCTCCTCTCAGATATTCTTCAACTGCCATTGCTCTCGCCAGGTACAGCTTCTGTCAGAATTCGCCATGCGTTAACCAGTCTCGATATATTCAAAAGTAAATATTGTATCTGCTAATATAAATGTCGTTACTTCTATTATTACACCAGCAGCAGCAGCAGAAGGTGTCTCAGTGGTACTGTTAGTATTAATCCTATTTAGAGTTAAGTTATTACATATGTAGAGTTAAGTTATTGCCTTTTATTTACATCCTTTTACATGTAATCAACCTGTATAAATAATGTTATTAACTGTTCATCTGTAAAAATCATTATTATGTTATAGGTAACTCACATGTAAAGAAATACTGTATGTGTAAAACCCTGGTTCGATGTAAGAGAGGGCCTGATGGCCCTAATCTGATCAGGCTAAATAAATAAATAAATAAATTATTTTAGATGATTTAAACTTGACAAATACAACCTCCGAAGTTTTAAGTTACTTCAATCTGTACATACGCCACGAATGACATATTGTCAGATTCACTCGTTGTCTAAGATATCGTACATTATAAATATCGCGTAGTAAAAGCCTAGTGCCGTAAGACTGTAGGCAGACTGTAGGAGCGTAGATTATGTTTTCTTCTGCAGGGGGGGGGGGGGGGGGGACGGGCCTTCAGCTCTTACGTACGAGAAATTCATTGCGATCAGAATCCAGAATGTATACAGCTGAAGTGTGGTTTAAAAGTGGAACACGGGTTTCACTGTGAACGACTAAAGGCGCGTTCACATGAGTCAAGTTTACTTGAACGCTGAGGTGTGCATCTCCCTCCCTCTTGGCCAAAGACTCACCCCTCCCCCCCCAGCCGCGATCAACCCCCTCCCCACATCCGATTTATTAGGATCCGTTCGACCTCACACGGGAATCCGAAATGGCGAGTGTAAGAGGGCATGAACGATAGGGGCGCTGCAGCCATAGCGTGCGACTTGTGGGAATTTGAGACGGCCAGGAGGCGAGCACGGGTGGCCAAGTGGTTAAGGCGACCGCTGGCCCAAAGCGGGAGACCCGGGTTCGATTCCCGGTCATGTCCGAAACAACAGACACCACACCAAAATAATAGGTGTTACAAATACAAGAGATAGAACATCAAATCATCACTGTGTCAGATTTCTTTATGCGGAAATGAACTTTCATTAGCAGTTTCTCAAATTTTTCTTCCGATATTCTCAAATGGATTCGATAGCCTTCCCTGTCCTCTAACGCTAGTTCCCTTAACAAAGCCTCCTAGTCCTCCCTCTGGCATCGGTGTATGTGTTGTCCTCAGGTTTGTTTATCTTAGTTTAAGTAGTTTGTAAGCTAGGGACTAATAACGAAGCAGTTGAGTCCCACAGATTTAAAAACATTTGAACATTCGAAAGCCTCCAAAGCTCCCAGTTCGTTTCTTCTTAATATCCACTAACGAACTGAAAACGACGCTATCGTCCTTTACTTAATAGCATAACAGAGTATGCACCACTTCGCAAACCATTTTTACTGAATTGATCGATTTCATTTGAATCGTGTGAACGAAGACTGGTTCAAGACGCTTTCAGCTTTTGTTGATCAAGTAAACTCATTCAACTAAACTTGACTGGTGTGAACACACCTTAAGAGAAACACACACAAACGCCTACGTCGCTATCAGGTTTCTTCCATGTCGGTCATCGTAGGGAACGCCGGTATTACACTATCCAGTTTATTGGACGAAGTGGATTTGCCCAGTATATTGGACTTGGGGTAATAGGGCACTTTTGTCAAAAGTCGCCTTTCGAATGATTTCTTTGATGAAATCCAGCGCCTCACTTGACATTTTATCGAAGGAAACGTTCGTCTTCTGGTTCCTGCAATGAGAAATGGAACTACTTGGAGCGCTAGCGTCTATAGCGGTAAACATGGCTCATGGCTGCAAAGTGAGACATGGTCTGTATTGTTAGAAATGCACGAAGCACTAAAGCGTTACATAACTTGTGACACCAGGAGTATGGTGCAAGAAATGGATCACGTGTTGATTGACAGGTGGGATAAATTCTTGCCACAGCCGATCACCTCTGCCTCTGGATTTACCTAGCAGGCATAGAGGAGCAAGATACAATATAGATCTAAAAAAAAGTTTTTTGGGGTTATCTATTGTTGTATTTTTGTACTCTAGATGCCGCAAGGTATACAGGGTGAAAAGTATTTTAAGCGTCAAACTCAGGGAGGTCATCCTACTGTCAAAGTGCTTCAGTACGCGGACGACGTTTGTATATACGCCCACTCGTCGTGCTTTTGGGTGACACACTTATGGCTTACTACTGCATGTGAAAAACTGGCTGAATGGGAGTTAGAACACGGGCTCACGCTGTCGCCCGAAAAATCTACTGTGGTGATATTCACGAGAAAACAACAGAAGTATTTCTCTCCAGACCTTCAGCTCGGTCCATACAAACTGCCTGTTCGGTCATATGCTAAGTTCCTTGGTGTTTACTTCGACAGCAAACTGACGTGGACGCGCCATGTTGAATACCTCTTGGACAAAGTGGACACTACTGCAAATATCCTGCGTATGCTTGCCAGAGTTTGGTGGGGAGCCGATCCAACGGTACTCCTGATTCTATATAAGGTCTTGATCCGCTCCGTTTTGGATTATGGCAGTATCGTCTACACTACTGCAGCGCAATCGACCCTGCGCAAACTTGAAGTCCTCCAGTACAGAATGCTTCGTCTTGTTCTCGGAGCTATGAAGTCAACACCCACCAACGCCTTGCTCGTGGAAGGTCTGAAATGCCGTTAACTATACGTCGACAGATGCTGTCCGATATTTTCCTCCTCAGTCGAGCGTCAATATGTGATAGTGCCTCTCTCAAAACGGTGCACCAATTTTGGAGCCTTACACAAATGCATCACAGAAGAGGCATGACCCGAGTTCCTTTACCGGTTCGCAGCTATGAGAAATGGATACATCTCTTCCCACTCATCATACAGGACACCAAACTTCCTTGCTTCCGTTATTCGTATCATCTGTTTTTCAACCCAGTCCCGGTGACACGCTTGCCATCCGACTACACAACGGGAACCAACATCACTCTCGACGTGGAACAGTTTCTTCTCCGCAACTGGCCACAGCATGCTCACATCTATACTGACGGCTCTAAAACTGAAGCAGGGGTGGATACGCCTTCTTTTGCCTCTCCAACGGCACCTACCAAATGTTTGCGCTTCCGCCTGCGTCATCTATTTACACGCCAGAGTTACTGGCCATCAGGGAGGCCATTTATTACGGCACACAGACATTTGACTCTATATTGATCCTCACGGACTCTCAAAGCGTGCTGAAAAAATTACAACATCCGACGTTTGACAAACAAACGAATAGATATATATTGGACGTCTTGGAGGCCATATCAAATGCACAGACAGTGGACATAGACATCCACTTACTTTGGATTAAAGGACATGAAGGTATACCCCATAACGAAACAGAAGACCGCCTTGCCAAGAGAAGTATTACGGAAGGACAACACTGCCCCACGCCGATTCCATATACAGACTTCCGAACGACGATTCGAAAAGCTGCCTATCGCACTTGGGACCACGAATGGCACCTCTCTCAAGCGTTTATGGGAGGACACCTGGCAGCTATACAACCAAATGTCTCCTCACGACCATGGTTTTCATCGATGACGCTTAGTAGACGTCATGCAACGTCCATCATTCGGATGAGACTGGGACATGGATGTTACCCTGCCCACCTACACCGTTTGAAAATCATCGCTTCTTGGCATTGCGACAAAGATGCAACGGAAGTGGCGGATCTCAACCACATCATACTGGCATGCACCGAGTACACGGCCGCACAAAGTGTATTCTACCGCACGCTGGTTGCGAGGGGTTACCCCCTCCCCACAAGTGTCACTGTCCTCCTTCATGGATTCGACAAGTTGAAGTACAGTTTACTGACGAACTACCTCAAAGTCACCGGCACACAGCTGTAATTTTAGAGCTAGTGTGTCTAACTTGAACATGCACAGCGTGAAACTGCATAAGTAATTTTATATTATATTTTGACTTATTTGTCTTTTCACCTCTCATATGGTCATATGCTGTTTGCACTTTCGTTGTATTATATGTCACTCGTACTTTTAAATATGTATTGTTTTATGTCTTGTACATATGATTTTTCTCCTTTTATTCTAAGGCTGTATGATGTGAGATACTTATTAATATTGTGCTATACATTGTAAGAATCTCAATTCTATTGTAATGTTGTCACTGTAATAACCGCTGGCTGTATGGTCACTGTAACCAAAAGCCATAATAAAGAATAATAATAATAATAATAATAAAACCTCAGGGAGGTTGTAGGGAACACCATAACAAATATTTTTCCTAATGTCAGTTTTTCCTCTGAGGAGTATTTAAACCGATGGAGGCCGTATTAAATGGCAGACACTATTGCAATTTTCTCGCCAGAGCATTGCCAGAATTGCTGGAACACATCCCGCTCCCTGCAAGACAACACACCTGGTTGCAACATGACGGGGCGCCGGCACATTTCATTCGTCGTGTGCGTCGATTCCTGGACCGACGGTTCCCAGAAACGTGGATTGGCAGAGGTGGTCCTGTACCGTGGCCTGCTCGATCTCCAGATATGTCTCCCTCTGGACTTTTTTGTGTAGGGACAGATACGCAACCTTGTTTACGCAACTCCTGTTGCATCAGAAGAGGATCAGGTTGCGCGGGTAGTAGCAGCAGCAGGAACAGTTCAGGATACTCATGGGGTTTTGCCTGTGTCAGACAGAACATTAACCGACGGTGAAACATTTGTTTACGTGTCAATGGAGGCATTTTGAAAATCTACTGTAATTGAAATTGGGTTGTCTGAATGTATTGTCTCCTGGTAATAAAAAAATGGAAAAGTGTTTGTTGGTTTAATTAATTTGCCGTCAAAAAAATCTTCCCCTATCGGTTTAAATACTCCTCATAGGAGAAAATTACATTAGGGAAAAATATTTGTTTTGATGTTCCATAGAACATCCCAGAGTTTGTCGGTTTAAATACTTTTCACCCTGTAGAGTGCTAAATCTCGTACAATTTTGTAGTTGATGAAACACACTGATTTCAGTATAAATAAAGAAAATAATTAATAATAGCAGTATAGAGTATTAAACATTTGTTTACATACTAATGTTTCTCCTACAGTGCTTCATAAGCACTTTCACCCATGTTTGTATTAGTTTCGTCTATGTACTGCATAGTATTCGAGTGCTTTATTGTAAAATAGAGCGACTAGACTAGCAGGAGGTGAGAATGGTACGCAAAATAACTCACCGTCAACTGGCGTGCGCAGTATGGACGTGGATGCAGCTTTCTCCTGTGGCAAGAAATCGTTGCGTTCCGGTATATCTGTCCTATGCGGATGTAGCTTTTTTTTTTTTTTTTTTTTTTTTTTTAAAAAAGATCTATCGGACGAAACTGCGTGGTGATCAGTCCGTAACTTACAAACTACTTACACCTAGGTAAAATAACCTAAGGTCAAACATACACACCCATGCCCCAGGGAGGACTCGAACCTCCACGGCGAGCAACCGCGCGTTCCGCAGCGAGACGCTTTAGACCGCTCGGCTACTCCACCGCGGCGATGTAGCGTTTGTGACGCAGAATTTTTTGCTTTGCTGTATGAGAAACCACTTTCTTAACAACATATTGAAATGTACTCTCGTCTATTGTGACGTAATATTCATATGACTTCACGTCTTCGTTGCCGTTTGCTGCATGCTTTTATTATCGAGGGATTCATCACGTTGTTTGTATTTTTTTGTCGGTCACGCAGCTGCAGAACATAAGCTGTTTCCGACATTCTAAAGAAACTTTGATCAAATATTGGACGACAGTAAAATACCCCCCCCCCCCCCCTTTGGTGTCACGTCAAAGATATTTCTGAAGGAAATAGGAGTAAAGTTTCATTCACAGATATACATTAAGTACACTGGTAGCGCCGTATGCAGTATCATTAGTGGGTTGCAACATGCCGCCAGATTACCACTCTAAGGCGCGTGTAACCAACTTCTGGTGCCGTATTTGGATGAAAGTCGTAATGAATAGGAATAAAGCGTTATAAACACGACATTTTAAGAGTAGTGGTCAGTACATGCATCGTGTTTGGCTACAATTTTTCGTTCTATACAGAATCTTTTTCACAATGTATACAAATGACCTAGTAGGTAACTTTGAAAGTTCAGTGCGGCTTTTTGCGGATGATGCTGTAGTTTATCGAGAACGTGCAACACTGAAAATGGTAGCGAAAAGTTAGAGGATGTGCAGCGTACTGACGCCTGGTGCAAGGTATAGCAGTTGAGCCGCAACAAATTAAAAGTGCTGCGTTTACATAGAAACAAAGGTCGTCTATTGTAAAACTACGAAAAGCAGGACAAACACTGGAAGCAGTTACTTGCTTAAAATATCTGAGAGTGAACATAAGGGGCGATTTGAAATGGAACAACGATATACAACTAACTGTGAGTAAGGCAGATGCCAAACTAAGATTCATTGTCAACAAAGGAAGTACGTTAAAAAACACTCGATCGGCCAGCGCTTGAGTATTGAGCAGGGTTTCAGCTTCCCACAGCAGCAAAGCAGGCACTACCGCGCATGCGCAGTACCGATGACGTCAGTCAGGCTGCAGGCGGAAAATTTCCCTGTAGCTCTTTGAATGAACATAACGTTAGACTTTGGTGATTGGACATATAGACAGGCTGAGCACCTTCGGCATGTACCTGTGCCACGTCTTCAAACTACCAGTCATGTTCAGAAAAGTGTTAGTCATCGTATTTTGTAGGACTGGATTCAAACGTGTGCAGATTTTTGGTGCTCGTAACACGGCTGCATGCTAGCTGAAGATATCCGACATTGTAAAGTGGCTGAGCCGTTTCGGCCCTTTCCCCTATTTAGGCTATGTGGTCTCCCTGGTATCTTAGTTTCTTCGGCGAAAGCTTCAGATAGTTGAGATCTTCGGCTTCTAGCACAGGTGGCTCTGTACGGTGTACTTCGATACCACGCCGATATCTTTCCCGGTCACGGCGAGATGTGGACCGATAATAGGGAGTTGGTGCGGACAAGGGCTTGTGAAACGTGCTGGAGAGAAACATTCGCCGCCGGTAACGGCCCACTGAACTCTGTCCTGGGAGTCGTTGGGGGCCGAGTTCTGGCTTCGCCTCTGCTCCTGGAGACCATGTCGACGTGGCTGTTTGAATAGCGACGGCCGGTCCTGCAGCGAAGGATGCCGGCGAACTGCAAGCTGGCCGTTCAGTGTCTCTGATGCTTCCTTATCTTCTACTCAGAGAACAACGCTGAGGCGCAGTCATGAAACCCAGAAGTTTGGTGTGGCCTGTATTTATGTAGATGTGTTCATATTGTGTTGCTGTTACTAGGCGGCCAAATTTTGCCTTAATTTTTTTTTTCCTTGAATATTGTGTGGTGGTACTATCGTGTGTGCAGTATTCAGAGTAATCTTCTGCTTTGTATCTCTCGTAGTGTAGTCGCTACTAACCATATGGGGGTAGTGTTTAAGTAGTGAAATTTGTCTTCCCATTTACGTGGCTAGTGGTGGTGACAAGTTCAGATGTATCTTCTCACATCATTATTCCTATTCAACGTTGGGCGAAACGATTACAAAGCAAGTTGTTTAAGTATTTACAACATAACAATACAACCTACAATTTTTAAATTTAGAGTCAGCAAAATTTTGATTGTTGTTAGTTGTGTAGTTTCATCATTTCTTCTCATTCTAAAGAACGGTTGGTAGAATTATTTTAGATGTAATTCATAGTCATCTCTATAACTAGAGAGATCACTGGTAATTTTTGAAACCAATGTTGTTCTTTGATCGTTCTGTCTTTATTTTAGTAAGATTTTAGTCTGAAGACGGAAAAGGAATGCTTTTTAAAAGTGATGTGTCGAAGCATTTTAAATCAAATGATAACAAAAGGGCTAAGTGCAATTACTGTAGGAAGATACTCACAGCGTAATGGCTACCGAATCACCGAGGAAAACTGCGTCAAAATTAAACCCTAATATTGCCGATGTAGAAAGTAATCCTCTCAGTCTTAGCAGTTGCAACCACTTCGTCAGTTTGTAGGCAAGGAGGTATCGCTACAGCTATGTAACATGTTGCTTCATTTGCAGGAGGAGGAGAACGACGGCAAGAAAATAAATGAAGCTATTTTGTTTCATATTTTCAAAGATTGTGTGCCATTTAATACACTGGAGAAAAAAGGCATCTTCAATCAAAACCGTTCTTTAACTAACGTCAAAATTGATATCCAGTAAGAGATGTTTATACAGTTGACCCTTTATAACAAATTAAGTGACAATACATAACAAGAATATGGGGGAGGGGGGGATTTACCTGTTGCTGCGACTTCAGTTCTAGCAGAAAAACTATTCTTAAAAGCTGATGAAGTGATTTATGCTCAGAGAAGTAGATTAAAAGCACAACACCCAACAAACAATTTTTTGAAGTTATTTGGCAAATAATTTTTGGAACTGATTTTTTAAATTATATCTTTATTTTGACTTTCTAATTACATGCTATTTTTTCGTTTTTTCCTACAGTACAACCAATTTTTTCGTAACATTTCTCCATTTGTAAAATAATGTGTAATTAATGCTGGTTTCTTTTATTTTTTAATCATTCATAAAACCCACACCTTACTGCACATATATCACAAGTTTTAAAGTGAATTAACCAAATTTTTGTGACCGATATATTGGAAAAATCATATTTTTTGTTGGAGTAATTGTTGGTATCGATATTTAATAGGGCCTTCTTCAAAAATATGGAATATCGATATTCTTTTTTCGATGTCTCATCCCTAAGTATGCCTACACATTTCCCTCCAATGCTAAATTGACGATTCACTGTTGCCTGAGAATATCTCCTACTAATCAATCCCTTCTTGTCGTCGATGTATGCCAGTAATTCTTTTCTGCCCAATTCCGTTCAGTACCTCGTCATTATAGCTGTTATCGTATAAGAAGGCGTATAGAGATGGAGCGATAGGGGAAGCGTGCAGGGAGGAGCTACGGCCGAGCGCCAACAATGGAGTCTACGGGAGAAACATTGCGTAACTCGTGGCCAGCCAAGCGCCTACATAATGAACGTTATTGGCTGTCAGTGTGGTAATGGAGAGGAATGCATAGAATGGCTGAAAACTGGGTCGCCTTCGTAGCTGGCACCGACTATAGCCACGCGATTTACTCACCTAATCTTCAGCATTTTTCTGTAGCGCCACATTTCAAAAGCTTCTAACCTCTTCCTGTCTGAACTATTTACCGTCCATGTCATTCCCATACTAAGCAACACTCCACAAGTGCGTTCAGAAAAGACTTCCTAAATTAATATTCGATGCTGACATTTTGTCTTGTACAGAAACGCCTTTCTTCCCACTGCCATTTTGCATTTTACATTATCTGTATTGCGACCATCCCAAGTAATAAAACTCATCTACCACCTCTATTACCTCTTGACCTAATCTAATTGCTTCAGCATCGACTGATTTTCTTATACTGGATTCCAATACCCTTGTTTTGCTCCTGTTAATGTCACCTGGCCGAGCGTTCAAAGGCACCTTCCTGTGGAACAGCTGTTGCTAGCCGTCGGAGGTTTGAGTCCTCCCTCGGGTTTGGGTTTGTATGTTGTCCTTATGTAAGTTATTTTTCTAAGTGTGGGATTTTTTTTTTTTTTTTATCAGTTGTTCCGTGTGTACCTTCAAAGTGAGGTAGCACCTTTCAATATTCCCCACTTAATTTTTATTTATTTTTTTATTTTGTTATACCAATTTAATCGAATATCAATTAATATATCGGGGACACCACAATGTTTCACCAAACATGTAAATAAATAATTCTTGACCATATAGCCTTCATGATTATGGTGTGGTCATCGGTATCTTTAAAACAAATAAATAAAAATATCAATTCCTACTCTGGCAAGTTATGAGCTGTACCATGAAATAAATTAAATGAATACTAATTGGTACACTCTGAATTTAGCTAATCTATTTATCCCTCCAAAATAGTGAGAAGGGGTGTTTTAAAGCAAAGAAAATATACTAAAAAACTGATTTATTTCAACCAAAAAAATAGTTCTGTACTTTAAAGCAAATGACATTCCCTACCATACTAAGCTGACAATAGTATTCAAAACAATGAATAACTTCATACAGATTTTACAATTTTACGTGAGATTAAAAAATACAATGACTTTCTGAGTCAACGGCTCGGGAAACTCCACAAACAGGATGTTAACAGATTAGCTATACAGAAATATGAATTTATCTATAGCAACTAAGATCCCCAGAATGAAAAGACAAACCCAAATAAAATAATACTTCAAGAAAAATTCTGGACAGCGGAATTACAGAAGTCCTGGCGATGGTGCTCACAGTACTTCACCCAATCCAAAATAAAAGGTGATGGCACCATAGCAGGCTCGGCAGCAACAAGCAATGGCAACAGGAGAGCTGGAAAAAAAATCGCGACCTTATTCTCACTGCGATCTATTAGACAGAATCGGCATATAATTCCACAATCAGGGGGTTCGTACGGCACAGAAGCCTCCACTAAACTCCCCTTCTTCCTCTCTGCTCCTGCACACGGCAAATGCTCCAGCGGCCACGCCCTCGCACCTCAGGCACACCAATCTGCAAGAATGGCTAATTACCTACCCAGTGTGATGGTGTAGCGCTGTTGACAAATTAACTAGCTGTCTGCCTACAAAATTCTGGCGAATCAGAACGTATTTTATGGGTCACCAAGGGGCTCCGCCCACGCCAGCAATGTTCCCTCAGAATTTACCGTCGCCAAAGTGGTTACTCTCTAAAATTTTTGTGGCGCTCTCATTCCTAGTCCTCCAACCAAAAAGTTTCGCCATTTATTGCCTTTGGTGCCTACCTAATGCTGCCCCAGAAGGATGGAAAGCGTCCATAATGTTCCACCATTCATTACAATAATACATTTTCTGTTCTGCTTCCTTCGGAGAAATTCTTCAAATAAGAGCCAGCACATTCGTCACCATAAATGACCTGGCGACCAGAAGGCCCTGCTATTGTCGTTTATCGGTAAGTTCTCTCTCATACAGAATGACAGATTGTCTCGAAAGCAGCGATGGGCTGCCGTCCACCGGAGACTGTCTACGAGGCACTGGATGATACATCCCGCACATTCCTGAGAAAACATTTCACAGGTGAAAATCCACCTGCATCCGGCCGACCACATCCAACCACTTCTCTGACCTAGACGCTGCAGCTGCCACCCAACAGAATATTGCCCGGACTGCCCCTCCTGCTTTCGGCACAGGGTTGCCAACGAGGTCATGATAAAAACCACCGAAGTGACCGTAAAATCACACAAAAAAACACCGAACTTTCCGAAGTTCCCATGCAAAAAAAAAACACTGTCTATTCGTTTGTTCTTGACCGATTAATTTGAAATTTGGACGGAACTATGCATTTTAAAGGAGGAGTTGTTATGGACCTGACTTATCTGTATACACACTAGACGGAAATACAAAAAAATATTGTTTATTCAAAAGCACTTCAGTAAACATGCTATATATAAAAACAAACAATTACTTTGAGCCATTGCAATGCTTGTCGAGTACAGACAGCAAATTGTGAAGTATTTGAACTTGAAAACAGAAAGTAATCCAGTCTGGAAAGGAGATCAGCGTCAGTCATACTATCGTCTTTATTTCATGTCAGAAGATCTAGATTTCAGCTATATTCCAATGTAATCACGTCTGAGAAAAAAGAAAGTTAACAATGAAAGTACAGTCACATATTAAGTGTCTGCAATGTTCAGTCATTTTCACAACAAGAAAAATCTGATAAAGTGCTGTAGCAGCAAATACATACCATTAACACAATGTCAGTTCTTCGTTCTCGACTTCATCGCCATCATCTTCGACAGGATCGGCGCCCGAAGTATATGCAGCTGTAGTCATATTAACGATATCTTTTAAAACATTGTCAGGAAATTCATGATCTGACAGCATTTCCCCAATCTTCTTAAGGCTGCACGGATGGTCAGAATGGGATTAATCATTCTGTTCCCCATCCTGTTTCTAAGTCTCGTCTTCACCAAATTTAGCTGACTGAATGCCCTCTCTACTTCGGCGTTTGACCATGGCAATACTAGTAAACACATGGCAAGATTACACAGTTCTTGAAAGGGATTTTCGCCACTCGCATCTTTGTATTTTAACACTTCCCTCCAGAATGATACAGTGTTGTTAACATTTTACCATTCAATTAAATTTAACTTAGCCCACTGAAGTTCAATTTTCGACGTGTCTTCGGGAGGAAAATGCATCAGTTCTGGAAGGGGGACGATTGAATCTATGCACTTTCAAACAGTTTTCTGGTTCTAGGTTGGAGATCTTGCTCAGAACATCTACATTTGATGGCAAGCGCTGTTGCGGCTGTGTTACAAGAGCTACTAAAAAATCCACACCTTTCTCTGAGGACAGCTTCTATTTCCGATGACACAACTCCCGACTTTTTTAGTTCTTCCAGTTTTGTTGTTTTTTTTTTTTTTTTCTGCGTCGTAACCCAAATATGGTTTAGAATCAAGAAATTGTGACGTTTTCCCTTAACAAATCTGCTCTACAACCAGGAAGAACAACTCTCTTGGCTAAACCCCGAGTTAAAAGGATGAGATCATTAAGCAGTTTACTGGGATCGGCAGGCTGAGCTTGAAACGTTTTGTTAACACGTTGCACCTCACCTAGCACTGGCTTTAAGAATAACAAATAAAATTCATTTGTCTCATCTTTGTACATTTGATACAACATTTCAGCTGTGTAACACCTTTCACTATTTCTCACAGTTTGAAAATGAGACTTTAGTTCCAAATACTGTGCAAGAACGCGTCTTACTGCCAACTCAATGATAGCCATCTTGTCGTGGAGACCCGAACAAGTTTGAGCGGGTCAGCACCTTCGTGAATTGTTCTGAACAGGGTGTTATACAGTTTCTGACGTGTACTTGACTTTGAAAACCAATTGTCTGATTCACTTACCATAAATTCTAAGGTTCTAGGTAATGTATCAGCAGCTGCAGCAGACACAGCCAGTTGTAAGGAACGGCAAACACATTTAACCAAAATAAGATGACCTACATCTGATTTAAGTTTTTGGTAAATCCCATTGTTGATCCCTACATTAACAGAAGCATTATCTGTTCCCAAACCTCTAAATTTCTTTTAATTCAGTCAAGAATCACGATTGAATCTGCGTCGCCTGATTCCAACTCATACAAACCCAAAAATGTCGATACTATCCTCTTTTTGAGTCACAGAAAAATAAATGATGCACAACCCCAACTGTTTGTTCACTCCTATATCGGTTGATTCATCAGCTAACAGACTGTAAGGACTTTCTGCAACATCTTTTTTAAGTTCTTCCTTAAAGTAAGGAAACATGAGATTTTTATTAATGCACTGCATTTTGTGCGGTGAAGTTCTAACTTAGATGAACCACTCATGAAACACCTACTACACAAATCAGTAAGATGATCCACAATACGGATTGCACAGTGACACACTGTAAATAACGCACATGCAGGCAGCTTCAGCTCTTGCTTGATTCAGATGCACTTGCACTCGGGAAATCAATTTCTCTTTGTGTCTGAGACTGAAACGGTTCAGCGGCACGCGCGTGTTTTTTGATGGTCTATAACATCAGCGTATCTTGCCTTCAGATTAGTACCACAGTAACGACAACGAGCAACTGTGTTGTCACCTGGCACTTCTAAAATCCAGTTCTTTATTTCCGGATCATTTTTCCATTCAGACCGAAACTTTTGCACGTAAGGGACTTTAATTTTCCCCATACTGTCGTGATGCAAGTACAACACTTCCTCTCCATGGAGATTGGAGAAGTCAACACAGAACTAACAGCCTACAACAATGAGCAATGAGTCATACCATTGTTAATATCTTTGAACTCTTAAGAATTTTACATTTTATTCAATAATGTGATGCATTTCCTAGTCATTTATCCGTCCATATTCGTTAATAATTTCAAATTAGGATTATATTACTTCTGCAACCTATTTTTTTTTTAATTTAGAAAACTATTTCATTAAAATCCACCAACTTTCCCACATTCCACTGACTCAGATTTTTTCCCACCGTCGGCTTAAAAAAAAAAAAAAAAAAAAAAAAAAAAAAAAAAAAAAAAAAAAAAAAAAAAAACCACCAGATTCGGTGGGAAACCACTGACGTTGGCAACCCTCTTTCGGCATGCTGCCTTCTGAAAGTTGCGGCCAAGGTGCGAATGTCTAGCAGCAAAATATTCCCTTGTCCTGCATATCCGCCGCAGTTTTTTGGTCTCTAGCGGTCCCGGCAGAGCATAGTAACCATCAAAACAGTCAACATAAAAAAAATAGTTTTAAAATTGAAAGTAGTGCAATCCTAGGAACCTATCTCCCCTGACATGTTCCCAAATGCACAGAAATATAAATAAACTCATAAATTTGAGCGAAGAATAGTAAATAAACTAAGAAATAGACCATATAGAAATGTAGAGTACATAAGGGTCAGAATAAAATAGTCTAACTACGTCCCCCATCTTACAACGCCCCACACCCGAGAAAAATTTCGACTGTGGAGTATCATAGCTAAAAGGTAGCTATGATAATGGAGAAGGAGAAATTTATATGTATATAGGGAAAGCCAGTCATTTGCAAATTAAATGAAAATAACATCCTAACTGACAAATTTTAATGAATAATAGTAAAATCAATGAATTCCCTACTCATCTCACTAAAATAGGGCCCCATTCACTCACCTTATCTTTTTTAGGTTTGCCTATTTGTTGGTTCTTGTCTCTATGGCCATCCAGGTCCCAACCCCAAACACAGAATTTAAACTACCTCAAAATGTTGTTCAAATGTTGGTATAGTCTATGGGACTTAACTACGGGGTCATCAATCCCTAAACTTACAAACTACTTATGAACTACTTACGAACTAGGACAGCACGAATATCCATGCCCGAGGGGGGATTCGAACCCCCAACCGTAGTGGCCGTGCAGACCGTGACTGGAGCGCCCTAGTCCCCTCGGCCACCGCGGCCGGCTAAACTACCTCATATCTACACTCTCGTACTTTGTTGACTTTCTGAAATCTGGGCCGTTCCACATCCATGCGTTAGGACAAAACTAGATTCATTAAAAAAAGGGAATTTAAACTTTTAAAAATTGAAAATTATTTTAAAATGTTAGGCTTAAAAAATTGCTAAAACATCCCATCAAAATTCTTATTAAATAAAAATATTCTATTATGAAACATTCAAGAAATATTCTTTGAGCTATATAAAATGAGAAAGTAAACTGGTAAACATCGTATCAATAGCGAGAAATTTGGTTTAAATTTCCTATGAAACTAAACATTAAAACATCTTCACTGTATTTAAAGAAGTAGATAAATATCAGAGAGAGAGAGAAAAAAAAAAAAAAAAAAAAAAAAAAAAAAACAAGAAACAGCAAATTTACTTCTTACCCTATACTCAAATTAAATATTCCCCTTGAAAAACTGAAGTGAAATTTAGGGCCAAAATAATAATCACATAAGTAAATGAACCTACAAATACTATTACAAATACACATACCTGAGATACAAACAAAAATGGACTATGTTAATAGAGTGTCTTTTTTTATGAATTGTTCAAATTTCTTTCAGATGTGTTTGACACTGGTGTAAAGATGTAGGAAACGAAGTGACATTATTTTTTTTTTAACTAAGATATTACAGTTAATTAACTCTGGGCATCAAGTACGGGGCTTATTGTGTTTAGATCAGAGGGGTGTGTAGTTTGATTGTTTATGAGACATAGTGGTGGCTGTTAGGGGTGGGAGAGAGAATCTGGTTGTGAAATAAGCAGTTCTTGAAGACAAAACGGGCCACAGAATCACTGTGAGAGCAGTCAGTTCGTCGCTACAGTTGCCCATTCATAGGCAGCCGGTTCAGACTCCCATCAGTAGGTCACTGGGTCACCGCGACCCTTCCCTTCCTTTAAATGCCTCGGCGAATCCCCCGCCAGGGAGGTCCTTTCACTGACGTAAGCGGCTGAATATTAGGCTGGCGGCGCCGGGTTGTCTGCCAAGGCGGATTTTCCGAGGGTGTGATAGGTCATGCGGCTGGGCGTGGTGGTGCTAGCACTGCATACTCCTCCTCGGCTTTTGTGTGAAGAGGGCCGGGCCAGTGCCGTTGATCCAGCATTGCCATTTTGCGCCTTGGGTTCATTTACACCGCGCTGCAGTGCGGCTGCCCACATTGTACGGTGGCGGCGTGTCTCCCCAACCGAGTGATCTGCTAGTAGGCGTTTACATGCCAGTATTCCGCTCCGTTCACACTCCACCAAAACCCATTTCTGGAGGACCTTGTCCATTACTGCACACACCGATTTGTTTGATGAAGACCCCAAACGCCAGAATGACATCTCTATGCATACAGACAGCATGCATATAAGAAAACAAATATTACAATTACAATACAAAAATACATATCCTATCCTGTTATATAAATATCTTTAAATTGAAGGGATCTCTATTTTTTTATACTTCGAAAATGAATGAACAAAATTTTTTTAAGGACATTAAATTTCTTGCAAAGTTATAAAACAATTTCAACAAACTAGAATTTTAAATAATCTATTTATTTACAACAAATGTGAGATCATGGGGAATTATATGGTTAAATCCATTTGTTAGTGCATGCTTTAGTTTCCATGCAATATATATATGCTGTCAGTATTTCAGTCTTCCACTTCCTTCCCATCGGGCTGTTATGAGCATAAGAGTTTAAAGACGTTCGTCTTTCTGAAACTCTCATGTGACTGTACGATAACATAATTTCAACTTGCAATATGCACAGACACCACAAGGAAAAAATAAATACAAAATAAAAATAAAATAAAACGGTGAGTCGTAACCAAACACCCATGGCGTAGTTCTGCACAACGAAGACCGACTAGGCAACATCACTCATGGATAGCCATTCCATCGAGACTATACACAGCGAATTATACACACTGGCGTAACAAAAACAACAACTCTCACAAAATACAAATGAGAGATATAAACGTCAATGGCAAACATTATAATTCAACACTGACAAAGACAACTAGGGCAAAATCTAAATACACAATTCAAACCATACAATGGCATTCCCAGCCAGCAATGCTGACGCAGCCTAAAGATTACACAAATTTAAAAAAATCCAACTACATTACAGACAAATTGACGAACAGAGAACGAAATGTGTCAAAGAAAACGGAAAGCTGGCTCCTCATAAAGGACAGTGTAAAAACTAGCCAACGATCATCAGGCCTGTGGTGTACAAAACTATATAACGAAGTCACCAAATTCCTGTCAGAAAACAAATGGCATAATGAAACACATCGCTATACAAAAACAAGGGAACTTCAAACAAATCAATTAAGTATACACAACTTATTCTAAAACCAAAAGAACAAATTTATAAAAGGCAAATAACACACAAATACAAACTTATCTAACATAAGAATTAAACCTAAAATACAGACCAAAAAAATTAAACAGAAATCTACTCGACAAGGAGTTTTATATGGCAAACATGGTGCACACCCAAAGATTTCTTAAATCCAAATAATAAATGTATTTAATAACCGCCGTAAAGTTTGTTGTTTATTTCACTTTTATTCAGAAAGTGTGTATCAGTGTATCAGGCATGTTAATGCAATGTGGGATCTTCATATATTTCGATTGTTTACTTACATCTTTTAACATATCTATTCATTTCAGCTGTGAGATATTAAATAAAGCGGTGGAAAGGCCATTTCAAGAGTTTTCTTGGGCATCTGTTATAACATGTGAGCTCACCTTCTTCTTTGATACATTTGACTTACTAATTTTAACATCAATGCATAACGTAACTTGTTAGTATGTTTTCCCAGATATTTTAGTTGACTATCAATCCACTTAATACTTATCTATGATGGTTGCAATTGCACGGTTATGTTGTCTTTATTACTCTTATATAATAATGATTGTCCAAACCTGAGCGAATAGTTGATTTACAGTTCAGTATTACTAAGCATTTAGTATTTTTAAACAATTTAACCATTCCTTAAGTGACGGTAGCTCATCTTGTAAAGCACAGAGAGAAAAAAGATATATACTACGTTGCCCCACATGTAGACCTTTTGCACCTACTCCCAATATGATATATATATAGTTCGAGTTTTACCCTATAACTTTACATCTATGGTCAATGCAACATGTTAGTCGGCAATTGCGCTTTTATGTATACATCAAACTGATTGATGACAATTATAAATCCATCTAATTGTTATACAACATAATTTAATGACCATGATGCCCATTTCCTACACTGTTGATTTTGACTGACACTTTATGCATGTTACATGGTTTTAGGACTTTGATGAAAGCATCCTGCCTAAATATGGCTATCTATATTATATGACGAAGAGTACTTATATTATAGATGTCACTCAACACCATTGCTTTTAGATTCTTTAATTCTTATATTATTTATAAATATCATTTTATTTTAATACCCTTTCCAAAGGTACCGGGTTCGATCCCCGCCAGATCCTAGGATTTTTATCTGTCACTTTCCACTTCTTTCACCTCTGGCAGTATTGCTCATGTGAAAAATACCGAGTAGCACCGTGGTTCGGAACCCACGTTAAACTGTAGGTCCCCCTATAACTGGCTGGGTAAGTCATTTCGAAGGTCGGAGGAAGGCAACGGCATACCACTTCCAAACAGGACCATGCATAGTAAAGCACTGAATGTGTTCAAACCAATCTTCGGATTGTTGACTGCTTTACCTTTTACCTTTACCCTTTTTTTATACCAACCATGTAGCTTATTAAATTGCTTCAGCCTGATTGTTGAGCCATTGTACTTGTTGTTCTTTACATATTTTATATGTCATATGTGGAGTATGTTGTTAAAATACAACACTGTTTTGTAACTTTATTTGTAGATAACCTGAAGATGGTATTATTATAATACCGAAACCGGTAGTTAAATAAACAACAAACTTTACGGCTGTTGGTAAATACATTTATTATTTGGATTTAAAATAAACCAGCCGCAGTCCCACTTCCAGAATAAGATGGAACTACATCGACCAAAGACTTCTAGGTCTTTATAGTCTCCAGCAGAGCTGCACATGGATGCACCATACGCCTAGTTAAAACTGGCCCATTGTATACCGAGTAGAACTTGTGGCATAACTTTTTAGCTTTGTTAGAAACCCGGAAATTCTTCAGAAGGACTTTCTGACACGGAACTAACTGTCTCGGCCTGGCCTTACGATCTGCAGCCAACTGTGATGCGCTGTGATTGCCAGGTCGACTATTTTCACATGCCTTATTTTATGGGTAGGAGGAAAGTCCACAATCTCCCGTATTAGATCTCAAGGCTCGATGTTTTTTAAGACCGTAACTGGAGCCAATTTAGTAGTCGTATGAGGGATCTCACTGACTACATCTTGGAAGTCCCAAAGGAAGACATCCCAAGTTGCGTGTCTCTTATTACAATATATCCGACACATGTTTCCTAGCTTTTACATCACTGTTTCCACCGGATTACTTTTTGGATGATATGCGGATGCATACACCGGTTAATTCTATGTCTTCTCAATGTTTCTCTCCATAAATCTCCATTAAACTGTGGCCCATTGTCAGAGATGACCCTATCCACCTTGCCGGCTTGTGTAAGGAAGTCCTTACAAAAGACACTGCTGACAGTGCAAGCAGTAGCTCTCCGTACAGGTGACAGTGTTACAAACTTGGACATCAATTCCATTATGACCTAGATTTATAGCAATAGCCTCAATTTGTTCTTGGGAGTGGATCCATAAGATCAGTTGAGGCAGTTTGTCGAAGCTTCCGCGTAACAATAGGGTGCAGCGGAGCTTGTGTCCCTATCCTACTATGTTTTGATTTTTGACAAGGCTTCCACACTGCAAGAACACGTCTGATTCTCTTCTCCATGGCCTCAAAGTGGCACAGAGTGCGCAACTTGAGATAGCATTTTTGGGGACCGTAATGTCCATAGCTTAGATGTGTGTGCCAAATCACCTTGTTTAGGAGATCATTGGGAACACAGACGCGCCACAGTGTGCCGTATCTTCCTTATGTAACAAGTGGTACTTCCGTATATTGGGAAAGTTCTGGTCGTGGATTGGATCTTTGTTTTGTTCCTCATCAAGGTCTCGCAATGTTGTGGAAACATAGTTTTCAAAGGCCACCTGTCACATGTAGAAGAGGCTATAGTTCTCCTCTTCTAACAGCTGTTGTACTAACTGTTCATATCCCACAGGGGACCTGGATAATGCGTTGACTATAATGTTTTCGACTCCCAAGATATGTTCAATGGTAAAATCAAACGATAATACCCACCGAGTCAATCTCCTGTAACGGAGTTTCAAAAATGTTCAAATGTTTGTAAACCCTTATGGGACTTAACTGCGGTGTCATCAGTCCCTAAACTTAGAAACCACTTATGAACTACCTTATATCAAAGACAACACAAACATTCATGCCCGAGGGAGGATTCGAACCTATGACGTGGGAGGCCGCACAATCCGCAACATGGCGCTCCAGACCGCTTGGCTACTCCCGCGCGTTGTTACGGAGTTTGGCGGACATTATAAACTCCAGCGCTTTGTGGTCTGTGAAAACTCTAGTTTTTCAGCCCTACAGGAAGTAACGAAACTTATCGAAGCCCCACCTACAACGAGGGCTTAGAGTTCCGTAACTGAATAATTTCGCTCAGCCTTGTGTAAGATCCGGCTGCCATATGCAATAGTCTTATAGACTGTTTTTCCTCCTTCTTGACCTTTGGAAGATCATTACTTTCAGACCTGTATACAAACTATCCGTCGCCAGCCCAACTCCTCGGAAAAGTTCGGATGTGACAGAATCAGAGCAGCATAGACGAGGCGTCGCCAGTTTCTTGATAAAGATGAGTGTTTAAAAAAAATTACTACGCCCAAAAATCGTCGAAGTTCTCGGTTATTTTTAGGAGTAGGAAATTTCACGATGTCCTCAATCTTTTCAGGTCGATAGAAATTCCATCTGCCGATACAATATGTCCCAGGTACTTTACCTTGGAGGTGCTTGTAGATGACACTTTGATGTTAACTGTGAGCCCACACTGCTGAAAGGCTCAAAGTACTTCACTGATCATGAAGTTTGCTGACTCCAGTCGGGTTTGGCAATGAGGAGGTCATCAGCATAAGTGGTTATGCGGCTCTTAATAGATGGCGGCAAAACCGAATCTAAACCACGAATGAAAGCCGAACAGGACACGTTTAGGCCGAAAGGCAAACTCTTAAATCTATAACACGTCCCGAACGCTATAAATGTAGTATAATGACGCCATTCGGGGTCTAGCACAATCTGCCAAAAACTAGATCGAAGATGCAGAGTGGTAAATATTTGTGCTCCGTGGAAGTTCTGCAGTAGTTCTTCCAGCCTCTCTGGCCTGTCAGTCTCAGGTTCTATTATCGCATTTATCTGTCGGAAGTCAAGAAACAGATGTACAACAAGAGGAGAATTGTAAGTATTGGTGGCGCGCTCAATAACGCCTTCCTCTTTCATTCTAGCCAATTCTTTCCGTACTGCCTCTCTGTGTGCAGCCGGAATTGAATATAAAGGCACCTTGAACTTTTTGTGAGGCTTTACCTTAAATGAATATATAAAGTTACGTATAGCCCCTGTTTTTAGGTAAAGTACCTCCATATTCTCGGTTAACACCAGAGCTAGTTCTTCTCGCTCGGCATTAGAGATATTATTTTGAGTCTGAACCACATTTTGTATAGCACAGATAACCTCTCTGTATACAATATCATACTTCTCGTATCTTTTACTATATTTGTCGAAAGGGACCGTATTACAGTGATTTTCACCACCTGTCATGCTTAATTGCAAGAATTCTGACGGGATTTCTGCTCCAGAAATCTGACCTGTAAAATAGATTGTGGTCTTTCCATCCTTGTTGAGGACAAGTTCACCCCGCCCCACATCTAGAATCCCCTTATGATCAATCAGGGAATCCATTCGAAGCAACATATCGATAGCCGACATCGGCACTACAGTGAGATTCAAGTCCCACACATGACTCTGGCATTTTATCATCATATGACACTTGAAACTGAATTTCGGCTTGCCTGCCGTCTGCCGATAAATGCGCTCCAAACCTTGACCTTTTTTAGCTTCAGAGTCGGCCACGAATGGTCCTGGACAGAACGTTGGAAGGCAGCTTCCGATATCACCAAATTCTGACTCCTGCTGTCGATAATCCCAGTTAACACACTCTCGGCTGCCGTAAGTATTATTAATGGATGAATTTCCTGCCTAATAATCGTGGGTTTCTCGTCTTTGAGAATTTTTCTTACATCTTCATAGTTCAAAAGATACAGCGCACTGTCTCGGAGAGTAATTGCGGATATCCAAGGCGCGCAATCCCCATCTATAAACCGTCATTGTTGGTTATTGGTACCCGAACCAGTTTGGGTACAGGAAGATTGCGGTGCTCTTATTTCAAGAATCTCTATTCCCCTTCTAGTCGGACTCGGGGCTCTTTGGTTACTCCAGGAATTACTACTATCTTGGGCAGTCGACCACTGTTGAGCTTGTGGTGGTTGCCAATTATTATTGTTTTGATTTTGGAATTGGGGTGCCCCATTGTTCTGCCAATGGGCATTGTTCTGACCCTGTCCTTGACTACTATTTTTGTTGGAATAAATTTTGTCCTCCTGGCCACCATTGCCATGGTTGCACCAGTTTCCGTTGTTTTGATTCCCTTTTTTCCAATCATTTCTGTTATTCCAACCGCTTGCGATTCTTTTCTCACTCACGGTCGCCGTTGTTCCTCCAAGAATTACTACTTTCACTTTGTGGAGGATCCTCCTCCCTGTTCTCGTGAGACCGCCAACCGTGGCGGATCTCTACGTATTCTGCTTCTCTAAGTATGGAGATGAATTGGTCTCGTGTACAGTAGCATGCTCCTCTGGTAACGCTCAGGAAGCTTAATGAAACAGTGCTTTATTATCTCCTTTTCCGAGTATGGTTGATCTAGCACTCTGTTTTTCTTGACAAATGAATCAAAAAAATGACCGGGTTCTTAAAATCGGCAGACTCCATATCACGACCCATGACAATCTCATCTTTCATTCGTTCTTGCACTTGCGAGGGCCAGTAAGTTGCAAGGAACGTCTTTCTAAATCGTTCATAAGACGTGCAAGTCTCCGCCACAGAGCGCATGTGCTCTGTCACGCTTCATTGCATATGACCGCAAATAAACTCGAACTTGTATTGCAATGGCCACTCCGGCGGGAGTATCCTATCGAATTGTGCGATGAACGGTTTTGAGTGTAAAGCGTTGTTGGATTCTTAAAAGATGGAAAATTTGCACAGATAGGAAATGATTAAGATCGAATGGTTTGAATACGGGGCCCCACCACAGTATTGCATGTCTTCGTCACCCGTTATACTCTGCTGATTAGTGCCAGCTGGAACATACCTCACTGAACCAGCTGATTCATGGAGGTAGGAGTATGTCCTTCGGGGACGACAACGATTATCGTCAGAAAAATTGAAGTTACATTTAGGGCCAACATAATAATAACATAAGTAAATGTAAACTACAAACACTATTACAAATACACATACCTGAGATACAAACGAAAAGAGTGTCATTTTATTATTTTTATGAATTGTTCAAATGTCTTTCAGCGGTGGGGAATGGCACTGGTTGTGAAATAAGCAGTTCTTGAAGACAAAACGGGCCGCAGAATCACTATCAGGGCTCATAGTTCGTCGCTACAGTTGCCCACTCATTGGCAGTCAGTTCAGAGTTAGACAGCCGTCAGTTGGTCACTGGGCCACCGACACCCTGCCTTTAAATGCCTCGGCGCATCCCCCACCAGGAAAGTATTAATGTTTTTGTATCATAACTAGTCACTATAAATAATAAAACTGAAATGTGCAACCTCGTGGGAATGGCCGGGCAGTCGAAGACGCCATGTCATACCCATGCCGCCCCTCGTCGAAGGTTTCCGAGTCCTCCATAAGGGTGTGTGTGTGTGTGTGTGTGTGTGTGTGTGTGTGTGTGTGTTGTTTATAGGTCTTTGAAAAGATGACTCAGCAGTGTGGTCTCTTAGCTTTACAAATATCTGAACATTTGAAATGTGTAGTTGACAGTAGCAGATAAGCCATTTTAATCTGTCATTAGTTTCTGTCGCTAAATGGCCACTTAATGCCTACATCCGTGCTTCGGTGGACACACCGGGCCGTGCGCCGAGCGCCATCGCACGGATGCTTGCGTCGGAGGATCGAGTCCTCCCTCGGACATGGGCGTGTGTGTTTTCCTTATTATAAGTTGGTTTAAGTAGTTCGTAAATCTACGGACCGATGACCACAGAAGCTCGGTCCCTAAGGATTACAAACATTTTATACACCAGTTCTAGCAATATCAATGAAGCTAACCACTCATGGGTAGTAGTTGGATGGTCACCGTTTGGATACATCGAATTCGGCTGGCAAGCCAGTTGCGATCAGTCCTCGTAAGGCCAACTGAAGAGGTAGGCTACTTGGCTGAGATAGTGGTCCCGGTAACCAAATCCGACTCAACGGCCGGGACGGCGGTGTGTTGACCACGTATCCTCCATAAAGTCAAAGGATAAGAGTGATCCCTCGGTCGCGAAGATAAAATAAATAATTTTATCATAGCGACCGAGAGCTGCACCCTTATCCTTTGACGTTATAACGGTCGCTGACAATTCGCAGCTATGTTAAAAATTTTAATCCGCCATAAAGCTTCCGCCGACGCCTTCATGCTGAGGATGACACGGTTCGGTCGGTACCGATCGGTCTTCCGAAGCCTGTCGGACGGAGTAGTCTATGTATTTACGTTAGTTTCATTCAGTTTGTTTTCGTTTATGCCTAGACGAAATTTACAGTCTGAGCTAATCTCGGACAAATCTATGGCGAAGGAAATCAGCTTTGTCCTTTAAAAAGAACCATCCAGGAATTTACCTGGAGTGATTTTGGGTAAACCACGAAAAAGGATGATTAAGCTGGGCGGAGGAGTAAAATAGAACAATTAGTTACAGAGAGATAAGGAATAATGAAAATGTAAAATGTTTGTATAGCTTATGGGACATAACTACGGGGTCATCAGTCCCTAAACATACAAACTACTTATCAACTAACTAAGACTAAGGACGGCACAAATATCCATGTCCGAAGGGGGATTCGAACCCCCGACCGTAGTGGTCGTGCAGACCGTGACTGTAGCGCCGGCCAAGGAGTAATGATACAGAGAAAGGGAAGGACAAACATGTTGCAATTTTATCCTTGACTGGGGCTAGCTTGATCTTGAATTTTGATTATGTTTTTTTAGTTTCTTTTATTCTTTAAACTCCATTGCAACATTAATAATTAGAACTAAAGGGGCATGAACCAGAAAGTGAAAGTAATGATAATAATAATTTCGTGCGGCTCGTTGGCCTGGTGCAAGTCTTTCAATTGGACCCCACTTCGGCAACTTGCGTGTCCCTAGCCTACCCCAATTATCCAACAGGGGAAAGGGGACCTACAACTTAACGTGGAATCCGAACCACATGTCGTTTCTACCGACTCCTCA
The DNA here is from genome assembly GCA_026315105.1 of Locusta migratoria. Lineage (NCBI taxonomy): Eukaryota > Metazoa > Arthropoda > Insecta > Orthoptera > Acrididae > Locusta > Locusta migratoria. The sequence continues at coordinate 519,266,674 of CM048747.1, forward strand.
GATTGTTGAGAGGAACCCAGAAAGGAAAAAAAAGCCGAGGTTTGACAAGGTTTGGAACTCGCGACCCTTCGGTTTCTAGTCGAAGCGCTTTACCCATGACCACCGTGCTCGAACTGGAAGTAATATTAGTTCACTATGCACTCCTCAGTGTAATTTAGGCAGAAGTCGTGCAGTTTGATTCGTTCACCGCCGTCACACACATGTGTAGAAATCGGAGCTGCATTGAGACGATTTGCTGATTCGACCTCAAATCAGAACAACTGTCGAGAGTGAAGTCCGCAGGATGTTAGGAATCTGTTTGGCGTGCTAAACTGTACACTGTGTTACGGCGTATCGCTTGGTAGACATGAATGCATGAGCTAAAGCACTTTCCAACGACCGACCGTGTGCAAGCTCGGCAGACGGTCAAATACAAGGTCCGAATTTCCTATGTTCTTTAATCACTGCAGTCTCAACACAAACGTTGCCACGCGGGAATAGCCTCGCGGTCTGGGGCGACAGCTTACGGAATGAGCTGCCGCTCCCGTCGGAGGTTTAGGTCCTCGCTGCGGCACGGATGTGTGTGTTGTCCTTAGCATAAGTTAGTTTAAGTGTTAAAAACTTAAATACGTAGTATTTTTGTTCAACAATATTATTTATTTGCTTGTTATTAGCAGCTTTCGGCTTCTTTGGCCAACGTCAGATAACTTCATACCAAACAGATAGTCCACACATAACATCGAGGTTACATACACAAAGATGGTTTGTCAAAGATATGTGAACTGCAAATTAATTATGTCTATGAATCGACACTACATAACAAACATTGTTTTGTAGGAGTACGTATGTTATGTAGTATCGATTCATAGACACAATTAATTTGCAGTTCACATATCTTTGAAAAACCATCTTTGTGTATGTAATCTCAATCTTACGTGTGGACTATCTGTTTAGTATGAAGTTATCTGACGTTGGCCAAAGAAGCTGAAAGCTGCTGATAACAAGCAAATAAATAATATTGTAGAACAAAAATACTACGTGTTGAAGTTTTTAATATGTCATTGTTCCTCCATACCGACGGAATATTCCATAAACATTAGTTTAAGTGGTTCGTAAGTCTAGAGACCGATTACCTCAGCAATTGGGTCCCTTAGTTTTACAATCATTTGAACATTTTTCACACAAATGTTGAAATAACAAGGCGGTACGTTAGTAATGTTACTCTTAACGTTCATCAGATTATTATTCGTTATTCAGAAACAGTTTTCAATGTGTGTTCCAATAATTTCATTTAGAATATAATACATCGTAGTTGCTGACAACAATTACCATTAAAAGAGCTCAATTTCTCCTACGTACTGCTCGGAAGAAGACTCCATACAGACAGAAGACTTCATCAAGGGCGGATTCAGAGGGGCGGGGAGCACAGGGGCACGTGCCCCCTCCCTCCTCACAGAAAGCCCGACAAAAAATGAGAGAAAAGGCTGGAGACAGAGAGAAGGGAGGGAGGGAGGGAGAGAAGGGGAAAGAGAGAGAGAGGAGAGACGGAGGGAGGTAGAGAATAATTAACTTTTATTTACAGGCAGCATGTAATTGTGAGTTTAAAATGCAAAATTCCTGTAATTAACATAACGTAAATTGGCTTTTGTTTTACGTTTCCTTTTAATTGCTTCTTTCCCTATTTGTCAGTAATTTACGATAAAACGCAATAAGACATGAAGTCGTTTATTATTTTATGATTGCTTGGGAGATAACTGAGCTATTGTGTATGTTTTTCACACGTAAATAAAGTTAAAGGATGTAACTGTGTGAAAAAAAATCGTGAATTTCTGGGCTGCGTTCAGACTGGCGCATTCAGATGTTTTCGGTAACCAGTTTATCTCTCTGGATTCTATTCCTAGACACTAAGAAATCGTAGTGCCACCTATTATAAACAGTTTTATTTGAAGCTACACGTTTCGATTTTCCAGTTATTGGAGCAAATTAGAATTTTCGACGGCATTTTTCCGCACATCAGATACAAAGTATTTTCATGCTAGTAGAAATTCTTCTGGTAACACACACTACGTTTACATGCAACACATCTTCCGGAAGACGAAAACCGATTTTCGTAAACCGTTTTTCGCCGTCGTGTTTACATGGCATAGCCTGAATCAGATTTCCTAATCCACTTAACATGGCGGCTGAAAAACAGCTGATTCAGTTCCTGATTTAGTCGGCACAATCGCTGTATTTCTTTATTTAAATACGCAGATTTATGTTCACTCTAATATTTATACATTTATTTCACATGGGAAAATATCACTCCTTCCATATGTGCCGAAAATTCTTAACAAGTAAAAACAATCTGACAAGCCAAGAACGCTTCAAAAACGGTTGCGTTTACATGGGCACGAAAATCGATTGTGGAACTGGAAAACCGCTTTAGAGAAGCGGATTTCCAGAATCGATTTTGGAGTGTTTACGTGACCAACCAAAAGCGGAATTGGGAAATCGGTTTACGAAATCCGGTTTTGGGAGCCCATGTAAACGGGGTGACAGTCAAGTGTAATTTTGTTGATCGGGAAAGCTTTCTTGAAAACTGATCATGTTTTGCATAGAAACTGTACAAAGCAAATGCGACACAGGAAATCTGATTTTCGGTTGTGAGGGAATATCAAACTCAGCGCGACATATTTACTGGCTGTTTGATTCTGACCCGTAATTGGGCGTACTTTTAGGATATGCCGTTTAACAATTTCTATACTGTTGTTCAGTGCATTGTATGATAATGACACAGCTACCCCGGATACACAGGGTTTGTCCACCATAATTTGACGATTCGTTCTTGGCTAGAGGGGTATATGGGAATCTCTGAAAAGAAGCCATGCCAAATTGGCATAGGTCTCTCTAAATATTTACAAATTTGTAATAATTGGATTATAAAGTTGTATAAGACTGACCAATCGAAAACTCAAACAATTAAACAATATGGCCGAAAAATAATAGTTTCCTACAGGATTATGGTATTAAATGATCATTTCGATAGATTTAGTGCCCCACACTTCAGATTCTCTTTTTTTTTATTTTTTGGTAAATTTTGGAACTTCTTACTGTTTGAGCCGGCCGCTGTGGCCGATCTGTTCAAATGTTTGTAAAGCTTATGGGACTTAACTACGGGGTCATCAGTCCCTAAACTTACAAACTACTTACGAACTACTTACGAACTAGGACGGCACAAATATCCATGCCCGAGGGGGGTTTGGAACCCCCGACCGTAGTGGCCGTGCAGACCGTGACTGAAGCGCCTCAGTCTCCTCGGCCACCGCGGCCGGCGCTTGAATTGCAGCGCATTATAGCTAAGATCCGATAAAGGCGCTGTTACTTACATAGTACACCAAATATATAAATATATATATATATATAAACAAAGTCGTGTAAAATGTAAACTTTCACGGCCGGAATGGTCAAAATTACTAAAAAATTCCGGACTATTCTGCCGTGGTCTAGTGGATTTATTATGGAAACCCAACGTTTCGTCCCCGACTGCGGAGGACATTTTCAAGGTGGATCGTGGCACTTCTGAATGTCCGATGCACACCCTGGCTCGCTACTGACTGGAGCCAAACTCTGTTTACGAGGGCTCGCGCGCAGTGGTGTGACGTCAGATATTTTTGACATGCGCGCGCAATTCGTCGTTGTCGTTTGCCTCCGTCCATTAATATCGTCCCGTTAATGAAAGACTGTTATATTTCTTCTTCAAAATCGGAATCCAGATTTCATTTAGTTTCACGCCCTCCTCCATCCTATTGAAATTATTGGGGTGTTTTACAATTTCTAAAGCCTCTCTGTACAGTCTTTCGTGGTATCCATTTGTGGCTGCTAAAACCTGAGTATTATCAAATTGAATAAGGGCGTCGCCTGGTTGAAAAACATGTTCAGCAAAGGCTGATCTGTCAATCTCTCTCCTTCTACAGTTCCCCTTGTGCTCATCTAATAATTTCAATAGGATGGAGGAGGGCGTGAAACTAAATGAAATCTGGATCCCGGTTTTGAAGAAGAAATGTAACAGTCTTCCACCATGGGACGATATTAACGGACGGAAGCAATCGGCGACGAATTGCGCGCGCATGTCAAAAACATGTGACGTCACACCTCTGCGCGCGAGCCCTCGTAAACGGAGTTTGGCTTCAGTCAGTAGCGAGCCAGTGTGTGAATCGGACATTCAAAAGTGCCACGATCCCCCTTGAAAATGTCCTCCGCAGTCGGGGACGAAACGTTGGGTTTCCATAATAAATCCACTAGACCACGGCAAGGCCGGAAATTTTTAGTAATTTTAAAAGAAAGTCGTGTTAGTTAGACTATTTATAACTAAAGAACATCTGATCCGATTTGCTCAAAATTCGTGGGGAGATAGCTTAGAAGCAGGAGACGGACAAAGGATACTTTTTGTCCCGTTTGACCGCGTATTATATCATAATTTGAGAAAAACTTTAAGTACGCTTGCAGCTGGAATTATTTTCTCGGTTCTCCAACGATCAGATTATTCATTCGCTACTCGCCTAGCGACCAAACACGCTGAAACAGAACGAACAAATACGCCAAGGAGGTTAGAATAAAGGGCGATGGCGTTATGCCACAAGGTTAAAACTGTCAGACAGATTTAACATGAAACGTTGTTTCTTTACAAGTCCCTCCGTATTATTCTTACCTCCATGATGTTATAGGTGGTGATCATATCTTTGGAGCATTGAGAAGATAGAATTGATGTTATTTCGTGGTATTTTTTAGTGTTACAAACAAATTAAGAACAGATCGTGGTTTATTTTTAGAACAATGCCTCCATTGCGTCGGCATACGTGCAACGCAATCTTACTACGTGATCATAATGAGACAGACGAAGATCGTACACAGCGGTTGGAGGTAAATCGAAAAGAAATTTTCAAGCGCGATCCGTTATGACTCTGAAACAAAGGGTAAAGTGGAGTTCGACTCCCTCAGTTGCAGTTTACGCACGAAATAATTTGGGTCGTCAACAAAACGGACAGCCACGCGTGGCAATTAGAATTGAACGTTTGGGGTACAGATACAATCCAGCAGTCGATTACGCAGCGGATTCATCAGTTGGCTTCGGAACAAACTGTCGCCATCTAAAATTTAATTGGCTAACTCAAGCTTTGCCAAGATTGGTCGGCTTCATTCCCACGATCCAACAGCTGTTGCTAACATAGCTATAACACGCATGTGTCGCGGATTGTAAAATTTTGCCGGTATGTAGCATTGTTGTTAATCGTGTTTCAGTTAGATTCCTAATAAGACAAGAAAAGAACGCTACACAAAGACTTTCGAAACGTTGTATTGCCATCCCACTTATTTTCTTTCAATTACGTGTTCTGTTTCATATGGAATTTCTATCATTAAAGAATGATCATGCTACAATTACTTTGCATCTAATTCAAAAACTCTTAAGAAGATATACATGTGTTATAAGAAACATTTCTATACTGCTCGTTTCGAGAAAAATATGCTAAGCTGTGCTGTAAACATGTGCGGTTTTGGTTTTTTCTTCCCAATCATTTGTAACATAAAACAGGGAAGTTGTTTTTATGCCTATACTTATAATCATACCTGTTAGTACAATGTAACCGTTAAACGTGCGGCCGTTGAAGCTACTAACATCACAGATAGAGCAGCTCGAAACGTCTCTCTAATAACCCGTTTACAACTGATTTACCTGCCCATTTTGACTTCTGTCTCCAATCAAGTTCCCGATTGCAATAACAATAAATAAGCTCTGAGAGCTGGGAAGGAGGAGACAGAGTATGGGTGTATGAAATGGATTTAAAAAGGGGAGATGATATAGACGCAGAGAGGAAGGGGAGGATATGGATATGGTGTGGGGTAAGAGGGGGTGGTGTGAAGGTAGGGGGAGGAGGATATGGACAAAGGAAGGGGAAGGAAGGGAGAGACATAGGGAGAAGCTACTGCGAAGCGTTGCCGGGTTTGCTAGTAACTAATAAATGGCGATTCTGCGTTTTTTATTCACATAACTAAGGTGTAACACACTGAAACAAGGGCTACGATTTTCCTTACGGCAGCGGTGTAGTGTATTGATGTTCAATCCTTTTTGAAAAATCAGTCACGTACAATGAGGGGAGTAATTCTTTGTGTTGGTAATAAAATAGATAATTGATTTCGTTCCGATCAGTAAATTAATGATCCCCTAAAGCGTTGCCAACGTTAACATACTAAACCACTGCCGCATCAAGTAAAATTTAACTCAGGTACGACACAAAAAATAAAATTTTATTAGCTGTATGCTGCATGCCTTGCAATGCCATGGAAAGAAAAAAAGTGCGTCTTTCTGCGGGTATCATTTGAATTTAAAACATAACGACGTTCTTTCGCGTCTATCGATCTATCCATTTACTAAGAATTCTTTGCAAGAAAACCCGAATTTTTCTTTCTGATTTCTGTGCGTTCTTATTACTTCTTGAGTCCATTCTGTTCAGGAATACCTAGAAAACGGTGTAGTATAGTACAGAACAAATTGAGGCACTGTTAGTTAGTTAGTGCACCAAAGAACTAATAGTCGGCGCTGCTGCATTTAATTTTTTTTTATTTCTTTTCGATGGTTATGAGATAGAAAAGCAACGCACCATTAAAGGTGCTGTTGGTTTTGTAGTGCTGCAAAGAAACAATACATGATCGGGTTGTGAGTATTCCTTCAGTAACAGAAGTATTTTGAATTAAGAGCCGCAATCTTATATCTGCAAAAACGATTGGTTTGTACCGCATTGTCTGCAAAGAAGCGCCACCTCCTTTCCGCAGAGCAACCACATACAATGAAATAATATGTAAATAAACGTGTCACAGAAGCAACAAGAAAGTTGAGGAAGCGTCGCTAAAAGGACTATTTACACACAGCGTGTTAACCGAACAAAAAGGGACCAAGATAAAGTCAGCGGTTAGAAGAGTTTTCCCAATATCATGTGACATTTCCACCTTAATGTTGAGGACACAAAATCTGTCTGTTCTGTGCATCTGAATGCTCACTCCAGAGATATTTCTGTTCTCTGCCTGCCACTAGAGATAATATACACACGCGAGCGACAAACTCATCAGAAAGCTCTCTGCTTTCATAATTGTTCGGTACAATATTGTGATTAAAATTTGTAATTACTGTACTTACTTTTGGTGCGGACTACATTAAGATAGAGAAAGACGTGTTCTTTTGCAGACACAATGGTACTTAGAGTTATAATCCAACTTCAAAGTATATATTTCTATTACACAAGGTCGATTTCAACTTCGTGCTTTACGAAGTAATCACTTCAGGACGTGGGAAAATGTATTAGCTGAAACAGTGGCCGATGTAGTAACACAGTCAAGACAATTCACTGGAAATACTGTATTTAATGGAAAGATCTATACAGATGATGAGCTGACGCCATTCCTTCAACGATTACCCAGACTTACTTTATCGCACGTTAACACAACCATTACATCTTATTTAAACAGACATGAACTGCTCTGTTGATTGAATTACCAGACTTTTTCAGCATTCGTCGAGTTTTCGATAATGGGGAGCACTGCATACAGAATAACTACATTGTCCCCAGTGCAACCCTGCAACATACTAATACTTCAGCATACACTTACTGTGAAAGATAAACAGTTTAGTACTACGCCATAGAACCAATACATGACACTGTTGTCATTATTACTATTTCTCATCTCCACGATAGAAGTGTTTTCAGACGTTTACGCCAAACAGACACTCACCAACGTCTTAACTTTATGAACACAAGCTAACATTGAATTTACATCCTTCCGGAGTAAGGACTTAATTTCAGTTTTCGTATGAAAAACTTTATGAACATTCATCGTTTTCGACAGTAACTTCTACTTCAATTTGACATCTTGGCTATGAGAACTGAGTTTATTGACAGGGATTCAACAAGCATTCTATTTTTGCTGACCTAGTAGCGAAACCCTTAAAAAACCATGTACACACAGGTCCCTCTTTAACAACCGTTCCGAAGCACGGACATGTAAGCTAGTATCTTTATGTAAAAGGCAATGTTCCGAGCGACTGACTGACTGACTGACTGAATAATGAATGACACCTCCTCGCCCAGCGAAAACCACTGATAATAAAAACTTAAAATTTACAGAAGTGTTCATCTTATACCGTTTCCGTAGTTTAAGAAGCGATTTTTCCATATTCCATCCCTAAGGGGGTGAAATAGGAAATGAAAAGTTTTTTGAAAATACGCTGTTATCCAGCCAATTTTCATGCTAGACCTACATAAATTGGTATATGGATTCTTGGTTAGAATTTTAAAAAGGCGTCTTTCAGCTTTTTCTGAAAATCAGCTATTAAGGGGGTGAAATATTGGATGAAAAGATTTTTGAAAAATACTGCTATTAAGTCAGTTTTGAAACCTGAACTACAAAAGTTGGTATTTAGATTCTTGGTTACAATTTAAAAAGTACATGTATATCTCCCCTTTCCCCTCTTCGCCATTGCCTACCCTTCCTGTACCTCGTCTTCGAAATCTAACTTAGAACCATGCTTCATCTTTTTTTTAAATCTAATATCTCCGAAAGTTCTTGGCGGAATGTTTTGAAATATTGATACAACATGCTACTGGATTACTCGGATATTTTTACATTCCAATTTTTTAAATCTACATCATATAGAAATTTATATAAATTGTACAACGTGGAAAAGTTGCTGCCAAAAATCGCAAAAGTGTCATATATATAGGTTATGTGTAATATATTAAATAAATAGGTATGTAAAAACCGTCCTGTATTACAGTGCAACGTTGTGACAAATTTGGAGCTCAATCTGTGAAGAACTTTTTGAGATTTTCAAACACACAGAAACCAACACTTTTACATAAAGAGATATGCAAGATAATATTGGTAACAGAGTGGTAGAGTGCCAAGTCCCAGGATTTTTATCTGTCACTTTCCAGTTATTTCACCTCTGTCAATGTTACTGATGTGAAAAATATCGAGTAGCACCGTGATTCGGAATCCTCGTTAAACTGTAGGACCCCCTATCACTGGCCGGGTATGCCGGTCTATAGGTCGGAGCAAGGCAACGGCATACCACATCCAAATAGGACAGTGCCTAGTAAACCACTGGGGTGTTCAAACCAATTTTCGGATGGCTGACAGCTCTCTCTGTCTGCCTCTCTCTCTCTCTCTCTCTCTCTATATATATATATATATATATATATATATATAGACGAAGATTACTCACCAGGCGCAGGAGCACAGGTGGGACAGCATCACAAATAAATAAATGAATCACACACACACACACAAACGCTAGCTTTCGCAGCCTAGCTGCTTCATCAGGCAGAAGGGAAGGAGAGGGAAAAGGAAGGGGGTAAGGAGCCATTCCAATCCCGGGAGAGGAAAGACTTACCTTGGGGGAAAAAATGCAGGGTAAACAAATGCACACCCACCCACACATTCACACAGACACAAGTACACCTAGGCAGACATACTGTGGAAAGCAAAGAAGTTAAGAAGTTAGACAGAGATACCACTTGAGGTAGAGGCTCTGTCCAGAGAACCGATGCAAAGATGTTGAGATGGTGGGTGGGAATTCGAATTTAGCGGAGGTTGAGACCAGGTGGGCAACGGGAAGAGAGAATATGCTAAAGGGCTAGTTCCCATCTCTGGAGTTCTGAAGGATTGGTGTCAGTGGGAAGTATCCAGCACTGTGCACTGTGTAGCACTGTGCCAAGATGTGCTGGCCGTGCACCAAGGCGTGTTTAGCCACAGGGTGATCCTCGTTACCAACAAACACTGTCTGCCTGTGTCCATTCATGCGAATGGACAGTTTGTTGCTGGTCATTCCTTTTCCCTCTCCTTCCCTTCTGCCTGATGAAGCAGCAAGGCTGCGAAAGCTAGCGTTTGTGTGTGTGTGTGTGTGTGTGTGTGATTCATTTATTTATTTGTGATACTGTCCCACATGTGCTCCTTCGCCTGGTGAGTAATCTTCGTCTATTTTTTATATTTAATTTTTCCTGCTAGGAATTTTTCGTGTATATATATATATATATATATATATATATATATATATATATATATATATATATATATGAGGCGCGTCCAGAAAGTAAGTTCTGTTTCAATTTATCTCCGCTGCAGCGCTGCGATTGCAGCTCCGCACATGCGCTGTAGACTGTGTGTATCAAGGAGAAGAACATGCGCCATTTGGAGATCGCTGTCAGTTACGCACGCTTTGTTGTGCTTGTTTGAAATGTCGGCGTTAATTGAAAATTCCGCCGCCTGTGAAACCAGGTCGGTGATTCGGTTTCTGAATGCGAGTAAAGTGAAACCAATTGAAATTTAACGGCGTGTTTACGGACCAAATGCGATGAGTGATTCGATGGTGAGAAGATGGGTCCGACAGTTCAATGGCGGGCCTAGTGATGTGCACGATAAAGAACGAAGTGGGCGTCCACCTTTGGTTACAGAAGAACTTTCACCTGTTCTTACATCTCAAGTCTTTCCTTGGCGGTCATCACTTCACCAATGACGACGAGCTGAAAGAAACTGTTTCCAAGTGGTTGAAGACATAGGTGGCATATTTCTATGGAGAAGGCATACAAAACCTGGTGCCAATCTGTGACAAATGCCTGCAAAATTTCGGCAGTTATGTGGAAAAGTAGTTTAAGAGTTGTAGAATTTTTTGCAATAAAACTTTCTTCTGTATCTGTGTACAATTTCATTTTATTACCAAACAGAACTTACTTTCTGGACGCGCCTAGTGTGTATACTGTAAAATTAGTCTCACGTGTCTTTAAGGACATGTTCACCCTTTCAGCCGTATGCCCCCTCCCCTTCAGAAAAAAATTCTGTAACCGCCAATGGACTCCAGAATTACATTAAGTACCATTCGCTACAGCGAGCAGCAAGGTGTCTGGACAATTGCCACGCCGGACACTTGCCACACTGGACACTTGCCACACCGGACATCTGCCACACATTTCCCTGCTCTGAAGGGACGGGTGCCCCTGTCTCCTCCTCCTCCCACCTCCTCCTAATCCTCCTCCCTTCCGGCCCGAAATTTCGTGGATGGTGCCATAGAGTAACATATACAGAGGAGCAGCCCACCCTAAACCACTGGACTACGCTCCCCTCGTAGTTCCGTAAGATGCTAGCAGGCGTCAGGCGGTTCGCTGGCTTAGGATGCCTCTCGCACGTCAGAGGGTAGCATGGAGGGGAGGCTGAGGGGAGAGCTCGTGCCGCCTGCCACGAGGCCACGGCTGTGTCCGGCTTGCTGGCGTTTGAGGGGAGGTGGTGGTGGGGACAGCCGCTATCTGCCACCAGTTTAAAGAGCTGCTTCTGGCCGCAGCGCCATCATGGGACATCTTACGGAACAGCTGGAAACCCTCCCTCCCCGCACCCCTGAGCATAGGACCGGGCCCTTACGGAGGTTTCCCGTCTGTATATATTTGTCTGTGACGGTGCCCAGACACCTACAATTCCTAGTGTAACCATCAGTATGGAAGTTATTACAACGACCAAGTGCAGGCCTTTTGCCTATTACAATGTTACAAGTATAATAAATAGAGGAAATCAAAGGAAGGTATCCTTACATCGATTTGCTTACTCCGAAAATAGGATCATTACAAAGGAAAGCTGCTTTCGAAGGACGGAAAAGTATTGAGCGTATTAGAACATATGTGAGAACCACCTGATGATGCAACCTTGATTAGTTGTATAAATAAAAAGAGTGTATCAGGCCTCAAGAGCCCATTCAAATTTTAAATGGTTTCCAAAAGACACTTGACCTCTTAGTCACAAATACTCCTGGGCATCACGACGGATACAGTAATAAGTGAAGACAAAGTTGTAGCGAGGCTCAATTCCGTAACAAAGATATTTACTAATTCAAAGATTCAGATATTTCCATAACCTAAAGCGTATCTCATTAGTTTAACAAAACATGATATTTTTAGTTTCTAGTTGCGACTCTGAAGTTTTAAGAAATAATTTAAAACTCACAACTATTTAATAGTATGGCCATAATTTTAGAAGATATTAAAAACCTCTTAACGTGTCAACAAACGTGTAATACTTTGTTCTTGAGCCAACGACGAAGTAAGTGCTCAAAAGCAGCAAATAGACCTCTAGGTCTCTTTTTAGGGTAAATCAAGCCACGGATCACAAAATTCACACCACAACCAGCGGGATTCTTCCCTAGTAAGACTTGTGGTATAGAGGCAGATTGACCAGACAGCAGAGTGCAGCACCATACTATTCAACCAAATTAACTAACAGTCATATGTAAGGAGTCGTACACTGCCGTCTGGTCAGTCTGTCTCTATACCGCAAGTCTTACTAGGGGAGAATCCGCTGGTGTCCATTATGTTATGTAGCGGAGATGCCTGCTATCATATTACTTTCGTCGAAAATCAACGTGTTTTATAAAACTCCTATAGTTTGGTAACTTAAAGTGTGCTAGTTGTAGCCAATGGAGTGCGTGTGTGGTGAGGTATTGTTATAGATGTGCGGACCTACCTGCGTAGTAAATTCAGCAAATTCGATACTGCAAACGCTGGAGATAAGACGAAGTTACTACTATTTGTGGAATACAGGGGGGGGGGGTATGTACGTCATGTGGGTATATAACTTATAAAGTGCAACTAATGGATGTTTTAATGGTGGAGCTCCCATATATATTACAGCAGCTTCGTGTAGATGGCTTCTATCTCCTGGATTTGGACAACACAAGATTTCTAAGGGATTTTTTTTTAATTTTTTTTTTTTAACCGAGAGCATGACTTTTGAATGGAATATGCGACAGCAACGTGGTTGCGGGCGACGATAAGACAAATGGAAATGATTGCTTAACGTGGTTGGCGTCGAATTGTAGAATCAAAATAAATAAAAATTTGTCAAATCACGATCCCTGGTGTAAGCAAAGTTATTGGTAGCTACAATATTAATTTTATAAAGCGTCCAGACAGGCGACTGTGAGGACTTTTATTTTTTCGCTTGGTCTAGAAGATGGCATTACCAGTATGGAGGATTGTGGTTATGGATCTGTGCAAGAAGATTGTATAAGTGTTCTAAAAGAGAAGATACGGTATTTGCAAAGTGCGTTGTTGTACTGTGCATCGCTCCCATCCATATGGTCCCGGCTAACATACGCTTTTAGAGATAAGTTATTCTGCAATTTGATTGCTTGGGTATTAAGAGTACCCGAAAATTGACTGTTCTCACAGACCGAGAAAAGCTTATACAATATGTTTTAGTTTCAATTAACTACCTGTAAATTACTTGGAGAGTCGAGCAAGGAGCTATATTAAGGCATATTTTAGCATTCCAGCGCTTTATTCTCCACAGACGTAGATATCGCCTACATTATTCCACAAGTCCTAAGAAGAAGGGTAAACGAAGACTAGGTTATATGGGGACGACAAAGGCTTTAATGGAGGCAATTCAATATGTGCATGCCCGGTTTAAGCAGATAGAGTGGAGAAATCTAGCTACGACTACGTCTTAAAAAATATTTGCTTTGACACTAAACAGCCCGGGGCATTGGTCTCGCGTCGTTTTATTGACCGAAATTAGTGGAACACACGACAAACGTGTTGCATTCTAGTTTGGAGAAGGGCTACATTGTATCCAAATGTTGAGGACTGGGTGTTGGAGCAGCCATTTGCAGAGTTAAAAACCGATGGAATAACCACACTTAACAAGCGGTCGTTTTATGAATAACCTAGTGTTTTATACGGAATTGCGGGTATCATAAGAGTCGGAAAAGTGTTTGAAATATGCGATGCTGTGTGTTTCCATTTGGTGACGTTGTTGTGTTGTGATAGACCTCTAAAGAAGTCGATTTAGCATTATTGCTGATCTTTTAACTTATACATGCGTAGTAAATTCGACAAGTTCGTCGTGGAGACAATGCGAGGGGCTGTATAGGGCAGTTGGAATCGATTGCCGACAATACATTTATTTGTCGAATCACCTTATCTACTTAATAACAGGCGTTTGCGGGATACTTTTATCTCTTAGTTTGGCATTACCAGACTGGAGGTTGCAATATACACTTACGACCTAGATCGGAAACGGGGATAGCCAATATTTACAAAGAGCGACCCTGTACTGTGTGTCACTCCCATCAGTTCGTTAGCGAGCAGGTTATGGTCGATGTATGCGGGCTTTGGGTGCGATATAAGTGTTTGCGAACATTACGTTGCATGTACTCAGTTGTACTGTAACAAAAAGGTGTAGACACTCCATGTTCTATATAGGATCAGGCGCTACAAAAAAAATGTTTGTTAAGCTTATGGGACTTAACTACGGGGTCATCAGTCCCTAAACTTACAAACTACTTATGAACTACTTACAAACTAGGACGGCACAAATATCCATGCCCCAGGGGGGATTCGAACCCCCGACCGTAGTGGCCGTGCAGACCGTGACTGGAGCGCCTCAGTCTCCTCGGCCACCGCGGCCGGCTCAGGCGCTACGGTGTGTAGGTTAGCGTTCTAGGCATCTTCGTTTGCGGTAGACATCTACTTGTAATTATAAAAATAAATCCGAGATCGGTTTAGTGGAATGATAAGAGCTCACAAGAAAGGAACTTGTAGTAGGAATTTTGTGGGTAAAGGGCGGGTCGAACTTGTTCTACAGAACTGAAAATCAGTGTTGCATTGGGCAGGTAAAGTACTACCTCGGTTCTGTGGTTGCTGTATTGTCGAGTGTCTTTTCGAAGAAGGGTCTTGTTAGGTAGGTCAGTGCTTTCGAGAAAAAAGAAAAGTTTGCGTATAGACGGTCGGAAATCGGTAAATTATTTCACTTTTTTTTCTTTCTCTCTCTCTCTCTCTCTTTCTCTCTCTCTCTCTCTCTCTCTCTCTCTCTCTCTCTCTCTCTCTCTCTCTCTGTTGTTATTATTTATTTATTTCGACTCTCCGTTGCACAATATGGTTTAAATGTCTTCTGAGGCGCTGGAATATCGGTGTTTGATCGGCGTCAGATAAATGTAGTTTGCATCGTAACAGGACATAGAGATTCCTTAGATGGGTATACGCAAGAAGATGTGTACTGCTGTAGCAAGGAAATAAGAGGTAAAATTAAACTACCCGAATTCTCGGAAGGCGCATCTAAACCTCGATCTAAGAAGGAAACGTAACAGGGCAAGATCGCTAAAGAGAGAGAGAGTGTTAAATTTCGGAACTTTCGGCCTGGCTCAGCTCCATTAAATAAATGCAATGCGCGCTATCCTTGTCAGAGTGGTGCGTCTGCAGTGGTCTTGCATAGAAGGTTTTGATCATTTGGAGATGTAATTTAGGTGTTTTTGAGAGAATTTGTTTAAACATTTAGCATATATTTCTTTTATGTAGCCTGCCGAGAGAGCGCTCTGCGTTCTGGACGATTGTTAACGGTGCTTGCAGATGTATATTTAGACACGGCTCTCGCTATGGTCGGAAAAATGCCTTGTGTGTTGGAATAGATGCATAGATGCAGACGTTGTGCTAGATGTCATTCCCGATTTTCGTTATTTCCACCAGTAAATTGGAATTTTTGTATAAACAATATGTCGTCTTCTTCTGCTGCTGCTGTTGTTGTTTTATCGAAAGAGTGGTTGATATACAAGTTTGTAGCGTTTGTTACCGTTACATTCCGTTCGATGGCTGTTGCTTGCATCATCTAAGCGAAGAGATACATTTATTTTGCTTATAGATCTAAGGTTGCGGTCGAGTTCCGAAACGGACCATTTATTTTATTTTCGGCAGTTCCAAATGTTTGACTCTGGTTAGGATTGTTTTTAAATAATCTGGACATAGAACGAGTATTTGTTAAAATGGATACATAAGTTAGTGGCGTTCGTTACCGATACAACCCGTTTATTATCCAATGTTTGTATGTTTGTATAGTCTATGGGACTTAACTACGGGGTCATCAGTCCCTAAACTTACAAACTACTTATGAACTACTGACGAATTAGGACGGCACAAATATCCACGCCCGAGTTGGGGTTCGAACCCCCGACCGTAGTGGTCGTGCAGACCGTGACTGGAGCGCCTTAGTCCCCTCGGCCACCGCGGCCGGCTATTATCCAATGTGCGCTGTTATTAAATATGTCTGTCAGCTGTTGTATATGTAGTCTATGTGAAGAGGTTGAAGAGAAAATGCTTAAAATAATAAAACTTTATGATATTTCTGTTTAAACATTTAGCACATGTTTATAGAAATGTTTTATGCAGCTTGCCGAGAGAACACTGTGTATTTGTGGTCGCAATGGGGGTTGAGCTGTCCTCGAATTACTCTTAACACGTCTAAAAGTCTAAAAACAATAATTGGGGCTGTGGTGGATGGTCTGGCTGTTGGCAGAGTCAATTTGTTTACGAAACACTCGTGTTATTCCAGGTAATTGTACTGTCCGAAGTACGCAATAATAATTGACTCCTTTTTTTTCTCCCAATGTTGGTGTATGTCTATAATAATAACTTAAGAAAAAAAATCTAGGGGGCCCAGGGTTGAAGTCCAGGATTGGGTCGGTAATCTTTATGGCTGCTGGTGGGCAATAACTACTGCAAACGACTTGCTAGTGTAAGCCCAGCTATAGATTTATAGTTAATATATAGATGTGGCACATCGATGGTATGAAAACATCGGACTATTGATATTTCCCCACTGAAGATTCAACTCTATGATCTAAAAAAAATTGTCTAGCCGAAGATGCCACGCCACAAACGAGATAGGTGGATATAAATGTATGTTCTGTTTTGTTTACTATATCTTTGTCTAGTACACGACAGAATTTTACTTACGGCAGTGGTGGCGTAGTGTGCTGAAGTTGGCAGCGACGACGAATGAGACACTTCTGAAAACCAGTCATGTACAATAAGAGGCATAGTCCTTCTTATTGACCATGAACTAAATAATTAATTTTTTCCTGCTCTGCAGTTGACAGGTTCTTCTATGTACCCCTCATAAAGCGAACATTTCGTTGCGAACATTTGCACACTACGCCGACGCCGTAAGTAAAATGTAGCCTTTACGTCAAAACTCTAAACGTAGCGTAATTATATCATTTTATCCCTATTTCTTATGACTCTTATATCCGTGCACAAATAATTAATGATATTTTGTTTATAGTGACAGGGAGACCAATAATACTGTATTCGGTAGTGCCAGTTTTGTAATGGGAGTCATTGGTTCTGCCGAGGATTGTTTGTTTTGGCATCCAAAACATTGATTTTTTGCATCCAAAACATTGATATTCTCCGATGTCGATGTTTTCCTTTCGATGTTCCTCGTACATCGATATCTTTGAATTTATGTGAACATTGATGTTACCATTGATGTTTTTCTAATATCGATCATTTCTAGAGCAGTAGTTGGTACCATTTCAGTTTATGACGTTCATTTTTTATTAGAGATGGAGAATTTAAATCGTCAAAACATCTATTTCGTTTTACCACTTTTATTGGCTATGTATATTCATGATTATTGTATTGTGCACATCCACAGCAAAGTGCAAACCATCTTTAGAATAATATAGGTTTCATTGGCCTCCTAATAAAATTATCGTAGAAAATCGGTAGTTCAATTTTCAAGTTCGCGTACAATGGCGTCCCAATATCTCTGCCATGTTGTGGTTTGAAACCAGCGTCTAGCGTGTTTGCTCCCAGTCTAACGTTTTTGTCCCGCGTCATGTGACGGAATTTTCGACATTACGAGCAACAGTTTTCTCATTTCTAGCTGAATTCAAGCTACAATGTTGGTGTCAATCATCGGTACTGTTTCCATTTGCAGCAATTTAAGATATATCGTACCAGTTATTCTTCATTCACTAATCAGGTGCCACATGTTATTTCTGACGACTCTTTACTTACAGGTGGTAGAAGGGTGACAGTTATGTTTAAATACAAAATTTGTCGTTTGTATGTCTGCTAGAAGTACCTTAGAATTTTGATGATAGGTAAGTTACTGAGTGACAGAATTAGCGATTTTCGTCTGCTACTATTTCGTAAACTATAAGGTTTAGAATAGTATAATTTCAAAAGTAGCTAGTTATAGTAGATACTCTTGGTAACCGAAAATTCAGGCTTCTAGCTTTATCCACAGCTGAGATACAGGGGGGTCGAACGTGCCTTCAGTTGTTTCGAGAAAAGGATGGCACGGCCGAGCACTCGGGAGCACTGTCCTACCCCCACATTGTTGATTAATGGTGTGATCTGAAAGCACATTTCGATGTTGTAAGAAACACAGAAAAGGTGCCAAAGGCTGAGATGCCTTATCAAATGTTCAGTGAGCCAGAAAATGAGGTTTATTTTCTCTCCTTGAAACCAATTTTGGCTGAAGTACAGAAAGTTAATGAGGCATTTCAATCAGATTCCGGTAATCCCTGTAAACTAGTCATTGACCTAATTTTTTTCGTTGAAAGATTAAGTAAGTATATTGTCCTTTCAGGGTGCAGAGCTTATTCTCTCAAATTCAATAAATTCAATTTCATAGATCGAAAATCGTATCTAAAGAAAAGAAAATACAGGAGTTGGAAAACCTAAAATTAATTTCGACTAACGTTTAAGTAGTAATCAGTGAAAGGTGTATTAATTTTGTAGCGAAACTCGTAACTCAACTACAACAACGGTTACCTACAAATGTCGAAATTCTTCAAAAAATCTCAATGTTTTCACACAGTAAATGCCTGCGTATGTTCAAACCATCAATAGTTCCATTGGCAGAACTTATGAAGTTTACAGATGATGAAATTACGAAAACAGATTTTCAGTGGAAAAAAACTTCAAAATGTTTGTTAAGCTTGAGGGACTTAACTGCGGGGTCATCAGTCCCTAATCTTACGAAGTACTTATGAACTATCTTATACTAACGACGACGCAAACAACCACGCCCGAGGGGGGATTCGAACCCCCGACCGTAGCGGCCGTGCAGACTGTGAATGGCGCGCTGCACATTGCTCGGCCACTGCGGCCGGCGGAAAAAACGTACGCTGTTATATAGGCAACATACTTGAAACATAGTTTTGGAATGGAGTTACTAACTATACGGATGCTTGTGTAGAAAAACCATTTGAAGATCTTTCTAAGTTAGCTTTTTGTGTATTAGTTTTGGTCTAATGCTGAAATTGAGCGTACATTTAGGAAGATGAATTTAGTGAAAACTGAATTAAGGAACAGAATGGTGAAAATGTGCTAAATGGAATTGTTTATATTAGGACGGATCTAAAACTTGTTGGGAGGTTTCCAGAATGAAACCTTCACTCTGCAGCGGAGTGTACGCTGATATGAAACTTCCTGGCAGATTAAAATTGTGTCCCGTAACCGGGACTCGAACCTGGGACCTTTGCCTTTCGCGGGCAAGCGCACTACCGACTGTGCTATCCAGACACGACTCACGATGCCGCCACACAACTTTACTTCCGCCAGTACCTCGCCTCCTACTTTCCAAACTTCACAGAAGCTCTCCTGCGAATCATGCAAGACTAGCACTCCTGGAAGAAAGGATACGGCGGAGACATGGTTTGTTGGGAGGTGTTGTTTTGACTACCAATATCCTGATAGCGTATTGAAGAATATTGGTACCCTTGGTATTAATTCCACATCAACACCAACTACATCTTTTACACCTACGCAATTACACCCTCTACCGGTACTGTGACTGAAATACGTGACACCGAGTCCAATCCTGACGATGCAGCAATGAGGTAAGTGAACTGAAAAGTAATTTTTTCTGCATATACCGAGTGTCCTATTTAACCTGACAAATTTAAAGAACTCGATAAACATGCATCGAACCCTAAAATGTTCCAGACACAAAATTAAATCTACAAGGGGACATCTGCCTGCGTGACGTGGCATATTGTGAAGTATTCCGACGTTGGCAACGGCCGCTGCATGTGACGTTCGCCATTCAGGTATCAGGTGGTAGTATACGACAGCCATTTCGATATTCAATAATTTGTCTGGAATATCATAATGTATTACATTGTTGTGTGTCTTCATAGAAACGAAAAAGGTTTTGTTATGAAATGTCCCGTTTACGATTAAAAATAATGTATTGAGCAGACAAGAGTACATTCAGGACCAGTCAGCCATGGAGTAGGAACAGCAATAATTATTCACAGTAATTGGTAGCCGGAAAGTACGTTCACGCATCCATCTACCGAGCCGCGTGAATTAGCCCTACATTAAAGATACTGATCATTTGAAATATTGATCATGCGTGTTTCTGCCGGGAACTAAACACTAGTAGTTAATTGTTACTAACGGTCAGGAAGTGGTTACTTACGGCATTTTTTTTTATTTAAAAATGAATGTGGTAACACTGTTGTATGAATTTTTTCGATATTTACGAGTCGTATTGAGATTTGGACAAGGACGTTTTGCCAAGTAAATAACTACGATTTTCGTCCATTGAAAACGGCAAGAATTATTCTCGTGGAATAAGTGGTTAAGATTACAGAGACTATTTCCACATGTCCAGTCTATTTCGCCTTTGTACATTAAAAACATCACCTTTCATGGCAAATTTAACTTTTTCTAAATTAAAACATTAAATATTTAAGTATGAAAATAATAGTATTTCTTGTGAAGAGAACACAGCTGTTACGTGCTAATATCTGATTGGCTATCTCCATCCATGCTACGATTGGTCGGCTCCGGATGCTGCCAACGTTGGGAAACTCCACACTACTTCGCGACACGGTCAGTAAAATTTTACCCCCTCCCTTTTTTTCGCTGCAAATTATGATGCGATTCTGTAACATATCAGCGTAGCTCACACCCGTCACGGTAGTAGTCACTGACGTTTTGCTGTCCAGCGCCATCTGCCGGACAGTTTTTGAACTTTGTATCCCCCCCCCCCCCTAAAGAAACCGCATGTTATTCCAAGCATGTCGGTCAATTTTTACAACTCTTATCTACATTGTTCCGTGATTTACTAAGTTTACAAATTTATATTGACTTTTTGATCACCCGGTATATAGAGTGACTTTTTCTGCGGTGAAAGAAAAGTGTAAATATTAGAGTGAGAATGAATCAATGCATTTAAATAAAGAAGTATAGCGATTGTGCTGTCTGAATCAAGAACTGAAACAACTGTTTCACCCGCCGTATTTAAATAGTATAGGAATTTCGCTTCAGGCTTTAACATGTAAACACGACTGCGAAAAACTGTTAACAAAATTCGGTATTCGTATTTCGGAAGATGTGTTGCATGTAAACGTAGCGCTTGTGAGGCATTTTTATCATCAGTTAATTTATAATGTATTGTAAGGAAGATAGTTCTTTCCTCACAATACTACAATTAAAAATGACGATTGTAATGTATATTTACGGTACTCCTTTATTTAGAAAAGTTACTTTACTAATTGTCGTACAGTTATGAAGCTTTTCTTTGACCAACATTGATTACAGAAATAATTTTTTTTATTATTTTTGTAAGAATTGTGGCTGCCGAGCAATTGTTCAAATGGTTAGACGAAGAGCCTTCTAATGAAGATTGTTGTTTTCTAAAGTGAATCATCGAAAGTAATCACGAATCTAAAAGTGAGCACTCTTCGGACGATACTGATAGTGACGACAAATGTGTGTAGTATGATAGAAAATATGATATGCAATGAAGTGATCGACTTCTAAATGAAAACAGGAGACTAAAAAGCTCTCAAGAGAATACTGTTCTGCGATCACTGGGAGGGACACAGGCGAAGTAAAAGTCGCCCATAGTTTTACACTGTTTATGTTCAAACATAAAATATTTACGTAATCTGTTTATCATATGTATTTTTCGGTTTAAATCTATAAATGTGAATTTCTGTTCGGTGTACGTTTATCACGTCTGAGCCAAAAGACGTAAAAAGCTAAAAATTTGTAAAGCTACTAATGTTACCCGGGGAAGGTTTTAGGCACGGTTTTATGACAATCGGATAGCTATTTATCTACATATATTAATGTGAATGTCTGTTCGGTGAACGCTTATCACGTCCCAACGACAAGACGCAGAGACTTAAATATTTGTACAGTTACTGATTTATACTTGAGGAAGGTATCAGGCACGGTTTGAAAGCGACCTGATAGATATTTAGTACTCTGAAGAACATAACGCGAAATGCGGTACAATAATTACCCTTTGAAAATTATATTTACTCTTTGAAAATGGTTTTATTGGTTGCATTGTTGCTTGAGGGTCGATAATGATAAAAGGGTGGAGTATATTGGGATGGAAAGTTATCGGTGTATATAAAAGTGTGCGTGTGTGTGTTAATATTTCGCTCTGCAGCGAAAACTACAGAACGCAAACAAATGGTCTGTGTGAAATTGTTGTCCGAAGTCTCCCGTTGTACACCATAGCAGTTCCATGCCGATACCTATAAGGGAGTGGAAGATATGGTGGTTGAAAGTCGTAAAATTATTAAAAAAAAAAAAAAAATCAATAAATAAAATCGGACTGAAGGCCAGCGATGACGTTTGCGACCCTATAACCGGGAGGTTAAAAAAGTTACATACAGCGAAACATTATGCCACAGATCATATCTTTGGTCTATGCGTGCTAAAATGTCTTCAGCTCTCTCTCTGTAAGGATAAGCATACGAATAAGGAAATATAAGAATAGATAAATAAAGCAGTAAACACACGTCACGTGTCGAGATATTGCAACACAGGCTATAAGGAATAATGCATGTATTATTTATTGTAAATCATTAAGCACTTCACATATTTTTATTATTTTTTATTTGAATATTGATTAAAAATGTCTGTTTCTAACGAAGGTATTGTATTTCATTTCATCCTTCAAAACCAGTCTCATAGCACACTACTGAAAGATAGCTTATCTATCATAATCAACCTACACGCGAGCGGAGCCGCGAGTTTAAGCTAGTAGATTATATACACTATCAATGTTTATCCGTAATGCGGAGTGAGTCCGCACGCGTGTAATGGAGGTAAAACGAGGTATAAGATGTCTCGTTTTTACCTTCCCTCCCTCTCTTTGGTATTTATTTTTCACTAGCATGAATAATGCACAAGACCTAAATCTAAATCGCCCATTTACTGCTTTTAGCTTTTCTACAAGCAACTAACTTTTATGCAGTTACAAGCTTCACAGTTACCAAAATTTTGTTTTTCGCAGACTGTGCTTTATTAGAAGTTTACTAGAGCTTGTATTTTATTGGTTGTTGTATCAGACGGCCCTGATGGAGTGGAAAATATTTTACGATAAGTAATTATGTCATAACAAAAACTTGTTGTGTTTCCTTGAGGCGCGTATACTTTCACACTTTTTTTTTAGCCTGAACAGACATTAAGGAGCACCTCGAGCAGCGGTTCCGGTTGTGAAACAGCTGAAGGAAAGCGGCCCTCTATGTGGGAGAAATCTTTCCGGGAGCGGCGCGCCGGCTAGGGAGTTTGCGTGCGCGCAGTTGGCAGCACCGGGGCGCGGCTGGAGGCCGCGTGGCAGCAGGCAGGGAGCGGCGCCTCGTGTCTCAGTCTTCCGCCGACATGCAGCGAGTGAGCGTGTTGAGTCTAGCGTTCCTGGGAGCCCTGCTCGCGGTAGCCTGCCGCGCCAAGGAGTCGGACTTCAAAGTGGAGAAACTGTTTGTGCCCGATGAGTGCACCGAGAAGTCCAAGACGGGCGACATGCTTACCATGCACTACCGCGGCACGCTCGACGACGGCAAGCAGTTCGACTCCAGGTCAGTCCTTGCCCTAGCATATGCGCCAAGCTGTCGTTCGTATTCTGGAATCACCTAAGCTTCCGTCACTCTTACAGGCTACACAATCGCAGTAGCGGCCGTTCATGAATCTGTACTGTGACTCGGAAAGGTATCACAAACATGAAGAGCCTCTACTTGTTTTAGTGGTCGGCTGTTCATTTTCCGTACTGACTGAAGCCACAAGTATTGAACACGCACGTAATGAAATTTCGGCGATCAACGTTTATCTGAATTTTTTTGTAAAGTGCATCGTTCCTTAAATTCACTGGGATTTATTACCTAAATTAATACCGGTACTTTCCAGTGACAAACAGTATTTAAACTTGCCGATTTTTCGGCCAGTACCGTATGACAAAGTTGCGGAAACATAACAGATAGGCCAACACTTAGCTAGCTCGTTTTTAACTAAAAATAAGTATTTTATGTTTTTGGCGTGGCAAATTGTTTTCTATGCACAGATGATATGAATCAGTGACATAGACGGGATCGGCGTCTTCCATGACTCCAAGGTTAACATATTGCAGCTTCGCAATCGCGTCCGATGACGACGTATCGTTGTCCGAACTCGACCATCAAATCGAAGTTCTACAGTAGTATGAAAAAAAGTGATATGTGCTAGTCTATCTCTTATTTCTGACAACATCGTTCCTATCGTAAGTTCGAAAATGTTTGTTACCATAAGCACGTGTCAGCTTCTTCTCATATTCATACCAGTTTCATCTGTCGGTGTAGTCACTAGTCAGATTGCTGCTACTCTCTTGCGGCGGGAGATACGAAAATCAGAAATGCAGTTGCCTGCCATTTTCGGATGAAAAGGAAAGACTGAGTGCACATTTGGTGCAAATGCAAATTCCTACATCACATTTTTTCCAGTAGGCAATATTTGTATTCAGTATGGGTGGTTACTTGCTTCGGCGTACACTAAAACTTATTGACAATAAACGAAGAAATTTGCGTAAGGTGCCTGCGGACATTGAATTCAAGTGGCAAAGTTGATAATTCGTGCTGGTTTGGCACTCAAACCCGGATCATAGACATTGGCCACTACCTGTACGGCCTTCTCTAGAATTCCAACCATCAGACACTTTTTTACAAAAAATACTATTTCGGGTATTTTCTCCGGTCGTTGCAAATTATCTGCACTCGTGTTCTCTTGTTGCCGGCAATTGTTTCTCGCAGCTCATCTGTTTCGTTTCTGAATATTGCTGGATATTGTTTTCATTTTTTCTCTGGCAACGAGTAATGAAAATCTCACAAATAGAAACGGTTAAACACTCAAGTGTTTTCATTTTTCTCAGTATTAGTCTCGAGCGTTGTTTGCCCGTATAAAATCGTTAGTTGCAAACAATACCGTTGGTACATAACAGTATCCACAAGATTCAGCGAACTTTGAATTTGCTCGTGGAAAAGAGTTCGCGAGTTCCTTAACGTTCTTTTCGTATATATCCTTTCAATGCGTTAAGAGTAAAGTATTCTATCACTGTTACTGCTACCATGTATTTTCAACGGTTGGCTTTGGTAATTGCGTCCCAATCTTTTTTTGCCCACAACGGCCTAGATGTCTGGTTTTCAATTCTAGGACATTATCAATATATTTGATTGCCTGCCTTGAACTAAGGATTTTCCTAATATTTCGTTGACGAAAGTAAATTGCACCGTACGGTAACAATTCATTGAAAAATCTCAGAGCATCAAAGTTAACTATGACAAAAGATAACTCGAAAGCTTTGCTACACATTAAACCACAAACTCTCATAACGTTCTCGGTACAAATCAAATGTATATTTTTTCAGCTGTGCTACTTCGTATAAACAGCAGCTGAAGGCGGGAAAGTTAGGCGCATAGGTTTTCTAATTATGAATTGTTATTTAGAGTAGTTAATGATATGAATTATAGAAGAATCGCATTATCAAAATTGGTGAACGAACTATTGTTTCTAAAACAATTTTCCGATTTTTCTGAATTGTTACTTTCGATGTATGGCTGTGAGTCATAATTTTTAATTCAAAAAAGCTATTGAAGAAATCACGGGTTAATCTCTGACCAACAAAGAAGTGCATTTTGCAAATAAGTAAAAGAAACTGGAATACAGAGAGATCAAAATAGCAGCATGGATTATGGACGAAATGTATCTTGGCATGAGGAGGCCTTGTGATCCCGAGATTACGTACCCTCATTTGTAGATGTTCTTTGCCAACTGTGCCGGGGCCTATTAGCAAGCGTTCACTCCATTGTCTGCTTTGATGTCTTTGTTGCTGAGCTGCGCTGTGGTTAAAGGTCTCGCTTGACAACTGAGAATACTGCTTGTCGGGTACAAGCTTCACTTGACCCCTTGGATGAGTGGTTAGCAGTGTTTGACATCAATCACGAGTATCTGTGGAAGCGTCGGTCGTATTCGTTTGTCCCTACCTCAGCTGTCGTATGGACGGCAGCGTAATTAACTTCGCTATAGCCGGTATCTGTTGGTACGGTTAAGGGAAATTCCTTTACTTTTCGTTAGCGGTCAGCAGTCAGCACAATGTTGCAATAGTTGATGCGTCACAGCATGGTTCTGAACAGTGATCTCTGTATTAGAGATCACTGGTTCTGAACGATAACCTTTTGAGACATTGAGTTATTTAGACTCTTGGCAGGTTATATGCTAACACTCAAAACACATTTTTTTGTTTATCGTACCTTCTTACGGATACCTACCTTTCCACATATAACTGGTAGATATTGCGGTTGCCCGAAAGACCGTGTAGCCCGCGAAACGAACGCAGTATCCGGTCGGTGGCGTGTAGCGCGTGATAAGCCAGATAAGACTATCTGCGCGGGCGGAAGCTCCTTGTACAGTGGTTAGGATGAGCCCGGCTTCTGGATTCCAGCGGCTCAGCACCTCGTTTTACGTGGTGTGCTTTTCATGGTACTACTGCGCTGTTTTTAATGGTTGCATGGCTTTACTCACTTTTAATTTAATTGCCTATTACGCCCTCTTTTAGCTAGAAGATACAGTATATAATCTCAAAAAATAAAAATATTTCGCACCTGTCGGAAATGACAAGTCCTCGTTATCTTAGGTAAGTGGGATGTAATCGAAGTATGCAGGTGAAAGTCACGTGCCAGCTAACTGAAGTCACACTAAATTGGAAGATACGTGGCGACTACACAACAATAAAGTCAACCTCTGCACTTCCCGTGCATCTACAAACGAATCAAGAATTTTACTAAGAATCTAATTAACCTTAAAGTAAGCTCACATCTTATCCAAGCTCATACAATTCTGAAAGTTTCCTCGCACTGGCAAGTACAGCCTTGGAGACGATTACGTTGGTGATATCTTTTCAATGCCTCGTTACCAAACGTTGTACTCTTTGCGTGAATTAAAAATGTAGTCTAAACTTAAGGGGAAATTAAGTACTCAAATATTAGGAATGCTTATAAAATTTCACTGTGGTAACCAACTGCTTTATCTCTTTACATAAAACAAAGTACTTTTCGACCTGGACTCCTTTTAGATCAAGGCACTTCGATGTTTCTCCAGTGAGTAGTTTCCATCCCTGGGACGACTGTGGAAGACCTTTATACGGTACCATATTTTATCGCGTAATTCCCTTTCTTTTTTTTCTGGAAATATTTTCTTGAAAACACTAGAGGGAATTTAGCAAGTAGGAATTTAGAAAGGAAGAAATAAAATGCATTAGGTAGATAAGTTAGATTTACGGTAATTTAAGAAAGTGGTACCTGTCGGTATTTTAAATTAAAACAAAAGAACTGGATTCATACCACGGTTTAATTATGCCTACAATGAAGAGCAGCAATGCATTGTTTCATTGTTTATTTTCTCTCGCTATTCTGCGGCCTCGCTTTCGTCACTATCACTATTTTCAGGATCAGATAACTTGTCATCTTCTTTCTCACTATTCCCCCCATCTTCTTTCTCACTATTCCCCCCATCTTCTTTCTCACTATTCCCCCCATCTTCTTTCTCACTATTCCCCCCATCTTCTTTCTCACTATTCCCCCCATCTTCTTTCTCACTATTCCCCCCATCTTCTTTCTCACTATTCCCCCCATCTTCTTTCTCACTATTCCCCCCATCTTCTTTCTCACTATTCCCCCCATCTTCTTTCTCACTATTCCACATGTCGTCCTCGGAACAGTCAATGACACAAACTGTTTTTTAACTCTTCTTAAGAATATAGTAATTTTCTCCCAAGCACGGATTATCCTCTCGCCCATCGTCGGTATTGATGGCTTCCTTATCTTGCCTCCTGGAGTCAACTGATGAGATCCTGCCGTCATCCATTGCGAATACAGGTGTCGAAGATGTTCTTTGAAAGGTTTTTTGACGCTGACATCTAAAGGCTTAAGAATGAACGTTAAACCTCCAGGAATGATGACAGGATGGGACATCATCCGTTTCATTTTCTCCTTTACAAGGTAACCACGGAAACTGTCTAGGATAAGAAGGGACTTCTTTTGTAATAATGCCCCTTTTCGTTTTCTCCAGACTTTCTCCAACCAATTTGCCATCACATCTACCGTCATCGAACACTTTTCTTGAACTTGTAAGTGAATTCCATAGGGTAGTCTCCTTTGGTAACGTCTTCCTTTTAAAGGTGGTATACGGTGGAAGTTTATTGCCGTCTGCTAAACGCAAAACATCACTGTGCATCTTAGTTTCTTCGCTCCAGTCGTCTTCACAAGAACACTTTTAAGCCGGTGGAGCAATGATTGACACGCGGGGCGTCTGGTCAGCGTTACCAGTCTGGGAGAGCAAATAGTCATCTTACTGTAGCACTTGTATTACGTAACGATGGAACTCGATTACATTATCTGTGTGCTCTCGAGGTAATCGCTGGCACAAAGATGTTCTCCTTCGTAGTCTGAGATTCTGTCGTCTCATAAAACTCTTCACCCAACCAATACTTGCTTTAAAATCCTTTCTGCCAATGTTTAGCGTGGCAGCTATTTCGCGTGCTTTGTTTTGAGTTATCTCATAAGAGACAGCACATCCATCATTTCGAATTTCATTGACATAACCAACTACACCATTATGAATTTCGGAATATTTCCCTGTTTTAGGACCACAGAAAGATTTGGAGCTTGCCTTTGCAGCGATGAGTTCATATTTTTGTCTCCGGAAATATACCGTATTGAATTACGATAAACGGTGAAATGTTTTCCTTCGGCTTTCACTCCGTTTGTAACGGCGTAAGATACCACGTTTACGTTAAATTTCGCCGTGTCGTTTATTTTGCCATTGGAATGACTTTAGCAAACTGACATAGAAATGTCTGCAACTTAACGTTTCATATTTACGGTTTGTTGTGACAATGGAAATATTCCTTCGTGGCAGTACCGCTGTGTCCATTGTCAAGTTATTTGAAGGCCGCTCCAGTAAGAACGAACCAGGTGAGGGAATTATGCGCGATATCAATAAAATCGTTTTTTAATTATGAAAAATCGTTGGGGTGGGGAATATGCGGGGAGGAGCTAATTGCGATAAACTTGTTCATTTAGAGTCCTCATAACATGGTTAGAATCAACATTCCCCAGTTATATACTTCAGTTATAGAAATTAAATTGTGGATGTCATTCAGATGTGGTTGATAAGTTTTAACAATCACACTTCAAATCTCCAGTTTTGTCGCTACTGAAGTACTTTGTAAGTGCATCGCCCTAATTAATAAAATAAACTGTACAGCTGAGGATGTCTGTAGTTACTTTTAGGAATTCTGAGCAAGGTTACGATTTACTTTTTGACAAACAAGGAAATGAACCGGTTGAGAGACACCGATAGAACGTAAACAGTCGTATCGTTTTTTAAATGAACCTCCTCGGAATTGGATGCAAGATAATAAGGAAAACTACTGGAAACCATAATGTTGGTCAAATATAAGGTCAAGAGATGTTTATTGGATTTTGACTTCATTACCATAAAACAACAATTTGTTAGCTAGGGGGTAGGGGAAAGAAAGCGGCGTTGCCCACGTATTTATTTCTTCCAGTCTTCCGTTAGTGGAACTTCTTTCCTCCCCGTTCCCTACGTACCTCTTCGTTCGCTCCGCTGTCCATTTCCTCCTCCCACTCCTTAGAGGTGTTTCCTGGAGATGAGTAAAAGGAGACGAAGCCTTTTGTGCCATCCAGCGTAGTGTGGCTTTAGAAGATTGAAAAGATATCTTCATGGTGCAAAAATTGGCACTTGACCTTTAATAAGTGTGAAGTCCTCCAATGAGCACCAAAAGAAATCCATTAAACTTAATTTACACACAAATCATTCAAATCTACAGACCGTAAATTTAACTAAAGACCTAGGAATAAAATTTACGAACAACTTAAATTGGAAAGAACACACAATACTGTATGGAAGGCGAGCCAAAGCCTAAGTTTCATTGGCAGAAACTTAGAAGGTGCAACAGTTCTGCTAAAGAAACTGATAACACTACACTTGTGCGGCTCATTTTGTAATATTGCTGCGCACTGCGGGATGCCCACCAAGTGGGACTGACGGATGATATAGAGAAAGTTCAGAGGACAGATCGTTTCGTCTTATCCCGATACAGGGGATAAGAGTGTCACGGAATTGACGGACGAGTTGGGGTGGATATATGTATAAAAAAATCCCCGCGCGCTATTAGAGAATGGAACTGTAGTGAAATATCATGAAAGCGGTTCGATAAACCCACATACATACAGTTTGATTTAGAGTATTTCTGTAGATGTTGATGAAGAAAAGTAGCCTAAGTGTTACCGGTGTACGATATCTCCATTCCATGTAAATCCGTCTAGCCATTGCAGCGTGAAGTAGAAACACACTTGGATATACAGGGTGTTTAACTAAGTGTTTGCCTCTGTAGCTTATAAAATAATAGGTGACAGGAAATTTTAATGCGGTAGGTCAACACAAGAAATGTTATACTTTCTGCGAAACTATGAACATAGTTTATTGTATCATTTTCCAAAGAGTTACACCACAAAGATATAATTTTTAAAATGGAACAATAGTTTTTTCTATCGTGTAATGGATTCGTTTAAACTAGCTGCGTCCAAATCAATTTAAGCTACATTCCTATAACTGTTAGTTTGGGAGCTACAACCCTTCAAAGTTTAGGGAGCGGAGGCTGCGACAGCGTAGCTGACTGGCTGGTGATCATGAGACAGTGGGCCGTGCCCCAGGGGATAGCCACTCGGCCAATCAGCTACGCTATCGCAGCCTCCGCCCCCGAAACTTTGAAGGGTTGTAGCTCCCAAACTATCAGTGATAGGAATGTAGTTTAAATTTATTCGGACGCAGCTGGTTTACACGAATCCAATGCACGATAGAAAAAACTATTATTTCATTTAAAAAAATTATCTTTGTGGTGTAACTCTTTGAAAATTATACAATAAGCCATGTTCATAGCTCCGCAGAAAGTGTAACATTTCTTGTGTTGACCTACCGCATTAAAATTTCCCGTCACCTATTATTTTATAAGTTACAGAGGCAAACTCAGTGAAACACCCTATATATATATATATGCACACCAGGTGCGAACTCATACGGGACTGAAGTGCCAAAAATAATGAGCAGTAGCGGTCTAAGGCTGTTAGAGGCCCGGGGCGGTGGCAAAACAAAATGAGCCCCCTTCCACTTGGAAAAACATTTATACATTTATTACTATAAAAAAGTAAGTTTTTAGATTTGGACACCCCCCCCCCCCCCGCACTCCAGATAGAGGCACGGGACAGTCTAAAAAGAATAGCTCTCGAGAGTGTAGGCCCCAAAACGAAAAGGGCGCTCAAAACAGTGTTTTCGAGGCATTGGAGCCCCCCATGAGAGGCCTGGGGCGGTCCGCCACCTCTTAGTCCGCCATTGGTAATGTGTGAAAATTGTTGGCAGGGGCACTACGTTAGTACTTTTGTAGAGAAGTTTAAAATTGGGGTCTTGTGGTAGGCGTGTTAGGGCATTCCTTGCAGTCGTGATGACTTTGTCAAAGTCGCGTAGTGAGCAGAGCAATTGCGTAGCATACGGAAGACCCCTGTTTGAATCCCGACTGGGCACAAATCTTAAATTATTCCTATTGATTTAATGCAGCCCAGTGGCGGCCAATGTCATAAATCGCTTTGTCTGGAAAGGATACCGGTTCTGACTGGTAACTATGTAGTAAGTTCTGTTTATAGGAAAGGGTTAAATTTTACTTGACGATATTAGCAACGGATGAAAAATCTGGAAATGAGGCGACCAATGACGGAAGAGATGTAGACAGCCAGCAACGTATTATTTTTATAATTATTGTACATTCCTCATCTATGTACAATTATTACATTAGTTCGAAACAAAACCTAATTCACACTTAAGACATGATGCGTAATTGTCAAAAATGTTCAAATATTTGTGATTCTTATGGGACCAAACTAAGTTTGTCATCAGCTCCTACACTTACAAACTACTTAAACTAAGTTAATCTAACCTAAGGACAACACTTACATTCACAGCCCGAGGAAGGATTCGATCTTCCGACGCGGGAGGGCGCACGTTCCATAACGTGGCGCTCCAGACCGCTCGGCTACTCCCGCGAGCGCCTAATTGTGTTTAGGAGGAAAAGCTCTCTAATAACTTGCTACGTCAGATTCTGAGGAAATCCCAAGCGTTCAGTTATTGCCTGCGTTTTCGTAATCAGTGACTAAGTCCAGTTCACTCAGCTGCACACGACGACGGCGACAACGTAGGCTACAGCTGAAATGTTGATTTTATTC
This sequence comes from Locusta migratoria, assembly GCA_026315105.1. Lineage (NCBI taxonomy): Eukaryota > Metazoa > Arthropoda > Insecta > Orthoptera > Acrididae > Locusta > Locusta migratoria. The sequence continues at coordinate 519,299,081 of CM048747.1, forward strand.
GCAACTGACGCGGAATGGTGATTTATGTGAATCCGGATTGCCTGATGGGGCTTAGAATCCTCGGCCCTACGCTACCTCGCGTGGTGTCCAAAACATTTAACGGTACAATACAAAGAATCGATTGCAGATTGCGAAATACCGAGCCACCTTTCATTGACATGGCTAGGTGTGAGATTAGTCATCGCCCCCTCACCCTTCCCGGGGGACTGGACTGCATTTCCTTTCCATTCCCCTCCACACCTGTAATCGATGACCTTGACAGTTTTGTCCCCCTGGCCCTAACAACCCATGCATCCATATATACAGGAAGAGCAGTTCCTTCACCAGTGGAGGCACTGGTGAAGGAAGGCAGTGGGCCGGGTAGATCCGGCAGGCCCGCTGGCGTCCTTGTGGAAGGTCGAGCCGCTGTCGAGGTCACCGGGTCTACAGGCACGCCGCCGGCCGAAGCTGCTGCTACCAGTACCGCAGCCTTCTCCACTGCCGCTGCCTCCCAAATGTTACAGTAAGGTGGGCGTGGCGAGCCTTCCTACCAAATCATACCTTCATAGTACACTACTCAAATGTTCAAATGTTTGTAAAACTTATGGGACTTAACTACGGGGTCATCAGTCCCTAAATTTCCAAACTACTTATGAACTACTTACGAACTAGGACGGCACAAATATCCATGCCCGAGGGGGGATTCGAACCCCCGACCGTAGTGGCCGTGCAGACCGTGACTGAAGCGCCTCAGTCCCCTCGGTCACCGCGGCCGGCAGTACACTACTGGCCATTAAAATTGCTACACCAAAAAGAAATACAGATGATAAACGGGACATTCATTAGACAAACGAATTATACTAGAATAGTATGATGTATAGTCCATGCTGCTACAAACATCGTCGAACTGTTAGTGTTGGTGGTTGTTGTGTTGCAAACGTCCCCATGTGTTGACTCGATCGAGACGTGGCTGCACGATCCGTTACAGCTATGCGGATAAGATGCCTGTCATCTCGACTGCTAGTGATACGAGGGGGACCCAGCACGGCGTTCCGTGTTCTCCTGAACCCACCAATTCCATATTCTTCTAACAGTCGTTGAATCGCGACGAACGCAAGCAGCAATGTCGCGATACGATAACCGCAATCGTGATAGGCTACAATCCGACCTTTATCATAGTCGGAAACGTGATGGTACGCATTTCTCCTCCCTACATAACGTTTCACCAAGCAACGCCGGTGAACTGCTGTTTGTGTATGAGAAATCGGTTGGAAACTTTCCTCATGTCAGCACGTTGTGTCGCCACTGGCGCCAACCTTGTGTGAATGCGCTGAAAAGCTAATCATTTGCATATCACAGCATCTTCTTCCTGTCGTTAAATTTCGCGTCTGTAGTACGTCATCTTCGTGGTGTAGCAATTTTAATGTCCAGGAGTGTAGTTAGACGTAATGGGACACTTCGCGGGAATTTGACAAAGCTCCGAAACTCCGAAGTCGAAACGAGTCGCTTGAAGTAGTCGACGTACCAAAAAATGTTCAAATGTTTGTTAAGCTTATGGGACTTAACTACGGGGTCATCAGTCCCTAAACTTACAAACTACTTATGAACTACCTTATACTAAAGACGGCACAAATATACATGCCCGAGGGGGGGGGATTCGAACCCCCGACCGTAGTGGCCTTGCAGACCGTGACTGAAGCGCCTCAGTCCCCTCGGCCACCGCGGCCGGCCGTCGACGTACCCCAAGAATTGATTCTTCTGAGAGCCACTCATGACAAAACTGATCCACCCTCTATGGAAGTTAACATACACTCAAATGCTTTTTAAAATAGCAACAATCAGTAACACTTATTATTAGGATACTTTTAATACTTTTACCTCTGACCAATTTGCTGATGTGAAAAGCATCGAGTTGCACTGTGGTTTGGAAACCACGTTAAACTGTAGGTACCCCAATAAATGGCTGGGTAACTCGGTTCGAAGGTCGGAGGAAGGCAACGGCATACCATCTCCAAACAGGACTCGTATTTGTTTGTTTGACTGACAGGGTAATCTATTATGACCTTTGTTATTTAAGTGAAATTGCCTCTTGCTGTTTTCAGGCAATTTATTTAATGCAGTTGACTCAACTGTTTTAATATCTTTTTATTTTTATCTACGACGATAGCCCTGGACCGAAACTAGTAGATTTTAAGGATTTAATAAACAGCTGATTTTATTAAATACGTGACGGCTGTCAACTGTCACCTTACCAAAACATTGAAGTCTTCGAATTCTTGACTGCTGTACCTCTTTACCAACATTGGAAGGGCACTAAGAGCCCGAAACCAGGCAAAAAAAATAAATAAATAAAAATAAAGTGCAAGTGGTTGCTGGTGTTTTAACTAAGGACCTGCAATGAAAAGAACACTAAATGCCCTCAAATGCAGTAAGCTTCACCCCAAAGACGACACACGTTGAAAGCTGAGTATATTACCGAATTATTGCTTTACTTTTCTCCAGGCGAAATCAGTTTCGTTTCCTGAGGTTTTGGGTATTATAAGCTGTACACCGTTACCATTTGGAAATAGTTTGAAGTCGGATTAAAGTTTCCCGAGCACGATACTCACCAAAACTGAGAAGAGAACGCAGTTTTATCATACAGCATTTTCGTCTCACAACAAAGGCTACAAAGAATTGGTGCGCAACTGCAGCCGTACTAAGACTGCTTTATGAAACCTGTTCAGTTGTCGCTTCAGTGCTGCCAAACACGGTGTGTCAATCCACAAACGCTGTTGCCTAACGCTTGCAGTAGGTAATGTTTTATGTCAACCTCATGAAAATACCATAATGTAGCCTGATAAATATCTTAAAATTCTGAACAAGTTTTCGACAAATTCTATTGGCAAGTTTCGGCAATGTTTTAAATATTTCATATAAAATTAACCCAAAACGGCAGTTACCATGATGTTTTCCCGGCTGCCTTTGGTTTCCTCGAACCATCCTCAAGCCATCTACAGAAACTTAGAGTTACGAACAGATGAGCAGTCGGGTTATGGGCGACATAGCCAGACGAAAAGAAGGCGACAAAGTCTTAGTTTGTTATTAATGTTACCTTTCAGGAATGTGTTGTGAACCTAAAGAAGTCTAAAGTCACGGTTGCCCTGTCTCGTGTAGGAACGTCAGCGGCTGACTATAGAGTTCGTGAAAAGTACAGCACCTAGACCTCGCACGGCGGAATTAAAACCAGGGGAAACAGGCGGTAACAGTTAAGTAGACACTAACCTGTGTAGTAGCCTGCGCGCACAGGTCTTCATACCTTACACAGGCTTTTTCAGGAATGTGGGAGAGGCGTTAGGTTTCGTTATAATCGATACCTGCACACACTTCATTTTATGCGGACACGTTTGACCATATTTCATTACGGTTGTCCGCCGGGCATTTGATTTACGCCTCTCCCTCACTCCCCCCCTCTCCCCCTCCCTCTCCCCCCCTCTCTCTCCACTCCCACACATTCGGTGCATATTTACAGCCTGATGTGTGAAAACACGACATTGATTGGATAAAATACGTTGGTACTGACTCTGTGTTGTGGAATGCATTGGAACGAGTCATGTTACAAAAGTTTAAGGCGAATAAAACAGTTATCCGGCTTTCGGAGTCCTTAGGCAGTTCTAAATGTGCAAATTGTTTTCGGCGACCATTTCACGTTTAATGCCGGCGACAAAATCCTCCGTGAGCTGGGCGGGAGAGCGGTGTTGTAACCATTTTATATCTTGCGAACACTCGTAGTCAAGGCTTGGGTTGAGTGCTGTCAGCTTAAGAGTTAGGTTGGGTGAATCACAAAGATTGTTTTACATCTTGCTTGGGCCCTTTAACACCTTGTGGGTCAAGCGTTCGTACCACGACTTCCTCTGTTTCATCACTAGGAAAGGCAGTACGTCATGTAACGTAATTAAAATTTCCATCGAATATAAAGCGTCTGCTGTTTATCTTTGTTGCCGTCTATGTATTTATCCATTTTTATGTGACGGTACACGTCTCTAGATTGCGGCGTTTGGTATGTGTCGCTTTGTCGTGTATCTTTTGATACATGAGCTGCATAATTGTTCGAAACGCACGTTGAGCACTGGCTCCAATAGTCCATTGGAGATGCCGCTTGAAATAAAACCAGTGTGCTATTTAAAGCAGCTTAAAACTGCAAAGCAATTTTACCATATGCTTTGTATGATACATGTTCTCAGGCAATAGCTCTGCATGATTCATAAGCTGAGAATACTTCAGTTCTGGCATATTGAGTCACTCGATAGTAATTGATTTAAGCATAAATCCTACCAGTCTTGTAAATTTTAATAAGACAACTGCAGTCCTGAAGCAGGATGTAGAAATTAAAATTCTAGATACGGTGTTTCTTGTTATGTATGAAGTTAAATAAGATTGCTGGGAAATTGGTGCATTTCTGGTGCTAGGCACGTAATAAATCAACGGCTAAAGAGATTTGCTGTGCAACCATTAGGGACCTCAGTCTTCTATAAATAACATTGAAGATAGCTCTGCACAAGACCAAACTAAAGATTAACTTTTCGAGAAAGTGGTTAATATTTAATTTAAAAAGTAAAAATTCCGTTCACTTGAGTCCGTTAATCGTTCATTAGGTAGCTACTATTTTTGTCCATAACGCCGCACCGCCCACGAAAATCAGGTGAAAAGTTTATGTACTTTAGGTGTGTGGGTGTGCGCATTCGACGTACTGTAAATCATGCTTGAGCGACAGGCACCTCGCGGTCTAGTAAGGGCCGCAGAAGAAATTGGAGGGAGCGAGCGAACTTTCGTAAACGTCGTAAATAAACAATTTCAAATACGCGTAAATAAAACTAAGGTATGCGAAATGGGATGAACGTACAACGAATTTATTAAAGTGCTTTTTGGCATATTTGTGTGGCGTGTCGCGTAAAGAGGTGAGATTCATACCGAAGAGTTACTCCACAAGATCGCTAAACTTTGCCCGTGCCTGATATAAACAATAGAGTGCGAGCGAGAATTACTAGGTGTTGACGGCTTGTTTACCGAGCTCGACTGAAGTTAGTACTTTTTGGTAAGCGAAGTTTCACTTACAGGACGCGTAATTCTAATGGCATTTACTGTAATTGTTTCACTTATAATTTATCTCCCAATTGCAAAATAAATAAATAAAATGTATGCATGAATCTTATTTTCTGTATTGGCATTATCCAGCTTTGAAAGGGGGTCAGCAAAATAACTTTGGATATAGCGTGATTTCTCGCTGCGGAGCGCGCGGTTGCTCGCCGTGGAGGTTCGAGTCCTCCCTGGGGCATGGGTGTGTGTTTGTCCTTAGGTTAGTTTACCTAGGTTTAAGTAGTTTGTAAGCTTCGGACTGATGACGACGCAGTTTGGTCCGATAGATTTACAAACATTTGAACATTTATAAAAAATGTTCAAATGTTTAAGCTTAAGGGACTTAACTACGGGGTCATCAGTCCCTAAACTTACAAACTACTTATGAACTACCTACAACTAAGGACGGCACAAATATCCATGCCCGAGGGGGATTCGAACCCCCGACCGTAGTGGCCGTGCAGACCGTGACTGAAGCGCCTCAGTCCCGTCGGCCACCGCGGCCGGCGAACATTTATAGCGTGATTGCTTGCAAGAGGTGGCCACTGGTCAGTTTCCCTTCTTGCAACCACCTCCGTCAAAAGATTCTTCTAATATTGCTTCTGATATTTCCAGGAAGTCGGGTCCGATGGTCTTGGCAAAAAGATCTCGACTGGAAACCGAAAGCTCGTGGGTTCGAAACGCGCTCGAACCTCGGATTTTTCGGTCTGCGTTTTAAGCCATACTTCACCTCTGTGAGAGGTTGCCAGAAACGACACGTGGTTCTGATTCCACGTTAAGCTGTAGGTCCCCTTTCCTCGGTTGGATAACTGGGGTAGGCTAGGGACACGTAAGTCGCCCAGGTGGCAAACAGACTTGCACTATGGCAATGAGCCACACGAAATTATTTATTTCCAGGTCTGTGAAACACTAATAACACGTGAAGAATGTGTACTGGGTATTACAGTTTCCACCTGAATTGACGAAAGGATGATCATACCGCACCATGAATAAACTACCGGTAATGAAAAAATAAAGAAATAATAAAGGTTCACTATTAGTTTGATAAAACGATGAAATTCTTTAAAAACCCAAAATTAATATTCATCCTAGACATCCACCTAACCCTTTCTTCTCCAGAAGTTTCCCCATCCCCTACCCCAAGATAATTTGACCCCTAAATGTGAGAAAAATCCCTGAAGTTGGTAATCCCGAATGAAATGTTAGGGCTCGCGGATTAAATTATTGAATGTGTTGGAACTAGGTTAGGGTAAGGTAAAGGTAAAGCATTCAACAATCTGAAGATTGGTTGGAACACGACAGTGCTTAACTAGTCATGGTCCTGTTTGGAGGTGGTATGCCGTTGCCTTGCTGAGACCTTCGAACTAACTTACCCAGCCAGTTTTAGGGGGACCTACAGTTTATCGTGGGTTCCGAACCACAGTGCTACTCGGTATTTTTCACATAAGCAATACGGGTTATGTGACCAAAATTAGAGATGAATAGTAGTTGTAATAATCAGCATCATTGTCAGATAAAAGGTACGAATACGTTTGTGGAAGAATCGAAAAGCACCTGCATGTACGTGAACCTAAAAGTATCATTGACATGTGGATGCGGCACATTACCAATGTAAATATTCAGCTTTTGACCTTTTTTTACAATCATTCGGGAGTATTCCTGCTTGACGTATTTTATAGAATCGCCGGCGTCATACATTTCGGGTCATTTGCTGGTGATAATGGCGTCAGAGCGGTGCAGTGGTAGCGTGGAAAGCCAGCATAGCGCCACTTTGCGGCCGACGCAGTGGAAACAAGTGGCGCGGCGCTTTGATCTGGCCGCCTGTGTGTGTGTGTGTGTGTGTGTGTGTGTGTGTGTGTGTGTGCGCCGCGCGCGCGGCGGTCAGCAGGGGTCACGTAGCCACTGCACGTAACCAAGGCGCCCGCCGTCACCTTTGCTTTTTATTCCACGTTTTCGTCTGTCCTACTACTGGAAGGTACAGAAGCAAAGACACGGAACCGCAAGCTACGTCTGCATATATACTCGACTTAAGCCACCTTACGAGACACCCTCTCCCACGTACTGTATCTCTTAGTCATTTCCTCTCCTGTTCCATTTCAAGTAGGGGAGACCAGGGAATGGCGCCACCTTAAGGGAAACCAGTTTTTTTACATTATTAACGGTGCGTCCTTTTCGTAAAGAATAATACTACAGCTTCGCCAGCTAATACTAATTTATTATAATTTTTTCAGACATGTTTTGTTAAGTTTTATTGTTGTGAAAGTATACGCAGTGGCGCCATTACCCTGGGTTCCGGGTAATGACGCCATAAATTTGAAAATAAAGTATCAACCTACACAATGAGTGAGTAGTAGTACATAAGTCTTAACAACCGTTGTAATGTATAGTTATCACTCTTCTGTATTAGACATTTAGAAGTCTTCAAGTACTTATCGATGTAAAATTGGAATAAAAATGCATTTTATAACTTAGGCTTCATTAAGACAACGCTAAAGTCAGAAATACCGGTATAGCTTTTGGCACTTCTCTACATTCCGCAAGTGTCCATTTCACATAATGTATGCATCTGTTTTACACTTCATTTTGCCTAAATTTTCCACCATGGCGTTATTTCCCAAGTTGAAAAATATGGCTAAGAACGTCAATTTAAAGCCAAAGATTTTGCGAAACAATTAGGTTAGACTCGAAATCGAAGCTAAATATCTACAGATTACGTTAATACGAGTATTAAAAAGCACTGACAGCCTATAGAGGTACTTATTTCAATAAAATACAGGCTCGCAAATTAGATCCAAAACGTCGAAACTAACAATTTCTTTCACACGATTAATACCCGTCAACAATCACGGACGGCGACCACAGGAATTAGTTCCGCGGTAGGTAACGGAGATAGAGCACTGGCAAGGGTACTCGTACTGCAAACCATTCGTCATAAAACTGCGGTAGCGCGATTACCCATGGTGGCACCGTTACCCTGGCTTCCCCTACACCGTGGTCTTTACATCAAAATACGTTGGCGGTAATAGAATCGTCCTGTAGTCACCTTCAAATGCCGCTTTCCTCAATAGTGTTTCTCGAAAAGACGAAAACGTCGTCTTCTCTCCAGAGATTGCCATAAGAGTTCCTGAAGCACGGCCGTAACGCTAGCGTGCTAATGTTACCTACCAGTGACAAACCTAGCATCCCTCTGCCACCTCTTCCTTAAATGCGCTCTAATGGGGATCTGCAAACACTCGAACTGGTCGCTACAGTGTTCTACAAATACGTCCTTTACATATGAACCATGTTGCTATGCTCTTCAGTCCGGAGACTGGTTTGATGCAGTTCTCCACCATACTCTATCCTGAGCAACCCTCTTTATCTCCTCATAAGAAGGGCAACTCACATCCATTTGAATCTGCTTACTTTATGCGTCTCTTGGTCTCCCTCTGCCATTTGTACCCCACACACTTCCCTCCAATGCTAAATTTACGATTCTTCGATGTCTAAGAATGTGTCCTACCAAGCGGTCCCTTCATTTAATTCTACTATTGTCGGTGTTGGCTTCGTATCTATCTTGACAATGATAATGCGATCACTGTGCCGCTCATAGTAGTTTAACCATTTTTATTCATTATCAGCCTTGCTCCTGTGATACCCCCACCAACTGATTTTGTATTTATAATCCTGTACTCACCTGACCAGGATATCCAGTTCATCCTGTCACCGAACTTCACTAATCCCCACTATATCAAATTTCGATGTATCAATTTCCCTTTTTAAATTTTCTAATTTTCCTACTCGATTAAGGGATCTAACATTCCACGCCCCGATCCGTAAAATGCCAGTATTGTCTTTCCTGATGGCAACATCCTTTTGAGTAGTCCCCGCCCGGAGATCCGAATGGGGGACTATTCTACCTCCGGAATATTTTACCAGATGAACCAAACCTCCCGTAAATACTCCGAATAAACCGCCGAAGTCGACTACCCACCTTCCCTACCAACTAATCTTGCAAGCTAGTTTAATTTCAATAACATTTATCGATGTGACTGTCAAGCAGCACATTACTATGTTGATTTTTTAGGTGGCAATTTACAGCCGTGATGTATTTTGGAAAAATCATTCTTATGCCAAGGCTGCAAAATATTTTTGTTATATTCGACCGGTTTTCGGCAGCTCCTGCTATCAACAGGAATTCAACAAGATATTTTACATCAAAGCCAATAAGATAACATGTTTACTGAGTACAGCAACGTCCAATTTGCAATAAAATTTTGTGATTGTTTCTAAAAGCCTTTCAATTTTACGTCATGTAGTAGGTATTCCTTTAATTAATCTTTCCTGTTGATGGCAGCAACTGCCGAAACCGGTAGAATATAACAAATAAAACAATTTTTTTCAACAAATGTTTGGAGAATATTAAGAAACGTATTAACTAAATATCTGCAGGTTGGCTGATAGGAAGATTAATATGCATGTGATATGGTATTGATGGCAGAAACAATTGTGGAATGATAAAAGAATTAAGACCTTTGGTGAATTTGGAACTATAATTTATAAGAAAGACAAGGTATAGTGACAAGCGTAAGAAAAGTAAGAACTGTAAAATGAGGACAGGATGCCGTAGAACAAGTTACCGCACTTCCATATGTCGGAGCAAAATTACAGAAGATATGAGATGCTGAATTAAAAATCACTGTTTTGACTATGTACCACAAGGTTAATTCGTGAAATGGTTTTAGACATACAAGGCCAACTTGAGACTTTACAGTTTGTCTCAAAGAAGTTACAATATACTATAAAGTCTGAAATAAACAGTATCAAGATGGCCTTATAATCCTAAAGCCGGTTCATGTATTAAAATAAAATTGTGGCACAGTCAAAATCACAATTTTTAATTCAGTATATTCCAAGACCGACGGAAGAATCTGTCAAAGATAAGATTCTGTAATTACCTCAAACCCTGTAGGCCTATAGCATTTCTCTTAATTTTACGAGACCCGTGACAGGAATATATTTTTAACGGATATTCTTGTTGTCTACGGTAAGGGATTAAACAGAAGATTTGTCAGTGATGCACCACACTTGATTTCCACCACAGTTCACCGAGCATGTCGGTGTCGCTCTCGCCTTCATCAGGGACACTAAAACATTCATGGATTAATTAAATTCTTTGTAGACCCATAGTGAACACGGATTCAGGAAGTACTCTTGTGAAACACAGCTACCTCTTTACTCACATGAAGTGATAAGTGCTTCCGACAAGGGATTGCCATCGATTCCATATTTCTAGATTTTCGGAAGGTTTTTGACACTGTACCTTATAAGCCCCATCTTCAAATCAAATTGCTTGCTTATGGAATATCGTCACAGTTGTGAGATTGGATTCGCAATTTCATGTCAGAAAAGAAAGGACACAGTACGTAGTAAGTTTAGAGAAGGGCAGCTCGTTTTGTATTATCGTGATACAGGGAAGATGCACAGTTGGGGTGGAAATTATTTGAAGGAACGAGTTATTCGTTGTGGCGAGTTTTATTTGCGAAATTTGACTTCAACTTTCTCTTCCGAATGTAAACATATTTTGTTAGTTCACACTTACATACGGAGACAAGATCATATGAATGTTTGTCTGTATGTCCTCGTGTGTTCATAAACCTTTCATTCGATTGCAATGAAACTTTGGTGAGCTGTTCACCATACGCCCACAAAGCTGTCTGACCCAAAAACAAAAGAGCACGACACGTAGCCCAGAAGATATGACGTTATAATGAGCGGCCACCGCGTGAGAATACCCAGATTTATGCGACAATTATTGGAAAATGGGAGTAGTTAGGGACCTGCAACAACGTTTGCATGAAATTTCGGACTTGTATAAAGCGTTTCGTAGCTGATACCCCCTTCCCCCACAAAATGATGAAACGAAAAGAAGTCTACCGATCACAACAGTTTCGCTGTAGATGCCGTGAAACTGTCGCATCAGGCATGACCCTGTATCAAATAAAGTTAGCATTACAGATTTGCATGTTTTTGTCTGCAAGTCTCCCTTCATTCTCTTGCATCAAAAATCAAACAATGTTTTCTTAATCTCAATCTTTATAAAAGCAAAGGGACACTCACTCTGACTAAACACGAAATCTCGAAAACTACTCCACCTATGAAGCTAAAATTTCGCAGGAATATATTTTATAGGTAGAAGGTAGAAAGTTTATAGGTAGAAAACGTCAGCTAAGAAAGTATTTTGTGATTGGTGCGTGACGGAACATACTTCTCCTACAGACTCACGATCTACAGTTTCATTTAGATCTTCACGAAATTTCGCACGCTTGAACTTCAAAACAAGAGAAAGGTATAAAATTGCGTTCGGTGCATTGTGGAGGGTAATGAACTTACGAAATTTTACAAAATGCATAGTTTTGCTCCAATCCTTATGAATTTTTGCGCACATGACCTTTAAACCAAGAGTAAAATCACTGGGTACATAAATGTTTTGAATGGTACATGACAGAGGGTACCTTGCAGAAAACTTTGCCGAGAGAGGGAAAGGTGAAAACGAACAGATGGGAGAGAAAGAAGTGGATGCAGAGAGGGGAGGGGGGGAGGGGATGTAGACTAAGAGTGTAGGATAAATAAACACCCGGGCAACGCCACGTTTATAGCTAGTAATAAAATAAATCAGACCGAAAAGGGAAAGATTTACATGTTCCTTTTCCCTGCGCGCCTGAGAGAATAGAACGTTAGAGAAATACCATAACAGAGATTCGATGTACCCTCTGCCAAGTACTTAAATGTGATAAGCGGAGTATTTATGTAGATGTTGATTCTTTAAACTATCTCCAACTGGCACCAATTTTCATGCAGTTACATTAGCTTCCAAAAATGAAGGACGCATGTAAGATGCTCATGATGAATCGGTTCCGTAGTCACGATTTAAGTAGGGCGTTTCATACAAAGAACTGCTACAGTATTGCACATCAGGTAACTGAACGTAAAATGATACTATGTCGTCTCGGGTTAGTTTACCGTCGCGTCATAAACAAGAAGTTTCAGGTAATACACGGCAAACCGATCCGCCATTTGATCCTGTTGGCGACCGCGAACCGCAGGACGGGAGAAAAAATCATGGGCAGCTCGAATACCGAAAGATGGCGGGCGGCCACGGTCGGTGAACTTGGCCCTCAGAGCGGAACCAACAGAACACTGCGGAATTCACGGTCAGCGGACACAAGACGCCTCCTGCACTTTTTCCCACTTACAGCGGTGGAGCGGGCTGTTTAAAGTCCATTATTGAATCGCGATTCTTCACCGCCAATATCAGGTTAGCTGCATGTCAAATGATGGTGGTGAATGTCATCATCTACAACACGGAACAAACGCGAGGGGCCTGCCAGTTCCATTACATACTGGACAACGAAGGGGAATAGAAAATATATATTATTTCTGGAACAATGTCCTTTATTCAAAAATCAAATGTTCAAATGTTTGTATAGCTTATGGGACATAACTACGGGGTCATCAGTCCCTAAACTTACAAACTACTTATGAACTAGATAACACTAACGACGGCCCGAGGGGGGATTCGAACCCCCGACCGTAGTGGCCGTGCAGACCGTGACTGGAGCGCCTCAGTCCCCTCGGCCACCGCGGCCGGCAATGTCCTTCATTGTCAGACAATCTTCCGGAGTTACAGCCTCTGCAGAAACATAGGGAGTCCCTTCATGGATTTATTTTTCTTTTCCCAGAACCTCATCATTCTCTCGCAATTTTCTTTAGAGAGCTTCAGTATCCTCTCTGGTCTGCTCCACTGGTGAGGATCATTTTCCTGTATCCTTCCCGTCATTGCTTTCCTGTCTTCCTTTCCTTCCACGTGGATATCAGATGCCATCCAATTCTTCCGGAGCTGAACTTGTTAGAGCTGTCTTTCCTCCTGTCCTCCCGGGTTCCCCAAACTCTTCATTCGTTCTATATTTATCCTGATAACTTGTCCCGCACCATATCCTAATGTTGTCTCAGTAGCACCTAATACTTGCATTCCTCACTGTTACCTTGTTGTGTCTGAACTTTGCATCCGAGAGAAATTCTTTTAAGAATCTCTCTCAGGTCATACAGAAGGGTCATCTGATCTTCAACCTCTTAATTCCTTAACTGCTCCTGTTTCTTCCTGCTTTATATTCCCCCAGATATTTAAATTTGCCCACATTTTCTGGTTTTATCGAATCTGCAGTAGTATTGACGTCTTTGCGTAGCTCCTTAGTCTCACCGACAGCTAATGTCTACTCGGGCCCATTTATTTTGGCCCCGAATGTGTTTTAGGTATTACCATTTTCTGGTTTATTCTCCATTGTTGATGTGGTATTTTTTACCATAATAATAATTTCGTATGGCTCATTGGCCTGGTGCAAGTCTTTCAATTGGACGCCACTTCGGCGACTTGCGTGTCCCTAGCCTACGCCAGTTATCCAACTTACCATTAGACTCTAGTTAGAATCGAGTTGGGTCTGTCTGGAACCAGTCTGTAGCTGACGCCACTTGGGCGACTTGTAGCTCGATGATGAAATGGTGGCACAACACCGTCTCCGAGTAGAGAAAATCTCCAACAGGAATCGAACCCGGGCTCCCTGCATGGCAATCTACCACGCTGTCCACTGGATTATGGAGGCGGTATTCAACATAGCCTGATCACTTCACCCAGCACTGTTTTCAACAGAATTAGTGACAATCCATATCCCTGTTTGATATCGGTCTTTATCAAAATTCAAAGTTGGTGTTACCAGTGGTCCAAAACACTAAAGTCATTGGTCCATAGACTAACACACTACTTAAAGTTTAACGTCAGTAGTTTGTAAGCCTAGGCACTGATAACAAAAGAGCCTCATAGATTTACAAACATTTGATTTAGTTACTGTTGCTACAATGGCACGTTCAAACGTGGTGTTAAGTTGGCGCACGAACGATGACACAGCATCTCAGAGGTAGAGATGAAGCGGGGATTCCCCCTTACGACAATTTCACGAGTGTACAGTGAATATCGAGAATCTGGTAAAACAAATATCCGAAAAAAATATCCTGAAAGAACGGAACCGCCGAAGACTGAGGAGAATCGTTCAGCATCTCAATACTAGGTCACCAAAAGCGGCAGCGAGCAAACCATTCAACGAAACATCGATATGGACTTAATGAGCCGAAAGCCCACTCGTGCATCCTTGCTGACTACACGACAGTTGACTGAAAACATGTTGCCTGGTCTGAAGAGTCTCGTTTGTAGTTGTATCGAGTGGGAGACGCATGGTCCACGCATGGACCACGCATGTCTGCAGGGAACTGTTCAAGCAGGTGGAGGCTCTGAAATGGTTTGGGATGATATGGGACCCCTTGATACGTCTATATGGCTGACGGGGTGACACGTATGTACACATCCTAGCTAATAACCTGCAGCCATTCATACCCAGTGTGCAATCTTACGGACATGGGCAATTCCAGCAGGACAATGCGACACCTCAGATTTCCAGAATTGCTACAGAGGCTCCAGGAATTTTTTCTGATCTTAACCACCTCCACTGGCCACCACTCCTCAGTTAACACTGATCATATCTGGGATGCCTTGCAGTGTGGTTTTTACAACAGATCTCCACCCCCTGGTACTCTTATGTACGGGTGTCTCACGAAAGACGCCTGCCAGGCGTCCGCTGATCGCGCAGTACGGCTCCTGGCCGCCGCCACCGCATCTGCCGGCCATGGCAGCGCCCGATTCTCGGACTCTACTGTGCCGCGGGAGCATACACTGAGTTAGTCATTGCCATCTGAGCAACCTAAGCTTACCTTTATTTACAATAGATGTTCAAAATGATGTCCCTCTTTGGAAAGAGCAGCCTGATATCTCTTTGAACACATTTGCGAACACTCGACGAATTTCGGCAGCCGAAATATGGGAAATGACTAGTCGAATCCTGTCTTCCAAATCTTAGACTGTATGGGGATTGCCTGCATACACCTTGTCTTTTAACATTCCCCAAAAATAAGTCAGAGGGATTTGGATCTGGAGAACGAAGAGACCAGTCAACTATCCTATCATCAAAATCACTTCGTATTGCTGCCATAGAAGCATTGACAATGTGTGGTCTTGCATTGTCCTGCATGAAATAACCGTACAGCTTTTCATTGAGTGAAAGTTCTTGAAAAAATAGGTGTAGGATATTGTTCAAATACCTGTCAGAATCTACTGTTTCGCCTCGCACTAATTGCACACTGCACTCCAGTTTTCACGTCATGAAGACGTTGATGTAACTCATGTGGATTTTCTGAGCTCCAACGTCGATTGTTCTGCGAATTTACGTAGCCTGACAAATACAGCCATGTTTCTTCAGAAAAATAAAGCATCTCAGGATCAACTTCCCCATCGTGTACAGACTGTAACAGCCAGTTACAGTAACGACGTCGAGCAACAGTATCTGAGTTCGTCCGTTGAAATTAGTGTTCGCAAATGTGTTCAAGAGATGTCAGGTCTCTTTCCATAGAGGGACATCGTTTTGAACATCTACTCTAAATAAAAGTAAGCTTAGGCTACTCAGATGGCAATGTTTTTTAGACTTTAACTCAGTGTATGGACCCGCGACACAATAGAGTCCGAGAATCGGGCGCTGACGTGGCCAGCAGATGCAGTGGCGGCGTCTGGGAGCCGTACCGAGCGATCCGCGGACGCCTGGCAGGCGTCTTTCGCGAGACACCCTGTATTTATGGTTAGCCCTGCAGGATGTTTGGTGTACATTCCCTCCAGCACTACTTTACATATTAGTCGACTCCCTGCCACATCGTGTTGTGGCACTTCTGCGTGATCGCGGGGGCCTACACGACATTAGACAGGTGCACCAGTTTCCTTGGCTCTTCAGTGTAAGTGGTAGAATATCATAGAACTTGAAGTGGGCCTTGATGCACGTACAGAAAGTCGCCATATCGGTGATTAAGATTTGGGTGTTGTACAGCTGGCTGGCCTCGCCTTCTGGGAGATGAGGCGGGCTATGAGGCGCCTCCCGACTGTCTCATGGGCTCCTCGCGCTCGGATTTAAATATCGCCGGCATTCCCCAGCGCCAGCAGGAACTTGCCGCCGCCTGGGAAATCACTCCAGCAGGCGTGGCGGCGCTGTACGGCTCTTCAGAGGGATATGAAGCCGGCCTGCCAAGTGCCGTCCACGGCGCAGTATGAGCTGCCAAGAGCGCAACTACTTCACGCCGTAGTGCAAGGGAAGACGGCGGCAAACTGGACACCAGTAACTGGCTCCGTGCTCAGAGGAGTGGAAACAAGTATTGCCTTGACATTTCCTGACATTGCAGGTTTTGGAGGCGAACTGATAACGTAATATTCTTCAAAATTTAAAAGCCAATTTCGCGAAATACTGTAGTCAATGGTGACTGTGCCACCATTTTCTAGACTAGTCATATTACATTTTATAAGCTGGTCATCTGTCAAATATAAAAGACATGCAAGAAATAACGTAGCAACATAATAACATTTAGCCAGGAGTGTTACGCTGCACTTATTATTTAGGCCTAATCTCCATTTTGTAAATAAGGTAAGGTTAGTGCCTCTTGATCCTAGCTAAATGTTATTTATTATGTTGCTACGTTATTTCTTGCATTTCTTTTATAATTTTTGACAGATTCCCAACTTACCGGGTGATAGTCAGTATAAATTTGAAAACTTAATAAATCACGAAATAATGTACGTAGAGAGGTAAAAATTGACACACATGCTTGGAATGACATGGGGTTTTAGTAGAACGACATCTACCGTTATCGGACCTTTTTTCTTCGAGAAACTGCGTGATTCTGGTTTTGTAACTGCTACCGTGACGGGTGAGAGGCATGCCGATATGTTACAGAATCGCATCATCCCCAGCCTGGCTGATAAACACCTGCTGGAACGTACGATTTTTATGCAGGATGGCGCTCCACCCCATATTGCTAGACGCGTGAAAGATCTCTTGCGCGCGTCGGTTGGTGATGATCGTGTTCAGCCGCCACTTTCGTCATGTTTGGCATCCCAGGTCCCCAGACCTCAGTCCGTGCGATTATTGGCGTTGGAGTTACCTGAAGTCGCAAGTGTCGTGATCGACCGACATATCTAGGGATGCTGAAAGACAACATCCGACGCCAATGCATCGCCATAACTCCGGACACGCTTTACAGTACTGTACACAACATTATTCCTTGACTACAGCTATTGTTTAGGAATGATGGTGAACATATTGAGCATTTCCTGTAAAGAACATCATCTTTGCTTTGTCTTAATTTCCTTACAAACTGTAATTCGGTACAGCCAAGTTTAGGCATTCTGAAGTTTGCAAGTAGCGCTATTATGAAACTGTTCTGTCCCCGAGACCTCGTTGAGAATGTTTGGGGAGAAGTAAAAAGAGCAATAAAGTAAAAAAGCCAATGTGGTAATAATTAGAATCGAAACTGTGACAATTGTTCCCCCTTGCGTTACTCTTGGATGTGAGGTGGAATCTCCCACAGGCATTAAGTTTCGTCAAACAATCACACAGGTGTGCTGATGGAATTGCTGTTGAAGGTTAGCTTCCAGAAACTGTGGTCGAGGCAATTCCATTGTTGCTCCGTGAGATTGCGTTCCGGAATGTATCCAATGGAAACCTTCGTTAGCAGGCAGTTAGTTGATACTATAGTCTTAAGACATCTTTTTCTTGCATGTTAGTTAATGTAAATGTGGGTTACAAAGTCTGTGTTACTTGTAACCCAATCGATTCTTTTGAGACAGTTCAAATTGTTCGAAATCCGTGCCAGATTTTCTTGTCTGTAGTGGCACTATGCCTCTGGTGCTGGTAGCAGACGTAGTTTGTAGGCTACATCCGTCATGCTGCATTAACATGGCGTGGAGTTTCGTAGTGATAGGTAGACTTCGTTATGATGCAGCAATTTCTGTTATTGTAGATGGGCAGTAGGTCTAAAAAAAACCTGCGTCCTTTTTTTTTACTTTTCAGACATTGCGCTGCCACATAAAGCAGGAGTAGCAGAAAACGTTTATAATTTATTCGGAGGAACTGTATTTGCAGACGGATCAATGAACAAAAATTTATTTCTATGCTTTAAAACTGACATCATTAGTTTTATAAAGAAAAAGAAAAGGCATACTTTTACCAAGTCTGTTTTTCGAATAGTCAGTTTTATTGTGACATCTGGCTGGTAAGAAGAGGGCAAGTGAACTAGAATGTTGATCATTTACTTCCGGTACATATTAAGGTTTAACTAGTTTGTTTGCAGTAATTAGCACAATCATAATCCAAGCATTGAGGCGTTTTAATGGAAAATTTGTTGAGTTGTATTTCTCTTAGGGCACCTACTTCTACGAGGGACATTTCACAGATAGCGCATGGTTTGGTATTGCTGTAGATACTTTCATGCAAAATATTACGTCACATTTAGGTGAAAACTTGAAGAAATATATGTTCTTGTTTTTTCTTTGCGTCCTCTAACATAAAATTGGCGAGGTACAAATGAACACTGCTGGACTCTCTGACTCTGTGTTGAAACAAGAGGTAGCGCATAAGGAAGAAAAACGTGAAGCTCCAACCATCCGAAGAAATTCAGTGTGCCCAGTGAAATTTGTGGTGTTTATAGTGGACCTTAGTACAGTTCATCGTTGGGTTAATAGTTTTCGTGGTGGACGTGTGAGCACTGACAGATCCGGAAGGTCAAAACCGTAGATAAAACGAAGTGTGAAACTTTTGGCAGATGTGCCTGAAGATGGCAGTGCGACTCGTTGGGGAACACTCAGATCCCGTGAATTCCCCCAATATCTGTATTCCGCGTATTCAAATGTTCAAATGTTTGTAAAGCTTATGGGACTTAACTACGGGGTCATCAGTCCCTAAACTTACAAACTACTTATGAACTAGCTAATACTAAGGACGGTACAAATATCCATACCCGAGGGAGGATTCGAATCCCCGACCGTAGTGGCCGTGCAGAACGTGACTGACGCGCCGCAGACCGCTCGGCCACCGCGGCCGGCGAAAAACATTCAATTACTGTTTTTCCCAGCTCGGGTTATCTAACTGGTCGTAAGATCCTGACGTATTTAAAAAATTAAAATATTGAATCGACTGTTTCTATATTTCCTAGTTACTATTCCTATTTTCAAAACTTTAATCTCCTGCGTTATAAGCTTATGCTGTTACTGAATGCACTGCAAAGCGCACAGAACATTGATGTAGCTATAAAATTCTCGATTTCTTCAGCAACAGCAAGATGCTGGGTTGTTGAAAGGTATTCATTTTGAGGCAACTTGATCTGAATAGGCTTCGGTAATGGAGTTTGCGTACTACTGCTACAAAGCAGATAAGATTGGCATTTGTGACGTTAGTGCTGCCTAGAGGTCGTTGCAGAAAATTGACTGCCAACGATTGAGCCGTAAACCGTTAGATCGGGTATATGGCTTCGTAGGTACCGCTTAAAGGCACGTTATATGGGAGATACAGCAACCTAACCCTAAATACCAACCGTATATTTAATACTGTTGCATTAATTGCTTCGCAGCTTTAAGTCGAAAGTTTATTGGGTTGTATTTCTCTTACGGCATCTACTTCTATGAGGGACATTTCGCACATGGCAAAGTTCATTCGTGAGGAAGCAGTACCAAGCGCGTCGTAATATCATTCAGTACATTCAGCCATTTATGAAGAGGCCATGTATGAGCTGCCATCAATAACGTACACAAAGTAATTTGTAAATTTCCGTGTTAATCAAAGCAAGTTACATTAAACTACGGAAAGTCTTCCAAAATTCAGTTTTGAAAACAGCTCATTTACCGGTAATTTTGTAACTACCAGATGTACAACGCCAACTAGGCACCGCCGTATCTGCTAGTTCCTAGGTCTCGTTTACAAACAGACGTAGCTGTGTTTGACACGATCCTTGTCTTCAAAATTCACGCTCATTCCTACATATTAAACTTTGTTTCCATGAATGTCATATACGCCAGGATTGATACATAACGTGTTTCCTTTTAAGACATGATACACAACTGAAAAAAAAAATTACAATTTTAGAAACATTTGTCTTCGTGAGAGGTTATAGTGTACTTGCAAATTATTAATGAAGCAGGGGAAGGAAGAAGAAATAGGAAGGAATGGATTGACAGTGGCTTCATTAGGGCATTGAAATGAAACAATGGTGACAAGCGAAAAGTGAGCCGCGCCGGAAATCGATCCCGGGTCTCCCGCTTCGGGCCAGCTGTCGCCTTAACCACTTTGCTACCTGTGCTCGCCTCCCGTCTGTCTCAAACTTTCACAGGTCGCGCGCTGTGGCTATAACGCCCATATCATTCATGCCCTCTGACACTCACCATTACGGATTCCCGTGCGAGATGGAACGCATGACTGCGCTGAAGCAATTGAAGCTAACGCCGTCTTCGCGTGTAAATAGTTATTACTGTATACTGGTGTGGTGTCTGTTCTTTTGGACATGTCCGAAAGAACAGACATAACACCAATATAATAAGTTATAGTGTACGTTTTATCGAAGCAATTGACGCATAAATTACGTACCTACTCACAGCCGCGGCCGAGCGCATTGAGGTGCTATGCTACGATGCGTGAGGCCGTTCCCCGTCGGGGGTTCGAATTCCCCCTTGGGTATAACTGTTTTTGTCGTCTTTAGTATAAGGTAGTTCATAAGTAGTTTGTAAGTTTAGGGACTGATTTACCAGGCAGTTTTAAGTGCTTTAAGCTTGACAAACATTTGAACCTGCATACAGCAACTTCTGTTTGTCTTACAAAAGAGGAGACAAAAGAAAAATATACGGTCCACTGAGCAAAACCTATATTCATATTACTAAGGAATTATATCTAACAGGAAAGTGATATTGTTAAGAGCATTAGTTTCCTTGCCACATGGAACGGACGACTAGCAGTTTGGCTCTTAAAACTTGCGGCAGCAAGATGACAGAACTAAGTGTCCTGTCACAGGACGGGTTATTTTCAGTTCGTATCTATATTTGGGTAAGGCATAAACTATGTGGAAAGTAGTTCTTGGGCTATAGACTTGAGTTTGACGTTGCATTGAAAACCGGCTTTTTCGGAATTTTTTCCATGATTCTCATTAAGCCGCGCTGAATGGCAGAGTGGAGTAAGGCGTTGTGCTACGGACTGGGCGGCCGTTCCTGCCGGAGGTTCGAATCCTCGCTCAGGCATGGGCGCGTGTGTGTGTGTGTGTGTGTGTGTGTGTGTGTGTGTGTGTGTGTGTGTGTGTGTGTGTGTGAGTTGTGCTTAGTGTTAAGTACAGGGAACGATGAGCATAGCAATTTGGTTCAATAGGTTTATAAACATCTGAACATTATCGAATTCCCATTCTCAGATTATTACTTAGCTTATTGGTATAGACGTTACAGTACGGAACTGTGTTCATAGTTACACGCCTGCCTTAGGGAACTTTGATACAGTAATCTTAATTGCTTCGGTGGTTCACTCAATGGGTATCGTTTTTGAAACTCATGTGTCAATTCCAAACTCGAGCAGGTGGTCTGTGATTGGTACATTGTTTCATCAATCTTGACTGCAGTTTGTAGTGTAACAGTGTGAAGTTACACTGCATCCGTATCCCGCCTTGAAATGTATGGATTCACCTGAAATTAGTTGAAAATCAAGGTCAACAGATCCTGTGTGCCGTGCACTGTCCCTCCAGAGAGGGGTGCAGCCTTGAGGAATTTTCCTTGCTGTGGCTGGGCAGGCTCTACCTGTCATGGGGGAAACAAGGTATAGAGAAACCCTGGATCTTCTTTTGTTATAAACAGATTATTTGGGAGTGTTCTGAATGCTACTAAGCAGGTCACGCATTATATTTCACAATGATGTAATGAATTGTATTACAGTTGTTATTTAACTTAAACTGCGGCTTAGATTTCTCCTTCTGCTGCAATCTGTCCGATGTGCCTTATCCACAATTAGTGCAGAGTATCGGCTGAAAGAAGAGAAAATCCACATAAGAGGACTCGGAGTACAAAGAATATTTTATTAATAAGATATACATATTTGATCTTCGTAGTAGACCTCTCTCAGGGAGAGTACTAAGAGTCCCAATCTCCCTCACTCGGTCTGAGAGGGGACACTACAAGTTCTACCGAATTCTGCTACAACCGACACAGATAAATCTGTGTCGTCACCTAGCTGACTGGCCTATAGCGTGTATTTTGTTTTTAAGCTCTGGAAGTGTCTGAATCATTTGTCTCAGAAAAAACTAGAAACTGTGGAATACAAAGTCATTTCCCCGTTATTGGCGAAGGGACCGAGGCAGTCTCCAAACCAGTACTAATCTCCTGCGAGGGCTATTGCATAGCGACAATAGTATTAAACCTGGTTTAGTTTCCAGAATTCAACGTACAATATTTTGGTATTTTTGTCTGCTTAACGACCAGAGATGCAGTGCGTTTGAGATGTTGCACGAGTCTTTTCAAACATTTGCCCCACCCCTCTTTAAAGTTGAGTGACGTATTTTATGGCAAAGCATATTTGTAGAACCGTCAGTTAATTCCAAATGTGTACTAAGTGCCACTGCAAGACATGTAGACTGGAATGTAATTAAGATTGGCGCACTTTGTGAACTCGCCGCCAGAGCAGCGTGACCTGATCGTCAGGTTGGTAGCCCTGGCTGCGTGTAATGTAGAAAGCCCCCCCCCCCTCCCCGCCCCTCGACCGTCCGCCTGCTTTCACCAAGTCGTGGCGCGGCAAACATTCCCCCACCCCACCCTTCCCAACGCCGCCTCCCTTCTCTCTCTCTCTCTCTTTCTCTCTCTGGCGCTAGCAGGCGAGCGAAGCGAGAGAGGCGAGATGGCCAAATGAGGATATACATCTCTTAGCTTTCTTCTCGTTACCCTTCAGCCTATACGTAGCTGATAGTGCCATTCATCCTTGTTTCACAGAGAAGCAGCGTTGAGTACACAGAAGCTTCTCAATTAACTGCATCAAATTATTGAGGTACATTACGCACCAGTTGTAACTTATATAACAGTTTCTCAGAAGACATGTTTCCAGACTAGATTCCAGAAACATGTCGCACTGACAAACTTTTATATAATTGACAACTGGTGCGTAATTTACCTCAATAATTTGACAAAGTTGTACTATTTCAACCGCCATCTGTATCGGATAGTCTGCTACAACTGGTATTTAATGTTCACATACATTCAAAAAGTTCTGTATTGCGGGGAACCGCAGGTGATATATTGTTAAAAACCAATGCTGCTTTCTTCTGTTACAGATCGTACATTTCACTTACAGAAAAGGTTTCACTATTTCAAATCGCATCCTCAGGTGCAACGTTAATATCTCAAAAATAAGACGGAGGGACAAACTTAAGTACAAGCACCAAGAGCATGCACATTATGTTAGAGAGTTTATCACTCCCCGTCTCATTCTAGAGATATTAATGTTGCACCCAAGGATGAGATTTGAAATAGCGAAACCAGTCGTGAACTTGAAACAAAGGTTCTGTTATATAAATGAAAGCTGCATTGTTTTTCCAGCTTTCTCGTACTAAAGCAAGGTTTTGATGCGTAATATCAGAGCAGAAAATTTAATAGAACCTTTCTTGCAGACTAGTTTTGAACCTACTTTCACGCATTCTTTGTTGTTGATTCCTAATACTCGTTTAGTAAACTTTTAACTACAACGGCGAATAAATATTTCGTCGTTTAATACTGGTAGAGTTTAGACTCTTTAGTGTCTGTAATGTAAAAGTAGCGATTATTATAGATAAAGAAAATCAGTTGGTCGGGTACAGTTTTACTTTGTACTGCTATGTATCGACTGCTATGTATCTGGCGTAAGTAATAATCCGTATCAACATCTCTCAAATTGTCAGAACTTCCAGGCTGACAGATAATTGTACATAAATTGCACTAAAGTCCCAAGCAGCTTGATGGGAGCCAGTTTTTCTAATGTTCGTCGTTAGACAAATCTTTCTGAATTTGCACATTGCCATTGGGGTATACACGTCACTGTTAGGGGTATAGTTGTTCTGTACACAGGTCACTAGGTCTTTCGCTCGTGAGTGAAGAGTCCAGCGAAACAAGGGCATTAAATTTTCCCCCCTCATAAGCTCTTCATAAGAAGACGCACGGTTTCGGACGTGTCAACAATACATTCCCTTACATCTGCATTTCCTGATATAACGCGCGCGCGCGCGCGCGCGTGTGTGTGTGTGTGTGTGTGTGTGTGTGTGTGTGTGTGTGTGTGTGTGTGTGTGTGTGTGATTTAAGGGCGCAAAACTGGTCAGGTCATTAGTGCCCGAACTCAAACATGGATTTACTAAAAAAGAGTTAAAACAACTGTCAATGAGGATGATACCGGGAGATCGCTAAAAACATAGGGTAAAATACATCAAGAGGAAGAATGAAATTACCTTTGATAAGTCATCTGTATGAAACACAAGACCCAAGCAGCTGGAACTATGTGTCAACCATTACAGGTTAAACAAAATGAGTGCCATAGCCTTAGCAATATGTAAAAGTTCTGAAGTAAATGGCATATGAGTTTTTTCCAATTTATGAAGTCTTGAGGGCTTTACATCTGGGCAGTGTGGTGCAGCAGTTTCCAGCCCCGTCATACACTCCAGAGCCTTCTCCTGCAAACTCGACGCACCGATTTCTCAGTTCCTCTAAGCAGGTGTTACAGCAATGGGATCGTCAAGCCCTTGTCACGTCAACTTGGTTCCGACGCCTTCGTGTCCATTGTGCATTCCGACGTACTTGGGCAAATCCAGCAGACAATGTGACACCTCACACGACGTGCGTGTGTGCGTGCACAAATGTCAGTGCTGACGGGTTCAGGCGAGGCGTAAAGCTTTGTGTCGTGCAGTCAGCAAGAGTACACGAGTGGGTTTTCGAAAGCCTTTATCGATGAGGTTTCGTCGAATAGTTCGCACGCTGACACTTGTTGATGGACCACTATTGAAATGCGTATCAATTTGCGGAAGGGTAGTGCTTCTGTCAGGTCGGAAATTCTCTTCGGTCGTCGTTTTTGGTCCTGTTTTTGCAAGATCTTTTTCCGGCCGCAGCGATGTTGCAGATTCGAAGTTATAGCGGATTCCAAATATTCATGGTGCATTCGTGAAAGTGTCGTAAGAGAAAATGTCTCCCTCTTAGCTAACTAGGAGTTGCTGTGTCCATCTCTTCCGCCAACTGTAACACACAAGTTCACACTCACTTAAATGGTGATAACATGCCATTGTAGCAGCAGTAACCGATCTAACACCCGCTTCAGACACCTGTTTATATAGGCGTTACCGACCGCAGAACCGTCTTCTGTTTAGTGTGTGTGTTTGTGTACACCAGTTTCTTTGACTTCTTAGTATAGATAATTTATTCGTCTTTGGGGAGGGAGCAAAAAAAAAATTGATAGTCCACCAAGATCTTTAAGATCAGCGTCTCCAGCTGCTGAGCTTAACTGTTTCAAAGTTCACAATTGTAACAGGCTGTACCGTTAGAGGAAAAAAAAAAATACTTCTTTGTGGCAGGAAGGGAAGAGGAGCTTTGTATGCCCACCTCGTCAACTACCACCACCCTCCCCCTTTTCCCACTTACCCCGGAAGTCTCCACTCCTGTGTGTTTCTGAACTTTGACGTTTTCCTCTTTTCAACATTACTCCCTATCAGCTACATTGCACTTAAACGTTTGTGGATGATACCAACAATTCAGTTATGAAATTCCAGTTTTTTTTTTTTGGGGGGGGGAGGACCTTTTTATGTAAAACATTTCAAAACACAGTGAAATAAATTTTTTTATTGGCGTCCTCCAAGGCAGTTTGAGTAAAATTGAAAGTAACACTTTGTGTTTGTATAAATTTGAAGATCTACAAAAGTTCAAATGTTTGTAGAGCTTATGGGACTTAACTACAGGGTCATCAGTCCCTAAGCTTACAAACTACTATATCCATGCCCGAGGGGAGATTCGAATCCCCGACCGTAGTGGCCGTGCAGACTGACTAGAGCGCCTCAGCCCCTCGGCCGGCTGAAGGTCTACCTTTTGTAGATAACATTGACTCGGAGCTCGGAGGACTTTGTCTAGTTCTGATGTGTTTATCATAAAGAATTAAATTGCCTCATAGTGCTTGTAAACTGTCTCGGATTTGACGAGCCAGTACAGATTTGTCGTATGGGATTAATCGAAACTTCTTCGGAATAACAAAATAAAGCTCCTAGTACATTGGCAACGGGTTGACAACTGTATGTTACTGGGTACTGTATTCAGTGGGTATTGGTCCACGTGGGGCGCTGTGTGCCGAGTGCGTCAGCAATGCTGAGGTCAGGGCCGCCGTCGACGTGTGGGGCGCGCTGGCCGCGCATGCCGCCCGCCTAATGAAATCTGCAGCCGGCCCGTGTGATTCGCGCAAATTGGCGCTCTACCCCGTGGCCGCGGCTCCAACTCCACTGCCACTTCCGGCACCCGGCACTAGGCCGCCCTCCGCCTGCACAACATATTCATGTCTGCGAATCTAGTTCGTGACTTCCTGGCACTGTGCCGGACTGGGGCTCCAACCCGAGACCTTTGCCTTTCTCGGGCAAGCGCTCTACCGACTGACCTACCCTGGCGCACCAAACATCTTTACTTCCACCAGCACCTCGCCTCCTACCTGCCAAACCTCCTACGAACCTTGCAGAGAGTGTCTGCCCGTGAAGGGGATCAACCCCCTGTTCGGAACAATTTTGTCGGAAGTTTCGTATCAGGGCTCACTCCGCTACTGACAAGGAAAGTACTTGGGCTCGAACAAACACATATACATCAAAATCATACGAGAGATAATGTAAAGATCCGTTATTGCACTAGTGACACTCCCGCATCTGCAAAACTCTGCAGTCGTCCGTTAGAGGCCTCTGCGTGTGCCTTGCCACATTGCACTTTGACCTGTCGGTTGGCCAGTAGGGACGGTGCAGTGTGCCTCGGAAGTTGCGTTTTGTGACATTTGTGTGGTGAAGTGTCAGATGGAGCGGCGATTGATAATCAATCCTGCTAAAGTATTGCGATTGGTAACAGCGAGAGCGCGCAGAATCGCGTGATTCCCTTCTGCCAGTTGGCGTCATTTCGAGATGAGATGCAGCTCAGTAGCGGTAGCAAAAGGCAAAACGAGCGGATGAACTAAAAAGAGCGACCTACTTCGCGGCCGAGCTGCGAACTAAAAGGAGAGCTACCGGTCGCGAACTAAAATATACGCGATAGGTCGCGAGCTAAAATATGCGCGATAGGTCGCGAACAGAATTAAAAATCACGTGTTTGCCTTCTGTTGATGAGAGCCATTTCGAGGTTGGTGCCTGCCTGCTAGATTAGATAGTTCAGTGCTACAAATTTTCTGCTTTGAAGTATTCTGCTCTCTGCAATATATGACTAATAAATTCCACAATGCCAAGATATAGAGATAATTCTAAACGTAAACGCGAGAAATTATCCACGAACTGTTTCTTTTGGTTTGCATGATATCGTTAGCGGCTTAAGCAGCAAGCGCACGAAGCAGCTAGGTGGGGGAACGTCTCCCTCCACCTGCACGCGCAGACCACGCTGCTCAGCCGTCACTGGGAGCGGACGAACTAAAAGAACGAAATAGTTCGTGGCAGAGCGCTCCCGATCGCGAATTATTATGCGCAAGTCTACTTTTAATAAGTTGTTGTCGAGGAAGAACACTGGGAATGAACAGGGCCGGCTCTAGGGAGGGGCGAACCGTGCCGTCGCCCAGGGCGCCAGATTTTTGGAGGCGGCAAATTCCTCAACTTTTATGTAGTTCCGGTAGGTTAAATTAAACAAGACAATGAAAAGTTGAAGTGTTTTACATAAATATAGAAATGTGAAAATAAGTTGGAAATTCGAATTGTTACAGATTGATAGACGCTGATACAGACAACAGTGATATGCGTCGTCCTACAAGCGAAATAAACATTGCTAGGTTACTATGTAGAAGATTGAGCCAATGTGTTCGGCAGCGTTCGGTTGCTTCCGCGTGATGTCACTGTGGATTGTGGAGAAGCGGTAGAAAGGCGAGGTGTATTCTTGCGTTCGACTTCGGCACTGTTCGGGATAATTAACATTAATTTAACAAAACAAGCACGATATAAGCTTAAACACCAAGGAACAGTATGCTACTACTTACTACGGCCTGAAAACTCATATTGATTTCTAGTAATGAAAACTGTAAAACTATATATTACAGCCCCCTTATAATGTATTGCATTCTGTAACACTGACGCTGCTTTGATCTTAGACATATTCACTAGAAAGAGAAGCATGAGTATAATATGTGAAAATAAGACGGCGAGTGTTCATCAGAGACGAGTGTATCGTCAGGCGTGCCCCAGGGGAGTGTGATAGGACCGCTATTATTTTATATCTATATAAATGATCAGATGGACAGAGTAAGTTGTCATTTGCGGCTGTTTGCTGATGATTCTGTGGTGTCGTCTGTAATTGACTGTAATAGCATACATGATGACTTAGACAAAATTTCTAGTTGGTGCGAAGAATGGCAGCTAGCTCTCAATGTAGAAAAATGTAAGGTGATGCGCATGAGTAGAAAAAACAATCCTATAATATTCGAATACAGCATTAGTAGTGAGCTTCTTGATGCTGTCGCGTCGTTCAAATATTTAGGCGTAACATTGCAGAGCGATATGAAATGGAACGAACATGTAAGGACAGTTGTGAGTAAGGCGGACAGCAGACTTCGGTTGATTGGGAGAATTTTGGGAAGATGTACTTCACCTGTAAAGGAGACCGCGTATAAAACGATTGTACGACCACGTCTTGAGTATTGCTCAAGTGTTTGGGACCCGCGGCAGATCAGTTTGAAGGAAGACATAGAGGCGGTTCAGAGGCGAGCAGCTAGATTTGTTACCGGTAGGTTCGACCAATGCGCGAGTGTCACGGAAATGCTCCGACAACTCAATTGGGGATCGCTGGAAGATAGACGACGTTCTTTTCGTGAATTTCTGTTAAGTAAATTTAGAGGGCCGGAATTTGAAGCTGAGCTTGCTGCCGCCGACTTACATTTCGCGTAAAGATCAAAAAGACAAGAGAAATTAGGGCTTGTACGGAGGCATATAGGCATTCTTTTTTCCTCGTTCTATTTGGGAGTGGAATAGGAGGGGAAATGCCTAGTAGTGGTACAGTGTACCCACCGCCACGCACCTTGCGGTGAATTGCGGGGTATGTATGTAGATGTAATTGAATAAAACTGACAAAGTTGACAAAAAGGGGAAGGCAATGGGGGGGAGGGGGGACAGCATTTGAAAATTTTGCACGGGGCGGCAAAATCCATGGGGCCGGCCCTGGGAATGAAGGGATTATGAAGTTTAGACGTGCCAAATCGGGTGATTTGACACGTGGCAGCGCGGCGCGGCAGTGTACGGGACGCGGCCCTCTCCTCTCTTCGCCACGCCGCCCCACCCCATGGCTCGCCTCGCCTCGTCTCGGCGGTCAGCAGCCGAGGCGAGAACAGGAACAGCGCCTGCGTATCGACCCGGCGGCTGCGCGGCCGCGCGTTTTAACAATTGCCGCCGCTGCCTGCGAAACAGCGCGCTTCCTCACTTACCTGCCTGCCTCCGCAATGAGCCCAAGTCCCTGCCGCGGCGGCAGCCACGGACCAGAGCACTGCCTCGCGCAAAATTTAGATTAACATCTGTCAGCATGCCGCGACACTAGCAATTTCGATTCGCGATTTCATGTCAGAAAGGACACAGTATGTTATAATTGACGGAAACTCATCGAGTAGAACTGAAGTGACATCTGGCGTTCCCCAGGGAAGTGTTATAGGGCCAATACTGTTCCTTACTTTTCTCAGAAGCTCTGACTGTTCGCGGATGATGCTGTTACTTATCGGTTAGTAGAGTCACCAGAAGACCAAAAACAACTGCAAAATTATTTAGGTAAGATATCTGGTGGTGCAAAAAATTTCAGTTGACCCTTAATAATGAGTGTAAAGTCATCCATACGACCACTAAAACAAATATATTAAACAACTGTTCAAATGTTTGTATAGCTTATGGGACTTAACTACGGGGTCATCAGTCCCTAAACTTACAAACTACTTATGAACTAGCTAATACTAAGGACGGCACAAATATCCATGCCCGAGGGGATTTCGAACCCCCGACCGTAGTGGCCGTGCGGACCGTGACTGAAGCGTCTGTCCCCTCGGCCACCGCGGCCGACCGAAAGGCATGAAAGGGACGAAGTAGTTGGGAATACAGTAAGGTAGGGAGTTGTTCAATCTTTACATTGAGCAAGCTGTGAAGGAATGCAAGGAGAAATTTGGAGAAAGAATTAAAGTTCAGGGAGAAGAAAGATTCTAGGAAATAATCTGCCCTGTATCGTCCATAACTTATCATGAAATCTAACAAACTACTGGATCGACGTAGCAAGAGTAAGAGGGGATGTTTCGGTTTGAGGAACTGTGAAAATGGGCATCTCTACATAGCCATCTTTTAACGGTATTCTTAATATTTATAATCTTTCCACAGCTTAAAATATCGCCTAATTTTGCAGTGCAACGTTTAGTT
Source organism: Locusta migratoria (assembly GCA_026315105.1). Lineage (NCBI taxonomy): Eukaryota > Metazoa > Arthropoda > Insecta > Orthoptera > Acrididae > Locusta > Locusta migratoria. Next base: position 519,329,699 of record CM048747.1, read on the forward strand.
CACCTATCACAGTATGTAGCGCGTATAGTGACAAGGAAAGTACATAGGCTCGAACAAACATATCTGTATGAACGTTTGGTTACAGGATCTCTACGTACACCTCAATGTGCTGGTGGGTGTCGCTTTTCTGCAAAGCTCTGCAACCATGCTCTAGATATAACTGTAGATGTAACTGTAGACGCCATACGTAATGCAGATATCTTAACTATAACTTGTGTAATAATCATCGTACATGTTCTCTAGCGTATTGTCATCAAAAGCCGTGATGATAGTTGCAACTTTCACCTTCTTCTCGGAAGATTGTTGGTATTCACTGCCACTGCTTCCATCGCCTCTTCCCGCACTTACCGTAGCACTACCGCTAGCAATGAGTTGTTCGTAATTATCATCCCTATTATCATTATCAGTTTGTAACAGTATCTAACTTATATTTCTGTACTGTAACAGATACGAGAAAGCATGCAAATGATTCATCTTCGTAACTTCATCTCAACTAATCACAATACATTAGCGGGATTGATTAGCAATCTGAAGCTTCACCACACAAATAACGTCGCAAAACGCAACTTCGGGAGGCAAACTACACCGTCCCTACTGGCGAACCCACAGGTCAAAGTGCAATGCGGAATGGCAAACGCAGAGGCCTCTAACGGACGACTGCAGAGTTTTGCAGATGCGGGAGTATCGCTAGTGCAATAAGGGATCTTTACATTCTCATACGATTTTGGTGTATGTGTTTGTTCGAGCCCAAGTACTTTCCTTGTGAGTAGCTCTGACTGTTCGCGGATGATGCTGTTACTTATCGATTAGTAGAGTCACCAGAAGACCAAAAACAACTGCAACATCATACTACAGGCCGTAAATTCAACTAAATACCTAGCAGTAACAATTACAAACAACTTAAATTGGAAAGAACACATAGAAAATATTGTAGGAAAGGCGAATCAAAGACTACGTTTCATTGGCAGGACACTACAAGGGGAACACTAAGTATGGTACCAACGAATTTTGATGAGTCGCAGGTACATTGTGCGGGAACTCCTCCAGACCACCAAGGTAAAAGGATTTGTTCCAATGCGCCTTAGTTTCCACGAAAATCGCGATCAAAGTCCAGCGCGTAACAGCTATACCTGTACTGAGTCATTAGGAGCACGTGAGCTAGCGTGGTGTAGTAAGCAAGGTGTTAGACTGTCACGCATACGAACAGAGTTTAAATTCTGCTCTGATTTACTTTTACACTTGTTCGGCGATTGACGGTGTATAATTATTCCTTACTTCTTACTGCAAAGATAAGGTTATGTCAGGTAAGTACAGTTATATGTGGACAATATGCTACGAATTGACTACCCGCCTGGCCGCGGCATAATAATCCACTGGGACGCGTCTAGTGGACACACTGCATTCGACGGTGTAACAACACTGGGGCCGGGAACTGTAAACGCAGCTGACAAATGCTGCACAAATGTTACAGCTGATAACTACAGGCGGTTTACTGATCTTTCAGTCATTGTAAAAGTATGCTTCGAAATAAGGAATAAAATAACATAATCGTGCGCAATATATATTGAGCCATTAACATAAGCTATTATCATGATGTCGGCCGCGGTGGCCGAGGTGTCTGAGGCGCTCCAGTCACGGTCAGCACGGCCACTACGGTCGGGGGTTCGAATCCCCCTCGGGCATGGATATTTGTGCTGTCTTTAGTCTTAGCTAGTTCATAAGTAGTTTGTCAGCTTAGGGACTGATGACCCCGTAGTTAAGTCCCATAAATAAGTTGTACAAACATTTAAACATTTTATTATCATGACCAATTACTGAAGCATTAACATAAGAGTGGCTATTAAAGCATATAATTATGCGCAATCAATAGTCGGACAAGTGAAAAATAATTGGTTCCAAGCAATAATTTGAACTCGGGTCGTATGCGCGACAGGCTAGCGCCTTGCTAATTACACCACGCTGGCTCACGTGCTCCGGATGACGCAGTACAGGTATAGCTGTTACGCGCTGGACTTTTATCGCGATTTTCGTGGAAACTAAGGCGCATTGGAACAAATCCTTTTAGCTTGATGGTCTGTTGAAGTTCCCTCACAAAATACACGCGAGTCATCAAAATTCGTTGGTACCATACTTGGTGATCCCCTTGTTAGAAGAAACTGCCTACACTAAACTTGTGCGTCCTATTTGAGAGTATTGTTGCGCATTGTGGGATCCCCACCAAGAGGGACTGACAAACGATTTATAGAAAGTTCAGAGGTCAGCTCGTTTTGTATTATCGCGATATAGGGAAGAGTGTCATGGAGATGGAGTTGGGGTGGAAATCATTAAAAGAAAGGCTATACTGGATGCGACGGGATCTGTTGGTGAAAGAAATTTCACAAACTTTCTCTGCCGAATGCGAACATATTTTATCACCCGCCTACGTAGGAAGACATGATTATCAAATAAAATAAGAGAAATCAGATCGAAAACGGAAAGATTTAGGTGTTCCTTTTCCCCGCTAGGTATTAGAGAATGGAACTGTGGAAAAATAACATAAAAGCGGTTCGATGAATCCTCTGCCATGCACTTCAATGTGACTAGCAGAATATTTATGTAAATGTTACACAGTAATTTTTGTGGATCGCTTTACATCACTTCGGATATTTAAAACTGGCTCAATAATTTATCAATCTATTGAAGGGACTGATGACTAGATGGTTAGTCTCCTCAAAATAACAACCATCTATTGAAACTTTGGCTCTTCTGTGTAATTAACTACCCATTTAAATCTAGTGGTTACTTTCTTTTCAAAAATCAAATGTTTTTACGTTTGTTACCTACTAATTATTAATTATACTTTAATACTTTTTAAAATCAAATCCGAAAAATATAATTATTTGAGTTGAAGTACTTTATCCATTTCAGCAACTGTTTAGATTATAAATTAATAAAATTCAGCAACCAGTTGCTTGTAATTATTTATTTTAGACGACCGGTTTCGGACGCTTGAGTGCCCTTCTTCTGGTCTGTTTTAGTATTGTTGATTCTCCTGATAGCATGTAGCTACATTCATTAAGCAACAATACTAAAATAGACCAGAAGAAGGGCACTCAAGCGTCCGAGACCGATCGTCTAAAATAATTAATTACAAGCAACTGGTTGCTGAATTTTATTAATTTATAATTATCTGAGTGTTACTTTGCCGACGCAATCTTGTTCCTACAAAATTGTCAATCTTTCCGATAGTTTATCGCTCTCTATCGTTAAGTCCCATGAATAATCAGTTCGAACAACAAATTGTAGTGGATGCTAGCGTGAATTCTGTGAGGAAGTTGGTTCCCTACCTCCTGTTTTCTCTTTTTTCCCCTCATCGTGTTTCCTCTGGATAACTCAAACTACCCCTGATACAATGTTTCTTCTCAATAATTTGACGATTGCCGGCCGCGGTGGCCGAGGTGACTGAGGCGCTCCAGTCACGGTCAGCAAGGCCACTACGGTCGGGGGTTCGAATCCCCCCTCGGGCATAGATATTTGTGCCGTCCTAGTTTGTAAGTAGTTCATAAGTAGTTTGTAAGTTTAGGGACTGATGACCCCGTAGTTAAGTCCTATAAGCTTAACAAACATTTGAACATTTGAATTTGACGATTATCGGCATGTTCAGTTGTAATGGATTGCATTTCCATCAATACTCCCGAGATCCAATAATGTGTGCAGTGAATGTGCGATATAACCAGTAGTGTACAGACATGCACGTATGCAATCGGGGTTAGTCGCAGCCCATCACCAACATTCGCATGTATCTGTAAAATTGTGCAGCTGGTGCCCTTTCAGTTCAGCATATATGTCTTGTGCTCGACATTTTACTTGACTGTGAAGGGTTATACTTTTCAATCTGCCATCCCCCCCCCCCCCCCCCGGAAAGACTCTACATTCGCTCATATTTCTCCAGTTTTTTCGTTGTAAAAATTTAGAGAAGTTTATTAGAATAAGTAACATGGTATTCGACTCCTTCGGAATGTACCGTCAAGGTCTTTCAGCACCAGCTTAACTTATCTCAAGCAACGTCTGCGGGAGATGTCGCAAATGTTCTAATGTTGGTTAAGCTTATGGGACTTAACTACGGGGTCATCAGTCCCTAAACTTACAAACTACTTATGAACTACCTTATACTAAAGACAGCACAAATATCCATGCCCGAGGGGGATTCGAACCCCCCGACCGTAGTGGCCGTGCAGACCGTGACTGAAGCGCCTCAGTCTCCTCGGCCACCGCGGCCGGCGGAGATGTCGCAGATCTAATCAACTTCCAACAGCCACGATACATAACACGCCTGCCTTCAATTACGTCTGCGCACTACACCACAAAGCACTTTTCCTGGAGACTAGGCGCGCGCACACATCTACGGTGTTGCTTACGCTCATGACGTAGCAGACAACACAATGAAGGAACTCAGATACCGACACGCAGCTAGGCAAGTTGCAGAAGTGTCTCCGGTAGGTTGGGCGTATCGCACTTCTCGCAGTCCGTCATTGCTGTACGATAGGCAGCACGTGCTTTCCACGTGTTGTGGTTATGCATATACTTTGTGATACTTGCGTGATCAACATGTTCATAGACACATGTCGGAACCGTAAAGGTAGCTCTTAGGCCTTATATTGTCTGGGGGCGCTTTTCCTTTCTCAAAGCCCTGGTGTTAAAAAGATAACTTGAGTACGGCTTATCTAGTTCGTATATTTTTGTATGGAAACAGTCTGATAAAAGAAATGCTGTATTGTGTTGTAGCTTAATGACTTCATTTGGTCAATACTTGGTGCAAACAGTAGTTAGACTTGTGAAACATCACTGCTTTCCCCTAATGTGCTGCGGCCCGCCTACCTGTAAATTATAGCTAGCAGGTGGCACCGTAATTAGGTAATACCTGGTGTGTTGCACTGACGTTGATCTGTGTGACTACATTTGCAGTAGGGAAGTCATGAACGAAGTGGATTAACGATGTCAGAACGCATTGGTACTATAGGATTTGCCAAAAAATTATTCAATTCTCTCTCAGGCTTGTATCCTTCACGGTTTTAGAGGGTAGTCTGTGACTCAGAACAAACAGCCTAATAGTGGGACTAAATTGTTCCCGATAAAATACACAATTTTATTCCTGACTGGTGGACAATTGATACTAAACCACAAAGTTTACACAATATCTAACACACAGTTCAACAAAAAGACAGTTTGACCACACAGAAAGAGCATAGGATTCGTGAGACCGAACAATTAGAGTACCTAAACGTTTAGATATTAAGCTGTTTTGGAAAACCCATGTTCAGGATCTATCTCAAAAACTGAATGCTGCTTTTCTAGGAATCGTGACATTTACCTCTCAATATCTGCTTTTCCGAAGACATAGCACTCACTCAGTTATTACTAGGAAGTAACCCAATCTCATTCAGATCACACCTCCTCGACTCTCGTGCAGAAAGGCGTGTAATATTCTGTTGCATACATTTTTAATAAGCTGCCATAAGAATTCAAAAATATTTACAATAATCCACACACTTTAAAGTCTACACTGAATATCATTTTTCACTCTTTCCATCCTGTAGAGAAACTCTTGGAAAATTAAATTTAGGTAATTTCTATGTTAAGTTGGTTGTTTCCTTAAACGCATGGCTTGTCTGTGTAAAAATCCTACAGGCATGCATTTGATTTTATCTGTTACTATTCTTATAACAGATTTCTACATTGACTCGTTCCATGACAATGGACTTCTATCAGTTTGGTTCTACAGAACATGATATGTAAAATAATGCACATGTTGTAGAAAAATTCATTTACACGAACTGTGTGCAGTCATATTGGTGCACAGTACTCCAGTACGAAGTACAGTAAATGTCAATGCAGAAATCACCGGTTGCCGCTGATAATCCTTATATAGATCCACAAAGTTCTCGACATATTTCCTGTCATTGGTTTACGAGCAGTTTTGAGGTGAGATGTAAAACACAAACTTCTATTAAACGTAACTGATTTGTTGGCGTGTCATTATATACTTTCAGAAATCTATTGGGTTGTCACTTTGCTACAATCATAAGGGTAACCAAATTTCTTAAGACATACGAGCAATGCAAAGGGCTAAAGGGCAGTCGAGCCAATTCCGAGCCTCGAGGTGATAAATTTTGGAGGAATTTTGTGGTAGCTGATAGTTTCCTATGCTCTAGAATCCTCTCCTACCAAGAAAATATCCATAAACTAAGTACTTTTGTCATAGAATTACCTTAGTCATTTTATAGCTGAGCTTTCCAAACTGGGTGTCATGCAGAAGCATGGATGGCGACACCAGTAAATACTGAATTAAAAACGTGTTACTATAGAAAACCTATTTACCAAATGATTGGCTGATCCACGGATTGTTGACCGGGTCCTCGATTACTTCTGTGAAAACAGTTTTTAGTTTCAGTTGTAAGATATCTGACGCACGACCAGGGTGGATTTGTGGCTCCTCCCGCCAGTGCTAAGCACACCAGCTAGAGACAAGGCCTCACAACAACCTGTGCCACGTCACACCGACCAGGTCCGAGTCCTACGAGAAAGACAGGCCGCGGCGCGCACGTCATATCACGTGATCAAGTGAGGCCTGTGTCGGCGTGATCGCTAGCAAATTGGCCGGCCACTGGGGCACAGCCCACTGCTTCTTAGCGGTTAGCCAATCCGCTAGCGATCACGCCGGCACAGGCCTCACTTGATCACGTGATATGACGTGCGCGCCGCGGCCTGTCTTTCTCGTAGGCCTCGGACCAGGCCGCGGCCGTCAGCTTACTGGCTGGCGACGAGGCAGTGGGCTGTGCCCCAGTGACCAGCCATTCAGCTGGCGGCCGCGGCCTGGTCAATGTGACGTGGCACGGGGTGTTGTCACCCTCGTTTCTAGTCTAAATAGTGGTGTGCTGATAGGGTCTGCAGCACGCCCTCCTCCTAGCCACCCATTTACACTTTTTACCTTGTTTTTATTTCCTGTTCCATGTTTAGGTTGCTGCTATAAGAACATGATCTTCTCACTGCGCACTGATTTAGCAACAGTGTTTTCAGTACTTTCAAAATTTCTCGTATTCAACTACTGTAGTAAATTTTGATAATTGCGTCATGACTTGAGGAAATTTGCCTGGGCACTGATCAAATTCTATGATTAATAAAATTGGAGAGCGGAGCAGAACGTAAGGTCCCCACGTGTGTTGGGCAGAGCGCCGCTCCCACATTTTGTTACGGGCGGCTGCTCTTAGCGACTCGTGGCTCTGCGCTGTGGCTGCAGCTGTTGTGGGCGGCTTCCACCGCTGCTCGCAGCTTTGCGGCCGCTTACTGCTTGCTGCTTCGCGCCGTCGCCCCAGCCACCTGCACTGGCGGCAGTCGCCGTGCGACGGTCGTTCGATAACCAACTCGCTACTCCATGAAAGACAGCAATCCGCGTTCAACGCACTTGCTCCGGCGTCTCTGCAGCTTAATATTCCTGTCCTGCCAGGAAGTTTTTAATTTTGGGATCAAATGAAAATTCGTGGGGGTTGAAATCTGGTGAATTAGGCGAATGTGGAAGCATTTAAAAATGTTGATGGCCGTTCTTAACTGATGCTAATATGGCATTTGTAGACACTAGAACATCATTTATCGTACTAAGAACGATTTGTTTTTGTTAATTCTTCAGTGCACCATTGCTTTGAAATGACAACGTGTAAGATACAATAAGAAAATCATCAAATACGCAACGCAAGATGGCCTATGCCAGAGAGAGTTCTGGGCGAGGAATGTCACGTGATATCTCCAAACGCTTGGTTTTCGTTAATTCAATGGAGGGTGTCAAATCTCCGTTATTTTTGCAAATGCCTCAAACGATACGAAATATGAAAAAAACGTAAGGGAGCTAAGTAGCTAAGTTGTAGAGAATTTTCTCCTCTACCAATTAGGTTATTTAATTTTCGTGTCACTTTAATAGTTAAGCCGTTATTTTCATTTACATTTCGAGCTGTCAAAAGACGATCGCAAAGGTCCACTTTGTGTTACTACCGTAACCTTTAACTCTGGGTAAAGAATTTATAATCTTCTGTTTACCTGTTTCCTCCAGCTGCTATACATTCGCTTCATCGCCTTCTACTTTTCCATTTACCATGTTGACTATAACTTCATCTGTCACTTCATATTCTTCATCTTGGACAATCCATTCATTTACTTCGTCTTCTGTGGCGTCGGACATGCCGGAACTTTTTGTAATAATGGAAGCAGGGTACTATTTTCGGGTTCGGTCTGCTGCTGTAGATTTTCATCATCTGAAGAACTTTCAGGATTTTGCAGTTGTTTGCCCCAACTCTCTCCCACGATTGGGCTACGTCAGAAGCTAAGACTTTCAAATTAATATGTCGCAACTTCCCTACCATGTCTTCTCCTTCGTCCATACCATTAAGTTTCTGAGGTAGTTTCTCTTCAGTGTCTCTAAGGTCCCTTGGTCCAGAGGCTGACATAAGGATGTGCCATTTGGAGGAAAAAGACATGGCCTTTATATCCTGATCTCTTAGTTCATTCTCATTATAAGTGTCATTGTCTAGAAGCAAGTGATTTTCGAGGCTAGTTGTTGGCTTTCAAAAACTTGAGTGTGTGGCACGAAGTTGTTGGAAAAACAATTCTTTTAAAATTTCTGAGCACATCCAGACATTTCTTTGCGAACAGTCCCGGCGCGGTGAAAGGGTCGGATAACACGGAAGGTCGGATAACCGAAGATCGGATAATAGAGACTCTACTGTAGTTGTTCTTGCCATTCCAGGACGTCTATCCACTTTGAGGTGGTCCAGAAGGTTCTTACCTTTCCGAGGTACTCTTTTATATCAACTTTAGCATAACAAAATACTGTCGCCATTATCTTCCTTGCAAATGGATTGCATTTGGTCCTTCTGGAACCAGTTCTCCTCTTGCAATGCATTGTTTTGATCGTTGCCTTGTTTGCTGAGTGTAATGCTGTATCAGTTTAGTCTTCGTCCATGGTAAGAAAATGAATAAAAAAAATCGATTTTTCTTGAGTAACTGCAAACGCTAAAGTCTATTCAGCAACATCATTTCACCACTTTGGAACAAACTTACTTTTTTAAATATCAATTTCCCTGAAAAGGGGCGGGCTGACAGCGCTCACTGGCGCTCTTCAGCCTACATAAATAAAATTTGACAGAGGAGAAACCTAAAAACACAAAGGAGATAAAATTTTGGAGATAACATACATAAAACGGAGATGTAAAATGAAGATAAAACAAAGTATATAAAATGGAGGGAAACGGTGACGTAATAAAAGATTTGTACCAGCGATTGTGGAGAATAAAAACAGCTGCTCAAAGGTCAGTGGCACACACACTATTAAAATGAGCGCAGGGCGGCAGCTATGGTTAGACTGTCCGCTATTGTGGAAGTAAAACGAAAAACACATCACACACACGGAGAAACACACAAGTTAAAACTGAAGGTGTCGGCTGCAGGTTGGCCGTTCACTGTTGTAAAAATAAAACAATGTAACTAAAAGGCACCACACTTGTCGAAGCATTCACATGGAAGCACAAAGAAGGTTCCACAGATGGCGGAGCACTTGCACCATGAAGATGTATGGGGGGAAAAGGGGATGAGAGGAGAGGGAGAGGGTGGGGAGGAGCCACAGGGCTGGCGGGGAAGGGACGGGGGGACGGGTGGGGTGTTGTCCCAGGAAGCCATGGGAAGAAGGAAAGGGGAGGGCGGTAAGAGGAGGATCCGGAGGGACAGCTGGGTGGAATGAGGGGAGAAGGGACGGGAAGGGAGGGATAGTCGGGGCCCTCAGGGAGAGAAGGGGGAGAGGGAGCAAGGGGAAGGATCACAGGCTGGATGAAGAGTAGATTTCAGGTCGGAGGGCAGCATACGGGAGGGGACGGAAGTTGCCACGGAAAAGGATCTCGAGTGTGGACAAGGGGGAATACATTGGTGGAGGCGCGGAAACGGGCCAGGTGCAGAGAGGAGGGGATGGACTACAGGATTAGGCGGATCTGATTTGCGGCATATGTAACGGAGGCAGAGATGTTCAATAAAGAGAACGAGTCGTGGGAAAGGAATGAGATCATAGAGAAGCCGCGTGGGAGAGGGGGATAAAGGGGGATAAGGAAGGCGAGGCGGAGGGCATGGCGCTCCAGTATCTCCACAGACTTTTAGAAGGATGGGGGAGTGGAGATCCAGGCGGGATGGGCGACAAATAGGATAGGACGGATGAGGGATTCGTAGGTATAGAGGACGGTTAAATAATCTTTAAATTAAGGTGTTTTGTTTTCGTGAGCACCGTAAGTTTGCTCAGAGCTCACCACTACGCAGCATTAGAGGCTAAACCCCTCGTTATGAGAGTTCGCTGAAGATTCCGAGAACGCACCGTGCCTGTTCAGTACGTTGCGCGGCATGTCAGACAGTTGGAGAACTGCGGCGGCGGGTGTCAATCACTTATTCACCGATACAAACGCTGGGCCGTGGGCAGCCACGGCGCATCTGTCGCCATCTGTTGTCAGCGGCCTGCAAACGCTCACCTGTTGAGGCCGCTCCTCAATCTGTCATGGCGAGCCGTCGCCGCTCGCTAACCAATCAGACTTAACATTTGCACGAGCCGTGTCCTGAAGGGGCTTCACGAATTCTGTTTTGGCATACTAAATTCGCGCAGCGACTGTGTAGCGGAATAACGCATCACAGCATTATTACACTTCCTAAGCGGTAGCGGCCTGTATAAAACATCAAACTTTAAAACGCACGGGTCTTACTCAAAGTAAGGGAAATATGAACACCAGAAGATGTAGTTCTGGACTGTAAAAGGCTCACTAACCCTTTATAAACAGCACAAAAGACCACGTAGTGTATTAAACATTCACACTGTGACGTCTGTGTAGAATAATGCAACAAAAATTGGTCGAATTAAGATCAGACGTATTTCGCATTATTTAAATGCATCTTCTGATTAGGTTTACATTTTTGTATGACTTTATTTCATTTATTTTGATCATGTAAGTTCCCATGCTAATGCTTCGATTGTTCTAAATTAACTATCAAAATTTCTCATGTTTGTGTTGCCTTCTTCATACTATTGTTGTACTCACTCACACTTAGCTGTAACTACAATATTTTGTACTTCTCCCCCCCCTCCCCCGCCTCTCTCTCTGCGCCACTGATTCGCATGTGACGAGGGTAGTGAAAATCTTCATTGTTTTTCTGTTGTAGCTTTGAGAGGCCTTTAGTGGAACTTCAATACTTTTGGATTAACCTCAGAATTTCATCGTTTAAATACTAAAGCCGGTCTTCTTGTCGAACTTAAACATTGGATATTTTCTTTTTTTCTTTTTTTCACGACCGAAAAACATGAAACGTTGTATAATTTTGTGATGACAGACGATTACAGTATATTCCCTACATACGAAACAACTTGCAATATATGTTAGTAGTAAAAAGTATTAAGTGTCCCAAATTCCAACAGTGTCACTGTGTTATTGAGAACAAATATCAACAAAATTTCATTGTTATGAATACCTGCTTCGGCTGGCAGTTAACTTTTGACTCTGTGTGCTTTTTCAACCCCCTATCAGTCCGATTGCGTTACTACTACCAATTTCACAACGAATGTACAAATCGTATCCAAGGAGTTCGCCACTAAAAGTAGCGCGCTTTGTGCACTTGCGGTTCACCCGGTACACGCTTCCGGCCCCATCTGACTGGTGCAGCAGTAGCACGACGGCTCAGGTTCCCCGCTTACGTGGTCTGCAGCTCCACGCCACCTTTTCCATGAAGCTGGACGACACGTAATCAGGAATTCACCTGCAAACCAGGACACCGAGATTGTAGCGTTTCACGTAAGAGGGAGCAGTATTACGCTACAGGCAAGAACTACACGATTTTAACACACATAGTTATATACACTGGGCAAAACAATTAGGGGATCAGTTAAAATACGTAGGTACTGAAGTATTGTCATCGATAGAATGAAGTACAATGGTTCTACGTCTTTCTGGCGGTTCTACGGAGTTGACACAATATTACGGCAATGGTGGTAATAACAAAGTTGCTGGAGTGGAGGTTGGTATTGACTTGTTTAGTCTACCAAAAGGATTACAAAAATATATCGGTTCACATAGGACCTGGGCGCGATTTCTGACAACAGGAACCGTTAAAAGAAGGCAAGGTTAAGGTCGTCCACGGGTAACAGTAAGAGATGAGTTATCTCCGGTTAACAGCCGGTCGAGACAGGTAGCTTAATACAACCAAGCTGCAATGCATCTTCCAGGCGACAGCAGCAGGACGCGCAATATCAAAGACACAGTCCGAAATTGTTTTCGGAATGTGGCGTCTAGGCGCGGATGTCTATGGGGTGTCTGTCAAATTAAAACCTCAACATCGTTTAGCCCGCAGAAACAGGCAGAGGAATTTCAGGATTGGAGTCTAACGAATGGTGACTGGTTCTGTTCACAGATCAGTCACTAGCGTGTTCAGTCGAACAATCATCTCATCTCGAGAGAATGTGGAACTAGGAAAATACCATATCATCGATGTGGGCGGACGTAAGGAACTATGTCGTTGAGAACGGCGATTTGACTGCTCAGAGGTTTAGAGGCGAGATCCTTAGACCTTTTGTTCCTCCCTACGCTGATGCCATAGGAGATGGGTTTCTTCTGGTGGACGACAACGCTCGTCTCCAGAGATGCGCTGGTGGACAACATGCTTGAAGTTGAGGGGAATTTAACTAATGGTGTGGCCAGGCTGTCCACCGGACTTAAATCCGATTGATCATGTCTGGGATGCATCCAGACTCAACACCTCCCGCAACGGTTGCGGAGCTGGATTTTGCACTCGTGGAAGAATGAACAAGTAGCCCTCCAAAGCTGATAGATAACCTCTATGTTCCTCTGTACTGGCCGTCCGAGGTGATCACAACGCGAATGACTTTTCCAGTATTACTATATCACACACAAATTAAAATTATGGCAAATATCTGGAAAAAATACGTTAACAAAGATATTATATAAAAATTGGTTTCTTTCTAGATTTCACTCTGCTGCCAAACAGATCGCAAACGAATAGTGTATGTATGTGGTAATAATGATCAGTCTCCCATTGTGTACTATGGTAGTTGAGGGTTCATAACAAGGTGGTGGAAGATATGGGTGTTGAAAGTCATCGACTTAAATAAAATTTTCTCTCTCTCTCTCTCTCTCTCTCTCTCTCTCTCTCTCTCTCTCTCTCTCTCTCTCTCTCTCTCTGTGTGTGTGTGTGTGTGTGTGTGTGTGTGTGTGTGTGTGTGTGTGTGACCTGATCGCGAAATTCAGTTCACTGAAAATCATAAAGCGCGATACTACAACGTTTTATTTACTCCGTAATAACAATCACAATTTTGGAAACAAAGCAACTTTTTTCCTTCGTTTCTCGCAGAATTAATTACGTATAGGCTTACACCCGAAATAATATTCGTAATGTTAATCAAACAGATCAACAAATCGAAAAACAAAAGTGAGCAATCCCTTGTTAACATAAACAGTTTCGCGGGTGATTCGAGAAATATCTTGCCAGGGTCGACGTGGAATCAGATCAACGATTGTTCGGGACCAGGAAACGATCTAGCGTAAGTGAACTGAGCCTCCATTGTACCATTCTGCTGTCGGGTGGTGGCTTTGTTTCCCGACGTGCTGTTACTTAAACAATGATGTACCGTTTTGAGCACTGCCATAGCCTTACTCAGATGTGTTTTAGTTCATAAACTAACACAAAAGGTAAGAAATAACTGATAACAAGAACATTGGTAGCCGTCAAAGATGACTAAATTTAGAATCTTTATGCCATAAATGCAAATTACTTCAGTTTTTTTTACAATTGATGCGTGCATTTTTAGGCCTTATTTTACTTTCATTGTAACTCAGCAGCACCTTTCGGCCTCTTCCAACTCAGTCTGCCCCACTGGCGCTGCCATTTTCACACTGAGCGAATACGTGAAGAGTAAGGCCTCAGCGTTATGTGAACCCTGCCATGTGGCCGTAGAGTTTGCATATTTGTCTAAAGGGAGCGCCAACGCGATTCTCGAATTAGGCCCTTTGTCTGGGAAATTACGAAATTTGAACCATTTTCTGGAAAATGGCTCCCGCGAGTTTTCGTGTGAGTTCCTGCTGATAGTAAAGAGTCCTCTGGCAGCAATTGAAAAGGTCGCACACTTCGGATGCGCATTTGCTCGGGATATGCAATTAAACATAAAACTGTGTGCTTACAGTTGCATCATATCCTGGAATTACTTGCTAACCCTGAATGTAGAACAGCAGTTCCAAACTCGCAGGAACTGCTGCGCCAAAGGTATAAAATTTCAAGTTTTATTAATTTTAATCATAAATGCCTTCCTCCATGGACAATCATTTAATTTTCCCCTGGATGATTCTAACATAAGTGTACTTTTAATACATATTAATTTTCAGTTTAACGAAAAATATGATTATTGAAATATATATAATATACAGGGTGTCCCAGCTTTCTTGTCCACCCAAAATATCTCTGGAACAATAACAGCTATTGGAAAACGACTTTCACCGGTATCAATGTACGGCTGGGGCCCATGAATGTACATATTTGGAAATATTCTGAAACGAAAGCAAATGTGTTTTTATCACACTTATGTTTTTTAATGGACACCTTATATTTTTTCTTCAGCAATCCATAGCATGACATAGCAAACAATGGCGTTGATTGCATCGCAATATTCCAATTACATCCCGAGATATTGTGACGAGAAGTTGACGCTTGAAAAACCCGAAATGCGCTGCTAGCGCACGTCCTAAAGCTCAGGCGTGAACCCCATGCTGCCCGTAATCGCGATGTGATGGCAGCAGACCGTGTTATTCGTTTCGGATCTCTCGATAAGTATGGAAGTGCGATTACGCATGTCAATCACATCGCGATTACGAGCAGGATGCGGTTCACGCCTGAGCCTCAGGAAGTGCGCTAGCAGCGTATTTCAGGTTTTTCAAGCGTCAACTTCTCGTCTCAATATCTCGGGATGTAATTGGAGTATTGCGATGCAATCAACTCTATTGTTTGTGATTTGTCATGCTATGGATTGCTGAAGAAACAATATAGGGTGTCCATTAAAAAAAACATAAGTTTGTGTTTAAAAACATTTACTTTCGTATTAGAATGTTTCCAAATATGTACATTCATGGGCCCCAGCCGTACATCGATTCCGGTGAAAGTCGTTTTGAAATAGCTGTTATTGTTCCAGAGATATTATGGTGGAAAAGATAGCTGGGACGACAGTTTTTCTTAAAATCTTGTAGCTGCTCACAACAAAAGTATCGGCGGGCCCTGGTCTAAGAAAAGGTTGATAGCCACTGATCTAGATTATCTGAAGGATGTTGGAAAAGATATGCTTTGCCCTCCTTTTCCTTCAGTTGAAAGCGTAAAATAAGGACTTGGTTCTGCAAAGAACAGTACGGGAATTGAAAGCCCTGCTAATCAAGTGAAGTGGAAGCAGCACTACAACCCAAATTTATCAGGCTACAGCCATCTATTTTGGAAGGGTACATTCTTTCTAGTAGGTCATAAAACTAGCGATCGACTATATTAGCAGTCACTTTTAAGGATGGGATACCTGCATGCCGTCAATATTTGATAATTGTTATAGCACTGTTTAAGTCACGAACAAAGATTATTGGCAACAATGTCTCCATTCTTCTATGCAGTGAGATCACACCTCGCATTTCATCTGCGCCATTTTCGTATCAACGAACCATCGCCCCCACACTTCCGTTGCATGTCATGCGCCTAGGTATCCGAAAACATATGAAGAATGTCTCGTATCTGTACCACCCAGAAGAGTGTTGACATCCGTCCCGATATATCTGGACGTCACATTTATGAACTAATCGTCCAGACATCCCAACAAGACCGACTTTTGTTCAGATTTTGCAGAGCTTGGCTATAGTACTGAAGTGACGCACTTTGTTAGCCCAACATGTTATTGCAGTCTTTCTAGTTGTTAGGATGGTTACTTTGATAAAGTCGTCTAACACATGTTGCATGTTACGTATCCTGAATGGACGATGTAAACACCTTAGAGATCTAGCACAATCGTTCCAGAAAATATTTCTCCAGTAGGTCTGGGCTGAACTATTTTAGCAGCGCCACTCGCAAGAATGTGACAGTTCGCATTCGCATAGCTATCTGATCAGGCGATCACTTCTAAACGTAACAAGAACGATTGCGTGTTAGTGATTATTTCGTGTGGCATTTGTGACCGATAGACGCCAGCTGGGATCGTGTTCGACCTGCCTGGTGCAAGTCTTTTACGTGACGTCTCTGGGGAGACTTGCGCATCAAAGATGATAAAATAAGTTCCCGAGTGGAGAAAATCTCCATTCAGACAACACCACCTAGAGAGAAGGTGGCGGCGCTTTCGTGTCGTCAGAGTAGGTTGTGAGCGCATAGCTGAATGAGTAGCCGCTGGGGCACGGCCCACTATGCCGAAGCAGCGAGCTAGTCACCTATGCGCGCGCAACCTACTCTGCCTGACGTCACACGAGAGCGCCGCGGCCTTCTCTATAGGTGGCGTTGATCCAGACCGGAATCGAGTGCGTTGCGGACGCTGACCGTGTTCGTTAGTTCTTGTTCGATGATTTCTTCGCTCAGTTTTTATTACAGAGGACATTGATCCCTCTGACCGGACACGCTGAGCCATGGCGCACGTAACTACAAAGGCGCACTGTACGTTAGTAAAACTTGCAGTGTTCATTGCGGGCATACAGGGCGTGAAGGGTATAGTGACGTCTACTTAGATGACCAAAGCGTCACCGTTGACTATTTACCATCTAATATACTGAAGACTAGCATATCTCACGACATGGATAATGACACAAAAGAGCAGTATTTTCTCAAGAAAGGGCATACGGATCAGGAAGTGTTGGGAGATTTGTAGCTGCTTCATCTCGGTAAGTCGCAGAGGTAAGGCAGATGTGAAGCATCAGGTTTTACGAAGAATCGTACAAATAGACACGGCGTAGCTTCGACACACAGCCTATTTCTACATTCATGATTAAAGAAATTACCCACGCAGGATTGCACGTCGCTGCTGCACAAATGAAAATAGCTTATAAGGTTGTCGCGCATCATCAATTCCTCGTTCTCGTGGCTGTGGCGTGAAACTTACCCCTTGATGTATCCTGACTCCAAAGTCGCCGCACAACCGTCTACAGCCAGCAACAAAGCTACAGCGATTGTTAAAAATATCCTAGCACAACCGCAATAAATAATAAATTAAGACAGTTGCAGGACGTTTCATTATGCGGAATAGGCGCTGACTCATCGAACCACAACGCGGAAAATGTTTCCTCAGATTGGGTGATTGGAAACACATGTGAAGATTTCAGGTGACAATTTTTTTCAACTAATGAATGTATCTGACAAGTTTTCTGGAACAAAGAGTAATTTGTAAGAAAGACTCGCCGGTCGAAAGGTGGCGTTACTTTTTTGAAACTAATAACATGGAAGCAATGGTAATAGCTAAAATTAGGCGATTGTTCTCTATTTTGGCTCAACGCCACAGTGGAGAGAGTATTTTTGCTAGTGATAGGTCAAACGAATATTTCTTCCAACGGATTGGTGTGTCCGTTGTTTCGTTCAGTCGAATTAAAGAAGTGAATGAAAATAGTCTGTTATATATGAACGACACTTTTTTACCATTTTCGTTATAGGGTGTTCCACTCAACTGTTTCACCCCAGATATCTCTGAAACTACAAGAGATATTGAAAAACTACTTTCACGGTTATGAACGTACGGCAGGGACTTATGAAAGTAGGTACTATGAGACACTAAAAAGGCGAAGGAATATTATTTTCAACACAAACTTACGTTTCTTAAATGGATACCCCATATTATTTCTTAAGCAATCGATAGGATAAAAAATCACAAAAAGAATGGCGTCGGTTGCATCGCGATGCGTCTATTACATCCGGAGAAACTGCGAACCGAAGTTGATGTTTTAAATACATGAGGCGCGCTGCTAGCGCGTGTCCGAGACTCAAGCGTGAGTCTCGCTTGAGTCGCTGATACACGATAGCAGCGCGCCTCATGTGATTTTTCATCATATCGATTGCTTAAGAAATATGGGGTATCCATTTCAAAAAACATCAGTTTGTGTTGAAAAAATATTTCTTCATCTTATAGAGTGTCTCATAGTACCTACGTTCATAAGCCAATGCCGTACGTTCATGACCGTAAAAGTCGTTTTTCAATATCTCTTGTAGTTTCGGAGATATCTGGGGTGAAACAGTTGAGTGGAACATGTATTAATGTTGGTATATGATATACAAAAAATTATATATTAGTTAAAAACTGGGCGAGACTGCAGTAGTAGCTCGCTTTATCTGTTGTGTGGCGGGGTAATTTTTTCTTCGCGCTACAAATTTAACATTAGTTTTCAAACAAACATCCTGTCGATCTAGATGTGTGAAACTTTGAGCATAGTTCAGACATGGATGACAATGCAGTAGCAGACAGCTTTCCTTCAGGTGTTCTTTGGTGTTTCACTACTGGTTCACCGTTTCCCGTTCCAGTCGCGGATGTTCGCAGCTGAGAACGACTGTTGGTGACATTTATCGGCTCTCTTTTTCTTTCTTACCTTATTTCGCTTACCGGACAACAAAAGTTATTCACTCAATTAATTGCAGTTTGGTTGAAGCAAACTGTTTTGTATTACAATGAAATTAGTATTTTGCAACTCTGAAAATCACTATAGACCAGACGCGTTTCGCTTTTTCAAAACCTCTTCAGTGGTCAATAGTAACTATGTAGTTTTAGTTTTACATGTTCGTGCTGTTTTACCGAACTCGATCATGAACAGTTCTCATGCTATTGGTTTATTTATTAACTACTAGCTTAAACCCGCGCCTCCGCTCGCTGTTGGTTGATTATGATAGCTATCTTTCAATAGTGTGCTGTGAGACTGATTTTGAAGGAACTGAAAAATATTCCTATCAGATTGCAGAAGTCTATGCACTTACCGTTTATTAGGAAAGTAGTGTAGATCAAATCACACGTAAAATGCACTCGTCTCGAAGAATCCAATCAACAATATGATTGTACTAATATCACAGATCGATCACTTGATGTAATGCGCGAAACGTCAAATAGATTTCTTTTTAAAGAGATGTATAAAAAGAAATTTCTTTTTTACTGCTTAATTTATTCTTATTTCCTTATTCGTATGCTTATCCTTACAGAGAAAGAGCTGAAGACATTGTAGCACGCATAGACCAAAGACATTGTCTGTGGCATCACGTTTCGCTGTATGCTATAGTCGCAAACGTGCCGGCCGCGGTGGTAGAGAGTACTGCGGCGCGCCAGTCACGTTTTGCACGGCCACTACGGTCGGGGGTTCGAATCCCCCCCTCGGGCATGGATATTTGTGCCGTCCTTAGGATTAGCTAGTTCGTACGTAGTAAGTTTAGGGATCGATGACCTCGTAGTTAATGCCTATAAGCTCTACAAACATTTGAACAGTCGCAAACGTCATCGTTGGCCTTCAGTCCGAATTGTTTTCATAATTTAACGACTTTCAACCACCATAATTTCCACCCCCTTATAGCTATCGGCATGGAACTGCTATGATGTACAAAGGGAGACTTCGGACAACAATTACACACAGACCATTCGTTCGCGTTCTGTAGTTTTCGCTGCAGAGCGAAATATTAACGCGCGCGCGCACACGTAGAATTTTATATACATCGATAACTTTCCATCCGAATATACTCCACCCTTTTATTATTATCAACACTCGAGCAACAATGCAACCAATAAAACCGCTTTCAAAGAGTAAATAGAATTTTCAAAGATTAATTATTGCTCCGCATTTCTCGTCATACTCTTCAAATTACTAAATATCAGATCGTTAAAAACCGCGCCTAAAACCTTCCTCAGGTATAAATTAGTAACTGTACAAATATTTAAGTCATATATATATAATCCGATCGCCATAAAACTGTGCCTAAAGCCTTCCCCGAATAAACATTAGAAACTGTACAAATTTTTAGCTTTGTATTGTGGTTGTCATGATAAACGTACACCGAACAGACATTCACATTTATAGATATAGATTGATATTAGTGCTGTTTCTTAGGTTTAGTTTCAGTTCTAGGACTATAGGCTGTGCTAATATAGTTTCTTTTTTTACAGGTAAGGGACCGGCATCACTCGTTTGTGCGATGCGGCGGCAGCAGCAGCATATGGTCAGTAGCGTTGGCGAGGGCAGAGGTGGGGAATTACGCCACATCATGATCCAACAGCTTCGACACTCCTTAGGCCGGTATTACACTATCAAATTATTGGACAAAGAAATATTGGACTTAATGTAATGGGAATGTCATTCAATATTTCATCAAGGAAATCGCTTGTTTCCTGCAGTGAGAAATGTGGCCGCTCGGAGCTCAAGTAGTAATACAGCTCCTTGCCACGACAGCTGTTTTATTTGGAGGCTAATTTTATACATAGCATTCATATTCGAAAACATGGCCGCTATAATTGAGTCGCTGTAAGTTGATCCTTGGCCGTTGCAGTATTTGTTATGACAGCTTTATGCGCCTAATGTCATACGTTGTTTTGTAAATACCTATACGCTAACGCCACAGAATACCTTTCGCCTGAAGCTGTTCGTACTTCTTTGTTTAGAGGTTGCAATAGCACTTGAAGTTGTCAGGGATCCAACTTATTCTGACCCAACTACAATGGCAAGTTTGTGTAGTGTTTTCCAGCAACAACAAAATTGATAGAAATGTATAAATGAGATGGGGCGTTGTATAACACGCGACAAGGCCAATTCACACTCTTTCACCTCAATTCGCTTAGCACAATACCCTGCACTGAAAGTGGGGTTATGAGTTACAATCCGTGATGTAAAATGTCATATGCTATCGAAATTGAAGTAACATTCCTAAATCTTATTTACACCAAAGAAGACTTTGTCATGTATGATTTGGTTGCTAAGTGCTGGGAAGTGAAACAACACTCAAAACATCGACATCCGTTTGCAAGCAAAAATATATACATATAAATACGTCAATTTTCGTAACGAAATAGAGCCTATTTACTTTATCAGTTGTTTTTCCCCGTACGTTATTAATGTCATAAACAACTTAGTAAGGACAGTTTCCAACTCACCGCAAAGACGTGGCGAGGAGCTACGACAGGCGCGCGTGCGCACACGCGCGCGCGCACACACACGCACACACACACACACACACACACACACACACACAAACACAAACACTTTCAGCAATCGGCCATGGCCTTCTTCAGAAAATAGAACACTCGCGCAATCACACAGGCACACAAGTCATACAACCCTCACCTTCGTCTGACGCACCTCGAATCACGCTCTGTGGCGAATCGGGGACGGGACGGGATGGGATGGGAGGGGAGGGGATAGGAACGTTACGTCACGATGGTGGGGATAGGTTACATGGGAAAAACGAGATGCAGCTTAGGAATGGAGTGGGGAGGTGGGTGAGGGGAGAAAATGAACAAAATAAAGTTTGTGTGTGTGTGTGTGTGTGTGTGTGTGTGTGTGTGTGTGTGTGTGTGTGTGTGGGGTGGGGGGGGTGGGGGGGTGTCTTTTGTATGTGTCTGTCGCCACATATGCATATTATGAAAAGTGAAAAGGTAGGGTTATTTAAATATTTGTAGAATGTCGTCTTTGACCACAGGACTTCAACAAAAGCCGTTGCTTTATTTTCGTCTTAAAAAAATTTTGCACACTTGCAAAACAAGAGGTAGGCCGTTGTCTACATAACATTTCGTATGGTGCATGACAGAAGGTACATTGCAATAAATTTTACACTTAGTTCACCACGAAATTTGATAGCTACATCTGATTTTTAAATTAAGAGGTACAGGAAGATAACAGATGAAGTGCATCCGACCACCTCTTAAAATTAAAGTTGTTTGTTAAGCTTAAGGGACTTAACTGCGGGGTTATCAGCCCCTAAACTTACAAACTACAGGGTGTCTCACGAAAGACGCCTGCCAGGCGTTAGCGGATCGTGCGGTACGGCTCTCGGCCGCCGCCACCGCATCCGCCGGCCACGGCAGCGCCCGATTCTCGGACTCTATTAAGCCGCGGGCGCATACACTGAGTTAGTCTAAAAACACATTGCCATCTGAGTAACCTAAGTTTACCTTTATTTACAGTAGATGTTCAAAATGATGTCCCTCTATGGAAAGTGCGGCCTGACATCTTTTGAAGACATTTGCGAACACTGACGAATTTCGGCTGCCGATATCTGGAAAATGACATTGATTGGTTTTGAAGAAAGCTATGCGTGAACATTCAACTTCATCTCCATTTTCCCCCAACTTCTTTCGTCATTCCACTAACGGTGCGAAGTATTTGCACAGGTCCTCTAGTGTGATATTAACATGACTATTGCAATCAGAATCGCTGTATAAATAACGCAACCGTGCAACGCGTGTGGCAGTTGTCTGAAAGGACCATCCCGCCACTTGGAAGGACATAATTTGACCGTTAAAAGCTCAGTCTCCGTGGAATGGCGCCTACGTGATTCACACGTTTATATCACACAGAGCCTTACGGTTGAAAATGTCCCCTGTTTAAGGATACGCACTATTAAGCCGTCGGCACACAGAGCTTGTGTCTGAACGTGTACGGTCAACGTGGCGAGTCCACCGTGCGGTTGAACGCTCGCAGACGTGTGCCTCAACGAGCTACACGCGACCGCAGCGCACTACAGCCACAGGTGTCGGCGGCATCATGTTCTGGAATCACACTGTTTATGAAATCGAAAAGAGTGGAATTCCTGCTTTACCTCCATTAAATCGCTTATTACCGTGCTTGTGCATATGTTCATGTTCTGTGATATAGACCGACATAAGTAACATCAAAATTCTATGAACATAAGACTCTCATAAAAGTTGCATGTTACGTCTGTGCAGCGAATTATAAAAGTTTCATGAGAAACTGTACGATATAAAATTAGATAAGGCCTTCACATGTGGCAAACATTATTGCAGCAGTTCCGCTTTTTAGTAAACCTTAAGGTCATTCTTCCACAGTCAATGTTACTATTCAGTAGAGGAATGTTAAGAATGTATAAAATTCAACACTTGAAACAAAAAAGTACGTATTTTACTCTAAGTTACAAACTGTCTTGTTCATAAAACGAATCCAACCCACTCCTGAGAGGATGCGCACTTATGTTTATACAGCATCGAATATTAAGCAGCATACTCCTATGAAATTTATAGAAAAGTCTTTGAGTCTATCAGAAAACCCGAATATGAGAAGAAAGTCCTCTTTCGAGGAGCCGTCAACCAGCGCTGAGGGACATCTTCCATTACCACAGTCAACGACTGCTGCCTACGCTACGGCCACTAACATATCTAAGTAACATCGAAAAAGTATTAGACATGTTATATACACTACAGGTAGATGTCGGTTGCTGACGTGTAATTACAACAAATGATGTAAAGAGCAATTCGTGTTGATAGGTTTTCAGTCCGTCTTGCCTTGAAACTGCAGATTACTGTAAAACGGAAACTTTTTTTAACCACATACAAGACGTTTTCAGTCATGTATTCCAACAAATAGTACCTCTAATGAGATGTTCGAGAGATTCTCAATTTACTCACTTTTACTTTATTTGAAATATCATACATTCATAAGACCTAAGTTATATACATAAAACCCATGACATACGACGGCCAATATGGCTTCTTCATCTGTCTACCGAGTGTTCCCCCTTCCCCGGATAGCCACGTGGTGTGACGTCGGTGGCGTTCTCCCACCTTATTGGTGATCGTTCAGACGCACGGTGAGAATATCTGGCATGCTTGATACTGCCCGACACGTTGGAAAAGCCTCGCCAAGGTGGGGTTCGTACCGTGGCCTACGAGAAAGACAGGCCACAGCGCAGTCGTCATGCTACGTAAGCAAGTAAGTTCAGAGCCGGCGCGATCGCTAGCTCAATGCCTGCCCGCTAGGACGCAGTCGTGCCCCAGCGGCCGGCCAATCGGCTAGCGATCGCGC
Source organism: Locusta migratoria (assembly GCA_026315105.1). NCBI lineage: Eukaryota > Metazoa > Arthropoda > Insecta > Orthoptera > Acrididae > Locusta > Locusta migratoria. The sequence continues at coordinate 519,353,752 of CM048747.1, forward strand.
CGGCTCGAACTACCTTGCTTACGTGGCATGTGGTATGACGACTGCACTGGGGCCTTCTCGTAGGCCTCGGTTCGCATGTCGTGACGTCAGGAACTCGTCACGTTGGCCACATCCGCTCCGTGTGCGCCGGCTTTAGCGATGTGGCAGCCATGTCACTACACTATTTGCTGACGAACGGCATTGAGACAGTTACCAGTAGATGTACTATCCCCCAGTTGGAATCTTCCGTCATCGGATCAAATTTGGCTTCTTTCAGGTGTACAATTTTTTCACTGCAGTGTATATGCACTCAACTCTAGGTTTACAGCCACGTCTGGGGCCCGGTGAAGCGACGTGTTGCTGGACAACGGCTGAGCGAGCCATGTCTGACGTCCGTCTGTTGCCAGACAATATCAGTCGGTGTAATTGGGCGCTGGACCACGTCTCTCCCCCCTCCCCCCTCCTCCCTTGAGGCGGCCCTTCGCCCTCAGCCCGGCTTGGTAATTCTCATTTTCTTCTCGCTCGGCGGCCAACGTTGTTATTCTCTTCATATACCAGGGAAGACTGGAAAGTAACGTAATTATATACAAAAAGTTTCCTAGGTCACAAAACAATCACAAATGAATTTACATTTCTAACCACTTTTCTACATAGTCACCAATGTTATGAACACTTCCTTCCGTCGTACTAGTAGCTTCAGTCGCGCGGGAGTAGCCGAACGGTCTGGAGCGACATGTTGCGGATCGCGCGGCCTCGCGCGTAGGTGGTTTGAATCCTCCCTTGGGCATGAATGTTTGTTGTCTTTAGTACAAATTAGTATGTAAGTTTTGGGTCTGATGACCCCCGCATTTAAGTCCCATTAGCTTTACAAACTTTTGAACATTTTACTAGTTTCAGTTTCAGGAAAGAAATGATCTTGCAAGAGGAGTACAATCAAAAGAAGACAGAAGCAGCAAAACTGGTCACAAGGAAGTGGATGACGAAGTGGTCAGAGATGGAGGACAGCAGAGGATATGACAGTGCTGTATGGGATGGTCAAAAATAAGAGGTCTAAGAGAGGATGTGGTGATGTTGGACAAAAATGGAAATGAGATCCACAACAGGAAGACTCTCAAAACAGTGTGGAAAGAGTATTTTGAGGAGTTGCTAAATACAAATGGACATGTCGCTGGCATCACAGTAGAATACGGAAAGTGCAGTACAGGAATGGAGAAGGACCTGACTTAGAGAGAATTGGAAGTGGCAATAAACAAGATGAAAGGAAGAAAAGGCGCCAGGGGTGGATGAAGTGAGTGTAGAAATGGTGAAGGCAGCAGGGGAAGTTGGGAAACAGTGGGTGTATCGGGTGATGGTGATATGGAAGGAAAAGAAGACCCCAGAAGATTGGAAGAAAGGATTGATAGTCCCAATATTCAAGAAAGAAAATAGGAGTGCAGAAATTACTGAGGAGTCACACTGATGTCACACTGTGCGAAGGTATATGAGAAGATATTGGAAAGTAGAATGCGAGCCAAATTCCAGACGGAAATGAGAGAACAGTATGGATTCCGACCTGGAAGATCGACAGTGGGCCTCATATTTGCAGTAAGGCAACTTCGAGAACATCATTATGAATATGGGGAGGACCTGTTGATGGCCTTTCTAGACATAAAACAGGCGTATGTGGAAGCACTTGGAGTTAGGGGAGTGGAAAAAGACTGTAAGCAGAGTAAAGGAGATGTATTGTGGAAGTATGAGTTGTGTGAAAGTGGGAGAGGGAAGAACGGAATGGTTCAAACAAGTGTGTGGGCTGAAGCAGGGCAGTGCATTGTCACACCTTCTCTTCATTGTGGTTATGGATGACATAATGACAAAGGTAGCAGGGAAACTTGATGAAGGAAAGATGAAAGCAATGGTGTTTGTAGACTCACTCATGGTCTGGGACAACAAGGAGGAAATCCAAGCGCAGCGAGATGTTTCGGAAGAAACAATGGGAGAATACAGATTGAAGTTCAACATTCGTAAAGGTGAGTTAGTGGTAACCAGCAGGAAAAAGTATAGACCAGTGAAGGGAATAACACTTGGAGGTGAACAGCTGAAGAAGATAGAAAGCTGCAAGTACCTGGGAAGTGTAATTGAGGAAAATGGGAGGAATACTATACCAAAATTATGTTCCGATATTGACATATGTATCGGAAACTTGGTTGACAAAGAAAAGAGATAGGAGCAAAATACAAGCAGGGGAAATGAAATTTCTGCTATGCAGAATAGGGGTAACAAGAGACAGGATGAGGAATGAGATCAGGGAAATAGTGAGAGGAGCCCTTAAAGTATATGGTAGAAAGATCAAGACTGCAGTGGTATGGCCCTTTAAAGAGAATGGAGGAGAAGATCCTAAGGAGGATACACGAAATACAAATACAGAAGAAATGACCAAGAGGAAGACCGAGGGATAGATGACTGAAAGGAGTGAAGGATTGTGTGGAGGAGAGGAGAGGACTGGGCCAGAGTGAAAACAGATGGTGGGAGGACAAAACGAAATGGCGAGGCTTGTTCCAAACAGACACAGTCTGTGGGTGGAAACTCTGCAAGATGATCAGTTTCAGTGTGTCCTGTTCGTAGAAAAGAAAGAATAAGGTTTAGTAAGGATGCGCGCAGACCCGTTATACACCGCTCAAAACAATTAGTTCAGCTGAGATATACACAATATACATATGGTGACGAATTTTATTCAGATGTTCGTTACAACTGTAATTTGTGATACAGCGCGATATTTTGCTGTCTCAACTCTCTGCTTGAGATTTACATGACGTTTACTTAGGTCGAGGCACCATAGGGCTGCCATTCTAGTCAAAAATCCATTCTCAGTGCACTCTAATATGGTGTGTGATCACATTTAACGGCCAACCCCACTGCACACTCTAATGGCGTGAACAGCATAAGGTTATAAATCAGCTCTCGAGGGATATTTGTCCATTCTTCCCTGAGAGCAGTATTCAGCTCCGCAACCGTTGTAGGAGGTGCTTGTCTGGATGCAATGCTAAGTGCATTCCAGATATGCTCAATCGGGTTTTAAGTCCAGTAAACAAGCTGACCACTCTATTCAATTCCCTCAGCTTCAAGCATGTTGTCCACCAGTGCAGCTCTCTCGGGACGATGATTATCTTCCAGTAGAAGTAAAAGTATCACACATCTCCTATGGCAGCAGCGTAGACACAACAAAAAGTCAAAGGATAACCATCTCATGCAGATGTTCCCCGTGGACGTCCTTGGCCTTACCTTCTTTTAACGGTTCCCGTTGTCTGAAATCGCGTCTGGTCCAGGAAATTACACTTCGGGACACTCCAATAGCGGCAGCCATCTGTGAGTCTCATTTCGGGTAAGTCACGTTGGTGTTGCATTGCACTACCTGCTCACAACACTATCAGAACCCAGCTGCTTGTGTAATTCGTTTGGTAAACAGTCTACACCAACCCTCTCGGCAGCAACTTTGTTTTTAGCACTATCTCGGTTGCTGTAATGTTGTCTCCGCTCCGTTGAACCATTTTAGTTCATTCTGTCGATGACAGAACTTCAGAAAATATACATTTCAACTGATTCCTTAATTGTTTTGATCAGTGTATTACTTAGAAGCTGCTTAGGGGCGTGAGGCGTCTATTAACTACCTGAAGTGATTTAGACTTTCTTACCCCCACGCCTCTCTGACGACATGGGATATTTTGTTCGACGCCCCACCCTCTCCACCAATCTCACGTCGTATTTTTCAAAATGCCTGTTTTAGTCTAGATACATTAATTTGTGCTTGATTATGTCGGAATTATTAAAAAATACAAAATTTTTTTTTTTTTTTTTTTTTTTTTTTTTTTTTTTTTTTTTTTTTTACTTTAGACTAGTTAAGACTTTCATTTAACGCACTGTATAGAATCACAGAAAAATAGAACAATAAAATACTCAACTAATAGGAACGTATGTATCTTAGTAAATATTCTTGCAAATTCAGTCCGGGGGGGGGGGGGCACGGGTAAGTGTCACTAATGGAAAATTTTCACGTAACAGCCTTTAAAATTACATCATTTTAAGCAGAAAGTCTGTCATACTTTTATTTATTCTTTTAGGGATAAAAGACTAGGAAATGTGTAAGAGTATGAAAAAATGTCTAATGTCTAAATGTCTAAAACTAAATGTCTAAAACTAAGGAAGGAGTAGCATGGGCTTATTCACGCAGCGTGAGAGGTTCAAATGTTTGTATAGTCTATGGGACTTAACTACGGGGTTATCAGTCCCTAAACTTACAAACTACCTATGAACTGCTTACGAACTAGGACAGCACAAATATCCATGCCCGAGGGGGATTTCGAACACCCGACCGTAGTGGCCGTGCAGACCGTGACTGGAGCGCCGCAGTCCCCTCGGCCACCGCGGCCGGCGAATTGGAATGCCTTTGTTTGGCTGAGCTCTTCACTCACGGGCGAAATACCCAGCGATCTATGTAAAGATCATGTATACCCCTAACAACGATTTGTATACCGTAATGACAACGTGGCAATTCAGTGAAAGTTGTCTAACGACGAACATTGGAAGAAGCACAAAAGTGCGCGCGTGTGTGTAGGAGGGGGGGGGGGGGGGAGGAGAGAACCCACCACTCGTGTATCTTCAGAGAACAATCAAGGGACTACTGTGTTAGATGTGATGTGGTTGCGTAATAGTAACAAAGATTACTGTATAGGATTCAACCAATTTCAGACTTGAAACATATTTACTTAACCCGCGTGAACTCGCTCCTTTAAAAGTTTCGCGATCGATCGCGTGTATAGCATTTTCCTGGCAGTCAAAGAACAGTTTTGTAATGTACTTAATATGTCTAAATAAGTATTTATAGTTGCGTTTATAAGAAAGCCCACATATGACTTTTTAAAATTGGTAAAATGCCAATTGTTTTAAAATACTGCGAGCAAAATTCTCACGCGCGAGTGCTCGCGGGTTAATTTAACCCGATTATCTCACAGTATTACACTTTCTTGCGGAAAAAAAAACACGTTAGATTTGCCAAGACCACCTGTCCCCCACGTCAGATTCGTTTACACTCTACCCCTGACATAATTAACGGACGCCCGCTGATGTGCTTGTGTGCCGTTGATGCGGGTTGTAGACTGCTTTGCCGGCCGCGGTGGCCGAGGGGACTGAGGCGCTCCAGTCACGGTCCGCACGGCCACTGCGGTCGGGGGTTCGAATCCCCCCTCGGGCATGGATATTTGTGACTTCCTTAGTATTAAGTAGTTTATAGGTAGTTTGTAAGTTTAGGGACTGATGGCCCCGTAGTCGAGCCCCATAAGCTATACAAACATTTGAACATTGTTTTTGTAGACTGCTTTGATGTTTTACCACCCCTGTACGCATCCTGGGTTAACGTCGTAACTTATCACTCTTTAGTTAACACCTATTTTGATTTAATTCCAGTTGTGGAAGGGACCGTTTGTCGCGACCCTCTCGGACAAGCGCTGGCCGCTGTGGCTGTGGTGAAACTTTGAGCAGCTGCGGGGCGCGCTGTAGGCGGAGAGCCGTGATTACCCCGGCGCCAGCGGCGGCTGTTTTATTCACGACGGGCGCAGCCGCAGGCGCCGCCCCAATAAAAACAGCTGCGGACCGCCGCCTACCGAGAATACCCTCTTCTCAACCATCCCCTCTTGTTTGTTTAGCAACGGTGTTAATTGAAGACCTAACATTTTCAAACGTACTAAGGGCCAAACTTTTTTTGAGACACAACCAATAAATAATAATAATAATAATAATAATAATAATAATAATAATAATAATAATAATAATAATAATAATAATAATAATAATAATAATTTTGAGAATATTATGGATAATAGCGATCATATATACAATTACTAGCTGACCCCTCGCTGCTTCGCATGCGTAGGCTGGTTTGTCTGCACCAGTTGTTTCTTTTTAATCCTGATTAAGAATTCATATCTCAAGTTTCGTAGTTGTAGCTTAAAATTTGAATTAACAGCAACATATTTTTGAAAATCAATTTTTTGCGTCTCGTATTTACCCCCTTACATGTCGAATTTAAAAAATGCCGAAACACGTGCCGTTTAAATTCGAACCTTGAATTAAAATCCGCAATTTTTGTAATTATAGGTTAAAAATTACCTAAATAGCTACGTATTTTAAAAAAAAAGTTTCATCCCCTATTTGACCACCTGTTGTTATGGTCTTCAGTCCGGAGACTGGTTTGATGCAGCTCTCCACCCTCCTCTATCCTGAGCAAGCCTTTTCATCTCCTCATAAGAACGGCAACCCACATCCACTTGAATCTGCTTACTATACGTGTCTCTTGGTCTCCCTCTGCGATTTTTCCCCCACACACTTCCCTCCAATGCTAAATTTACGATTCCCTGATGTCTAAGAATGTGTCCTATCAAGCGATCCCTTCTTTTAGTCATGGTATGCCAAAAATTCCTTTTCTCCCCAATTCTGTCGAGTACCTCTTCATTAGTTATGCGATCTACCCACCTAATCTTCAGCATTCTTCTGTAGCACCACATTTCAAAAGCCTCTATCCTCTTCCTGTCCGCACTGCTTATCGTCCATGTTTCACTCCCGTACAAGGCAACACTCCACACAAATGCCTTCAGAAAAGACTTCCTTACCCTTAAATTAATATTCGATGTTAGCAAATTTCTCTTTTTCAAAAATACTTTTCTTCCCATTGCCATTCTGCATTTTATATCCTCTGTACTACGACCATAGCATGTTATTTTACTACCCAAGTAACAAAACTCATCTACCACCTTCATTCTTTCGTTACCTAATCTAACTCCTTCAGCATCGCCTGATTTTCTAAGACCGCATTCCATTATTTTTGTTTTGCTCTTGTTAATGTTCATTTTATATGCTCTCTTCAACACGCTGTCCTTTCCCCTTACGGACGGAATATCGAAAAATCGCTTCTTAAATGAAGCCTACAGAGGAAGATCAACACCCTCTACAAATGTCAAGTTTCTATCTTCAGTAGTTTGGGCTGGGCGATGATCAGTCAGTCAGTCAAGACACTTCCTTTTATATACATAGATTAATTCAAGGAACAAGGCAGTCTAGATCGCAATTTCTTTTATTTCACTGGTAACCGGTTTCGGTCACCTCCACGACCATCGAGCAAAACAAAAATAATGGAATGCGGTCTTAGAAAATCGGGTGATGCTGAAGGAATTAGATTAAGTAACGAAACAATGAAGGTGGTAGATGAGTTTTGTTACTTGGGTAGTAAAATAACATCCGATTGTCGCAGTCCAGAGGATATAAAAACAGAATGGCAATGGGAAGAAAAGCATTTTGAAAAAGAGAAATTTGCTAACATCGAATATTAAGTGCAAGGGAAGTCTTTTCTGAAGGCATTTGTGTGGAGTGTTGCCTTGTACGGGAGTGAAACATGGACGCTAAGCAGTGCGGACAGGAAGAGGATAGAGGTTTTTGAAATGTGGTGCTACAGAAGAATGCTGAGGATTGGGTGGGTAGATCGCATAACTAATGAAGAGGTACTGAACAGAATTGGCGAGAAAAAGAATTTTTGGCATACCCTGACTAAAATAAGGGATCGCTTGGTAGGAAACATTCTTAGACATCGAGGAATCGTAAATTTCATTGGATGGAAGTGTGTGGGGTAAAAATCGCAGAGGGAGACAGACGCATATAGTAAGCAGATTAAAGTGGATGTGGGTTGTCGTTCTTATGAGGAGATGAAAAGGCTTGCTCAGGATAGAGTAGGGTGGAGAGCTGCATCAAACCAGTCTCCGGACTGAAGAGCATAACAACAACATGACTATCATCAGACCTAGGGTTACCAGATGACGACCTTCAAAAAAGAGAACATTTCTAGATTCATACAAAAATTTTCTAAGGTGGTATAGGTTATTCGACATTTGTTGTTACAGTCTTCAGTCCGAAGACTGGTTTGATGAAGCTCTCCACCCTACTCTATCCTGAGCAAGCCTTTTCATCTCCTCATAAGAGTTGCTGTTAGGCGGTGGTCTCATAAGCTGTCTTTCAATTTACACTTAAATGTCTTGACAGTGTGCCGCGGTGGAGTAGCCGAACGGTCTAAGGCGCCTCGCTGCGGAGCGCGCGGTTGCTCGCCGTCGGAGGCTAGAGTCCTCCATGGGGCATGGATGTGTGTTTTATCATTAGGTTAGTTTACCTTAGTTTAAATAGTTTGTAAGCTACGGACTGATGACCACGCAGTTTGGTCCGATAGATTTACAAACATTTGAACATTTGATCTTGACAGTGTTACTTACTAGGAGCGGTATGTGTTGTTACAGTATTTTGGAAAACAAGATTGTCAGTATCACTTGTTAATCTTTTCATTACCATTTCGGAAATACGTGTGCTGTCATTACATATGTTAAGACAAAACGATGACACTAATCATCTGTCCAAGACGGCAATCAGTAAAGATTTAGCTGCGCTCTTGAGAATACTGCCCATTACGACCACTGCTTTATCACACGGTGAAGCCTCAGCGCAGCGCATAAGGCTACAGGTAGTGTTCCCAGTGATTGTGAACTCGGTGATAAGTAAAACGTAATCGAGCTAGTTCTTACAAAATACACAGCTCTAAATTCAATATGAAGTTGTTTCTAGTTATGCAGCCCTCCAAAAAGTTTAGAAAAACTAGCCACTCGGACTTCCAAGTAACCGACCGTAACAACTGGAGTCTTAATTATTAAACGATAATGATCGACATAAATTATCCCCCACTTACCACACGGATTTATCAAAGTTTATACAGAATAGCGAAACGGACGCATAAGGAACCCAGTCACGTTAAGTTTAATGATCGTTTCACACATTGTACCAAAATATGCATCAGTGCCATGAATTTAGTGGTTATATTATACGCTTATATAAAAAACATAAATATTTTCTGTTTGAGCAAAAACAGCTTTAATAAAAAATGTAGGTTAAAGCAATTTTAAAATGTTTATCGATTCTAATAATTGAAATGAAAAATTTCAGTTTTGTAAATCTAAAGTTTCTTGGGTACACAATTTCGAGAATATCATTTTTAAGTAAACTATGAATAATTTAGACATGATATTTTATATGTGCAATTTATTTCTGCAGCATTTCTCAAAGTTTAATTGCATTGTTTGAACAATTTTTACAATACGTTCACTTTGGTTGTATAACTGTATAAGAGCATATTTCTTAAAACATCACTTAGCGATGGTACGGAGAAGAGTCGAACTGGCTGACACTACTGCTGTATTCCAGCAGTGCTTGTGAAATACGGTTCACATTCCTTACTTCTTGGTAGTGAAGGTATACCTTAACTAGTGCAGAATTTGTATTGTTTGGCCGAACTGGAATCCATTATCCAGTTTCACTAAAGGAGTCAGTGGATACATACCATCACCAGTGATCGTATATATTCGCTGAAACTAACCTATAACACATGGGTCAACAACTAGACTCAATTTCAGTTATCAGATTCTGATAAAACGTACTACCAAAGCAGAACATTAGAAAAAGAGCATTTAAAAACTACTGGATATATACATACAGATAACACGCCAACTGCACGCCTGTTATTCTAATGTTGTATCCAGCTGGATGTAGACAAATAATGTATTATTTGTAGGAGATAAGTATTTTAGAAGACAGTAGTTGCCACTTAGAGGTAGTGTTGGTGGTGGTGAAATCACGTGATTGTCTTTAGCATATCGTTAGAAAAGTATGAGGTGGTTGTAATATAAAGCAGTGACTATTGTCATATGTTAAAATACTCTCGCCTTGAACTGTATATACGCAGTAGCGACTGTGTTGGCACATTTGACAGTGTTTCCACGAATAACTCCTTAAGTACTTACTTCCATTTCCTCCCCACTGCGAACATGCTAACGGAAGAGTACCTGAAGCAGACCGTTTACACAGTGGTTAGTTCTCATGCCTCCGAAATTGCCCAGCAGGCACGATACGGAAAGAGAATGGATGATGGTAGCTATAAACAGAATTACATAGTAGTCTCTTAAAGATGCCGACCATGCTTTAACGCCACGCCCCTGTTCAAAGTATATTCACTGTAGGTTCCTGCCTTTGCATAACATATTCTTCACATTTATCTTGTCCAAGGGATTAAAAATTATGTTCTCGACCTCTGTTAAAAGTCGCGTTGACTAAGTACCAATTCAGCCATTTGGGCGTAAGTGACATTCCGACAGTAAACAAATTAACTGCTAACATAGTTTCAAACTGAGGAAGAAAGTAATTTGACAAATTTCGTAAAACGCATTTATTTAGTTCAATAGGCGTCGATTTTTAGGTTGGTCCTTATCTGAGATAATATTGAGTGCAAATTTTCTTGCGACGATCTCTAAGAACCAATCTCAGGTTGCTTTCCATAACAAGGCAGGTTCAAAGGAGGGAAAAAATTATCTTTTTGACGATGGGCACATAAGACGCAGCCTCAACGTTATGTGCGTACGTATTCAAATACTACTGGCGGAATCGTGCACTGTTTTTCTTGTCGAAGGTCTCCGGGAGGTAGTGCACGATTGACCTGCGTTCATTTATGAAGTCTTTGTTCATACCTGTATTGTGTGGTTTAATGTATGCTTGGGCTTCGTACGAGCTATTATCCACATACACATCTCCTCACACCATGGTAGAGGATATGCGATAATACAGGATAGTTTTTGCTCTCTGCTTTGTATCGAACTGCCCAACTCATGCTTCCTCCTCTTTGTAACTAAATTTGCATGAGGAACACTTCTTCCGCCACAAGCGTTCTAAAACACGACCTCCACATCGATAGCGATCACCTTAGTTTTTTTTTTTTTCTCTACAACCTCGGGGATCAGTAGGACGGTAAAGCGAGCTTACCGATGTATTTTGCACCACATGCCTTCTTCATAAGAACAATTGGCCGTGAATTGTATTTCATTAGTGCAACATGTACGCCTCTGTTTACGTTGACATCTTTTGTGCTAGGGTAAAAGTTAAAGCAGTCAACAACCCGAACATTAAACACCACGGTGCTTTTACTAGGCATGGTCCTCTTTCGATGTAGTATGCCATTGCCTTCCTCCGACCTTTGCACTGACTTACTTAGTCAGTTATATGAGGACCAACAATTGGAGTTGGATTCCGAACCACGGTGCTACTCGATATTTTTCACATCAGCAACATTACCAGAGGTGAAAGAAGTAACAGATAAAAAGAAAAAAAAAATCCATTAGTGGGGATCGAACCCACAACCTCCTTATTCATAGTCGGGCAATGACACTGGGCTACCGAGCCAAGGTATTTCAACGAAACTAACAAGGTACAGTAAGCTTTCTGTCTACAAAGTCCACAGTTTAAAATTCCGCTCTGAACTTTGATGGTAAATTATTGTGGTTCCACATGTCCGACGTACATCTTGGTTTCGCGCAAATACAGGATTATTGAAAAAGAAAGAACGGGTTTCATTTATTTCTTCGAAACTACAAAAGATAAAGATTATTCCAACATTAATGGAAAGAGAAAAGTTTACAATTTATTATTAGTCGGGCCGAAATACGATGATCCCTGGCTCCGCCTACTGGGCTGGGAGACCGATCCGGCTGCGGAAACAGTGCAACCATGTTGCCAAGTAGGTATTCGCTGCTCAATGTGTGACGGAACTGGCAAAAGTGCACAGCGCAGCCGAACGCGCGCATGCGCAAAGCAAAGCTCATGTTTTACTCCAATGTTCTGCTGCCGCAGCCGGCGCTCAAAGGCGATTGGCGGAAGCACCAGGGATCATCATATTCCGACTCGACTATAGTAATTATGGTATGCATTCAATATGAGCACCCTGAGTTACACGACAAATGTCAAAACGGTGACTCATTTCTTGCTACATGCATATCAGCTGGTCTCTTAGTTATCGAGTCACAGCTTCAACAATTCGACGTCGTAGACCTTAAAGAGCGTCAGGCACGGTCTTTCACGTATCGCTCGACATTCTCGTTAGATATGCGTGGACGTCCCGTGCTTTTCCCTTTGCAGATGCAACCATCTTCGAAATTTCGATGCCACTCTTAAATTTGCTTATGACAGGGCGGTTGTCTATTAAATTGACGGCGAAATGCTCGCTGAAATACAACAATGGACTCTAGTTTTGCCAGTTGCAGCACACAAAAATAACTTCTCCTGCGGTGTCGCCGCCATTTCACTACCCGGGATGATTAAATTGTAAACTTTTCGTAATCCATTAACGTTGGAATCATGTTTCTGTCTTTTGTAGTTTATAAGAAATAAATATTTGAAATTCTTTTCGAATAGTCCTGTATGTTGATACACATCTGACGTACTGCCCTCACAGTTAAAACTTGATTTTCAAAGAAGTGTTTCTAGGTCTCATAAACACTTAAAAAAGTTACTTTATAAACAATTTTGACTTATAATATTGTGAAATGTGTAGGATTCTTCTTCCGTTCTTATGTCAATGCAACTTTCTTTCCCATGACTGCGATATGGAGAGTATTAGCCTACTTTGTCACTGAAATGGCGTGCGTAGGTCGCAGGACGTGATCTTTACAAAGCCAACCGAGAAGTTTTGGCATGAAAAGTAATATTTTTCGGTTGACTCCTGCCTGCCCCCCCCCCCCCCGCCCCCTTGCGTCAGACACAAGAGGATACCCCTTCCATCCAGGAAATATAAATGACGTGTGATGTGTACGACACAGTGGTTCCAAGTAAACGTGGATTAGTATTAAACAGTTATATAAGTGCGTATTGAAAGACATTAACTGGCTTAAATTTTGTTTGGTGTTGACAGCTTTACGCCTTCGGTATGGTAATTAATAAAAACCTCTTACCCGACAATTTCTTGCATGAAGCCTTATCACAGGGACGTCTAGCATTGTGTGGGCTCAGGTGACGATTTTCTGTTTAAAAGCGGATTCCAACCTAAAGGTGACCGGAAAGGCTACGTGGCAGTCTTTAATTGGCCTTAGGAGTGCTGAGTGCACCCCCGTTCGCCAAACGCTAGAGATAACCCCGATTTTATGTTAATAATTCCAAAAATATACGTACGAAGCATTTGTGGGGTGATGTGATTGTCGCTGTTCTTACCTGGGAATGTGTCCTCCCTCTGATTCCTGTCCCGCTGCAGAGCACAGTTTGTCTACCAACAAGTTTGAGGTCGGATGTGACGGTTCCATATCTGTAGGAACAAGAACGCCCGCATTCTTGGAGCCAGCTTAAAAAGATCATCTAGCGGTATGACGCAAGACTAATCATGTGATCGAGAGCAGAGTGCCGGTCACATGGTGGTATTTAAGTCTATTGTAACTAGACCGAAGTACACGGCTCTTACGCTGGGTAAACGAAAATCTGTTTACGGTTACGCAGCATTTTAGGAATGATGGCTGACTGCGTTGCAGGATTTCTGCTGTTGCTGTGTTGTTACCAGAACTTGGCATTAGGCGACGGTCATGCTACGCTGAAACGTTGAAAAGCAGGCATCTAAGTGCATTAAGCTACTGTCAGTCGATATGGGTCTGGGTTTTCCTCGTAAAGCTGTTTTATCGAAACAGCTTTCCGCAAGTATCGACTCATAACAGGAATGCAGGGAGGTCATTTCGATTAACTGGCGATTTCAGCGTTGCTGCCAGGCGAGGACGTCAGCAAACAGCCGCGAATTAACAGTTACTCTGTCCATCAGATCATTTATATAGATAGAAAATAATAGCGGTCCTATCACACTCACCTGGGGCACGCCTGACAATACTCTCGTCTCTGATGAACACACGTCGTCGAGAACGTACTGCGTTCTAAGACTTAGGTAGTCTTACAGCCAGTCACAAATCTGTGAACCATTCCATATTCTCGTATATCTTCGTTAGCAGTCAGCAGTGTGGCACCGCGTCGAATGCCTTTTTGAAATCTAGAAAAATATAATCGTCTCGTTATTTATCTAAATGTCCGGAAGGCGGCATATATCATCTACATATGTAATTCTTTTGATGTCCTGTATTTACCTACCTTTAGCGTGGGTAATGTCATATTTAGTATTGTACCGAATCCGTCGCAGTGGATGTTTCACTTTATCAGAGAGACAGTAATCATGTGTGGTGTATGAGGACATCCAGTATCTCCAACTGCCTGTGGTACAAGAGATCCTGGACAGCAACAGCGATGTACCTTTTGCCATGATAATGCATGAACACACACCGGACTCGCCCTACAAGAGTTCCTTTGCCAGACTGAATCAACTACTGAGGAGGACCCGGTACAACACGAGAGATTACATCAGGGCACCTCTAGAGCCGTACATCCCTGCTTCTTGCCGACTATGTTGTCAAAACTTCAGAGTTCGGTCTGCCGCGAGAAGCCTCGTAGGCAGAATCCCTCCGAGGGTGAGATCAAATCTTTTTTCTCCGGGCCCGAAAGCCCATTTACTACCTGAGCTGGGAACTGATCGGATGAGGGTTTTGAACACATTCTTTTGGATGTTCGAGAACTGGCCAACGAAATAGACATTGGAAGCAAATTTTAGTCAGCAATACCACTACACAGAGAAGGAAGAAGAAAAAAGTTAAATTTCTTTTGAAAAGAGAAGAACCGATCAAAGATGCAAAAGAACTCTATGAAGTAGGTTTCTTCTTCACTCTTGATCATGCATTAGAATTTAAATTTGAGCAACTGAATCAACACTATTTTCACTTTTTTTTTTTTTTTTTTTTTTTTTTTTTTTTTTTTTTTTTTTTTTTTTTTTGCAAAAATCTGTAAATTTTTAAACTGATGGCGAATCAGCTAATATAAATATAAATGGCTTAGAATTACCAGAAGATATATCTGCTGTTTCTGCGCTTTTGGTTAAAAGGGAAAGTCCAAGTGATGTCCTGAAATTAAAAACGCTAAATATTGCTTACCATCCCTGTAAGCGTTGCAAGTGGAGGAAGGATTTTTCAAAATTAAAGCTTATAAATTTTTTACGCTCAACTACTACGCAAAATAGATTGAATGGTTTGGGTAGAACATTAAATTGCGGATGAGGTAAAATTATTAAACAGTTCGCAGAATTAAGTGACGAAGATTTTCGTGCGTCATAGCTCGGATTCTTTTCTAAGGTATAACTTAATTTGCGTTGTGTATTGTAGGGTTGAAAATCCAGAAACCAAAACGTAAAAATTATACCTATTTACCTAATCCCTTTATAGTAAGTTACTTTGCACGTTATGTGTAGCGAATCGTGTTACTAAGTTTCCGACGGCCAGCAGTTTTGAGCGCATTACGAATAAGGTTAAATTTTTACTGGTGCAATAGATCATTTCTAGTCTCCAACTTTTAAGTCTTTATGGTTCGCTTAAAGCCCATAAATTTTCTTCAGCTGTGCGTGAAGTTTATGGAGTGCTATTCACAGGGAACAGAATGGTTCCATTTGCAGCATTTTACAATATGTAATTAACACTGTTCCCGACTCTTCCAATGGCTTCTTTTTCTGTTTCATACAATACAGATGATCAAAACAATGTATACATTCTTTGGAACTGAACATTTCTTTAATGAAAAGGATTAGAAATAAAATGTTAATGGTTTTAGGTCCCTCGTGGTCCGACTTACGGTGGTAAATGTTCAAACTGTTGTCCGTCCATCGCAATACAGCATCGAAAACGACTTACGACTGAGCTACATAACAACTTTGTTTCCAACGGAATAGCATCACAGGCTTGCTCAATTTGCTCTCTAAGACTATGGTTGTGTGTGTGTCCATCTGGCAGGGAGCGTACGACTGAGAAATGCCGTCACATCCAGGTGAAATTGAGGTGGCACCCCCTGTTGAAAGTAGTAATCTTTTCCAAACACAATGTTAAGACCAAGAGTTAAAATTTCCACCTAATTTGCCCATGACTGTTGTCAAAGAGTACTGTCCGATTACCCCTCTAGAAGACAGACCACACCAGACTTACTGCTGGTACATTAACATGCCTTTGCTCAGTTACGCGGGGATTCTCCGTGGCCCAGTACACGCAATTATGGCTGTTAATTGTTCCATCGAGTTTAAGCGTCGGCTCATTTGACCAAAGAATTCGATCTTGAAAACGTTGCTGTTCTTCACAACTGTTAATGAGCCACTCACAATATTCGCTTCGCTTATCAGAATTACCCTCGTTAAGAGCATGGAGAAGTCTTGGAATGTAAGGGTTGTAGTTCTGAGACCGCAAAATTCTAGGAACACTACTTCTAGTGATCCCAGTCTCTCGAGAGCATTGCCTCGCCGATTTCGTCAGGGACCGTTTGTATGCCTGGATTACTGCATCAACAGTCTCATTGTCTGATGAACTTCACATTCATCCACTATGTCCCTGCTTTATATCGTCCACCGTTCCTCTGACTTCAAACTTATATCTGATTCTTGTAATTGTCGGCGTCCCGCACTCACATTCTTTTTTCCAGTAACACTTCAGCTCCCATTCGCGTTGTTCAAACGATTTTGACAATCCTGTAACAAAAGCAAACATTAGCCTTTTCACCGCCTTCTGAATTACATATAAAAATGGTATTTCTGTCTCCTTTAGGCATTCTGTTTCAGAGCGTCTGCATTATTTTAGGACATCTGTATATTGCTCACTGAACAGTGTCCAGTCTTCCGCTCAATTTTTCTCTCTTCTGTAATGCTTGGCAGTGTTGCGTGCTTTTGGGGTATATTGCTTTCACGCACAGAGCAGAGTTAGGCAGGCCGCAAGATGAGACGCAGTCCGTGAGTTGACTCGAGGCGAGTTTTTGGGAACCACACGACTGCCCGCTGCGCGCGGTGACCGCGGCCTCCTGTACAGTTTCCCGCGAGTCACCGTGACTCCGGCTGTTGATATTGTTTGGTAGTTTGCAACGGAACAAAAACCGATTGAAGCTTCGTGTGTTAGCAACTTTTCAAGAAAGCACTTGAACTACAGTTTTAAATCGGCATGTTTTGCTCACATTTATTAATAATTTCTCTAAAAACTGAATCTGTAAGTATTTGCAATTGATGTACAGAGATTATTTAAGAAAATTTTGGCCGTTTAAATATGTTTGTTCAATAAAGATTTTTCTATAAAGGCTAAATTGTGACAATTGTGATAGTAGTATTATATTAAAAATGCAGTTTAGGCAAATTATATTACTCATAACAGCTTACCTTAAAAACAGATTGTTTCTTCTCAGTTCTAATCAGCCTTGTAGCGTTGCATCCCTGTTTGTCCATTTTATTATTGATGAGACCATGCACATCTAGGAATTGATCACGGTTTAATCTAAAGTAGTTCGTGTCGTGAATTTTGTTACCTTATTGATTAGTTAAAGCAAATTCCCATAACTTAGTCTCTTTTCACGTATTTTCTGCTTTTCGTTTCATCAAAGCGATGTAACATACCGTTTCGACCAGAAATTCAAATCGGAATCCGATTCTGAGTTTATATCTAATAACATAAGTACTCGGCCGCTCTGCCAGAACCGAAGCTGCAAACTGCTTTGGAACTGCCATCCAACTTGCGGTGTCGCCTTGACACACGCTCACGGGCCTGCGTCTCATCTTGCGGCCTGCCTTTCAGTCAATCGGGGTAATTTTGTACCATTTTTCTCCAGTTTTTGAAAATACTGTACTCTAAGTTACACGTTACAACAGACATTTTACATCTACAGTTACTGCATGCTCGGGAAAGTAAAAATGTATACTAATTATGCCCTGTTAAGGTAAAATTTCGATTTTTATACTGGTACAAAGTTACACTGTCATTCAGGTTAACTTAAAACCAGTCTTAAAAAACACAGAATGTTTCCTATATCTGATGCTCTGGGTAACTATACCATGCCAAAAGGAAATCATGTGTTAATATGAAGTAAAAACAAAGTGTTAATTCAGTATTGAAGTTTTACTCTGAAATATCAAGATATTTGTATCGAGCTGGCATAGGCAGCTCTCATATTAAGTAAACACAAATAGAGGGAAAAAACATTTATTGCAGTGAATTGTTTATAATACACATTACAAATAATAGTACACACATTTTCTTCATAACACAACACAGCACATTCAATAATACTAAATAGGAAATAGATTCCTTCAAATATCTTCATCTGTTGAGCACAGGAACTCATCACTGATATGAACCATGCCCCTTTTATTAACAGGCTTCATGGAGGATTCTTCATTTTTTAATATACTGTCCTTTTTGTACCAAACAGAATCCTCTCTCTCAGGCCATACGTATTTTTACCTTTCTTAACCATGCAACTTATTCTGAACGTCATACGATTGCCTCTTTAACATTTACCCCTCATACACTGCAATGACACAATCATTTACATGAGTCATCTTCACATGTAGGTGATTTGCTGAACATGTCAATTATCATTCCTTCTTCTACAACCATGTTCCCCTCAGCTATTACGATCGGGCCGTTTACAAGTTCCATTTCATCGGTCATACTTATGTTCACATCTAATTCAGCAAGGATACTGCAGCTGTTAGGAGCATCTGTCGACACATTCTTTTTATTCAACGTTCTGAGTGTTCTAGCATGAGTCCTCTTGTCTTCGGTCCTGATTTTGGTCGTGATGTACCAGGTTGCACAAATTCTAGCACATCCCTCAGTTGATTTTCTTCTTTTGCCTCCATTCCGGGTCGTCTCTTTTCGTTATTACCACATTTATTCTCATAAAATGCCCTAACATCTTCTGCAGACACACTCTTCCCAGGTTCTATGGGCAACTTATACATTTGAGAGACTTCACATTGAGATCTGACTGTCTTACTGTCTCCAAATAGTTCTTGAATTCAGTTCCCACACTGCTTATTATTGAACCTTTACTGTAATTTTTGAATAATTTAGAAATGAGTGACAGCAGTTATACAATCATCTGCCAAAAGTTTATATATTTATTGGCATTTGAATTTCCGAATTTGTAGGCCCAACCATCAAAATCACGTAATTCATGCCATACCAAGTCATTTTAGAAATTTTAATGCTACAGGATCTTAATTTTTCTAATTTCAATTTGATAAACAGTGTACCATGGACCTGGTAACTTTGTACCGAGCATGAGCACGAATCTGCCACTATAACAGTGGTTATGTCGATATAGTAAATCAGAATTTCAAATCAAATTATATCACTGCAAACTCCAAGCATTATTTGTTTAAAAACGAAATATTATTAAGGAGGTCATTACTTGTACTTACAATCACAAATTGAAATCACTAACGTCAGATGCTCTCTTCAGTCAACACAATAACACAATAAGACTAACCACAACCAAAAGAGCTTGTCGGAATGTGGAAAGACAGTTGAAGTACGAAATATAAATAACAGCGATAATAAAACTGTTACTTTTAGTACAAAATAATATAACTAGACGACCAGGCAACTGAAACAAAAATAGCGAGTGGTACAAAGTTACCCTGACTGGTAAAAAGTTCTGTGAAGGTGAGTGAGAAACAATTAAAACTGAGGTGGTCCCCAAAGAAGGCCTTGAAACGCCGATATCAAGAAACGTCGTAGTTAGATTACACAATTTTTTTGTT
This sequence comes from Locusta migratoria, assembly GCA_026315105.1. NCBI lineage: Eukaryota > Metazoa > Arthropoda > Insecta > Orthoptera > Acrididae > Locusta > Locusta migratoria. Next base: position 519,373,250 of record CM048747.1, read on the forward strand.
TCAGTGGTGCATCGTTTCTTTTCCTGCACAAAATTTAACTTTGTAAATTGTTTGCATTTAAGTCCTCAGTTTTATTTGTATGTTTACCTAACAGTTGTAGATTGCAAATTAATAATCAGCCAACCAGTTGCAATAATAGTAGTTAAATAAACTTCACGAGGGTTTCGACGGATATAAACCCGTTTTCCTCAGAAATGTGAGACCTACAGACAATGTGATATCATAAATTACAAATTGACAATCAATATGTCAGTTTTATTCTGATTCTGTATTTCAAGATGATTAGACAATAGGTTTGGTATAATGCATATATCAGACATAATGATTATGAATTTGTAATTTGATGTATTGTCTGTAGGTGTCACATGTATTTCTGAGGAAGGCGGGTTTATATTATTGCAGCTGGTTGGCTGATTGATTTGCTATCCTTTAACTGTTGTTGAGACGTAGGGTAGTCATGTTTAAAATATGTGCAGATTGCATATCAGTGAGATCATGCTGTACTCGTTTATTCTAGTGACGTCATTTTCTGCCTTCAAAGGTAATTTTCTTAAATTCATTGAAATACATGATTTTTATTTTATTTGTTGTTGTTGTCTTCAGTCGGCAGACTCGTTTGATGCAGCTACCCTGTCCTGTGCAAGTCTCTTCATCTCAGTAATTTCGGCAATCCACACCCTTTGAATATGCTTACTGGATTCATCCCTCGGCCTTCCTCTACGATTTTTACCCCACACACTTCCTTCTAATGCTAAGTTGAGGATTCCTTAATGTCTTAGTATGTGTTCACCGAACTATCCCTTTTTGTAGTCAGGATACGCCAGAACCTCCTTTTCTCCCCAATTCTTTTGAGCACCTCATTAGTTACGTGATCCACTCACCTCATTTTCATCATTCGTCTGTAGCACCATATTTCAAAAGCTTCTATCATCTTTTTGTCTGAACTTCTTATCTACTTCCATACAATGCTACACTCAAGACAAATACTTACAGAAAGGACTTCCTAACATTTAAACTAATATTGGATGCCAACAAATTTCGCTTATTCAGAAACGCTTTTCTTCCCATAGCCATTCTGTATTTTATATCTTCTTTACTTCGGTGATCAGAAATTATCTTGCTACCCAAATAACAAAACTCAGCTACTACTTTTATTGTCTCATTACCTAATCTAATTCCTTCAGCATTGTCTGATTTTCTGACTCTATATTCCATTACCTTTGTTTTACTCTTGATGTTCATCTTATACCCTCTTTTCAAGACACTGTCCATTCTATTCAATTGCTCTTCCACATCCTTTGCGGTCTCTGACAGAATTACTATGTCATCAGCAAACCGAAAAGTTTTTATTTCTTCTCCCTGAAATTACATTTCTTCTCCAAGTTTATCCTTGCATTCATTCACTGCTTGTTCAATGTACAGATCTAACAACGTTGGGGAAAGGCTACAACCCCGTCTTACTCCCTTTCCAATCTCTGCTTCCCTTTCATGCCCTTAGACTCTATTAACCACTGTCTGTTTTTTGTATAGTTTGAATATCCCTTCACTCCCTATATTTTACCCCTGCTGCCTTCAGAATGTGAAAGAATGTATTACAGTCAACATTGTCAAAAGCTTTCTCCAAATCTACAAAGGCTAAGGAAACACAAATCAACGAATAGCATATCTTCTAAGATAAGTTGTAATGGGAGTATTGCCTCCTGTGTTCCTACATTTCTTCTAAATCCAAACAGATCTTCCCCATGCTCGGATTCCACGAATTCGTGTTAGTATTTTGCAACCATAACTTAGTAAACTGATAGTTACTGTAATTCATTAGTCTGCACTTGTCTTTTTTGGCATTGGAATTACTATAGTCTTCTTGAAGTCGTAGGGTATTTCCCCCGTCTCATATATCTTGCGTACCAGGTGGAACAAGTTCTTCATAACTGGCTCTCCTAATATCATCAGCAGTTCAGGCGGAATATCTATTCCAGGGGACTTGTTGCGCCTGAAATCATTCAGTGCTCTGTAAAATTCTTCTCGCAGTATAGTATCTCCTCTCTCATCTTCCCCTACATCATCTTCCATTTCTAGAATTCTGCCTTGAAGTTTATTTCCTTTGTACAGGCCTTCTGTATATTTCTTCCACCCCTTGCAGCTTTCCCGTCTTTGCTTAGTACTGGTTGAACATACCGCTGCTTTTCTTTTCTCAAAATGTCTTTTCTTTTCCTGTATGCAATTTCTATCTCTCCTAGTTATACATTCGTCTACGGTCTTGCATTTCTCCTCAAGCTACTCCTGCTTAGCCAGTCTGCACTTCCTGTCAATCTCATTTTTCAGACGTTTGTACTCCCTTTTTCCTGTTTCACTTGCTGAATTTTTATATTTTCTCCTCTCATCAGTTACGTTCAGTATATCCTGTGTTATCCAGAGATTTCTATTAGGCATTGACCTTGTGCCTATATGATCCTCTGCCTTCACCACCCTATCTCTCAGAGCTACACATTCTTCTTGGCCGGCCGTGGTGGCCGAGGGGACTAAGGCGCTCCAGTCACGGTCTGCACGGCCACTACGGTCGGGGGTTCGAATCCCCCCTCGGGCATGGATATTTGTGCTGTCCTAGTTCGTAAGTAGTTTGTAAGTTTAGGGACTGATGACCCCGTAGTTAAGTCCCATAGACTATACAAACATTTGAACACATTCTTCTTGTACTGTATTACTTTCCCCCGTTTCAGCCAATCCTTGCCTAATGCTCCCTCTGAAACTCTCAACCACCTCTGGTTCCTTCAATTTGTCCAGGTTCCATCCCCTAACATTTCTACCTTTCTGCAGTCTCTTTAAGTTTTAATCTGCAGTTCATAACCAATAAGTTATGGTCAGAGTGCATATCTGCATCTGGATATGTCTTACAATTTAAAACCTGGTTCCTAAATATATTCCTTACCGTTATGTCAGTCTGGTACCTTCCAATGTCTCCTGGTCTCTCCCACGTATACAGCCTTCTTTTACGATGATTAAACCAAGTGTTGATGATCATTAGATTGTGCTCTGCCAAGAATTCTACCAAGCGATCTCCTCTTGTAGTCCTCTTTCCCAGTCCATATTCAACTAATACACTTCCTTCTCTTCCTTTTCCTACTACAGAGTTCCAGTCCCCCATCACAATCTAGTTTTCGTCTCCCTTAACTTTCTGAATAATTTCTTTTACCTCCTCATACATTTTATTTCAGTAAATAAAATATTTAAATTGCCTAATTACAAGGGGCATGTGCGGATGGAGGTTTTAAGGATAGAAAAGGCCACCTTCCAGGTTTTCGGTTTTGAGAGGGTCATGGATCGGAACAATCATTTTATGTGAAATGGATACAACAATAACAGTAATAATAACTTGTTATATCTCGGGCTCACGGTGTTAGAAATGTCGCATATTGACATAATGCGAAAGGACAGTCCAAACACTGAATAATTATTTATTTATATATCGGACAAGATATCGTTCGGCATTAAATGCCATCGTCAGGTGTTTCTGCAAAAACATTTTCTTATGAGTATGTATCGAAATGCTACATAAATAAGTTTACGTAAATAACATTTTACAAAATTTCTAATAAATTTTTAACCATAATAGCTAATAACAACATAGACCGATATAATAAAGAAAATAATGCCATATCTGTTAACTTCTATATTTTCTCTCCGAAAGAAAAATTTGTAAATATTTGTAAACGCATATTCTGAGGTATTGACAGATGCTGTAACTGGCTACAATTCATAAATCAAATGTAAAACATCACCTAATAAGTCAGTTGAAGCACTTACAACCTCTAAATACGGTACGTACTGCACACTTTCTAAGTGAAATTTGTAAAATGTTATTTACGTAAATATATTTATGTAGCATTTTGATACATACTCATATAAGAAAATGTTTTTGCAGAAACACCTGATGATGGCATTAAATACCGAAAGATATCTTGTGTGATATATAAATAATTAATTAATTGCAGTGTTTTGGACTATCCTTTCGCATTACAGTAATAAGTTATTAGTCTAGAATTTGTAAATGAGAATTATATTTTAATTTGTGGATCATAACTCAAAACGCCTCGAAACGCGCGTGTGACGAGGGGCGGCATTGTCACTTTTTCGCCCGGAGCGGCGTTAATGTGCAGGTTGTGTACAATAATTTCTAGATACTAGGTACAATGTCATACATGAGGGTGTCGATTACATTGGTGTGCAACTGTAACTACCTCTATTGATATCAATTTCAGATAAAAGTAATAGTTGCAGACCTCTGAGCCACCCTATTGCTTTGCCGTACCACCACGTGACAGTGAGTGTACGTTTTGTTGCAGCCACGACCGGGACCAGCCGTTCTCGTTCCAGCTGGGCGTGGGGCAGGTGATCAAGGGCTGGGACCAGGGCCTGGTGGACATGTGCGTCGGCGAGCGCCGCCGCCTCGTCATCCCGCCGGAGCTGGCGTACGGCGACCGCGGGGCGGGCGCCGTCATCCCGGGAGGTGAGTGCCCGTTTGCAACTGTGCGCTCGCCCTATTAACTTAATAATGTGAATGCCTCTATATATACTTCTGGGGAGATAACTGAAAAGTTGATTGAACTGTTATAAGGCCCAAGTCGAAGCAAAGTGGCTTTATAAATGGAAAGTTGGGTGGACCCAGTAGAAAAATGTGATAATTCATGATGACCAGTTTTTATTGTGACTGAGGGACAGGTTCAATGGCATTTAGAAATTGCGCAACAAACGGACTATTTTCCGCAAAGACGTGGCGACGAGCTGCGACAGGCACACACAATATACACAGGCATACCACACTTTCAGCTATCGCCCATGGCCTTCTTCAAAAAATAGAACTCACGCAATCACAGAGGCACATAACAAAGTCATCCAACCATTCGAAGTGCGGCGGTCGGAGTTGATGGTTGGTTGACTTTCTTGTGTGCCTGTGTGATTGCGTGAGTTCTATTTTCTGAAGAAGGTCATGGCCGATAGCTGAAAGTGTGGTATGTGTGCGTCTTTTGTATGTGCTTGTCGCAGCTCGTCACCACGTCTTTGCGGTGAGTTGTAAATTGTCCTTACTATATTATTAATTCCAACCTGGACTTTCCATTATTATATTTTGCCAAACGGACTATTTTGTTTGTGCTGCAAGAGAAGCTAGAAACAGTATTCTGTACGCAGATGATATAGGGTATCCACAGCAGAAATTGAGGCAGTCACCTCCTAGGATATTAAAGATGCAGACTACACGGTAACTGTAAACAAATTATAAAACTGATGCAAGAACGGGCTGCAGAGAATACTAATGATGGCCACAAAAGATAATATAAGGCGTCATAGAGGAAAGACATGGAGAAGCTGAAATCCCAGCAGATACCTTACATTGTGGAATGTTTTGGGATAAAATTTACGTATCACAGCAGTTATAAAACTGTGGGTCGTCCCAAAATTAAAGATTGTGGCGGGAAAAACCCACCCCACCGGGGGGCGTACCGCAAAATTCAATTTGTTGTCAGTTAGGGGCCCTGCCCCTCTAACTGTTAGACTCGTTCACTGACTGAACGTAACAGCAGTTTGAAATCTCGTAAACGACTACTTGGGAAATGACAATCCCCAGACACCCCACTGCCCCCGAAGGTCGCGTACTTGGGAAACGACTGCCCCCAGGCCATCCACCACCACTCTCCATTATTTTTTATTCCTAATTTGCACATCAATTTAATTGCGACAGCCTATGTTTTTGCATAGACAATTTTCCAGAAAGAACATTTTGTTTTCTCTCTGAAATCGTCAGCGGGCAACAGTAGATGCCCTACTGCTAGTAAGCAATGTTTAATAACAACAGTTGCCAGTGATGACAAGGGAACTGTGTATACATTACATTCAAACGAGTTTGGTGGTAAATCGAATGGGAGGGCAGAAACGATGAGGGAGTCAGGTAGGGACAATGAAGCTGGAGTTTTGAGTTCGAAACCTGATCAGAATCATCCATCATCTAATATTCTTTATTATAATTTTTACCACAAGTTGTCATTACATTGAAATGCAAATAAAAAGGCTCGATGATAGAAAAACGTAAGTACATTTAACGATAATTATTTAAGAACAATTCTAACACAAGTCAAACTTTTGTGGCTATAAAAAAGAATTTAGTCTGTTAGGTATTGTAATACAATTACAACTCGTATGGGAAGCAAAAAGCATGTAAGACATAATAAAGAATTGTATCTGTAAGGTCACAGGTATGTGCACAAGTACTTACAATTAAACAAAATATACATCTTGGCCCCACGAAAGCACAATCCGCATGCATTATATTACAAACAGACTGTAGCGGTAGCAATTTCCACATGTCGTAAAGCGAACTTCTGTTTATCTTAAAAACACTCTTTCAACGTCCCAATGTGTAACAACAAAAACAGCAGAAGACATTGACCTGTATATAAAAAGAATATACAAATTTATAGGTAGGAATACTGAAAACCGGCGGGTGAAATCATTACCTTTTAGAAATTCTCTCAATGTATGTGATAGATACCATGGAAACGGGTAATCTATAACCACGAGCAATGAATAACCTAGAGGAGAACATCGTTTTAATATAGAAATGCCTAACAGTAACGTGAATACGGCTTGAGGTTCATTGCGGTCGCATTGAGACACCTCACATCAGTGCAACTAAACCTGTACAAGACAGTTTCCTCCATTGGTAACTTAACATAATGATGATTTCTGTACCCATCCCACTTCCATAGATACAAATTCACAAAAAAGTTAACGACCATCAGACATACAAGACGGAAATATATATGCTTGCAACAAGCCTTCATTTGAGATACACAGTACTCTCCATTTGTGCAAACTAATCCAGTTTGAGTCTCTGTACTGTCACAGACTTAAAACCTTATTTCTCGCACCACACACACGTATTTGGCATGTACCAGATTGTAATGTATGCTGTGGACGGACTAATTTCTTACACCAGAGTGTTGAGTTTCATTTACAGACGATCATATTCTAAAACTAAATTCTTCCCATTCTCACTGTAACAAATTTCATGAACTAATCACAGATGGAATAACCCTACACAATAGAGATCAATTACATGCTGTATCCAATTGCAGTATTATTAGATACTGCAAAAAAATTCTTTTCGATATGTTCTAAGTCATTTTTCATCATTTAAATGACAGGTCTCTCGCCTATACCATAAAACATGAATACATTAGTCGAGGTATACTGAAAATTCTTTCCGAAATGTTCAAAGTTTGACACAGGTCGAACTTGCAAATACAGATGATCAAGCAACCCACAAGACGGATAACATAGTTCTTTCTCTATGTTTAAACAATACTCATCCCTATTGTACAAAGATATTTCATTAGGTTGATATTGATGTCTTCTGTTTCCTCCTCCAACCAGTAATTAGACTGGAACAGGTAAGGTAAGTTTTCTATTCCAGTAAGCATTGTCATGTCTCTGTCATCCTCCTCTTTTCTGGCTTTAATAACCAGTTCTGCACCTTCCAACGATTCTTCTAGACAAGAGCATTTGGTTAGTTCTTTTTTACCTTGTATTTCCTACATAACACAAATGCTAATGCAGTTCACATCTTCTTGCGTGTCACTAATAATTGTAAATTAGCAGTCATTTTGGTTGGTTATTCCTTCCGTCTCAAACTCTGCAAATGGCTTACATGTACAGCATCATTTTTAAGATGGTTTAGGTGGGAAAGAGGCTTTCCTAAAAAATCTGTAACATCTTTTTTCTTTGATTTTGGTAATAACTACATCATATTCCCTTTGACCATTTTCTGTAGTATTTTTTTTTTCTTCTATTATATGCATGCATTATTATTATTATTATTATTATTATTATTATTATTATTATTATTATTCATGACTGTGCATTTTTCTGTGATTCAGGTGCAACATTGACATTTGAAGTGGAGCTTCTGAGTATTGGTGATTCTCCCCCACCTGTGAATGTCTTCAAAGAAATTGACGCAGACAAGGACCAGAATCTTTCAAGAGATGAAGTAAGTAACAGTAAACTGAATTTGAAAATCTATAAAGATGGCATGTGATTATGTGGGCAAGACATTAACAGAATTCAGAAAATATATTGCTTGTAGGTACACAATAAGATTGTTGAAGCTTTACTAACATTTGGAACTAACAGTACTGGCTTGATACAAGTTTGTTTTAAGGAATGAACTTGTGTATACACAAATAACATGATTGGGACCTCAAAATTAGCAACTCTATCAAACCCTAGGGGCAGCAGAACAATGCTGATGCAGGTCAAGCTGTGAATATCTTCAGGGAAATAGATGCCGATAAAGACGACAATCTTTCAAAAGATGAGGTAAGTGATAATGCAAGCTATGATCCCTTCTTGTTAAGGCGCATGAGAAAATGAACTGGTAGTCCAGTTAGTTTTGCCACATTTCAATCTGTTTGCATTATATAATTATGAATGTAGTTACATAAAATTCAACAATGATAGTTTACAAATCACTGCAAAGACATATGGTGAGCTGCAACAGACACACAACACACAAACGTATAACACTTAGGCTAATGGTCATTAGCTCTCTTCAGGAAAGAGGGCACAGACACTACCACAGTGTGACTGTAAAATGTGCCTATGTGATTGTGTCAATGCTTCTCTCCAGAAGAAAGGTAATGGACTTGTATGTGTGAATCTTTATGTGCCTGTCACAGCTCATTGTACATCTTCCCAGTGAGTCGTACACTAACCTTATTAAATGGTTCTAGTTACATAGACGTAACTTGAAGTCATGGAAGGAAGAATCATTTGAAAAATACAGAGGTATGGAAATAAAGAAGTAATGAAGTTTATTACTACATTGAAAAAGTAACTGACACAATATTGAAGAAGCAAATGTTCCCTCCCCCTCCTCTCTCTATATAATGAACTCAAAAAGGTTAACCAAATATATTTAAAAATATCTTTTGGAAGAGAAGGCAACAATAGCCTGGTTTCAAGAAATAGCAAAGATTTGGAAAGAAACAACATAAGTGAACAAGAGGGAATAGAAAGAGCTTTTTCAAAAGAAATTGTTAAAATAGATTGAAAGGTTGCAGAGAGAAAACAGGATCTAAATAGTCTGAGGAGAGAGAAAAAGGATACATAGTTAAAAGATAAAGAAAACAAAAATGCAGGAGGAAAAACTGGAGTAACTATGTACAGTGTAGGCTGTCTTCTGTTATGCAGGTGGAATGAGCCTACTCTACATTTTTGTGGATCAGGCCATGTGTAATTTTCTGTGTAATAATTACCTAATGTATACAATGCCATGTCACTTTTTCTTTCAATCACTTCAAAAGTTTTTCCTGAGGCAGTAATGATAGATATGTGCATATGAGTCATTATTAGCAGATGGTCATTTGTGTAAATGATGTAAAAACATGTAATCCATACTTTTGGTTCCTCCATCTGCTTTCCTTAGCAAGGAGAAAAATACGGAATATTTTATTCTGCAACATGCCTTTCAAGGTAGTTGAATTTCCTTTGTGACTTCATTGACTTTACTGAGCAGTTTTATGGTGGTTTACTGTACTATATAAAAAGTCAATGAAGACCTTTTGAAACCATCATTTTATTATAACATGCCTTACCTGGTCTGTAGCCAACCTGTGGAGTGAGTGGGGGAGGGGGGGGGGTAAGTTTTGTGTTGATTTGTGAGAGCCATAGAGCCATTAGTTAGTTTCATCCTTCAGGAGGGAATAAACATCCAGTTTTTCACTGAAAGTGTTTAATTCCACTTTCTTGAATTTAAATCTGCATTTGAAGGTATAAATTTTCTTGAACATTTACTGGAACCACACTGGATATTGGGCTGTTTTGTGTCCAGTAAATAAATGCATCTGTTTGAAATGTTATGGTAAAAGTTCTCTGTAATAAATATTGTCTAGATTATACCCTATCCACCACTATTAACCCAACAAACACCAAGCCTGGGCAAAAGTTTCCCTTATATTTTTCTTTGTTAAAATGTCATAATAAAAATCCTTATACATTCATGGGCCTTTTTCTATTTGTCTCTCACGTTGTAAAGTACTACACCATACATTTCTATGGTTACAATTTCAAAAACTGCAACTAAAATATAGAAATTTAATGTCCAAGGGCCTATTTTGCCCTGAGTTGGTACTTCATGGGACCATAATTCTTAGTGCCTTTCATACAACCACCAAGCATGGACAAAAAATGTTGTTATAATAATCAGTGTCCATCACCTCCAATTACAGTATATTCCAGCTATTTACAACCATAATAGCCCTAATAACTGCTGAAATTATTGTAAATAATAGTATATAAACAAAATGTCACGAGACTGCAGTCCTATATCTGCAGGAAATCTTAGACGACAATACTGCAATAAGGGTAACGTAATGTACATATGCTTGACAGACAACAGATGACCGTAAAGAAAAAAAATAAATGCATTTTACAAGATTCACAGCTTACTGTAATACCGACAAAATTTGCCCTTGCTTGGTACTCCATGTAACCTAGAATACCTTGGTGCTGCTGAGGTTAAATAATAGTCTTAGTTTTGGATCTAAAATAAGGTCCAGCTTCGGAAACATCAGAAAGACATATAAAAGGGAAGTGGTTCTCTGTGTAAAAAAGCAACTTAATGCAACTTAGAGGATTATGAACAAAATTTCAGGTATTTGGACTAAGCTTTTATTAGTGTAGAACTTTGAAATAACAAAGTAGTGACATTCCCTGAAAATGGGAAACAAAAAGCTTTCTTTTTGTCAGCCAAATAACATGGATTTGTAGATGACTAGACTGTATAACCATTTGCACTAAATAAGTAGGTGCACACAATAAATTATTTGAACTTAAATTTTATTCTCTTCCCTTTGTTTTGTCTGCCTGGCTTGTTTTACAATTTTTTTCGTGGCAGCTGGTATATTACTTTGTATTTATCTATCATACCCTATGTTGTTTTGTTGCAGGTGAGTGAATACCTGAAAAAGCAAATGGTAGCAGCTGAAGAAGGAGGAGACAGTGAAGAAGTGAAACGTATGCTAGAGGACCATGACAAACTTGTTGATGAAATATTCCAACATGAAGACAAGGACAAGAATGGCCTGATCTCTCATGATGAGTTCTCTGGCCCCAAACATGATGAGCTGTAACGATGTGTGAATTCACAAACTGTGTGCTGCATATGTGCTCTTATTGGAAAGACTGTGTGTGTGTGTGTGTGTGTGTGTGTGTGTGTGTGTGTGTGTGTGTGTGTTCCAAACTTAAATGATGTTCGAGAAAAGAAGAAAGTGTGTGTTCTTTCCTTATTAGAGTTTTTCAATACTAAATTATTCAGTGGTTTATCAGCACAGACAGTTGACAAAATTATATTGAACATTATGAGTGCTTTTTTTATAAATATGAGAATATGTTAAAGATATGTGATGGTTAATAAAAATTTTGAAAAATGAGTTTCATTGTGGCCATACCTTGATATCCTGAGATTTGTGAGCTGGAGAAAACACAGTGTAGCTTTAAGGAAAACTTGTATTTGATTTGGTCTATATTACTTCATTTGTTTTGGTATGTATGTTACATATTCATGAAGAAGATAAACTACTGAAAGTTTTTCTGAAATTAAAGATTCAGCAATGATGTCCATTTTCAGCTGCCTGTGAGAGATTTCTTTTCTGACATTGTTTCATACAGGTTTTTCTGTTTAATTTTTATTCTTAAATTTCTCTTTACATAATGCTCCATTCCATACAGTGTTCATCATGTTAAGACAGAATTTTTTTTGGTAATTATTGCTTGTATGTGTTCAGTATGTTGAAGTATCTTCTTGACATACACACACAATTGTGGCAGTCAAATATTAGTTTTTGATATTTATTACTTTGTCACTGTGACCTTATTGACACATATATTTACCCCCCCCCCCCCCCAACCTTTCAGAATTGTTTAATCAGAATTATGGACTTCAAGGTTTACGCTTGCATTGTTAATTAAGAAATTAATTTGACTCTTAAGCACATCTTAATTTTATTACATTGTCAGATTGAAAACTGCAGGTGGTCCATAATTCAAAGGCTGGTCGGTAATAGAGCACAACACTTTACACTTCGAACACGTTTATTGCAAACACAAGCTTACACTCAGTATTTTCTTGTGCCTGTGGTAGGATTTGAACTAAGGACAGCAAGCACAGTGGTGCTAACCACTAGACCACACATGCTGTCGGAAGACTAGTGGCATTGCTCCCCTTTCTGAAAGAATGGTGACCTGCTGTTAGGTTCCCTTTGCTGCCAGCTGCAGTGTCCTGGGTCCTCTGTATGGCTGTTCTGGAGAATCCTACCCTAGTGCCTGCACACCTTCCTCACGATGACAATAACCGGCGCCAGACCCTCCTGTCGTGACTTCATCATTACCATAACGGTCTTAAGAGTCCTTGAATAAGTCTGTTTCTGTCTATTTGTTCTCTGGGGTTTGTTGTAAGGCTTCATAAGGTGGTTGTGCACAATGTCATTTTGAGGACGGCTTATAATCTTAGACTTCGTGTGTGATGTCTGATAGGTGGTGTATGACACATTATGAACCAAAGTATCGCTTCAGTAACATTTCTGACAGTCCAACTTTCTGTACAGGGGTAAAAGTCCATACCAGATCTCCTGGGCTGTACACAACAGGTAGGCACTTGTCGAGATACTGCTGGCAGTCCTTCTGGGCATCCAGTGTCTGTATGCGAGCTACCTGTCTTGCTTCTTCGACCCTCGTGATGAGCTGTTTCGCATAGTCATCCTGAGTATCATGCAGTTGGAACGGAAACAGCATATCCATTGTCATCTCAGCCTCACGACCATGGAACAGGAAAAACGGGAAGCCTGTGGTGTCTTGCTTTGCTGTATTATAAGCAAATGTCACAACTGGCAGTATCGTATTCCGATCCTTCTCCTCAACATTGACGTACATCAACAGCATATCTGCTAATGTCTTGTTAAAACGTTCTGAAAGATCATTTATCTGAGGATGGTAGGCAGTTGTTATTCTGTGGACAATGTTGCAACGTGACATTACATCTGATACTAGTTTTGACACACATGGTGCACCAAACTTCAAAATAATGTCTTCTACTGGGAATTTCGTGATCTCTGGGTCTTCTGTAGTCTTCACAGGTTTCCTGAGAGCATAGTGGGTGAGGTAGTTAGTGTAGACTATTATCCATCGGTTACTGGCTTTCGACTTCCAATCCTGAGGAATGGAGCTGCTGCAGGTGGAATTGGTATCAGATGACCTGGAGGTAACTGCAGCACATGCTTCCATCGCTGGTACTCCTTACAGTGACACACACAGTTCTTGACAAATCAGTAGAGATCTTCACGCATCCCAGATGACTGAAAATTGGAGAATCATGGAAATACTTGAGAATAGATGGCCAGGGATGAGCTAGAACAATCAGTAGCCATTTGGGACCCAGTGGATTGTAACTGCTCTTATACAATGTACTGTTTATGAGTTGAAACTCTCCTTTGGTCGGTTCTCCTTTCTGCAAGGCCTCTATGGTTTGTAATAATGCTGAAAATTCCCTCTGTTCAACTGTAATGTCACCTAACTTAATGAGAGCTGAAATTTCATCCATTCTGTTGTGTTCGGCTAATGGATCCGTCGAAAGGCAATCAGCATCCTTGTGTTTGCGCCTGTTTTTGAATACCACTGTGACATCATACTCTTGTAGTCTGTGCCCACCTTGCTAGTCGTTCAAATTGGTCAGCCAACATAAAGAATGGTGGTCTCTTATGACTGTGAATGATTAACTGAATAGATACAGCCGTAAGTTGTTGATAGCCCAGATAACAGCGAGACACTCCTCCTTGGTTGTAGAGTAGTTCATATCGGACTTGAAGAGAACTCTTGATGCATGACCTATCACCTTATGAGCACCTTCCTAAATCAGTAAAAGCACTGCATCAATCCCATAACTACTAGTGTCTGTGTGAAGTTAAGCATCTGCATTCTCGTCGTATAAGGCTAGAACTGGTGCAGAGTTAGAGCCTCAAGTTCCCGGAAAACTCCTTTTGTCTCATCCCAGTAAAAGTTGGCATCTGCCTGCAGAAGTTCTTGCAATGGACGTGCCTTGTTGCAAAAAACCTATGAAATGATGATACCATGAGCACAGCCCGAGGAAACTTCTCAAATCACCTATGTGCTGAGGAGTTGGAAATGCTGTGACTGCCCTTACTTTATCTGGATCAGTATGCACACCATCTCCATTCACTAGGTGCCCCAGGAATTTTAATTCTTTGGCAATGAAGAGGCACTGTCCTCGGCAATGAAGAGGCACTGTCCTCGGCAATGAAGAGGCACTGTCCTCGGCAATGAAGAGGCACTGTCCTCGGCAATGAAGAGGCACTGTCCTCGGCAATGAAGAGGCACTGTCCTCGGCAATGAAGAGGCACTGTCCTCGGCAATGAAGAGGCACTGTCCTCGGCAATGAAGAGGCACTGTCCTCGGCAATGAAGAGGCACTGTCCTCGGCAATGAAGAGGCACTGTCCTCGGCAATGAAGAGGCACTGTCCTCGGCAATGAAGAGGCACTGTCCTCGGCAATGAAGAGGCACTGTCCTCGGCAATGAAGAGGCACTGTCCTCGGCAATGAAGAGGCACTGTCCTCGGCAATGAAGAGGCACTGTCCTCGGCAATGAAGAGGCACTGTCCTCGGCAATGAAGAGGCACTGTCCTCGGCAATGAAGAGGCACTGTCCTCGGCAATGAAGAGGCACTGTCCTCGGCAATGAAGAGGCACTGTCCTCGGCAATGAAGAGGCACTGTCCTCGGCAATGAAGAGGCACTGTCCTCGGCAATGAAGAGGCACTGTCCTCGGCAATGAAGAGGCACTGTCCTCGGCAATGAAGAGGCACTGTCCTCGGCAATGAAGAGGCACTGTCCTCGGCAATGAAGAGGCACTGTCCTCGGCAATGAAGAGGCACTGTCCTCGGCAATGAAGAGGCACTGTCCTCGGCAATGAAGAGGCACTGTCCTCGGCAATGAAGAGGCACTGTCCTCGGCAATGAAGAGGCACTGTCCTCGGCAATGAAGAGGCACTGTCCTCGGCAATGAAGAGGCACTGTCCTCGGCAATGAAGAGGCACTGTCCTCGGCAATGAAGAGGCACTGTCCTCGGCAATGAAGAGGCACTGTCCTCGGCAATGAAGAGGCACTGTCCTCGGCAATGAAGAGGCACTGTCCTCGGCAATGAAGAGGCACTGTCCTCGGCAATGAAGAGGCACTGTCCTCGGCAATGAAGAGGCACTGTCCTCGGCAATGAAGAGGCACTGTCCTCGGCAATGAAGAGGCACTGTCCTCGGCAATGAAGAGGCACTGTCCTCGGCAATGAAGAGGCACTGTCCTCGGCAATGAAGAGGCACTGTCCTCGGCAATGAAGAGGCACTGTCCTCGGCAATGAAGAGGCACTGTCCTCGGCAATGAAGAGGCACTGTCCTCGGCAATGAAGAGGCACTGTCCTCGGCAATGAAGAGGCACTGTCCTCGGCAATGAAGAGGCACTGTCCTCGGCAATGAAGAGGCACTGTCCTCGGCAATGAAGAGGCACTGTCCTCGGCAATGAAGAGGCACTGTCCTCGGCAATGAAGAGGCACTGTCCTCGGCAATGAAGAGGCACTGTCCTCGGCAATGAAGAGGCACTGTCCTCGGCAATGAAGAGGCACTGTCCTCGGCAATGAAGAGGCACTGTCCTCGGCAATGAAGAGGCACTGTCCTCGGCAATGAAGAGGCACTGTCCTCGGCAATGAAGAGGCACTGTCCTCGGCAATGAAGAGGCACTGTCCTCGGCAATGAAGAGGCACTGTCCTCGGCAATGAAGAGGCACTGTCCTCGGCAATGAAGAGGCACTGTCCTCGGCAATGAAGAGGCACTGTCCTCGGCAATGAAGAGGCACTGTCCTCGGCAATGAAGAGGCACTGTCCTCGGCAATGAAGAGGCACTGTCCTCGGCAATGAAGAGGCACTGTCCTCGGCAATGAAGAGGCACTGTCCTCGGCAATGAAGAGGCACTGTCCTCGGCAATGAAGAGGCACTGTCCTCGGCAATGAAGAGGCACTGCTCGGCAATGAAGAGGCACTGTCCTCGGCAATGAAGAGGCACTGTCCTCGGCAATGAAGAGGCACTGTCCTCGGCAATGAAGAGGCACTGTCCTCGGCAATGAAGAGGCACTGTCCTCGGCAATGAAGAGGCACTGTCCTCGGCAATGAAGAGGCACTGTCCTCGGCAATGAAGAGGCACTGTCCTCGGCAATGAAGAGGCACTGTCCTCGGCAATGAAGAGGCACTGTCCTCGGCAATGAAGAGGCACTGTCCTCGGCAATGAAGAGGCACTGTCCTCGGCAATGAAGAGGCACTGTCCTCGGCAATGAAGAGGCACTGTCCTCGGCAATGAAGAGGCACTGTCCTCGGCAATGAAGAGGCACTGTCCTCGGCAATGAAGAGGCACTGTCCTCGGCAATGAAGAGGCACTGTCCTCGGCAATGAAGAGGCACTGTCCTCGGCAATGAAGAGGCACTGTCCTCGGCAATGAAGAGGCACTGTCCTCGGCAATGAAGAGGCACTGTCCTCGGCAATGAAGAGGCACTGTCCTCGGCAATGAAGAGGCACTGTCCTCGGCAATGAAGAGGCACTGTCCTCGGCAATGAAGAGGCACTGTCCTCGGCAATGAAGAGGCACTGTCCTCGGCAATGAAGAGGCACTGTCCTCCTGTCTGAACACATTTCAACACAGTTGACAGGCGGCTTAGATGTTCTTCAAATGTCCTTGAGAAAATGACAATGTCATCTAGATAACAAAGAAATGTCGTCCATTTAAGATGTCAAAGCAAGTTGTACATCATGCATTTGAATGTGGCCAGGGCATTACACAGTCCAAATGGCATGACCTTGAATTCATAGAGGCCATCAGGTGTAATAAAAGCAGTCTCTCCATGTCAGCTTTGTCAACCTTGATTTGCCAGTAACCTGTCTGCATGTCCATGGTTGACAAGTATGTGGCTCCTTGCAAACAGTCTAATGTGGCAATGGGTAGACATCTTTCACTGTGATTTTGTTCAGCCACTGATAGTCAACACAGAAATGCCACGTGCCATCATTCTTCATCATGAGAACCACTGGAGATGACCAGAGACTCTTTGAAGGTTGAATAATGTCAACGTGGAACATCTTCTCCACTACTTCCCAAATTATCCGTCTTTTAACTGGTGACACTCTGTATGAATGCTGGCTAGTTGGTGGATGATCTCCATTATTTATACGGTTTTTTATTGTGGGCCTTTCATCTAGCTCTTTTCCTGCCAGGGTCATAAATCGTATTCGCTTGGTCCAGCAATCCCAGAGAAGCAAAGTCATGCTGTTCTTCCACATCTGCCATAGGAACAACATCCGGGAGTCTTTTGTACGTCTTTCGTACTTCTTTCGTCCAAACCTCCTCTGTTGCATCTCTTCAGTTTTCTCGCACCACTGGATAAATTCTAGTGTTGTCAAAACGTCTTTTAACAGAATAGCTTGTCTTCAGCAATACCCTTCATCAGGTGTGAACTTTCTCAGCTTCCTTCATATCCGGGTTTGTTTAGTAGTAGTAGTAGTAGTAGTAGTAGTAGTAGTAGTAGTAGTAGTCTAGTCACTCATAGTTACTGCCTATTTCGGAGCAGAGTTCAGAGGGGCTCTTCCAGACACATGTCAGCCTACATATAGCAGCTTGTAGGGGCGCCTTCTCCGTTATTCCATACAAGAGATGCGGTGCCACTGCTGCCTTCTCCATGATCGTTCTCATGTGTCTGGCGTGTGGCGCTGACTTTACGACACAGCAGGGTTAACAATGTGCAATTGGCCAAAAACACTCTATATATACACGACTGTGTTGACTCACCATGTCACTGGGCCATGTTCTTCAATTGCTCTTCTGAAAAATGGACTTGTTGCTGGTCTCTAAACACTTCTTAAGTTTCTGTCAAGAATTTTTCCCAGCTATCGAGCTTGTTGTCGTTATTTCCAAACCACTGTTGGGCTGCCCCATCCAGGTAGAAATAAACGTTTGTCAAATACATAATGTTTATTTTGAACACAAGGGTACACTCAGTACAGACTGACAGCTGCTTGGTGTGCTCCACTATTTATACACAGAAAGAATTTTCTGGAACTTACAAGTACAACAAACATAAGAAACATGTAGAACATTCTTGAAATAGTATATACAAAGCAATAAATTTTATTCTGCATGTTGTGGGATTTGAACTAGCACAGCAATCTGTGGTGCTAACCACTAGATCATGCATGCTGTCGGAAGACTCAAGGCAATATTTTGGTAATGTTGTTGTTGTAAACTTCAATCAGGTAACTGGTTTGATGCAGCTCTCCATCCATGAAGTGCTACTGTCCTTGGGAAAGTAACGGCTGTAGTTTCCCCCCTTGCTTTCAACCGTTCACAGTAACTGTATGACAAAGCCACATTAGCTGTGTTAAAAGGCCAGATCAGTTAATCATCCAGACTGTCGTCCTGCAACCACTAAAAAAACTGATGCCCTTATTTTGGTAAATGTTGTATAATTTTTAAGTTTTCATTAACATCCTTCATGTTTGCTGTTTATTTAAAATTACTGTGACATGAGATGAACAACCTGTTGGAAGCTGTATCATTGATGTGGCAGAATAATCTTAAAATAATCGTGATTTTCAACAGGTCAAAAATATTCTTTCTACTCTTAACATAAAATTTGTTAGCCTGCAAAATTGATAAAGGGTGGTCTAGTAATGCTCTCTCTCTCTCTCTCTCTCTCTCTCTCTCTCTCTCTCTCTCTCTCCTCTCTCTCTCTCTCTCTCTACAACATAATGGTTTCTACACTCTGTGGGTGTTTCCAACAGAATATATTTGTATTTTATTATAGTATAAAGGGACAGAATGTATTCTCTACAATGTGCAAATGAGATTACGCATACGTGAAAGGATGCTAATTACTACTTGCTGTGGAGCAGAGATGTGATAGTGTGTCAGCAAAGAGAAATTGCACTAATACACAGAGAAAGAAATTATCATAAGTGGAACTAGGAGAGTAAGGGGCAATAGTGTTTTGGTTTTTCAACAAGTATTGTTATGAGAAGTAAAGACTTGAGGAGGACACACACTGAACTGCCAAACTGATAAAGTTAATATTTTATGACTGTAATGTTTTATTACAAATCGATGTTAAATAATGTTTTGAAATATATGGGTTACGAAGAGTGTGGAATTATCCATCTGAGTAGTCCCAGAATTAAGACTACCTAAAGGCCTTTCCTTGCTGAATAGGAGATGAAGCTAATGGCAAGTTACGTCAGTGGAGGCAGAGTAGTGGTACTCGTTCTTCAAATAAAGTACTAAGGCAATACAAAAACAACCTGCACAATAAAGTGATGTGATGACTTGAAAAGTCACGGGATCATACTGCCCCCAACATTGTAATTGAACTGGTGGACGGACGCGCGCGCGCGCACACACACACACACACACACACACACACACACACACACACACACACACACACACCACTTTCAGCTATCGGCCATGGCTGTCTTCAGAAAATGGAACATTCATGCAATTGTGCCTGTTAATTGTGTCTCTCAGCTCGTCGCCACATCTTTGTGGTGAGTTGTAAACTGTCCTTATTACTATGTTTTTGTTAATTTCAGATTATTTCCACCGAGTAAGTAGTTTTCACTCGGTGAATACAAGACAGAAGTCGAATCTACATTTGCACCAGACCAAATTGACACATGTGCAGAAAGGTGTGCAGTAATCTGCAGTATCCATTTTCAATAAGCTGCCACAAGAACTAAAGAATGTTAGCACTAACCCACGTGCTTTCAAATCTAAATTGAAGAGTTACCTCATGACTCACTCCTTTTATTCTGCCGAGGAACATCTAGAAAAGTTAAACAATTAAGCTAATTCATTTTTCATTTTTTTATTTATTGATTCTTTTCACTTTGTCTTAAGATTGTCATGTGCATAGGACTATTTCAAAAGTTTCTATTACCATTCTTGTTATACTTCATGTATTGACTTGTTCCATGACCATGGAGTCTCACTCCTCAATTAGGTCCTGTGGAACAGAAAACATTATTATTATTATGTCAATTCCTACCTGGAGTCCTGGACTTTCCATTATCACATTTCAAGATAGCCAGATACAGAGCTCCATACACAAAGACAGCAGGATACAGAGTGAGGTAACATCGCTACCTGTTGAACATCTGAGGAAAGACTGTGTGAACATGTTAATACCAAAATTATGCAGTCTTCATATAAGTTACAATTAGGGCTGAAATAGGTCAAAATATTTAAAATAATTTGAGTGCTTTAATTTGTGGTTTAAAGTTTAAGTACAATATTATGATTGGGACATAGTATTATTGTTCATTTAAGCAATAAATTGTTTACATCAAACTGAGACAAAATGTGGCAGAATAGTGATCTGCATAAAATTTGGAATCTAGTATCATACGAAACATCATCTGCCCCAATTTATTTGAAAGCATGTTTAAAAATGTTACGCAATAATTATGGTTTGTTATCTTGTTAAACATGTAATTGGTATGTGACTCTGGATTGACAATACATTACTGTGAGTGTTGTATTCAGAGCAGTAATAAGTTATTATGAAAATGTAAAAGCACAGTACCTAGTAAAAGGATATAAAAGATCAAAAGGTTATATAAACAAACAGAATGCAAGAACATTGAGAATTACGCCCATGGTGATAGAATTTTACTTCATGCCACTGGAGTAGTAGTAGTAGTTGTTGTTGTGTACAGGGGACTAGACTGCTTCGTCGTCAGTCCCCTATTGTGAGCAAAGACAGTACAGTGGAATGCAAGCTGAAAAAATGAACACAGAATCACACAGAAGAGAAACACACAATGGATACACAATTATAAGGAACATTTAGCTCGGAACATACAAAGAGGAAAATAAACTTAATTGGACTAAAAAGTTACAGAATAATTTTGTGGCTGGCTGATCATGAGGATAATTAAGGATGAGCCAGCCACTCTCAACATTCTAAAACATACTAGTAAAAGCAGGTCAGACAACACAAAATAAGAGTAAAAATCTGTGAGAGATGGGTGGCCAAGAGATCAGGCTGAGGTACCCACCTTTAGATGATAAAATGATAAAACTCAGCTGCATGGATAAAACGTAAAGCACAATCAGCTGTAGCAGCGTCTCCAAGCATAAAAGGAATCGCAGCTGGCAGGTCAAAAGACTATTGTAAGGCAGCTAAAAGGGGACAGTCCAACAGAATGTGGACCACTGTCAATGAAGTGCCACAGGGACACTGCGGAGGATCCTCCCAACGAAGTAGATGGCCATATGTCATCCATGTGTGACCAATGCACAGACAACAAAGGACAACTGACTCCTTCCGAGAGGCCCTCAGGGAGGACTTCCATGGAGCTGTAGAAAGCTTCACTGCATGGAGCTTGTTTGGGACAGGTGAGTCGGTCCACTCAGTGTTCCAAAGCCCAAGTACCTTCTGGTTTAACTCTAATCAGAGGTCCCTCACCTGAAGACCAATTTCTAAGGGGCTGGAAGTAATTGCCTGCTTATCCAGCTGGTCCACTCATTCGTTCCCCGAAATTACAATGTGTCTGGGGTCCAAACAAAGACCACAGAGCGGCCAGACTGAACAAGAAGGAAAACAGATTCCTGGATTGACCGCACCAAGGACTGTTTTGCAAAGCACTGGTAAAGGGCCTGCAAGCCGCTCAGGGAGTCGCTACAGATAACATATGACTCCCTGGGACAGGCTCTTAGGTGCTCAAGTGCCTGATGAATAATTTATCAGCTCTGCAGTAAATGAGTGTTGTTTAGTGTGCTCATCTTGGGCGTAGGCATACCCACAACAGCCATCAAATAGCGACCTGTCTGTGTAAACAATTTCCATGCTGTTGAAAGAACCAAGTACCGCCTGAAACTGGTGGCGGAG
Source organism: Locusta migratoria (assembly GCA_026315105.1). Classification (NCBI taxonomy): domain Eukaryota; kingdom Metazoa; phylum Arthropoda; class Insecta; order Orthoptera; family Acrididae; genus Locusta; species Locusta migratoria. Next base: position 519,395,280 of record CM048747.1, read on the forward strand.
ATTCAACGTTGCAACAGAGGCTTTAGAGTCACGGGACAAGTCAAACCGAAGCTGTGGATGAGGTAGGACCAAGGAGGGGCAGGGGAGGGGTAGTGGAAAGTGGGAGGGATAGGAAGGAAGTCCAGTGATGAGAGAAGGGAACGAACACGAACCGAGATTGGTAGACCAGACCTCGGTCGTCGTCGTGGGGAAGGAAGGGCAACATCTGAGAAGAGAAGCCTGTAATTTGGATGGTGGGGTAAGGCGTGTACGTGGGCAACATAGGAAGCGAGTAAATGTTGCCGGTGGAACCCCTGCTTCGGCTAGCAGACTAATCACCGGACTGGTGCGAAAGGCCCCTTTTGCCAAACTGACTATGTAGGACTGGGTCCAAGACCTGTAGCACTGAAGGTGCTGCAGTCATACACTATACTCCCGTAGTCCAGGGCCTTGTAGAGCTGAAGGATTGTTGTGCGTGACACTCCCCAAGCAGTGTGGCTGAGACAGCGAAGAATGTCAAGATGTTTCCAGCATTTCTGTCACAGCTGACGAAGGTGCAGCTGCTAAGTCAGCTGGGCATCAAAGACCATACTGAGAAAGCGGTATGTTTCTTCAACTCAAAGCAGGTCATTACAACTCTGGATCAAGGCGAAGTGTCCGACGGTGACAGAAGTGCATTACTCGGGTCTCAAGAACCCGAGAAGTGGAAACCATGGGGAGAGGCCCATTACTGTGCCTTTCTAATGGCTCCCTGCAGCTGCCGTTCAGTGACACCAATAGTGGTAAAGCTGAAGTAGATGCAAAAATCATCCGAAAATAGGGAGGAGGAAACTGCTGACTCAACAGCTGTTGCGAGACTGTTGATTGCAATCAGGAAGAGAGGGACACTGAGGACAGAGCCCTGTGACACACCATTCTCCTGGATATGAGGATAGCTGAGACAGGTGCCTACATGAACCCAAAAAGAGCGGGGCAATGAAAATTGGAAGTGAGCCCCTCAGGCCCCAGCCGTGCAGTGTAGCCAGAATATGGTGGCGCCCGGTGGTATCATATGCCTTTTGCAGATCAAAAAAGACCACAACAAGATATTTGCGCCTGGCAAAGGTAGTGCGAATGTCCACTTCCAGTGAGACGAGGTTGTCAATGGTGGATCGACTCTGATGGAATCCCCCTTGTTGTGGGGCAAGGAGTCCCTGGTCTTCAAGGATCCACATCTGCTGCCGACTCAAGCAGCAGCTGTAGCACATTGATGAGGCTGATCACGTGGTAACTGTCAGCCACCAATGGATCTGCTCCAGGTTTCAACACTGGGATGATGGTACTTTCCCGCCACTGTGATGGGAAATCCCCATCTATCCAGATATGGTTAACCAGGATGAGAAACTGGTGTGGTGTTGAGACTTAGCTGAAAGGTGATGGAGGAACTGGCTGTGTATCCGATCTGGTCCCGGAGAGGTATCGGGGCATTCAGCCAGAGCAGTTTCAAACTCCCACTTCCTGAACGGGGCGTTGTAAAGTTCCTGGCAGCGTGTGCAGAAGGATAACTGCTTCCGCTCGACCCTCTCCGTGAAAGTGCAGAAGTCTGTACTGTAAGTTTCAGTTGCATAACACTATGCATAATGCTCAGCAATAACTGTTGGGTCTGTACAGAGAGCACCTTGAATCCTGAGTGATGGAATTCCACTTGGTGGGTGGTATCCAAAAAGGCGCTGTACCTGGGACCACACTTTAGAAGGGGAGGCGGGGAAACCTATGGAGGCTACTTATCGCTCCCAACAGGCCTGTTTACTCTGTTGGATTAGTCGCCAGACTCGGGCCCAGAGACGCTTAAAAGCTATCAGATGTTGTATAGTGGGGTGGCGCTGGAGCACACTCCAACGCTCCTGGATAGCTTCTGCGATCTCCCTCGTCCACCAAGGCACGGATTTCCTCTGAAGTGAGCCTGTAGTAGTCGTTACAGTTGCCTCAGCAGCAGAAACAATGTCCTGAGTTATCTGTTGAACCGCCATGTCAATGTTACCTGGTAGCGGAGTAGTAATAACAATAGTTATGGTGTAGCTCTGCCAGTCAGCTCTATGGAGATACCTCCGGGGTAGGCGGTCTGCAGGGTGAAACTATGGGAGAGAGAAAAGGATGGGAGAATGGTCACTCCCACACAGGTCATCGTGGACCACCCAAGATAGATGCGGGAGAAGGCTAGGGCTACAGAAAGACAGGTCAATAGCGTAGAAAGTGCCATGTGCTATGCTGAAGTGCATGGGGGCTCCACTGTTCAGAAGACATATGTCAAGCTGTATTAACAGATTCTCAACATCTCTGCCTCAGCCCGTGATCCCAGTTCCACCCCACAAGGGATGATGGGCATTAAAGTCACCCGAGAGGAGAAATGGTTGTGGTAATTGGGCGACCAATGCAGTGAGGTCAGCAGGGGACACAGCAACATCCGGGGAAGTCCTGTATTGCCGGGATGTGAACTACCACAGCCTCCAGGGCCGTGTTGAGAGGCACAGCTGCACTGGGGATGGTGGTGAGGACGTACACACAAACTCCACCAGATACCCTGTCATAGACACTGCGATTTTTGTAATATCCCCAGTAGACACATAGGACAGGGGTCCTATGTGCAGGAAACCAGGTTTCCTGTAGAGCTACACAAAACACGGGGAAGCGGCACAACAATCGCTGCCACAGTTCCACTGCATGATCATAGTGGTTCCTGGTCGTTGGGACATGCTGATTGTGAAGGTGCAGTGGTACCTGCAGGACCATTTTCTGCCACTGACGGCGGTGGCAGAGCCTCAATGTTCATCGTATCTGGGGACTAAGCAAAGGCCAAGTCCTCAGGGGATGCGAGAATCACTACCTCATCCTATGAGGCAGAGGTTTCTTGTTTCGGCACGGGAGCCACCTGGGAGTCTTTCTCTCTAGTTTTCTTCTTCTTCTTCTCCTCCTCCTGCTGATCCTTTGGTCTCTCCTGCTGAGAGGGCCTTGCGGACTCATCCCCAGGGACTGAGGATGCCCTTGAGGCCCTATGACCAGCAGTTGGTGGCTTTTTCAGCCACTCACTGGCATCAACTTTACTGGTGGGAGAAACCGCAGGAGCCTCTGAATATGACAGCCTGTTCAGGGTCTTATACTCCCATTAGTTTGCATTCTTTGTGGAGAACTGCGCAGGTAGGAGACGAGGAAGATTGGTGCTGGCCGCAGTTTACTCAGACCGGGGGAAGGGTATATGGTGTGTCTGGATGAAACACACGTCCGCACTTCCGACAAGTGGGGTTGCCTCACAGCAGGATGACATATGGCCAAAGCTCCAGCACTTAAAGCAGCGCATAGGAGGAAATTAGGGATTGACGTCACACCGGTAGATCACCACCTTGACTTTCTTGGGCAATGAATCACCCTCAAAAGCCAATATGAAGGCACCGGTGGTAACCCTGTTGTCCTTTGGATCCCTATATATGCGCCGAATAAACTGCACTCCTTGTCTCTTTATGTTCTTCTGGAGTTCTTCATTGGACTGTGGTAATAGGTCTCTATGAAAGATAACACCCTGGACCATATTCAGGCTTTTGAGGGGAGTGATGGTAACGGGAACGACACCCAGCTTGTCACAGGCAAGCAGAGGCCGTTACTGGGCTGGGGGACAACAACGTTATCAGAACAGACCCGGAACTCATCTTTGACATTCTATCTAACTGCCCAAACTTATCTTCAAGATTCTCCACAAAAAACAGAGGCTTTGTTGTCATAAACGATTTGCCATCCGTTCGACTGCACACTAGGTATCGGGGGGGGGGGGGGGGCGGCATACGTCTCACCTTGATGACGAGACCGACGTTCTTCCCATGGCGTTGCCAGGGATGGAAATGATTGGGGGTCATATGACGCTGCATTAAAGGAGACTCTTCCACGCTTTGAGACACCAGCTGTATGTCCGGCAATGTTACATGATCTTTTCATGGTGTTCCCACGAGTAGCTAGGTATCTAAAGAGCCCCGCTTGCCTGGGTAAGCCTTATACAACTTAGGTGCGGCACGTTCCTCTGAGGTTGCTCGCTAGTGACTGTTCAACCTCAACAGCCATCCATCTGCTTGGCTTGTAGCACACCTTGAGATTGAGGTTTATTATTATTATAATTATTATTATAGAGGTTTGTACCATCCGCACAACCTGGGCGACTAAGCCAAGATCCCCAGGCTCATAAACGTACAATTTCCACCGTCACGCTGAACGATGGTCGTTGAAGCTCACAGAGCTTACGGTGTAGCTGACTGGTGGCGCAACACAGTCCACGCTCGGGACCTCGGGTTCGCCAAGCCCATACTCGGCAAATTAATGCTGAGCCCCTGAGGGGTGCCACTGGAATTCTGTTTGTAAAGTTGGTAGTGCTGGGGGAAACACACACACACACACACACACACACACACACACACACACACACACACACACACACACACACACACACATACATATTGCACTCTAATTGTGGTGAGGTAGTAGCTGAAGTATAGCTAAGAGGATGGTACGTTAGGCATGCCAGAGTAGCTGTCAGTAGCGTTTGCCTGTGAAAGGCAAAGTTCCCAGCTTTGAATCACAGTATGCCATACAGTTTCAATCTGCCAGAAAATTTCATATCAACACTCCATCTGCTTCAGAGTAAAAGTATCATTTAGGTTACATATCTGAATCTCTCGGAAATTTTTGTCATTAGTTGTGGTTTTACTTAAAAGCCTCCACTTTTGTAGCAGCTAAGTAAATTACCTCCCATTAATGTAGCATGTTCAGTTTTATTTAAAATATTCTGTTTTCCTCAAAGTGGTTTGCCACTACAATTTGAGGTAGATTGTTCATGAAAGCACCAGTAACTTGTCTCATTCCTTTTTCTTCCTCTAAATTATTTCAAAGTTTCTAGCTGTAATTAGATACCATAGAGTTCTTGGAAAGTGAAAGCTCTGACTGCTGTCCCTGTTGGTTAATTCAGTACTAACTAGCCAGTGGACAAAATACACCACTTAGATGTTGGGAGAGGGAAATAAGAAGAGACAACTAAGCCAGCATACCACTCTCCAGGTCTTAAGCCCCATTTCCACGGCCTGCAGATTTAGGGATAATGCCATGGTTTTAGAGCCCTAGAAGGTGGGCAAGGTTATCCTAACATGCCTACTTTTGCATAATTTTGTGAAGAGAAGCCCATCATCGGCAAAATTTTATGCTTCTACAGGTACTTTTGAGAATGATAGATGATAAAACAATTCCAGGATCTTGGAAATCTGACCAAAATGAAATGACTTCAAGAATTTAGCCAGAAAACTGGGAAAAGAAATAAGGGGTGATCACAGCTTCTTCACTGCATATTTCACAAGAAGTCCCTAAAATACCATCATCTTCACAAGAAAGTTTAAATAGTCTACATGAATTATGTTTACTTGCACATCCTGCTGCCTTTCATTATATACATTTGTTTCATTGTTGAACAGAAGTAGGAGCTACAAATAAGCAAAACTGTTTGTGAGAAAAAACTTTCAAAATGTCCGTAAGTGTTTACGATATCAGATGTCCACATTTTCCTTGCTGTGTGGATGCTGTGCAAAATGTTATTTTTCACACTTCATTAGTACAGGCCCCAGTTTTTTTACTATTTTTCACCTTTGATGCTAGCTTCCTCTTTGCTGCTATTAAAAAAAATTTTTTTTTTTCCATCTGCTTTAAAGAACAGCATCATCCACCTTGTTTGTTTTTGTCGTCAGCTTGCTGTGGGTTCCAGGTAGAAAGTTCTCCTTCATATTGATCTAAAAACTGCACAATCACTCTACTGGATCACTCCATAATTATTATGCCTTGAAAAAAAAAATCTGTCTTGAAACTGCACTGACACAAAATAAGACAGATACCAGATCATGGGAATGGGTGCTAGAGACATACTGAGGCTTTCAAGCTGTCAAGTCACGAGCCTTGATATCTGGAGGGTTTACCAACAATTCACAGTATAAGCCGAGCCTGCTTGACTCAGAACAAGCCACACCAACTTAAGATGAGTTGTCGCATTTCCACGTGCGAGATCGGAGGGACTTCAAATGGAGCTCGTCAAGTTATGGTAGTACTTGGGATTAAACCAAGGTACTCTATATAGAAGGCACAGACTACCTTCAAATGGGGTGCAGTTGACACTTCCAGACTTGAGAGAGAGAGAATATGTGCTAATTGAGTTATAGTAATAAAAATTTTAGACTTTATTACCTTCTGCTGTAACAGAATGGGAATAACGTCAACTGCATTCCCACTGTGAGTGAATTTAGTCATTTACGTGGTATGTGATAGTGTAGACTGTTCATGACTCTAGGTAGCTGTAATTGTTCCAAAATTTCACCACTGACTGGAAAATAAATGTCATAAAATTTTCATAGTAATTGCTTAAGGTAAGAAAGTGTAAGTTAAATGACAAAACAACCTATCCTCAACTCAACCACAAACCTCCTCCCCCCCTCCTCCCAAACCATTTTGGACCTCTTCAATTACTTTAGACTTAACTGTCCATATATCTTTGCCCTCACCATCCTGTCCCAACTGGAACAACTGAACCATAACCTATGCCAGGGCTTTGATTATCTGTCAACATGCCCTGAAATGAGAGACATCCTACGTAAAAGATCCTCCCAACCCCTTCCCCCCCCCCCCCCTCTAAAGTGGTGTTCTGTTGCCCACCCAACCTCCACAACATCCCACTCCATCCCTAAGCCACCCCTAATCCCAACCCCTTACCACATGGATCATATCCCTGTGGAAGATCCTGATGCAAAACCTGCCAAATCCACCCATCCAGCACTTCCTATTCCAGTCCTGTCACAGGCTTGTCCTACCCCATCAGAGGCCAGGCCACCTGTGAAAGCAGTCACATAATATACCAACTCTGCTGCAATCACAGCTCTGCATTCTACATTGGAATGACAACTAACTGGCTCTCCATCAAAATGAATGGCCACCGTCAAAAATCAAGATGAATGCCCGCCGTCAAACTGTGGCCAAGAGCAATATGGACTATCCTGTGGCGCATCATGCAGCAGAGCACAGCACCTTGGACTTTAACAGCTGCTTCACCACCTGAGCCATATGGATCCTCCCCTCCTCCACCAACTTTTCTGAACTGCAAAGATGGTAGTTATCCCTACAGCACATCCTACAGTCCCACAACCATCCTGGCTTCAACCTCAGATAACTTAATATCATACATTCCAAGCCCCACAGTCCCCCTCCCCTCACACCCTACATTTCCTTCCGATTCATGCCCCTTTCCCTACTGTGTGCTTCCTGTTTTTTTAAACTTACCAGGCATTAGAGCACAGGTACGGAGACAGAAACACAAAAACACACACACACAAATTCTGAACTTCACAATCCTGGGTTGCTTCTTCAGAAAAAGAGCAGGGAAGAAGAGGGAAAAGGAAAGGATACAGGTTTAAAGGAGTGGGTGGGGAGTCATTCCAATCCTCAAAAACACCATCCTCATGACCAAGGTCGTGAATTACCTTCCCCTTCCTTTTTTCTTCCCTTCTCTCTTACGTGAAGAAGGAACACAATTCCAAAGCTTGTTTCATTTTTGTCCTTTTTTCTTCCTGTGTGTAACTATCTGTGGTACAGCAAAAAGGTAAGTACTGGCCAGCCAGTCTATCTCTTTTGAAAAAATAATTTATCATCTCTGTGGAGAATTTCCATCATTAATCAAATTTATATTTATATACTCCTTTTTCATACTGCGTCTCTTTTTCCGCCTGACATCGCCTCTGCTTTTTATGTCCCCGCCTTTATCTTCCCTCTCCATCCCTCCCCCTCCTCTGCTCCTTCCCCCCCTCTCCCCTACCCTCCCATCCCTTCCACTTGCCGTGTAGTCGGACTGTGTTGGGTGGCCAGGGATGGCTGACGTGTGTAGATGAGTGTGCCTGAGTGATTGTGTCGATGAGTGTTCTCTTTGAGGAAGGCCAATGCCGAAAATTAAGAATTGTGTGTGTGTGTGTGTGTGTGTTTGTGTGTCTTTTATTTGTGTCTGTCGGTGGCACAATGTTCGTCTTTATGGTGAGTTGTCCCCTATCTACATATTATTATTATTAACATTCCTTACTAGACCTTCCACTGTTAAATCTTTATTTTACAATCTGTGAAATTGACGTATTCAGAAGAATAATCTGTATGAAACCTAAAATTTGTATTTGATTATTCAATGTTGAATAAACATTATTATTATTATTATTATTATTATTATTATTATTATTATTATTATTATTATTATTACCAGGGACTTGCAGACTTATCTCAGTGGCATCTCACTGCATTTGGCAGTGCCACAGGAGACGCCCCTCCCCCCACCCCATGTATTAGGTGCCCATCCAACGACTGGAATACTTAATATTCATTTTGTACAGAAAACATACAGCAGCGGTATGGAAGAGTTGAAGGGCATGCAGAGGTTGGGAAAGGAATAAGGCAGGGTTGTTGCCTTTGCTCAATGTTATTCAATCGGTATATTTAGCAATCTGTGAAAGAAAGCAAGGAATAATTTGTGAATGCAATTAGTTTAAGGAGAAGTAATAAAATCATCGTGGTTTGCCGGTGACGTTGTAACACACAGACACTCAAATACCTGAAAGAGCAACTGAATGAAATAGACAGTGTCTTGATGGAAGGGTACATAAGATGAGACTTAACAAGAGCAAAACAAGGGTAAGGGAATGTAGTCTAAGAAATCTGACTACTGAAGAAGTTAGGTAATGATACAATAAAAAGTTTTGTTACTTTGCTAGGGTAATCTGTGGGTAAAAATAGAATATGAGATACTGTAACACCTAAAAGTTTAATAAAAGTCAGTTAAAGCAAAAGAACAGCCCTTCTGAACATAGACACTTGGCGTCGGCTATTCTGCTGAAATATAAGTATCGTGAAAGAAAGAAATATTAACAGATATTAGTGTTCTGGTTTAATTTAAATATTAGTAAGTCCTTTCTGAAAGAATTTGTCTGGAGTGTAGCATTGTATGGGAGTGAAATGTGGATGATGAGTTCAGACAAAAAGATGGTAAAAACTTTTGAAATGTGGTGCTACAGACGAATGGTGAACATTAGATGGGTAGATTGCATAACTAGTAAGGTACTGAACAGAATTGGGGAGAAAAAAATTGTCACATCCTGACTAACAGGGATTAATTGGTGGGAAACATTGAGACTTCAACGAATTATAACTTTGATGACTACTGACAAGGTGCCTCTCGGTTTGATTTAACTTGTACTCTCCGAAACTTGCCCATTCTAAATCGAGATAAGATTATTCCATTTTATTTATATCCTAAACTATATGAGCATTTATGAAGTTTAGGATAGGAATGAAACAAAAACTTATTCCCATTTAGCCTCTGGATATACTGCTGGATAGTACACCCTCTTATGGTTTTCCAATTCACTCAAGATTTATTCATGAAACAAAGCATAGAGTATGGAGTACATGCAATGGTAAATTACATTTACAGATGAATAGCTCAAGTGGTACTTAGATACCAACTCTCAATCCTTGCTGAAATAGCCACATTAGTGTGTGGTGTAGCCCCCACAGGCGGCAATGCAGGTGCCAATTCTGGCGTCCTCTTGATCATACAGATGGCAAATACTGTCTTGGTGTAAATTATTCCAAGGCTGCTCAACCTGTTCACATGGTTCTGCAAGAGTTGTGGGTTGATTTGCATGTCCAATCGTATCCTGCACATGCTTGCCAGATCTACAATGTACATGCAGACGACAATCACTAGTCTGCAGGCAGAAATTGCTTTCATTATTGAAGACCATGACCTGCCATTCCATCTTCCAAGTGATTCTCCAATGGTGTCAATCAAGGAAGGTTGATGCTGTGTTGTGAGTGGAAGAGGGCCCAGAAGTGTGCTTGCCCACAGCCCCACTGTTAGTAACCATTTGCCATTAGTTCATGGTGACACTTCTGGGCTCACGAACCCTCTTACTGTGCTGTGGTAGCTGTTCAGTTCTTTTGCTTATTCCTTGGTTCCATATTTTTGTAGTTCTTCATATATATCTGTAATTTTAGTTACACGTAATTAGTTAATAGTTATGTGTACAGTTTTCTTTGGCCACTGTGGCAAGTCAGTGAGACAGCATGGTCGAAGCGAGAGAAACCAGTGGTGGGTGTGAGGAAGTGGCAAGGAGAGGGAAGCAGGACAGGAGAGCAGAGATGCATGGAACAAGTTGGGGGATATGCCAGTGTTGTCTGACAGACGAGGCAGAAGGATGAGAAGGGACTGAAATGTGTGGCGGGATGGGAGACAAATGTAAGGTTAGTGCTGGTAGGAAAGGGTAGGGAAGGGTGGTGGAGGGAGGAACTAGTGAAGGTTTGGGCCAGGAGGATCGCAGGAACATAGGATACATTATTGTAGGGAGCGTTACCATCTGTGCAATACAGAAAAGCTGGTGTTTGTGGGGAGGATCCATATAACACAGGCTGTGTAGCAGTCACTGAAGTGAGCCACATTATGCAGAGCAGCATGATCTGCAACAGGATGGTCTAGTGGTCTCCTAGTCGCAGTTTGGCTATGGCCGTTCATCTGGATAGACAGCTTGGTGCTGGTCATGCCCATGTAGAAAGCTGCATAGTGGTTGTTGCTCAGTCAGTAGATAACATGACTTCTTTCACAGGTTGCCCTGCCCTTTACAGGATAGGAAATGCCAGTGGTGGGACTGGAGTAAGTGGTGATGGGATGGTGGATAGGACAGGTTTTGCATCTAGGTCTGTTGCAGGGGTATGAGCCACGAGACAAGGGATTGGGAGCAGCAATGGAGTAGGGCAGCAGAATACCACTGTAAGGGTGTAGGGAGGATATTGAGTAGAGTATTTCTCATTTCAGGACAAGATGAAAAGTAATCAAACCCTGATGAAGAATGTGGTTTAACTGCTCCAGTCCTGGGTTGTATTGGATAACAAAAGGGATGCTCCTTTATGGCTGGACGGTGGGTGTGGGTGAGCTGGTGGGTGACTGGACAGACAGGGCCCACGAGATCTGCTTCTGGACAAGGTTTGTTTGGAGGGCAGTTGCAGTCAGTTCAAATGTTTGTAAATCTATTGGACCAAACTGCTATGGTAATCGGTCCCTGGACTTATAAACTATTTAAACTAACTTACACTAAGGACAAAACACACACACACACACACAGGCTCGAACCTCTGACACGAGCAATTGCCCAATCCCAAGTATGACACATTGTGCCATGTGGTTACTAAGCACAGCTATTTTGATTAAGTTTGAAGTTAGTGCTTAGCCATTAATTTATTCTTAAGAAGTCAGTGTAAAGGCATCATTACTCATCACTAGAAATTATAGTGATTAGGAATGCTCAGACCTAACAGATGACATTCAAGAAAAAATGCAATAATAGTCCCCACTTTCATTTTTGTAGCTGGTACAACATGCAGTACGCCTACATTGACTTCTGAACCTTAACTAATGAATGAAATGTCACATGACAGATGAGTAGTAACATTTCTCATGTGTGTGTGTTATCGAGACTTTTTGATTGTGATAAACCTTATGCCAAAAGTATGTTTCTTATAACAACAGATCCACTTCTCTGTGTGCTTTCTCCAAAAGCAGTCGTCTAACACACTACAAAGGTTTATTGATCCAAAATCCAATATATAAATGGAATATGAGTAGTAGAACTTTAAATAAGTGAATAACAGTTGATAAACAGACTTGGAGTGCAGTGCTGCTGGCTGCTATCGGTAAGGGGATTCCTGAGTGTAAACAGTTGTGATCTTAACACAGACACAAGCTCTTTCGTGGAATTATTTCTGTACGTTTTCACTTTTACTTGTGGGTTTGGCAGCATTTGTGGTTTTCTTAGACTGATAATACAGGGTGTCAGTGAAATGCTTTTAAAATCAAAATTATTAAAGTGACAGTAAGTGGATTTGAACCTCCAGATACTTCCACCTCCTATAGTGTTGCCAGATCGTACATATTGAGGGACTTAAAATTCTGAGGTGAAATTGACTTTATTGGTCATCTTAAGTGAATGACTCAGAGATACCTTCTGCAGCTGCCAGACAGCAATCAATTTTTTCTCCCTAAAACTGTATATTGTTGCATAGTTCTTACACATTGTGACACCCAGTGCATGGGTGGCGCAGAGGCTCAGCACAACTGCTTTGTAAGCAAAAGGTTCTGGGACTGACACAAACTTTTATATGTCCACATCATATGATTATAACCCCTAAGAGAAGCTAAGAGTGAAAAACCACTGTTAAATTCTAAAGTTACAACATCGGATGCATCACATAATGGTTTCTGCTCTCATGAACATGTTTGAGATAACAAACACATAAATCTTAAATAAGACAGAACTTCATTTTTAAAAGCTGCTTCTTTCTGTAGCCTTCTTGTTTAGTAACACACACACACTTTTTTTTAAAGTGTAAGTTAAAGTTGAAGTAGATATGCTAAACTTGTTGTTTAGTAATGAAAGAATTACTGTGAAATATGCCAACTAGCAGGCGGACTATCCAAAAATAACAACCATACAATTTTGGTTTAAGTGATTACACAATAACATAAACTAAGAGTAGATACTACACTTTTGAGTCTAACATTTCTGCAAAGCTATTCTCCTTTTAACTATAAATCACTCATGAGAAAGGGTATTGTGAGAATTACCTTCATGTTAAGAATTCAGTTTGGTAATTGCTTCGAAGATCTGGCATTCAAAGATTTTACCCGCATTCAGCCTATGAAAAATTCATGACTGACAAGGAGACCACATAATTATCAGAGTTTTTTAATTTTTTTAATTTAAGGTATGTGAAGTTCAAACCTTGAACTACTGTATTACTTGCTGCCTGACCCTGTGTTGGAGGATTCTCAACATAGACAGTGTAATAGTCCGCTCAGGTTGTTACTTGAAGTGTCATCATTTAATGTCACTCAAGCCAGGTCTTCTTACTTTTGGATTTTAATCAAGTTGTTTTATCTTCTTAAATTTCAAGAATAATACTATTATAGATTTGAGGTCCAGCATTTGCTGTGCCTCCTTGAGCCTAATGTATTCAACTTCAGAATATCACTTTGTACTAAATCCTTCATCGTTCTTTTCACACCAATCAATAATTCTAACTCTGGTTAACTTCTTGTGAAATAATTTCCACATATGTAGTCTTAAACTAAGTTTATTACTCGGAGTCGAGGTACAATCAGAACATTAACATGTTACAGGCTCAGAGAATAAACCAAGGAATACAAAGTAAACAACAAAATCGCACTTATCAATGCATCGGAGATAACATAATCTCTTCTTTTTCATGTGCATGTTTACTCTTAGCGGACAGCAGTAGCATCAGTAAATACTTGCTGCTGCCACCACCTCCAGAGTCTGAAACAAACAGATTCTGGTGGCCGTTCCTGTTCTTGTGATTTCTTAATTAATTTAACAACGTAAATTAATGCTTATTTGGGTATCTCAAGGTATATGAGAATTAAGGAGAGTGACTTGTACCACTACAACCTCAAGTGGTAATTAGCCAAAGCCATTTGATAGAACTAAAAAATTATCAATGAAATCAACTTTGAAGTTTTGCAAGCCCATTTAAATATCTGTATGTTGTCATTCATTTCAATTGTCTGCATAATTCATTTGGGCCGCGAAGGCCTAATGGTGTGTATGTGTGTGCTTGTTTACCTTTCCTTTTTTCCCCTTAATATAAGTCCTTCCACTCCTGGGATTGGAATGACTCCTTTTCCACTTCCTTAAAACCCGTATCCTTCCTTTCTCCCCTTCTTCCTTCATCTTTTCCTGAAGAAGCAACCAACAGTTGCGAAAGCTTGTATGTGTGTTTTTATTTGTATCTGTCAATAAGCCTGTGCTTTGGGTAAGTTATCAGATTCCTATTTTTTATACATATTTATCCCACCAGGAAAGATATATATATTATAGAAGGAGACTTTCCTGGTGGGAAAAATATGTATAAAAATTACATAGGTTTGGCGGGTGGCAGAATACCACTGTAGAAGGGGTGGGGAGGATATTGGGTAGGGTATTTCACATTTCAGGGCAGGATGAAAGATAGCCGAAACCCTGGTGGAGAACATGGTTTAACTGCTCCAGTCCTGGGTGATACTGGGTCACAAAAGGGGTGCTCCTTTGTGGCTGGAAAATAGGTGTGAGGGAGCAGATGGCTGACTGGGCAGTCAGGGCTTGTGAGATCTGTTTCGGGACAAGTTTTGGAGGGTAATTGCAGTTAGTGAAGACCTCAGTGAGGCGTTTGGCATATTTGGAGAGGGACTGCTTGTCACTGCAAATGTAACAACAACAGGTGGCTAGGCTGTATGGAAGGGACATTTTGGACAGGTTGATTTGATTTTTCCAGGGAAGCCAAAACAGTCTTGGTCCAACCCGCCACTGCCCGCACCGAAACTAAGTTTATTGTGCGGTATCACTCCCTGTATATCTAGTAAAGCCAACCAATGCCCTTGAACAGTGCAAGGAGACCCTTTACCAGTTCTTTATTAGACACAATTTCTTCGGGTCTGGTTGTCCCAAATATTCTGTGCCTTTTATTCTCCAATGCAATGCATTCGAAGATTAGATGTGATGCAGTTTCATCACCGTCATCACAGATTCTACATTTAGGGTCCTCTTCTGTTATTCCCATTGTATGTAGGTGTTTTTTGAAATTCCCATGGCCTGTCAGCAATCCAACCATGAGTCTAATCTCTCTCCTGTTCAGACCCAGGATTGCAGAGCTTCTTTTAAAACATGGCTTTGGCATCATTACCTTGCCATGTTTTTGTTGATGGACTTTGGTCCAATATTCTACGTGCTGTCTTCTGAGCCAGTTACGTAGCTCCAATTTGATCATTGCCTTGGTGATTGTCAGGACAGGTTCCGGTCCAATAAATGGAGTCTCTTCCCCCATCCTGGCTAATCTGTCGGCATGATCGTTGCCACTGATCCCCGAGTGGCCAGGGACCCACAATAGGTTTACTCTATTGCTTTCCCCTAGCTCCACCAGAACCCTATGACATTCTGCAACAATTTTAGACCTTGTTGCAGGAGCTGCCAGTGATCTCAGGGCTGCCTGGCTGTCTGAATAGATATAGATGCTACGATCTTTGTAGCACCTATGCAAATTCTCCTCCACACACGCCCTGATGGCAGTGATTTCAGCCTGGAATACTGAGGCCAGTTTTCCTAGAGAGGTGACGCCCTCAAGTCTTGGCTGCCCCAACACCTTGGTCTGATTTTGACCCGTCAGTGAACCAGACAATATCCCCCGTACGGTGTCTAACTATTTTCTCCCGCTGCTCCCTACTTCCAATTGTTATACTGAAAGGCTTGTTGAAGCAATATGGGGTTATAATATAGTCATCTGGCATTTCCCCAACCTTTCCTATATTTACCTCACTCACTATTTTAGTGTGTGATTCTGGATATCCCAAAGAGTTCCAGTTGTTGCCAGATTTGAGTCTGTATGCACCAGCCGCTGCCTCCATCTTGACCCAAAGGTGTAATGGGGGCATATCCAGCATGGTTTCTATCCCAGCAGTTGGTGTGCTGCTAATTCCGCCTGTTATGGCTAAGCAGGCTAGTCTCTGCACCTTACCAAGCTGCTTAGCTGTAACCTGGTGTTCTACCTTCTTCCACCACACGACCGCTAGTGATGGAACAACCAATTGGTCAATCGGTTGTTTTTTCGTTTAGTCGGTTTTTTCAGTCGAATGAAACAACCGAATGAAAATAGTCTCTGTGGCCGTATGAATGTTTTCACTCACTGGCGGGGTTTGAGTGGTTTCAGTCGATGCGAAACAATCGAATGAAACCAGTCTCTGTCGGTTGCAGCCGCTATATGAATGTCTTCACTCAGTCAGTGGGTTTGAGTGGTTTCAGTCGATGCGCGAGCACCGAATGAAACAAGTCTCTGTCCTTTATATGAATCTTCTCCGCATTGAGTGGTTTCAGTTGATGCGATACAACCGACTGGAAAAAGTCGTCGGTTTCTGCAATTATATGGATGTTTTTATTAATTCATTGACTTTATGTGACTTTATTCGCATACGCCTTCTGCCTTTTCGGGCATAAACGAACCGTGATTCAGCATGAAAAATTCTTAGAGACAAATCTTAAAAATATAGCAGTGTGTCCGTGTGTGTGTTTCTATTGCATGCAAATCTGCAGTTTTGTTCCAATCTTGATGAAATTTTGCACACTAGACCTTCAAAGCAAGAGGAACGTCACTGTCTACATCAAATTTCATTCGGTGCATGGCGGAGGGTACTTTACATACTAACTACGACAAAAACCACAATTTGGCTGCGATCTTGATGAAATTTTGCACACTTGACCTTTAAAACAAGGCGAAGGTAACTGTGTACAATAAATTTCGTAGGTGCAAGGCGGAGGGTACTTTACATTCTGACTTCGACAAATTCCGTTTTTATTCTAATTTTAATGATACATTTCACTCTTCACCTTCAAAGAAAGAGAATGGTCACGGTCTACATCAACTTTAGTTTGATGCATGAAAGAAGGTATTCCAGACTTCGACACCAATATAGAGTTTTATTCCGATCTTGACGAAATTTTGCACATTTGACTTTCAAAACAAGTGGCAGTTCACTGTTCATCTAAGATTTTGTATGGTACATGGCGGAGGGATGGAATAAACCTCCAAACCGTTTCACCGATAACCACAGAAATATCTGTGACAAGAGTGAACAATTATGAAACTTGAGATGAATGTTTTCATAGACTGTTGACGAATACAGACGCGCTGAAGAAAATTTACAGCACTGATAAATGTTGTACGTCTTCTCGCACTCCTTAAAATTAAATGGAATTAACAAAAATATTTTTATACAAAATACTTTAATAAACTTTTTTTTACAATACCTAATGTTTTAGTGATCTTCGAATTTGGATCTGGCAAATATGCTCAAAGTCCTACTAGTATCTTAGATATGTATGAGCAATAAGCCGCAAACCGCACGTTTCTACATGTTTCCACTTCAGAGATACAGTATGCGAGATTAAATTTGTAGCGATCATTTTGGAACACCCTGTAGTTTCCACGCTTCTTTATTGAGACAGTAAGAAACCGACAACAATGTGCGATGGCACGCCCCGCGACGCCGCCAGACAATGTCGTGTGGAGTTTGGCGCGCGCCTGCTGGCACTGTCAGCAGTGAAAATGCCAGCGAGGCAGCATCCCCTCTCGTGTCCCCGCTCCCCGTGGTACTTCGTGGTCATTGGCCACTCATCTTCTACAGATTGTGGGTGTCTGCGAAAGTAATCTAATCGGGCCCAGATGATCGGCGTTTTTGAGGTCTGTGGTGGGCAATGAAAGTGATCGCAGGCCTGCTCCAGCGATATGACATCTAATTAGTTACTCGTTGATGGCATCACGAACAATTTAATCTACAACAAAATATGAATCACTGTTACTGTGTATTATAAAACGAAAAGTTACTTCATTCGGTACATAATTAAATGAACATTGTAATACGCATTTTAACTTTGACATACCCCTTTTACATGGCGGTATAATGTAGCACTGCTGTAGTTGTCTGATGTGCATGTCAGTTTCATTCATAGGAATAAATGGATAGCTCTGTAAGCTAAAACACTACTGAATCGTTTCAGTTGGGATAATGATTACATCGTTCAACCGACAGAAAAACTTACTGCCTCTTTTCACTTGAAAAAAAAAAAAAGAATGAGTAATTCAGTCAATGTACAAAACTGCAAAAGTATCGCATGTTTTCATTAGGTTGTTCCCACAGACTACTTTCATTCAAAAAATTAAAAAAATTAAAAAATATTCAACTACGGCCGACTGACTGTTTCATTCGGTTGCTCCCACAGACTGGTTTCACTCAAAAGAACTAATGAAGAGGCCAACGTAACATGTCAATTTTTTCATTCAATTGGTCCCATCGACTGATTTAACTCGAAAGAAAAGGAATGAGTGGTCCAACCGACTGTGTCGATTTTTTTATTTGTTTGCTCCGACCGACTGATTTCACTCGAAAGAAGGAATGAGTAGTCCAACCGACTGCGTCGATTTTTTCATTCGGTTGATCCCACCGACTGGTTTCACTCAAAAGAATGAATGAATAGTCCAACCGACTGAATCGGTTGTTTCATTCGGTTGGTCCCACCGACTGGTTTCACTCAGAAGAATGAATGAATAATTCAACCGATACGAGAAACTACAACCGAATGATCGATTTTTTTCCAACAACCGAATGAATCGATTGTTTTCATTCGGTTGTTCCCATCACTAACGACCGCCCCATAGGTGATCCTGGGTCTAATCACTGTGGTGTATATCCAGTGCATACCCTTGGGGCTCAGGCCCCAATTTTCGCCACAAGCTCTCCTGGTACTCATAAGAGTACCTTTTGCCTTGGAGCAAATATTCCTGATGTGAGGGGTCCATGTCAGTTTCTCATCTAGGGTAACTCCTAGATATTTCACTGTCCCCTTCACAGGAAGCGCTTCATTGAAAAGGTTTAGATTCCAACTTGAATGTTGTATATGCTTCTTTGTGAATGGTACAACAACAGTCTTCTTAGGACAAACCCCCAGATTCTGTTTTCTGCACCAGTCTTGCACAATGTCCAATGCACCTTGTGCCATATTCTTTACTGTGTCAGCAAATTTGCCAAGTATTACTATGAAGGGGAAAGAACTCCTTGCGGGCAACCCCTAGTGGTGTTGATTACCATTTTTCATTCATCATGGCATGGTAGCTTATACCTTTCTTCCACTGAGCATGGCCCTAGTCCACCTACATATTGTGGTCCCTAGGTCATGCACCTCTGCTGCCCTAACCATGGAATCGAAGGTCGTGTTGCTAAAAGCCCCCTTGATGTCAAGGAATATACAGAGGACTATTTCCTGAAAGTGTAGTCCTTTCTCCACCTTCCCAACGAGTTGGTGGAGAGCTGTCTTACATGATTTACCTGGCTGATATGCATGTTTGTTTGAATGTAGAGGAGCCCTACTTAACCTCCTTTCTCCAACATACACATTAACCAACTTTTCCCATGTCTTAAGAATGAAGGAGGACAGGCTGATTGGTCTCATATCCTTGGCCTTGGTATGATCAACTCTCCCTGGTTTAGGAATGAAGACCAGGCAAGACCAGGCATTGGGAATGATTCCTGCTGCTAGGCTAACCCTGAATAACCTGCATAGGAATCTAATAAGATTTTCTCCCGCTTGTTGCAGGAGAGCTGGAAAGATTCCATCGGGGCCAGGTGACTTGAACAGTTGAAATGTTCCCACCGCCCATCGGACCTTACTGAGATCAACACACTCCTTGGCCAAACCCCAGTCCTGAGAACCGTTGTCTCTCAGGAATCACATTCTGGTCTGAGTTATCCCCCAGAGTATATTGAGGAAAGTGAGTCTTGAGGAGCAGTTCCAGTGTTTCATGTGCTGTATTTGTATACTCCCCATCCTCCTTCCTCAATGTTCCTCCTGGATTAGTTGGTACCCTAGTGAGGATTTTATGAAGTCTCGAGTGAGCAGCCGTGCCCTCCACTTCCTCACAGAATACCTTCCAGGATGCCTCCTTTGCCCGTCTGATGGCAAGGTTGTAATTGAGAAGGGCCTCACGATACTTTGCCCATTGTTCTTTGCGACTCACAAGGTTAAACAGTCTTTGTACCTGTTTCCTTTGCATTTCCAAGTTATTATTCCACCAAGGCACACTCCTATTTGTGCACTTCTTGGTGATTGAGCAGTTGTCCTGGTATGAGGTCACTATAGCAGAGGTTACGGCCTCTGCTACTTCCTCAAACTCTGCTGGATTTCTTATTGAAGTTTTAATTTCTGATAGGCTGAAGTCAAGGTCTTTCCTATATGTCTCCCAGTCCGTTTTCCTGGGGTTCCTATAGGCCATGGTCTGTCTGGTTCCCATTTCAACCTTGAATTTAATATACATGTGGTCTGATGAGGATGGCTCCAGGACCACATGCCACTGTTTGACGTAACTTCCCATCATCATGGAACCAAAAGTTATGTCAATTACTTCTTCCCTTCTACTATTCCTGAATGTAGGTTCATCACCCCTACTCTTGGTGTCCTTGCTGCCCCACAATAGATTGTGGGCATTGGCATCACATCCCACCAACAGTTTGTCACCTTGCCGATGGCAGGCTTCCATCAGTCTCCTCACTTCCAAAGGAGTAGGAGAGCTGTCTTCGTAAGGAAGGTATGCTGAGGCCAAAACAATTTCCCTCGTGATACCTTCCTCACGTTGCTGCATCCTTATGGTCACCTGGTCCCTGGAACAAAAATCCATCATTGGTATGAAAGGTATTCCATTTCTAACATAAATGCATGTTCTGGAGTTTTTTTTAGATTTCTGGCATAAATCAGCTTACCTCCAGTACCACCGAGGTCTGATACACCCCCTTTGCATAAATAGGGTTCTTGTATCAGGGCCACGTCCACCTCCTGTCTCCCCAGGCGACAGCTCAGGGCAGCTGTGGCCCCTTTACTGTGCTGCAGGTTTATCTGCAGCACTTCCAGTCCCCATCTTGCTGCCATTATTGCCTTTAAGGTCTTTGAATACCCTGACGCAGACCTGCAAGAACCCTAAAAACAGTTTCAGGCCTTGCTCTCGCAATGCCTTCAGGGACTTCTCTCCGACCTCCACCACCAGGGTTCGCCCTTCCGGAATGACCTTTTGGTTAATTACTCTCCAATCCTCTGTCGAGACTTTTAGGTTCTGGACCTTTATTTTCTCCAACAGAGTCTTTGGAGAGACATCCTTAAGGATCTTTGGTACCCATAGTGATACCTTTGCGGTCTTCAGGAGTTCGGCTGCTGTCTTGACCAGCAGCTTCGCATCCTCCCACGGGGATATCATGGGCACCTTGTACTTAAGCTATTCTGCTGAGAGCTCCCCCTCACAGACAAAAATGAGGGCACCGCGATCTAGATAGACCCTACTGAATTTGGGTCCTGGACCAGCGTCTCCCCCAATCTCTTCAAGAGGGCCATCTGCACGAGCTCCACCTGCTGCGAGGTGATGCTTACCAGTGGGTATCCTTCTTGGACAACTGCCACTCTAAAGACCAAGACTGCAGTACTATAGGTCTGTTTTCCTATTTCCTGCCTCAGCCTTTTAGGATCACGCTTGTCCATAGAGGAGGGAGTCTTAGATTCCTCTCTAACCCTCTTGCCACCTGTCTTTGACGTCGAGGGGGTCTGTGTATCCCCTTCGACCTGAGGCAGTTTCTTTTTGGGGGTCTTGGGCTCAAGACCTTTTGATTCCCTCCACTTATGTTTAGGAAGCCATTCTTTTCCTTCCTTTTGCTTCTGTTCCTTGAGAAGTTTCCTCCTCTGAGCCCCAGACAAGGCCTTAATCCTAATCTGGTCCAACTTCTCTGTTACAGTTCCCACTTCTTGCTCAGGTCTAGACCCTGATTCAGAAGTAGGAGTGCACTCCATCGGTCCTGATCCCGATGTCTGAGTATCTGAGGTCTCAGATTGCCCCTCGGATTCTTTTAAAATAATTTTTTTCTCCGTATTCATCTTAGTCCCACGAGATTTGGGGTTTACATGGTCCACACCACGATAACCCCTCGCGGTGCAAGGCTACTTACTCAGGGAGGTCGCCCAGTATCCCTGAGGCTCCGTTCGAGACACATCCACCCATGTGCCACGCACCCCTCGGCACGGGTCGCACCACACCTTGCGTTGGGGGGCAGTTTAATGTCGTGCCCGGGACAACAGGTGCCCACGGCTATACCACAAATTTGGGCATCCGTTCCTCACTCCACCCTTCTCTTACTCTCCCTGCACACACTAACCTAACATTTGTCTCCCATCCCACCAAACATTTCAGTCCCTTCCCTTCCTTGTGCACTGTCAGTCAGACAGCACTTTCGTATTCCCCCACCCATGCCACTCATCCCTCCTCCCGTCCTGCTTCCCTCTCCTTGCCACCTCCTTACCCCCACCACTGTTTGCTCTCACCTATGCCGTGCTGGGTATCGCAGATCGGCCACGGTGGCCAGAGACAGTGTTCATGTCTGTGTGAGTGTACGTATGTGTGTGTCTCTAACCGATAAAGGCCTAAACGGTCAAAGCTGTGTTATTTTCGGTTATTTGTGCCTTTCTGTGGCTCATCGGACGTCTCTGTGGTGAGTAAGCAACCTATTCTTCTCAAAAATATTGTTGAGCCCTTCCTGGAATTTCCATTGTAAGATTATTGTGGTTATTACTATGGAGCAGCTGAGGTTCAAGTTACCGGGCTATACTCTGGGCGCTCTGCTTGTGTATGTGAAGTCGAAGTTTTGAGCCCACAAGCAAGTAGCATTCTTCATTATGCTCTCATTTGAGCTTTACATTGTATTTCCTATTATGTTTGATATTTATAAATGCCTAAGATATGTGGCCTGAAAGTAGCATTTAAGCAAGTTCTTAATGTAGAAAAATGACCAGTCCGTGAAACACATTCCCACTATGACTCATACTATCTTTGTTGCATTTTCATGGTGACAGTGATGATCGGCTCAGAACATCTGCATGGAAACAGATTATCTATTTTTTTAATTTCTTTTAGTACAAATATTTTTTCCCATGTCTATGGAACATGTCTGTGACTGACAACAATAATTTCATCACAATCTTTGCAAAACAGATTATTATGTGCAATTGCTTTTGTAACTTGAACAGAGTAATGAGAAAAATGTTGAAATGCAACAATAAAAGGTGTGGTGAAAAGAATGTGTCAACCATGTATAGTGTAAAACATTGCAAGAAAAAATGCAAATCAATTTCTAAAAGCCGGCCGCGGTGGCCGAGGGGACTAAGGCGCTCCAGTCACGGTCTGCACGGCCACTACGGTCAGGGGTTCGAATCCCCCCTCGGGCATGGATATTTGTGCCGTCCTAGTTCGTAAGTAGTTTGTAAGTTTAGGGACTGATGACCCCGTAGTTAAGTCCCATAGACTATACAAACATTTGAACATTTTGAATTTCTAAAATCAATTTTCCGGGTCCGCTAGATGTCGCACAAAAAAAGCAGGCGTGTTGTTACAACTGGGTGTTATAGATGAAGATAACTGTTTTCCTCTCAACTTTCATGTCAAACATACTAGATACACATGTGGTTGACTGTACGTAAAAATATGTCCCCTAGGTTTTTTATGCTTGGCCAGCAGACAGCTGAGCTTTGTGGTCAAGCATAACGAATAGGCGACAGGTCTCACGAATTCTATCACCGAGTGTACATAGATGGAATAAATACATATCCAAACAATGCCAGGTTTTTACCTTGCTAATACACAGAGCATCCTAAGAGAAAGGTAAGAAGTAGGCACAGAGTTTAAGGTAAGGAGTGTAGGATTGTTTCAAATTCCAGTGAAGATTTAACAGTTCCGAAGCACTGCTGTGTTGCCTAGAATACAATATATACAAGAACTATGAGGGAACATCTAAGACTGGGAGACCAAGAACAAAGTTCTGTTGTTATTTTACTACACTGCTGGAAATAAAAATTACACAGACTTTTCTTGCATTGTTGTGTCCATCTTTCATGAAGGGATTAGAGAGATACACAATTTTCTCAAATTTATATTCGAGCATTAGATTTGTATTCCAATTAACTCAATATTATTGCTGAAACAGAACATGAAATTAATAAATTTACAGATCAACAGCTTAAGCCAGTTGTTCCCAGTCTTTTTCGTAATGTAACTCACAATCTCCCTGGAAGGATTTTCGCAACTCAAATAGTTATATAAAAATTGTATGGAAGATGAATATGAAGGGCAAATGTTGAAAATGACCAAGGGAACAAATGAAAAGCTATTTTTTCCCAATGAGAAATTTATTTTACCCATTGAAATGGTGAACTCGGTGGTGTTGTTTAGTCTTATGGTTAATGATACATTCTATATCTGGACTGAAGCTTGTTAGTAAGAGACATAAATAATTTTCCAACCAAGTTTGTTTCTATATAGACATTGTTCAAAGTAGATAGATAGGTAAATAGTTGTAAATCCAAGTCCTTCAAAGCCAAATTTCCAAGTATTCGATACTCTACCTTTACTGTGATTCAAAATTCGGTAAAGGTAGTTCCATCAGGTAGTCTTCCTCAGATGCTGAAATGTAACTTCTTAAGGTTGTCCTCTAAAAAATTTATTTCTTGTCTGTAACAATTATTCAAAATTTCTTGTAAAGTAGGTAGGACAGGATGTGGTGGGCACACAACAGCTAGGTCTTTAGTGCCCTTACAAGATAATTAGGTGACACGTGTGACCGGAGTAATAGGAAGTAAATAAAAAGAGGAAGCAGAAAGGTAAGTAACCGAACTAGACATATGACAATGGAGACAAAGCAAACACACAAACAAATATTGCAAGGCAATGCTGTAACAGAGTATCATAGACAGCTGATCCATGATAAAAAGGAGATGGGCCAGCCATTCTTTAACACCCTAAAATCTCCAACCTAAAAGCTTAGCCTAAGGTCCAGAAATTTCACAAAAATTTAAAACTTTCATCACACTCGCCTCATCAGCAAAAGCAGAGGGCCACCAAGAGTCACTTGCCATCCTTGCAGTACGGAATAACCTAGAGTCAAGTAAAATGTGGTGTACAGTGATTTGCACGCCACAGGCATCACAAAATGAGGGATGCTCTCGACGGAGTAAACAACCATGTGTCAGAGGACAATGTCCTATTTAGAGACGTGTCAAGGTCACTTCATGCTGTCTCAATTACTGGTAGGAGGTTCGCCACGGTCAGACAGTCGGCTTAACCAACCTCAGTTTATTGCTTCTCACTGCCTGCCATGCCCCCTCCCACAAACAAAAGGACCTTTGACACAGCACAGAGAGGACGTCCTGCAGAGGAATGGCACATTGTGTGATATCACAGCCTTTGAAAGCCTTGGCAGCCCGATCAGCCATTCTGTTGCCGCGAATGCCAACATGTCCCGGTACCCAACAGAACATCACTTGCTTCCCCCGCTACTGCAGAGAGTACAGTCTGTCATGTATGAGCTGTACAATCTTCTCAGCTGGACACAAATTGCGTAAAGATTGCAGCACACTTAGAGAATCAGAGCACAGAAGAAACTGTTTGCCACAAACATGCTGCATTTGCTCCAGTGCCCGCAGGGTCAGGTATAGCTCCTCTGAGAAAATGCAATACGCAGGGGGTAAGCGAATCCCAATGGTGGTGTTGGGGAACACTACAGAGCAGCCTAGTGAGACCCCCTGTTTGAACCCATCCGTGTAAACCACAGTAAAATCATGATGCTCATCTAATATAGTAAAAAACCTAGATTGAAATGTAAAGTCAGAAGTACAATCCTTCTTAAAATGTGTCAAGCCTAAAAGTAATCTGGGCCTCTGAAGAAGCCAGGATGGACATTTACTCCAACCGTTCCATAGGAGGGTAAGCAACAACAGGGTAGGCTGGTGTATATGGCGAGGACAAGGTGGTACATGTCTTGCATGCCACGAGGAACCGTCTCTGCTTGTGAAGTGGTGACTCACCAGCCTTGGCAAAGAGACTTGGTATGGGACAGGTGCGGAATGCTCCAGTCGCGAGCTGAATCACCTGATGATGCACCACGTCCAGCATTTTTAAATAAGAGGGTCTTGCAGACACATACACAATACACCTGTAGTCAAGCCAAGTAGGCACAAATGCTCTATAAAATTGGTGCAGACAAGTCCTGTCTTCTCCCTAAGAAGTGTGGCTAAGACATTTTAAAATACTTAGTGCTTTGAGGCACCATCTCTTCAAATCTTTATGTGGCAACCAGATAAGTTTATGGAGTCAAATGTGAGATCCAGAAAACACACAATGTCTTTAAAATTCAGAACAATGTCCCTCATCTGCAGTTCAGGTAAGGTAAAAATAGAACATGAAAGGTTAAAGAGAACACACACATACTGATTGGTCGAAAATATAAAACTGTACGGTACCCATTCGTCCAGCCATCTGAGAGTAAGCTGCAAGCTTGTCGTTGCACGGCTAGAAGAAGAGCAAAAAACAGAGAAATCATCAATAAATATGTGTCAGAACTTTTCACAACAGAAGTCATACTATTAATTGCTGTGGCAAACAGTCACACTTAAAACACTACGTTGAGGGGCACTGTTATCCTGCTCAAAGCCGTCAGAGAGCATGCCACCAACTCAATATCTAAAATAACATGGAGAAAGAAAAGACCAAATGAAAATGGGAACAACCACGAAATCCCCACTCATGGAACTGTTGAAAGATAAAATACCTCCAAGTAGTATCGTAGGTCGTCTCGATATCAAAAAATACAGCCAGAAGATGATGACGATGCAGGAAAACTTCTTGTATAGCTGCCTCCAGGAAAGGCCAGATTATTGAAGGTGGATTGATATCTCTGGAACCCACACTGGAAGTTACTAAGAAACTGCATGGATTCAAACATACAGACAAGGCACCAGTTGACCATCAACTCTAGGGTCTTTCCAACACAACCAGTGAAGGCTGGGGCATGTGGTATCTTTACCAGGTTTTAAAAGGGGAATTAAAATCACCTCTCTCCACGAGTGACCTGATGTCCAAATGGCATTAAAAAGGTTAAGGAGGAATAGTTTGTTTCTCTCTGTAAGGTGCTGTAACATAGCATAGTGGATTCCATCGTGACCAGACGAAGTGTGGTTGGGAAATGGAGATTGGAAAGTGATCACTTATGTGAAGATCATTCATCACTTCTCATTGTATAGTGAGGGCAAGGGAAAGAGCAAAGAGAGAGAATGGCCCTGTCGCAGTACAGAAGAGTGTGGGCTGATCCGTGTTAAGTAACTGTGCATAGACGATGAGGAGCTGCTCAATTGCTCTACCCTTGGAACAGGTAGTGACAGAGCATTAAAGTCTCCATAGAGGGGATAATGGCTGGGGGAGCTGGGTAAGAAGGTTTTGAGGGCCTTTCATTGAGTGTATCATGAGGGGGCAGATAGAGGGAGCAAATAGTCAGTCAATGACATGCATGTACAGATATTGTGACTGGTTGGAGGCTTGTGGTGAGAGAGAGGGGATGTATGAACAAAAATAGCCACTTTGCTCTTAGCTCTCTCCCCACTAACGTCATCCTTTCTATGTAGAATGTAACCATGTATCTCAGGAGAGTCAAAAGGCTTGAAATTCGTCTCCTGGAGACACATATACATAGACTGACACTGAGATAAGAGACAGAGTTCCTCCACATGATTCCTGAAACCCTATGTATTCCATTGTAGTATGGGAGGCATCACTTATGGAGGTTGTACCCTCACCTTCTCTTTCCGCTGCGGTGGCGAGACTCGATGGGATGGAGGCCCCAAATGCACATCAAGCTCCATTGGCTCTGGAGCTGATTTGGATGAAGCATCTGCTACAAGTAAAGGGACCGGATCAGACAGTGTACCTTCTATTTTAGCCTGTGACTGAGATTTTATGGCTGCTTTTTTTGGCCTTAATTGGGTTTGAGTGGATGCCTGTTTCAGTGGTAATGGCCGTGGTGGATTTGTCGCCAACCTCTGCTATTGGGGAGGGGGGGGGGCATCATCTCTACAGTAGGTTTATCTGTGCCATTATCTGATGTTGCGGGGCCAACTGGACTTGACGCTACTGTGGCTGCAGCAGCCACCTGGCAGGTGCACTGGCAAGTGCAGGTGTTCATACCAACACTAACAGTCTCCATTTGCATGACAGCATCACATTTGGCAACCGGCTTTTCGAGAACAGAAGTAAAAGATGCGGCAACGGCTGATGGTTGCATGGCCAAGAAGATTTTCTTGGCCTCAGCATATGAGATATGCTTTGTGGTCTTAATTTCCTGCATCTTATTTTCCTCAAGGAAGACTTCACAGTCAAGACTCCACACGACTCCAGACAGGTTGATCCCCAGAGCAGTTGTCACATTTGCCGGGTGGTGTACACTCAGCTCCATTGTACGCGACCTTGCCACATTTGCCACAAGTGGCCTCACCTTTGCACCCTAGGGTGGTATGCCCAAAGCGCTGGCACTTAAAGCAGCACATTGGGTTGGGGACATATGGTCGAACCTGCAGACAATGGAAACCAGTCCTGCCTGGAAGTTTTGGGATTATTGAAGATGAGGATGAATGAGTCCGATTTCAACAACTCACCATCCACCCTTTTCATAATATTTTATACATCAAAAATATCGTCCTGTGCCCTCTCAGTTTTCATTTCTTCCATAGGGATGTAGGCTAGATCCCTACAGGTTACTACACATTTGCTGTAGTTCAAGGTGTTATGGAACTCGGTCCCCATGGCACATTCACCCAGTAATTTCGCATTCTTCAGGTTAGTGCTGCTGGAAATTTGATGTTTCAATTAGTAATGTCCTATTTCGCAAGTGTTTCACTGATTTCAAGCTGCCAGCAATGCCCTCAAGGCCTTTTTGAATATAGAAAGGAGCAACTGCCGCAAACAAGCCATCTTTTCATTTCACAACAATAAACACATTTTGCACAACAGCCTGTGCTCTGTTACTGTACACAAGTCTCTTTCTTACTCCCTGAATCAGGAGGACTGGATATCCTAGCCCTCTTTTAGGATTAGGTGTTGGTACCCCCCCCCCCCCCCCGGTGGTACACCCATTTCACTGGAAGGTTCGAGTGACAAATTAAAATTATTCATCTTGGTTCCACCAGCAGCTAGGAAACTAAATGTGCACCTAGACAGTTCCATATGCCTAGGTTCAGCAGTATCCACAGAGGTTGCTTGCTAGTGACTGTTCCACCTCAACAGCCATGCAACCCATCAGTACGCAGCACACATTGGTATTGAGGGTTTTCTTTGAGGTATTTTCTTCATCGCGATCCAGGTGGTGAAGCCAAGATCTCCATTCCCTGGTACACACAACGTTCCACCGTTGCACCACACAGTGGTCGCCAAAGAGTGCCTATAGGTTACAGTGTCTTGAGGACTGGTGGTGCTTACCAGTCCCCAGCTCAGGACCCCAGGTTCACCAAGGCCGTACTCAGCAAATTACTGCTGAGCCCCTGAGGGGGTCTTGTAAAGTGTAGCCCCCGAAGGTGGCAATGTAGGTACTGATTCTGGCATCAATTTGATTGTACAAATGGCGAATACTGTCTCGGGCTATATTATTCTGTGCCTGCTCAACCTCTTCATATAGTTCTGCAAGAGTTGTGGGTTTACAACTCGCATATGTCAGTTGTCGTCCCATTACATCCCACACGTGCTGGTTTAAGAAAAAGTCCAGAGATCATGCTGGCCAGGGAGGAAGTTGCTACATGTCTTGCAAGGAATATTTAGATTGATGCACATAGTGTGGGTGAGCATTATCCTGTTAGAACAACACACCATGTTTCAAGAGTGGTAAAATAACAGGTCTTACAACATTCTGCTTGTACTGATCCACATTTCCTCCACAAACACCAACAGTCTACGAGAGTAGTAGTTTATTGCACCACAAACATAAGGCCTAGGGTGGGGCCAGTGTGTCTTGGAAAAATGCATTCTACGAGAGTGCTTGCCAAGTTATGTCGTATGTGCAGATGGACATCACTTGCATGCAGCCAGATTCTGCTTTTATTGTTAAAGACCATGGTGTGCCATTTCATCTTCCAAGTGATCCTGTTATAATAGCAACTGAGATGTCCACATTGATGCTGTGGTGCAACTGGAAGATGGGCTAGAGGTGTGCATGCCCACTTGCTAGTAACTAGTGGGCACCAGTTTGCTTTGACACTGCGCTCACAAACCCTCTTATCTATGCTGTGGCAGCTATATGATCTGCCACTATTGCCCTTTTGATACGATGATATTTGTGGACATTTGTGCTGCTTGGATGTCCAGAACCTCGTCTACAAGTGTGAGAGTGTTCATGTGACCATTGGAACCAGCTTCGTTTTGCAAATGATGAAGCTCATTCAACTTGTGTGGCAATTTTCTGAAAGAGCCATCCTACAACTTGGAAGGCGGCAAACATTTGGCCCCTTTCAATAGTGTGTCCCCATGGCATGCTGCCTGTAAATATTCCTTATTAAAAGAGTATACACAGATGACAGTTATGTCACTACATTATCCATTGGCAGACAATGTTGAAGTCATTATCAATAAATCTACTATGGCACAGGTGGCATCTGCCAGCATCAGGTCAAAATCAATGTTGTCTTTCCACAAGCACTAATTTTTTTCCAGCAGTGTATATAAATTAATTTGGAGGAAACCTACATCTGGGCTTGGCAAACAACTTGACTCTATAGGATTGGGACAGGGTGAATGTATGTCATGGTCACTGACTGCATGCATTAAACACAATGCTGCATCTTGAAAACTGCTGTAATTTGAGTGCATGAATAACAAAGGGCAACAAATACATGATACCTACAACATGGTCATACATTAGACATTACTACCTTGAAATGCTCATAAGAGGCCTCAACTTTACTCTCATACTTACAGACCTACTGGTTTCCAGTTTCATTAGCTCTGTGGAGCAATTCACAGAAGAGTTTAGAAGGGAGATTTCCAGGGCACACACCAGAGCCAAAGCAGCCAAATGAAATGTCTCAAGAGACGAGAGGATGACATTCAAGAGTTTGAAGAAAGATGAAAACTAAGTGGTGAAATGTCTCAAGAGACGAGAGGATGGCATTCAAGAGTTTGAAGAAAGATGAAAACTAAGTGGTGTTACTGCCAGACAAGGCAAACTCTCCCGTCTTACTGCTGATTATTGACTATGAGTGTAAGATATGTCAGTTTTATAGGACTCTGTTTACAATCCACTAGAGATTGATGCCACCAAAAAGGTGGATGGGAAAACCAGGACTCTTTAAAAGGATGACAAGAGGAAGTTATTAAGCAACTGAAAGCAAAGGAAATAGTACCACCCAAACTAAAATAATTACCTAAGGTCCATAAAGAGGATGCACCAATTTGTCCAATCGTTAAGAATAATGGTTCAACCATTTACCCTATACCCACCCACCTTAGGATGATGTTAGCGACATGTGTGGTAAATGACATTTACTGCATCCACAACTCATTGGACTTCATGGGATGTATCAGGAACCTATGAATCTTGAACACAGACATCATGGTCAGCCTTGATGTTGTGTATCTCTATCCATGACTGTACTACTTTAAGACACAATGGATTTAATAAGTTAAAGATTTGATGCAGCTCCACTGGACCTCTTCAGGTGCATTCTAACTTTGACTTATTTCCTATAAGGAGGCCAATTCTATGAGCAGACTAAAGGAGTAATGATGGGTAGCCACTTATCTCTCGTACTAGGAAGTATGTTTATAGAGAAATTTTAGGATTAGGCTCTGAGACTTCTGCCTAACCAACAAATTATTTCTTCAGATATGTTAAATACATGCTTGTCATTTGGTCAAATGGCCAGAAAAGACTGGGTGAATTCCTGGACAATCTGAATTCGACACATCCAAACACTAAGTACATGATGGACCTAGAGAATGAAGGGCAACTTCCATACCTCAAGTGCTACATTGCACCAGATGATCTGATACAACTGGAGAACAAGAAGAAGAGACCAAAAAGGTAGCCTTTCTTCTGTATGCAGGGGCTGTATCTAGTAGATTCAGCAGAATCCTGAAGAAATACAAAATCAAAAAGAGTGTCCTGCCATCAAATAAGATCTGGGAACTCGCGGGTATGCTCACAGATGATCCAGTATTAAAAAATCATGATATCTACCATATACCATGAGAACTCAATACGTCTTACAGTGCTCAAACTACCAGAACAGTTGACATAAGACTTCAGAAACACCAAAGACATATCGGGCTACAATAGGCCACCAAAACAACAATACCAAAAACTTGCCCGAACTTAAACACATAAGGAATTGTAATACAACCAGAATATGCCTAAAACTCATATATTCTAGGCTAGTGTGATTACTGAATTTATTGAAATCGAGACAACTGAGAAACTGTAAACTGGGAAGCAGGATACCAGCGCAGCACAGTATGGAATCTGTTGTTGGAACTGTTTCAGAAATAACAGAAAAAAGTTCTCCCCTCTGTTAATGAACCCTGTTAATTACACCCTTGGTCACCTGAGGTTCATTAACATAGGGGAGAACTTTTTTCTGTTATTTCTGAAACAGTTCCAACAACAAATTCCACACTGTGCTGAGCTGGTATCCTGCTTCCCAGTTTACAGTTTCTCAGTCGTCTTGATTTCAATAAATTCAGTAATCACACAGTGGCGTAGCTACTACACCAAGGGCCCCGGGGCAAAAATGACGTTGGGGCTCTCTCTAAACTAAAACTATACCACAGGCGCCAACTTTTGAAAATCTTGGGGTATGCTCAGTGGCGTTTCCAATAGGGGGGAGGTGGTTGCCGGCCTGCAGCCCCCCCCCCGCCCCACCCGATAGGTATTTCTAATGTATATTAAAAAAAAAAATTATCTCTATTATATTTTTCCAATTCCAGGTACAAAGGTAAAGTAATAATTTTGTTTTATTTTAGAAGTATTTCTTCTTTTTTGCTTCATCTGGTGTTAATTTAGGACCATTTTAATCTCTGATAGGAGAAAAGTAATTTTTTAACATACAGTAAAGAAATTAACAACCATTAATTTCAATTTCACGTTTCAGAACTAGTGGGCGGTTTTTACGACCATTTTAACCTGTTTTTCCTCTTGTAGTAAGTACAGAAATCATTTTCAGAGTTTTCGTCTTCTTAGACATGCATATCAGATAATGATGTGCCTGTATTGTGAATACTGTGTTCATTATCGCGAAAACTAACATCGAATGGTCTTCCTGCCTTCTTTCTTCTGCAGATTTATTTTCTATACAGTATTACGAAAATAGTCCATAACCATTTCTGCTGTCATACCATGTCTATCGCTACCAATAGGTTCACAACCCATTGTTACATCACACACCAATTCAGTAAACAGGATGAAAAATGTCACGACTTAACACTAACACGATTCCTTGAAGACAATTGACTTCTAAGAGAACACATAAACGTTAAATTAGTAGTATACACATTTTCATCGTATCGAACCAAACCCACTTCATTTCTAGTTATTTAATACAATAATTAAAGGTTACCGCCTTCAGTTTACGATATTGAACTTACAAAGCAGCATTCCATTAACATTCGGACTATTTAGAAAATGATCACTTCACTCACATGTCAACATGAATTTTAATGCCTACGAATTCAATTACCTGTTTGTTGTAGATAATCTGTTTACAGCGGTGTATTACAAAAGCCAGCTGTCCATCAATGGAATGAGATAGTCGAATTTAATTATAATCAAGAAATATAACGTAAAGAAAAAAAAAAATAATAATACCAAAATTTACAGTGGGGTATGCCGAGCATACCCACTCAAATTTTGGGGTATGCTTGAGCGACCGAGCATACCCGTAATCGCCGCATATGAACTACACAGATGCAATACTACTTCATCAGGTCCTCACCGCTTATTGGAAGACATAATAAGGCAAACCTACTCTTAAGTAAATTACTGTGTGTGTCAGGCAGCAGATAATATTTAATTGTACTCTCTAATATAATCATAACTGTGAAAGTTAATTAAGCTTTCAAGCAGAAACTACTGGGTGGATTTGGAGGGAATTTTGGAGAGGGATAGAATTGGACCTGGGTAGGACATACAGATAAAACTACCATGGAATAGTTTTTGAACTTGCTCCATACTAGGTGAATGAAGTCACAGGCAGAATCTAGTAAAAATGAACAAAGAAATTTTACTCAACCACAAAAATATGGTCCCCTGCCGCGAATGAAGCCATGAAATGTAATGTCACACACTGCTAGTAATTCAGCAGGGCCAGCTGCGGTGGCCGAGGAGACTGAGGCGCTCCAGTCACGGTCTGCACGGCCACTACGGTTGGGGGTTCGAATCCCCCCCTTGGGCATGAATATTTGTGCCGTCCTTAGTGTAAGGTAGTTTGTAAGTTTAGGGACTGATGACCCCATAGTTAAGTCACCTAAGCTTAGCAAACAATTATTTATTATTATGGCAGGGTGCACGTCTTAGTAGACAAGCAATACCTCGTTATATTCTGAGATGGGAATAACTTTTGGATTTCACTTTGTGCGTCTGAAGTTTGTTGGCAGTGTTCAAAAAGTTAAAAGTCGAAAATCCTTGATTCAGCTAAGATATTATATACAGTAGAACATCGATTATCCGAAGTGTAATTGGGGGACATGGATGTCCGGAAAACTGATTATTCGTATAATCGAACTGTACACTTCTACTTGCCAATAAGAAGTACCGTACAGTGAATGTATTTATACAGTATTTGGAGTCGCGCGATCCTTCACATTGCGCCGAGCGGCACGCCGTGACACTTGGAAGGCGCAGCTGTTGCTGTGAACAGCTTTGATGCTGCAGCTACTGTACTTCTGACGACTG
Organism: Locusta migratoria; assembly: GCA_026315105.1. Classification (NCBI taxonomy): domain Eukaryota; kingdom Metazoa; phylum Arthropoda; class Insecta; order Orthoptera; family Acrididae; genus Locusta; species Locusta migratoria. The sequence continues at coordinate 519,429,718 of CM048747.1, forward strand.
GAGTGTGCCGATTGTTGTACTCAGCGACTGTCGGCTTGCCACGGTGGAGTAGCCGAGCGGTCTAAAGCGTTTCGCTGCGAAGTGCGCGGTTGCTCGCCGTGGAGGTTCGTGTCCTCCCTGGGGCATGGGTGTGTGTGTTGTCCTTAGGTTAGTTTACCTAGGTTTAAGTAGTTTGTAAGCTACGGACTGATGACCACGCAGTTTGGTCCGATAGATTTACAAAACATTGAACATTTTTTTTTTATTTTTTATTTTGACTGTCGGCTTGGCCTGTCAGCAGGCCCCATTACAAGCAATGTTCTGTCACCCTGTGACCCAGTGCAGCTACTGTGGGCAGCTTAGTTTGATGGGAGGGGGAATTGATGGACGGTAGGGTGGGAAAGTAAAAATAAATAAATAAATAAATAAAAAATAAAAAAAAGGCTCTACTGTAACTTTTTTTTCCGAACTTGGCTCATGGAGGCCGAGGGGCCCCTTGATCTCAGGGCCCCGGGGCACTGCCCTGCCTAGCCCTATGATAGCTACGACACTGTAATCACACTAGCCTAGAATCTAAGAGTTTTAGGCATATTCTGGTTGTATTACAATTCCTTGTGTGTTTAAGTTCGGGCAAGTTTTTGGTACTGTTGTTTTAGTGGCCTATTGTAGCCCGATATGTCTTTGGTGTTTCTGAAATCTTATGTCACCTGTTCTAGTAGTTTGAGCACTGTAAGACGTATTGAGTTCTCATGGTATATGGTAGATATCACATTTTCTTAATACCAGATCACCTGCGACCATTCCCAGGAGTTCCACCTTGGATGACAGTGACAGTAGCCTTGGCCAAGATGGGAAACACTATCAACTACCTAAAACATTAGGCTCCACACAATCTGTGAACGTGTGTGTGTGTGTGTGTGGGGGGGGGGGGGGGGGGGGGACATAACATAACATGCAACTCCTGCAGACTGACGTGACAGGAAGCACACCTTGAATCTGCAAGCTGACGAGTTGTGTGGGCAGGATGAGATGCATGACTTTTGTGCTTGCCTAAAGTTAAAAAAGAATAGTTTAATACCAAGAAGTAATTTATAACATACTAGCTTAAGTCCGTGGCTCCGCTCGCGTGTTCATTGATTGTGATAGATAAATCGATTTTTTGAGATGTATTAAAATAAATTTCTTTTTTACTGCTTCATTTATTTGTTCTTATATTTCCTTATTCGTATGCTTATCCTTACCGAGAAAGAGCTGAAGACCTTGTAGCACGCATAGACCAAAGATATGGTCTGTGGCATCACGTTTCACTGTAAGTAATCTCCTTGCTATAGTCACAAACTTCATCGCTCGCCTTCAGTCCAATTTTTTAAAATTATTATTTGACGGCTTTCAACCACCCTTATAGCTATCAGCATCGAACTGCTATGGTGTACAACGGGAGACTTCGGACAACAATTACACACAGACCAGCCGTTGTGGAGCTAGCCGAGTGGTCTAAAGCGTCTCGCTATGGAACGCGTGGTCGCTCGCCGTGGAGGTTCGAATCCTTGCTGGGGCATGGGTGTGTGTGTTGTCCTTAGTTTAGTTTACCTAGGTTTAAGTAGTTTGTAAGCTACGGACTGATGACCACGCGGTTTGGTCCGATAGATTTACAAACATTCGTTTACGTTCTGTAGTTTTCGATGCAGAGCAAAATATTAACTCATACACACACAGAATTTTATACACACGGATAACTTTCCATCCCAATATACTCCACCCTTTTATTATTATCAACCCTCAAGCAACAATGCAACTAACAAAACCATTTTCAAAGAGTAAATATAATTTTCAAAGAGTAATTATTGTTCCACATTTCGTGTTATATTCTTCTAATTATTAATATATATATCAGATCACTATAAAACCTTCCTCAGGTATAAATTAGTAACTGTACAAATATTTATGTCTCTGCGTCTTGTCGTTTGGACGTGATAAGCGTACACCAGACAGACATTCACATTAATATATATATATAGATAAATAGCTATCCGATTGCCATAAAACCATGCCTAAAGCCTTTCCGGGTAGACATCAGTAACTGTACAAATTTTTAGCTCTTTATGTCTAGTGGTTCAGACGTGATAAACGTACACCGAACAGACATTCACATTTATAGATATAGATGATGTTGGTGTCCTCAGAGTGTACTATTAAGATTTTTACTTTGCTTTACACATTTTTTGAGAAACTGCATAAAGATCATCAAGCAGATTTACAGTTGTATTGTTTGCTTAAGTTCTTTGCACAGTAATTTTAAAGAATATCCTTAATTTTTCTTGTTTTCTTTTTAATATATTAAGTACAGTGTATACCACACTTGTTTTATTTCTCATTTACAAAAAGCAGTGTAAATTTTGTTTTAGAGACTTTGCACTTATAACTTTTTTTTTACATACAGTTGTGAGTAGAACTAATTTTTGTGTGCTCCTTTTCTTTCTTTTTACAATAATTTTGTGGTGTTACACAAGTATGAAGTGCGCGCCACGTACTTTCGCTGCGCGCCGCCATGCACGCATGGCACGGCGCTGCATTCTAAGACGTCAGCCACGCGCGCCCTTTGCTGCAACTCCGCTCGTGGCCACGACTACTGCATCGGCCACCAGTTAAGACTTGGCTATTGAATAGGCACTAGGAATCATCAGTAGGCAGGCCTCTATCTAAGCTATGTATCAGCATTCTGCAGTCAAGAACTATGTATAAGTTAAGTATTACCAAGACTCCACAAAATATATATCTTGTTCTAATTTAGCCTAGTGTTTTAGTTTCTGCTGTCCCACTGGCTGCTCACCTCCATACCTGCACAAGCGTGCATCCTTTATTCCTGTGTTGGTCTCTTTCTACTCGGTCACTGACACCCAGGTCTACCGGTGGAAACGAGACACAAATTGGCAACGAGGCTGGGACACAAAAGAATATGCGAGAATTTTTTACTTCAGAACTTTGTTAGTGATAGTTAGGAGGTGAAAATACTAAAAGTCCCCGCTACTGGTGAGGGGGGAGCTAAAACGGGGAGGGGGGTGGAAAGGTGCCATTTTTTGGTTTTTCAATTACATCTCGAAAACAGTCCGCTTAAGAAAGAAAATGTTCCAAATAGAAATGAAAGATAATTAAATTTGCTATAAAATTGTTTCTATACATAAACGTAGAATTCCTAACAGTTTTCAAGATATACATTATTGAAAATCGGCAATTTCGGGAAAAAGTCATTTTTACCTCTCTAATTTTGTCAAACATTTACTTCTAGTGACTCACTGGATCGTTTTTTAGAAATTTGTCAGAAAGTAAGTAGTAGAGCATTAAATTTCCTTCAATTTCATATGAACATTTGATATTTTATCTTCAGCCAATTAGAAGTTGTATCATTTATAAGATGTGCGCTCACTTCCGATGTCCTTCAAGAAATGACTGTTTTGAGTGGCTCTGACATTTTTATCTCATGAAAAGTACTAGCATGGTAAATAGCAACACTCTAACAATGACAAGAAGATAGGCATAACACATTTTTATAGTTATGGCCTTTATTATAATATTATGAATCATACATGTCACTATTGGTGATAAGAAGGTTCGTGGTCTGACAACTGATGTGAAGACATGTCCAATAGCAAACCACTTCCTCCTTGATTCCTCAATTTTCTAGCTTTTTTTTTTAACATAACCTCCTCAAGAAAGGTTTGAAGGGATTGTGAGAGAGAATCTGCATCATTCAAAAAGGTATCTCTTGGCGGTTATGTATTATAATTGTACACTTCACTTTGAATATCTCAGCAGTTTTCTTGACAATCCTGAGTTGCTATTCTTTTTCATCCTTTTCCTTATTATACCAGGCTTTGGTTAGCAACCAGTGTCCCTAAAACAAGATATTAGAACCTTTGTTGGAGCCTGCGATCACAATTATGTGATCCCCATACCTCGTTAGCAGTTCAGTTGTGATAGTTCTCCATTCAGGTTTCCTCCCAGTAATAACACTCATAATTTCGTTTACAGTGGACTGACAGTCACTATTTCCTTCCAGTAAGACATTAACCTATTCCATTGTGTTTGAGACGGAGTCTTCAGATGTGGATGCTGAGAGATTCTGGTAAAACGGCTTTACTAAGTCCAACCGATATTCATCATGATACACAGCCTAAGTCATTTCAGGTGGAAAGACATCTATCACTTCCTCTCCCCACTGATCACGCCTAGCTCGAGGAGCATCCATACTTGTCACTTGTACGTCAGTTCTGTTGCGTCCTTTTATGATATTAGTAAGTAAAAAATATCTTCCTGAGTATCTCCTTGATCTTCCTTTAAACACTTTCGGCACAAAAGAAACTTTTGTTTTGAAATCGAATTTAGGTTTTTTGGATCTCAAAGTTGCAGGCTGAGGTGCTTCAGAAATGTTCAAATGTTTGTATAGCTTATGGGACTTAACTACGGCGTCATCAGTCCCTAAACTTACAAACTATTTACGAACTAGTTAATCCTAAGGACGGCACAAATATCCATGCTCGAGGTGGGATTCGAACCCCCAACCGTAGTGGCCGTACAGACCGTGACTGGAGCGCCTCAGTTCCCTCAGCCACCACGGCCGGCGAGGTGCTTCAGAGGACAATGAGAGTGCCTGTCTCTTTAAATGACTCTTGATGGATTGTGGCCTGATGCAATTCTTTCGATATTCAGTATGAATGAGAAGGGTGTCCAAACCTTCTAAAGATGAGCCCTTGATATTTCCCCTTTCTCTACTTGCTTTGATGAGTGATAGGTTTCCTTTTCTTGTCACTGTCCTGTCCCAGCTATTGTTTCATCACATACAAAACACCGAGTAGCCATTGTGCACAGTCAATATTTTCATAAATAAATAAAAAATATCACGAAAAGTCGACACACAATACCGACACACATACTTCCTCTACGCTTGGCGAACTTTTGTAGTGAAGTGAAGTAAGAAGTGAGTGAGTCCATTCCACACCACAGCCCGGTGTTTTGCAGCAGGCCAGTGACAGGCATCCCATATTTTCCATTATTGATAAATCTGAAGCATTGAATTAAAATTTGTGGTGCGGCCGGGAATCGAACCTGGACCTCCATTGTTATAATCTCAGAAAAGTTAGACATGAGAATAAAATTAAAGCCTGTAAACTGAAAATTGGAGATTTATGTCTAGTAAGAACTCTTGAAAAATCTCAATTACCCACTTCAGAGTTAAAAAATTCTTTCACATTTATATAGGACCTTTTGAAGTTAGTGAAAATCCATATCCCAATGCATACCGACTGGTTTACCCAAGATCAGAAAGACTTTTCGGTTTGAGAAACATTATAACTTAAAAACCTTATATACCAATCACGAAGTAAACTTGTGTATTGGTATATTTCCTATTTACATGAACCCTATTAGAATGATATTTGTAAGTATATTAATAAAAGGACTGTGCCTATGTTGATAGTGTTGATGCCAAATCTATATGTGCAGCCTGACACTCCATAATTAATTTATTGACCTCTGAAGTATAATCAAAGGTATGGTACAGTGTATTATATATTTATGACTTCAAATGTTAATGTACATAAGTAATGGTTATTCCTCAGAGGGACAGCTCACTCTCTGACCTGTCAAGCTGTTGACGCCAACTCAGGTCCTCAGTCATGTAATGTGATATTTCTATTAATCACACCTACAGTGCATTACAATTCTAATTCTTTAGCTCTCTTCAAACTCTTTAACTACTAATCATTCAGTAGTACTTTTTTTAAGTTATTGCTTAATTTTCTGTTGTACTTTGATGTGTCAATAGGGACTTCCTATTAAATAGAACAGAAGTGACAAAGCATGGGAGGACACATGAGACACAGTTTTGAATGATGTAAAAATCAATTTCTACTATTGAGCTTACAGCTTAAAAGAAAAATCACAAAAATGTGCAAATGTTTGTAGAGCTTATGGGTCTTAACTACAGGGTCATCAGTCCCTAAACTTACAAAATACTTATGAACTAGCTAATACTAAAGACGGCACAAATACCCATGCCTGAGGGGGGTTCAAAACCCTGACTGTAGTGGCTGTGCAGAATGTGACTGGCGCACTGCAGACCGCTCGGCCACTGCGGCTGGCAGAAAATCACAAACACTGATTTAAGATGACCATATATTGTGTAAATCACACGGGTTTGCCTGCTGCAAAATTTAATTTTCATTTTATTCTTCAAGTTAAAGAAATCATAGAAAAGTTTATCAAATTTATTATACGATAAAGCTACTCATCTTGTATAAGTTACATACTTGGAATATTTTGTCATGTATACTTGTGTATACAGGTAGTGTAAAACTCATTGTCTTGATACGTACAGAAGCACAAATGGTAAATGTTGTACAAACTCTAAATACCTTAATACACTAGAGGACAGTACTTCTGTTTATTTTTCATCTATATTACTTACTACGATGTGTGAAGACATTTAAGCAATTGCTGAACTTTTGAATCCAGGCATGATAGAAACAATGAAGCAGTATAAATTACACCTTTCTCTTTATTATTATTATCAAACTTTTATGTTTTATATTTTCATGTGGAACCCCACTGTTTATTTCATGTCACACTTGTTGACTTGCTTATGCATGCAAGCTTGATGTATCAACTTTCAGATGATTACAGGGTGTTTATTTCTGATACAGTACTGTTTCTGAAAAATGATCAGGTGGATCATATGTCTATTTTAAACTTTGTGTAGAATATAATTATGAGGTTTTACACTGTTAGCATATACATGTACAGACTTACAGAATACCTAACATAGTTTTTCATTTGTGTCCACTTTTACTATATGATTGTCACTCATTTTCAAGCACTACTATAACACCACTACTAGAAATTAGGATAGGATAGGATGTTTTGAGTGCACAACAGCAAGGTTTTTAGCACCCTGACAAAAGAATTAGACAAAAGTAAATAAATAAGAACAGGCAATAGAAGAATATAGGTCTTGTCAACAATACGAACACATATTACAAGTCAGCGATGTAAGGTGGCAAACTGAAGTATAAACCTTAGAAGTTCTTAAAAGACAATGTGGGAGCGTAGAGTTACGCTGATGTTAAAGTCATCAGCGAGTCCTCCTGTAACACACTAAAACCTCCAGCCTAAGAGCTGAAGCCAGAGTCGAGAACGTTCACAAAATTGTAAAACATTCATCACACTTGCCTCGTCGTCAGCTAAAACAGTAGGTAGGGCGCGACCAAGATTAGCCGCTGCCCTCTCAGCACAACACTCAATTAAAATGTGGCGTATAGTGATTTGCATTCCACAAGCATCATAAATCGGCGAATGCTCTCGACAGAATAAAAAGCTGTGGGTCAAAGGGCTGTGCCCAATGCAAAGGCGCATCCGTGTCACTTCGAAACGCCTGAATGGCTGGCAGGACGTTCGCCGTGGTCAAACAGTTGGTTTAGCCAACCACAGTTTATTACCTGTCACTGCCAGCCACGTCTCCTCCCACAACTGAAGAACCTATGGCGCAGCACAGAGTACACGTCCCGCAAGGGAATGGCACACTGTGACATTGGGGTCACTGCAGGCCGCCTTGGCAGCCATATCAGCCACTTCATTTCCCCATATCCCAAGTTGTCTAGGTACCCAAAGAAATGACACCTCTTTACCCCGCTGTTGGAGGAGGTACAGTTGGTCATGTATCAATTGTGTTATAGATTCAGTCAGGTACATGACCAGCAATGATTGGAGAGCACTAAGGGAATTAGAGCAGAGTAGAAATTTTGTACTTCAAGCACACCGGATTTGTTCCAGTGCCTGAAGGATAGCATGCAGCTCTGCCGAGAAAACGGAGTAGGTAGCGGGCAGGCGAATCCCTATTTTGTGACCTGGAAACACTGCAGAACACCCCACTGAGTCCCCTTGTTTTGATCCGTCAGTGTACACCACTGTACAATCACGATGCTTATTTAAAATGTTAAAAAATTATGACTGAAACGTCATGTCTGGGGTGCAACCTTTTTTAAAACTGGTTAAATCTAAATGGAGGCTGGGCCTCTGTAATAACCAAGGGTGATATCAACTCCATCCTCATCGCAAAACAGTAAAATCTGAAACACCCATATCTAAAAAACAGTCCTTAGCACGAATCCCAAAAGGCCTCATAGCTCGAAGCTGATTTGCAAAACAACCGTTCCATAGGCGACCGAGCAATAGTATCGTAAGCAGGTGTATATGGGGTGGACAATGCGGCATACGCCTGACACATCATGAGGAGCTGTCGCCATATGGAAAGCGGTGGCTCAGCAGCCTCGGTGCAAAGGCTTGATATAGGGCTGGTTTGAAATGCCCTGGTAGCCAAACGAATCCCTTCATGGTGCACCACGTCCAACATTTTTAGGTAGGAAGGTTGCAGACCCATACACCATGCACCCGTATTCAAGTCGGGATCGTACAACGGCTCTACAAAACTGGAGCAGAAAAGTCCTTCAGCTCCCCATGCAGTGTGACTAAGACACTTTAAAATACTGAGTGCTTTGAGGCACCGTCTCTTCAAGTCATTCAGATGCGGCAACCAAGTAAGTTTACAGTCAAATGTGAGACCGAGAAAGCACAGTGTCTTTAAAATTCAGAACAGTGTCCCTCATCCGCAGTTCGGGTAAGTTAAAAATAGAATGTGAACTCACACAGACTTCTCGGTTGAAAATTTAAAACCGGTCTTCTGTGCCCATTCATCGAGCTGTCTCAGAGCAAGCTGCAACTGACGCGTTGTGGTTGCAAGGCTGCAGGAAGAACAGAAAACAGAGAAGTCATCAACAAATAGAGAACACTGGACAGGACTCTTCACAACAGAAGTAATGCTGTTAATAGCAATAGCAAACAACATCACACTTAAAACGCTACCCTGAGGGACACCGTTCTCCTGCTCAAAGTGGTCAGAGAGCACGCCACCAACTCGATACCTAAAAACATGCGGAGTAAGGAAAGACCAAATAAAAATGGGAAGGCAACCTCGAAATCACCATTCGTGAAGCTGCTGAAGTATAAGATGCCTCCAAGTAGTATCGTAGGCCTGCCCAATATCAAAAAATACACCCAAAAGGTGGTGACGGCACAGGAAAGCCTGTTGTATTGCCGCTTCCAGAGAGGCCAGGTGATCGAACATGGAACGATATCTCCTGAACCCACACTGGAAGCGATTAAGGAGCTGCCTGGATTCCGACATCCAGACAAGGCGGCAGTTGACCATCCGCTCTAAGGTCTTTCCAATGCAACTAGTGAGGGCAACACTACGATAGCTGCTTGGGCATGTGCGATCTTTCCCGGGTTTTAAAAGGGGGATTAAAATTGCTTCTCTCCACGAATCAGGAAAGTGACCTGATGACCAAATGGCATTAAAAAGATTCAGGAGGATTTCTTTATTCCATTGTGTTATGTGCTGCAGCGTACTGTAGTGGATGGTATCATTGCCAGGGAATGTGTCATGTGCCACAGCTCCCACAGTGTGAAAGGGCAGTTATAATCCTGATGACCAGTGGACCTGAAGTCCAAATTGTCCCTCTCAGCAACCACTCTGTGGCGCTGAAATACCGGATCCTGACTGGCAGCAGCTGTAACATTGGCAAAATACATAGCCATGTTCTGGGCAATATCCCGTGGGCTGGTGTGGAGAACACCATTCCCCATGATAGCAGCCACTGGACACCTCCACCCTTTCCCAGAAATCCTCTGTATGGTCACCCACACAGTGGAACTTTTGGTGGAGCGGGTAGTGGTACACAGGAACTGTTTCCAAGCTCTCTTTCAGCTTTCTCATATTATTTGGCGACATTTTGCCCTCGCCATCCAAAAGGCCACGAGGTTGTTTGCATTTGGCCGACTCTTTAAATCTACGCAGAGCTGCACACCTGGCCCTAATTGCTGAGCGACACTCAGCAGTCTACCAAGGGACAGGCTGCCGTTTCGGTCGTCCTAACGACAGCGGCATAGATGCATCAGCAGCACTGTGTATTGTTTGAGTGATACAATCCACCCATTCCTGGACATTGCCGCGAATTTCCAGCTCAGCGAGTTGGCTGAACAGTGTCCAGTCAGCTTTACTGATCACCCATTGAGGTGGTCTGCATTCGGTCTCCACTCTGTCTGGCAGGTGAAGCCAGATGGGGAAACGGTCACTACCATGCAGGTCATCGACCACTTCCCACTGTGTTGAGTGGGCGAGGGCTGGAGAACAAAGCGAGAGATCTATGGCTGAGAACGACCCCATTGCAGTACAAAAATGTGTGGGCTGTCCCGTGTTTAATAAATGTGCATGCGATGAGAAGAGAACCCTCTTGGCTGCTCGACCCCTGGGGCAGGTTCTGGCAGAGCCCCAAAGCACATTATGTGCATTAAAGTCCCCACAGAGGATGAGAGGGTGGGGGAGCTGCGAGGTCTTCGAGGGCCGCTACATCAAACGTGTCATGAGGTGGCAGATAGAGGGACCACACTATCAAACAGTGGCACGCAAAGACGGAAACTACAACAGCTTGTAACTGTGTAGTGAGAGAGTGGGGCTCAGAGTGATAAGCCATTTTAGTAAAAATTGCCACTCCGCCTCTTGCTCTCTCTCAACTAAGATCGTCCTTTTTGTGGAGTACATAGCCACTGAGCTCAGGGTTGTCAGTGGATTTAAAGTTTGTCTCTTGGAGGCATATACAAATCGGTCTACCCTGAGTTAATATCGGAGTTCCTCCACATGTGTCCTGAAACCCTGCAAGTTCCACTGCAGTACTGGGACCATTTATCATGGAGATTGGATCTTTACCCTCTCTTTCTTCTGAGACGGAGACACTGAACGTGGTGGAGGTCCAGAATTAGGGCGAGAGGATTGCCTCTGAGGGATATCCAGCTCCATGACGTCTGGAGCTGGGTCAGATGAAGGCTCAGGTGGAATAACTTCAACGAAGCCTGAAAGGTTCATGACTGTTTCTACCTGTGACTGTGTTTTGCTGGTAACCTTCTTTGGTTTAGGTGGATTGGTGGTTGAGACAGAGGTCGTGGTTGCAACTGTGGTGATGGTGTTGGTAGTGGTTGTGGCAGGTTCTGCAGGAAGAAGTACCACAGGCTCTCCAAAGGCAGTATCCGTACCTTTGTCAGCTGACGTCAGTGCTGACAAGTGCACTGGCAAATGCATGTGTTGGTGCCTACCCTGACAACCTCAGTTTGTGTGCAGGCATCAGCTCTTGCAACTGGCTTTTGCAGTACTGAAGCGAAGGAGGTGGTAAACGCATCAGGTTGTATGGCCTTGAAGGTCTCTTGGCCTCTGCATAGGAGAGATGCTGAGTGGTTTTGATTTTCTGTATAGTCTTCTCCTGAAGGTAGACTGCACAATCCCTACTCCAGACAGGGTAGTCGCCTGAACAGTTGACACAGGTCATATGTGGACTACAATCAAACCAATCGTGTGCTGCTTTACCACATTTGCCACAGGTAGCTTCTCCCTTGCATCCCAAGGTGGTGTGCCCAAAGTGCTGGCACTTAAAACAGCACATGGGGTTAGGGACATAGGGTTGTACATTTAAACGCAGAAAACCCACCTTAATATGCTAAGGTAGTCGAGGGCTATTGAAGGTGAAGATGAAGGACTCAGATGGTACGAGTTCTCCATTCTTCTTCATATTCTGCACATCGACTATGCCTTCTGCAGCCCATTCTTTCTTCAGTTAATCCACAGGAATGTCAATCAGATCTCTACAGGAGACTACATCCTTGCTATAGTTAAGAGTACGGTGTAGCTCCGTTTCGATTCGATATTTATCAAGACTCTTAGCCGTTTGTAGTTTGGATACTTGTTGGGAAGTTGATGTTTCAACCAACAGGGTGTCATTACGCAATTTTTTGAGACCTTTGTTGATACAGAAGGGCGATACCTTCTCAAACGAACCTTCCTTTCTCTTCACGACAAGAAACACATTCTGATTAACAGCCTATGTTCTGTTACGCTGAACAAAAATTTTTTTCAAACAACCTAAACCTGGAGGTCTAGGTACCTGAGCCCTCTTTTTTGATTGGGTGTTGGTACTCCCCAGTGGTACACCCATCCCGCTGGAAGGTTTATGGGTTAAATTAGAGTTTTGCATCTCGGTCCCACGTGTAGCTACGGAAGTACGTGTCCACCTAGACAGAGCCCTGCGTGCCTAGGTAAGCCTTATACAACTGCGGTGCGGCAGTATCCCCAGAGGTTGCTCACTAGCGACTGTTCCTCTTCAACAGCCATGCATCCCATCAGCATGTAGCACACCTTGGGATTGAAAGTTTTTGTATAGAGGTTGGAACCATCCTTGCGACCCGGGCGGTCAAGCCAAGATCCCCATTCCCCGGTAAACACAACGTTCCACCGCTGCGCCACACGGTGGTCGCTGAAGCGTGCCCAGAGGTTACGGTGTCTAGAGGACTGACGGCACTAACCAGTCCCCAGCTCAAGACCCCGGGTTTGCCAAGCCCGTACTCAGCAAATTAATGTTGAGCTCCAGAGAGGTACTAGAAATTGTTTTGTACTTTGAGTTAATGGGGGGGGGGGGGGTGTTTGACTGACTGCATTTTGACAACACAGTGGCACTCTGGACTGTGTTAGATTCGATTAGTTGGTTCATTCCACAGATCCGTGTTGAGTAGATCCTTGTGGATGTGGAACATGTTTTTTTTCTTTCTTTTTTTTATTTCTTTTTATTCTTTAAGTTGATAATATAATAATACTAATACAGGTGTATACATGTTGTGACAGTGCGTTGTCAGTTCAAAACTACCGCCGTGTGTAATGCACGCAAAGTAATATAGGGGCACTACAGCAATTATACAGCGCTGCCTAAGTAAACCAGAGCTCCCGTGAACTCAGCGGTGCACGGAAGTCGCCTTGCCTCAGCTGACCCCCCCCCCCCCCCCCGGGGACCCGACGTCGTTATCTTTTACTGCTCTCCAAATAATATCGCAAAAACACCCATGACATTGCTTCCCAGGTGGCTTTTTACAAGTGCCACAAGCAGCCGCATCAATCATACCATGCATGAGCCGCAGAATTACAGGGCCTTAGTAAGAAATGTCAATTCGTTACGGACGTGCACGAGTCTTATGCCGATTCCATTGTTAGAGGTGCTATTCTTAGGTTGGTTCCGGATAAGGAAATCAGACAATGGACCCTGCAGCTCCCGAATCCCTCTTTATCTGAAGTATTGAGTATTGCCCAGTTGTATGAAATTTCTCGTGCCGCCGGTGCCCAAATTGACAAATAAATGGACGTCAGTGTTGTGCAGTCCGATTCCACACCAGACGACGCATCTGTTATGTATGATGATGGGAAAGTTGCTGCTGTACACATGCGTCAACAACGATGAGCGGGGCAACCGTGCGCTAAAAAGATTTCAAACAGACTGTCAATACCCAATGTCTCATTGATACTTACCTGCTTCCTCATCCTGACGAGTTGTTTGCCAAACTTGCGGGTGGTCAATTGTTCTCCAAATCTGATTTATTGGAGGCATATCACCAACTGCCTTTGGATGCAGATTCCAGAAAATTTCTCATCTTAAACACTCCATCTGGTCTGTATAAATGCCATTCGGCGGTGCCAGTGCGCCGGCTATCTTTCAATGATTTTTAGAACAACTGATGGCTTCTGTACCAGGTTGCATAAACTATCAAGATGATATTGTAGTTACAGGGGCACGATTTTTCAAGTACTTCTGTCAGCGAAGTTGAAGTGTAATCTTGCTCAGTCTCAATTTTTTTCAGTCTTCTATTGTGTATCTGGGGGTTTCAACTGTCCCATGATGGGATCTGCCCCCTTAAGTCAGCACGTTGAGGCTATCGCAGCCCTCCCATGGCCGTCCAATGTTAAAGATCTTCAGGTATTTCTTGGCAAAATTGCCTACTATCATAAATTACTTCCTTTCTCGGCTGACGTGGCCTATCCATTGAATCAGCTGCTCCGTAAGAACATTCCTTTCCACTGATCTGACGACTGCAAACATGCCTTTGTCCGCCTCAAGGATCAACTTGTCTAGTCACCATGTCTAGTCACATTTTTCCCGGGGCGGCAACTAGTGTTGGCCACAGATGCGTCCCAATATGGTCTTGGGGCCGTCCTTGCACACCGATATGATGATGGATCAGAGCAGCCAATTGCTTACGCTTTGAAGATGCTCAACGATGCTCAAAGGCATTATTCTCATATTGAGAAAGAGGCACTTGCAATAGTGTATGTCTTAAAAAAAATTTCACGTTTTCTTGTACGGTTCCAAGTTTCATCTCATTACAGACAAATAAGCCTCTCGTCTCCCTGTTTCATCCTTCAGCATTGCTTACGAATAAAGCTGCACATAGGTTGAAATGTTGGGCCTTATACTTGTCTCGATTTCACTATGAGATCCATTACCACCCCACGACCCAGCACGCAAATGCTGATGCCTTATCGCGGCTGCCTATGGGTCCTTACGCCGTTTTCGACTGTGATGAGTAACTCTGTTTCCATATGGATGAGGATGAACGTCATGAGGCTGATGGTTTTCCAATTACGAGGGACAATGTTGCTTCTGCCACAGCCGAAGACCCAGTTCTCTGTAAGGTGATAAGTTTCATTCAACAAGGGTGGCCTGACAGACCTTCTGGCAAGGCATCTGACCCGCTCCGTAACGATTACGCCTTGCAGCTACGACTGTCTGTACGTGACCGAGTGGTTCTCCTGTCTACAGATGGAGCGTTCCCAAGGGTGGTGGTCCCTGCTTCTTTGCGTCAACATGTTCTTCAGTTGTTACATCAGGGACATTGGGGCATTTCCTGCACTAAAAATCTGGCTCGCAGACATGTTTAATGACCAGGAATTGATGCAGATATTTCATGCAGGGTCACCCAGTGTACCAAATGTGCTCAACAGTTGGCAGCCCCCCGGAGCTGACCCTTCTCCGTGGCCTGCCCCAGTGCGCCCGTGGGAACGGGTCCACGTTGATTTTTTCGGCCCTTTTCTTGGTGTCTACTGGTTTCTTGTCAGTGATGCTTATTCCAATTTTCCTTTTGTGGTTTGCTGTGTGTCCCCTTCCACTGCAGCAACCACAAATGCATTGACAAAGATTTTCGCCCTTTAAGGTCTAGCCTCTACACTTGTCACAGACAATGGTCCTCAGTTTTCCTCACAGGCTTTTGCAGATTTCTGTTCTGGTCTCAATGTCCATCATGTCACAGCACCACCCTTCAATCCACAGTTGAATCGGGAGTTTGAGCATCTTGTACACACATTAAAATATCAGATGAAGAAGTTCCTCACCGAGTTTTCTACAGATGATAATTTACTTCACTTCCTAAGTTCTTATCAATTTACGGCCATGGGTGATCACAGCCCGGCTGAGCTCTTACATGGTCGTCAGCTGCGCACATTGTTATATCTTCTTCGCTCCCAACAGTCTCGGACCGTTTCTCAACCTCCTGACAAGTTTCGTGTAGGTGCTCATATCTGGATACAGGGGTATGACTCTCGTGCCAAGTGGATCAAAGGAACCATCAAAAAGTATAGAGGCCGTCAGTTGTGTGACATCCATACTGATGAAGGAATGGTTGTTCACCATTTTGACCAGATACGTCCGCGGGCAGTGGACCTGCCATTGTCAACATTGTCTCCACACAGGACTAGTTATACTCCTTCAGAAGCCCATAGACACCAACTATGGGACCCACCTTTACTGCTCACAACTCCGAGTACCCAACATAATCCTGCAGGAGATGTGCTTCCATCACATGAGCTGACTGCGCGGGGAGGTGTGCCAGCATCACAGTTGCATGTACCAGAGGCATCGCAACCATCTCCCTTAATTCAGTCCTGGGGGCGTATGCTCCCAGCAAAGAACATACCAACTACTCTCGTCACCTGCAGTCAATACTTCAGAGATGTCACCCATCATTCAGTCACAGGTCCATGTTCCGTGCACGGGGCCCCGTCTGGGACACTTTCGCCCATATGTTCGTGTGGCACCACATGACCTGGCCGCAACACATCAAGAGCTGATGGATGTCTCCGCACTGTACAACACCTCTGCAATGTGAAGTGAATTTCCCAAAGGAGGAAAAGTGTTGTGACAGTGCATCATAAGTTCAAAACTACTGCCGCGCGTAATGCGCACAAAGTAATATAGGGACGCTACAGCAATTAGACAGCGCCACCTAAGTACTCAGCAGAGCACAGCAGTCGGCAGTGAACCATGATTTAAAACACTCGCTGTATAAAGTTTGTTTCTAGTGTTAATAAAGTTATTACAATACATTTTATACAAGCTGATAATATAATAATACTAATAGTATGAATATAGATAAATGCATCATTTGGTTCTATTGAAGAATTCATCAGTGGAGTAGAAGGATTTGGCCACTAGAAAGTCTTTTAGGCTCCTCTTAAACTGACCTTTATTTGTAGCTAATTTTTTTATGGTTGTTGGTAAATTATTGAAAATGTGTGTTCCTGAGTAGTGGACCTCTTGTTGAACTAAAGTAATTGCTTTTAAGTTACTGTGTAGATCATTTTTGTTCCTAGTGTTGTAGGTATGAACTGAGCTGTTTGTTGGGAAAAGGGATGTATTATTTATGACAAATTTCATTAAGGAATAAATATACTGAGAGACAGTAGTTAATATACCCAGTTCTCTGAAGAGGCTTCTGTAGGATGTCTGTGAAAACTTTTGCTTGACTTGAAGAGTTGCCCCTAAATATTATACCATATGACATTATGAAATAAAAGTAAGCAAAATATGCAAGCTTTTTTATTTTATTTTTATTTATTTTTTTGTTAGTCTGATTGGAACAGTTGGTTCAAATGTGAACATGAGAACTGATGCCTTTACTTCTGCAGAACTAAAGAGTCAAGTTGCCAGTTGCATCTTGTAACTCTTGGTAAGGTGTTTACCATTAACACATATGTTCCGTTGAGAATTCATATCTACGTAACTTAATGGTGTACCATAATACCTTACAAACACTAAATTGTTTTAATCAAAACAGTAAACACAACCAGAGTCTCTTTCTGCTTTTGTACTCATTTGAGAGTCAGTTACCTGCCCTGGCCGTGGACATAATTTAATGGCAACATTCTTTTCCGCTCCTCTATCGACTACTGCCTTGGACAGTTGTATTTGGCAATTTTTACTTGTTTCTCATTTCATGAGAAACTTTATTTTTTTAACTTAACCTTGAAAAGAAAAAATATATGTTTGAAAACATTTTGGTTTTTCAATGGAAGCTTGGCCTCTACCATTTATGGTTTACCATTGAATTTGACATGATGGTACTTAATCATTGCCACTGCTAACTACTAGCAAGTATTTTTTGAATTTTTATTTATCCAAATGTCATATCAATGAGCAAGAAATCTGTCTAATATTATGTTCTAGTTTACTTCTTTTCTTGACTACTGCTCATACTAACAGTCTCTCAAACTGCACATTATGATAAGAGACAGATATTCGAAACACGCAGTACCTCAAAATTATGAAACAACGATTACATTATTTGTCTTTATAACCATCTTAACTATGCCATTAGACTTGGATGATAAATGTTTATGGTGCTCATTGAGAGCTAATTCCATCCATCATTTTAGTATTTAGTTGTGCTAGTCATTTCACTCAGTTTATCTACACTAATAATAAATCTGTAAATGTAGGCCTCTCGCTGTTCCCTTCAATCTTCAAAACTACTGGATGAATCTTCAAAACTACTGGATGAATCTTCATGCGGTTTTCACAGGAAACATGACAAAAGTTTGGGTCAACATGTAGGCATAATTTTATCAAAATCAGGTCACAGAAAGGAAAAAATATATCATAATTTTAAGTGTTTTCAGTAATCATGGTGTCAGGTTTTTCAACTATTAAAAAACGATTATCTCCAAAGCTACTTCACGAATTAGCATGGGGTTTTCACAGGTAACTTGAGCGTAACTGGTCAATATATAGACTGTTTCATAATAGTCAGATCATGAGAAAAAAGAATATTGTAATTTCAATTTTTTATCTATGACAGTTATGTCTGTCTGTCTCTTTGAACATGTATATCTCCAAAACTACTTGACGAATTTTCATGGGGCTATCACATGTACTTTAGAACATAGTGTGGTTACATTAAGGCTTCAATAATTAAAATCGGATCACAGAAAATAAAGATATCATTATTTCATCATTTCTTTAAAGGCCATTGTATATGTCTATTTGTTGAGGGTAATCTCCATACGTACTACATGAAAATTCATGGGTTTCCACAGGTAAATTGACAACAGATTGGAGAGTAACATAGGCTTAGTTTCATCAAAATCGGATCAGAGGAAGGAAAGATATTGTAATTTGAAGTTTTTGTGTATACTATGCTTATAAGTATGGTGTAGTATAGCAAATTTCCAAGAGAACTGCACGAACTTTCATGGGGTTTCATAGGTGAACTAAGAGTACCTTGGCGCAACATATACACTTCATTTCACCAAAATCTGATCAGGGGAAGAAACGATATAGTAATTTGTAGTTTCTAGTGTATGCTATGCTTGAATTGCAGTGTAGTATAGCAAAGAACCGATAGAGGTGCTGTTACTGACATAGTATACAAAGTAACTAATAGATGGTGATGCTGTATTGTTTATTTTCATAACTAAAGTGTAATACACTGACACAATGGCTATTATTTTCCTTAAGGCAGTGGTGAAGTGTACTGATGTTGGTAACGGCCGTTGAATCCTTTTTGAAAAAATCAGTCACGTAAAATGAGGGGAATAATTCTTAGTGTTGATAATGAAATAAATAATTAATGTTGTTCCATTCAGTAAATTAATGATCCCCCTAAAGTGAATATGTCATTCCCGACATTAACATACTAAACTGCAGCCACTGCAAGTAAAATTTAACCCAGGTAGCTGTATCCCGCATGCCTTGCAATGTCATGGAAAGAAAAAGTGCTTCTTTCCGCAGATATAATTGAATTTAAAACATAATGACATTCCTTCGTGTCTATCGATACTCTAATTTACATAAGAATTCCTTGCAAGGAAAATGGAACTTGTGTAGTTCCATTTCTGATTTTGGTGTATCCTCATTACATTTTGAGTGTGTTCTGTTTATGAATGCCTCGAAAATGAAAACAGTAAAGGACAAAGTGAGGCGACGTTAGTTACATAGTACACCAAATAACTAATTATGGCGTTGCTGCATTTTTTTCATTCTCATAACTAATACACTATAAGAAGGGGTACAATTTTACTTAGGGCAGCGGCGTTGTGTGCTGATGTTGATGTTGGCAACGGCCGTTGAATTCTTTTTCAAAAATCAGTCATGCAGAATAAGGGTAACAATTCTTTATGTTCACAATGAAATAAATAATTTATGCTGTTCTGGTAAGTAAATTAATCATTCTCCTAAAGTGAATAGTTCGTTGCCAACAATAGCAAACTAAACCGCTGCCACTGCAAGTAAAGTTTAGCCCAGATAGCACACAAAGAATATCTTTTTTTTTCTTCCTAGCTGTATCACATATGCTTTGCAACGTCATGGAAAGAAAAGAAGTGCATTTTTTGAAGGGTATAATCACTAAATTATACACATAGGAGAAATATCTATCGAGTGCACATAGGCTTCTGTGCATCTTCAACATTAAGCTGGAATTACCAAGTGATACTGAGACAAATCCACTCTTTCCATACATTTATTTGCTATTAGGACTGGTTTGTACCGCATTAGCTGCAAATAAGCTCCACCTCCTATTTATGTAGAGCAACCACGTAACATGAAATAATATGTAAATAAATGTGTCAGAGAAGCAACAAGAAAGTTTAGGAATCGTTGCTAAAAGGGCCATTTAGACATAGTCATTTGTCTTAACCGAACAAAAAAGGACCAAGATGAAGTCATTGATTAGTAGATTTTTCCCAATATCAGGTAATATTTCCACCTAAATGTTGAGGACAGAAAATCTGTTCTGTGCAACTGAATGCTCACTCCAGAGATATTTCTGCTCTGTGCCTGACACTAGAGATAATATACACACGCAAGCGACAAACTCATTAGAAACCTCCCTGCTTTCATAATTGTTCAGTACAATATTGTGATTAAAATTTGTAATTACTTACTTTTGGTGCAGACTACATTAAGATAGAGAATGACGTCTTCTTTTGCATTTACAATTTTACTTAGACTTATAATCCGAATTCTGAATATATAGTTCTATTACACAATATCAAGTTCAACTTCATACTTTACCAAGTAATCACTGTAGGACGTGGGGACAAATATTAGCTGAAAGAGTGGCTGATGCTGTTAACACAGTCAACACAATTCACTGGAAATACTATATTTAATGGAAAGTTTTATACAGTTGATCAGCTTACGCTATTCCTTCAACGATTACCCAGACTTACTTTATCGCACATTGACAACAATGTGACGTCTTATTTAAACAGATATGAACTGCTCTGTTGATTGAATTACCAGACTTTCAGCATTTGTCGAGTTTTCGATAATAGGGAGCACTGCATACAGAATGACTACATTGTTCCCAGTGCAACACTGCGACATACTAATACTTCAGCATACACTTACTGTGAGAGATAAACAGTTTAGTATTATGCGATAGGACCAATCCATGGCACTATTATTACTATTTCTCATCTAAACGATAAAAGTGTTTTCAAATGTTTATGCCAGACAGACAATTACACACCTCAGTCTTAACTCTATGAACACAAACTGACAATGAATTTACATCGTTCTGGAGTACGGACTTAAATTAATTTCACTTTTTGTATGAAAAACTGAACAGTCATCGTTTTCAACAATGACTTCTACTGAAATTTGACATCTTGACTAGGAGAACTGAGTTTATTGACAGAGCGCTCCAACAAGGATTCAGTTTATGCTGACCTAGATCCGAAACCCTAAAAATCCATGATACACACAGGTCCCACTTTAACAACTGTTGCGAAGCACAGTCATATAAGCTAGTTTGAATATAAATTTTGAAGTCATTACATGTATTAAACACCATTTCTTGAGGAATTAGGAGACTTGTTCTAACATACTGGCATTTACACATGTATAAACTTAAGAATGTTCTGAGAAAATAGTTTCAATAGAATTTGTATTATTCACAATTGTCCTTATACTGATATAGCTGCTATACTCTAGTTGACATAGAGAATGTTACTGCCACATGAATTTGTTTTTGATAGTTTTCATATTTGAGCCCAACTGTTTTTCACTAACTGTATTGCTCAAATAGGAAGCATAATTTAATTTTTCCTCTTATTCATAATATAATCTTTTCTGTATATATGTGGTTAAGGAAAACTAGTTCTGGGTTTTGAAAAAAAGAAATTGCTTGTTGTAGGGTTAATCCATAAGTTCCTGAGTCTGTTCGGCTGATCCAATACACCATCGGCTGATGCCCTACACCATCATTGAGTCAACCTTCAATGTCATCTAATCATCCTATCATCAACAACCTCTGTCATTGCAGAAGAAAACCTATTGTAACCTGTATAGTTATTTATAATTTTAAATATTTAAAGAATTTTAACACAACATTTTCATTTCAGTTACACTATGTAGGGGGTGTGTAACATTTCTGCTATGTTGCACATCCAATATGTCTTGAGTTGCTTGGCATTGCCAACATTACAGACTTAAAACATTTTGGACACCTAAATAAAAGTTTACCACAGGACATGTAAAAAATCACATTTTCGCACTCTGTTTAAAATACTGTTAAGTTTAACTTTGTCTGTCTCTTTACGTAACATTCAACTTGGATACTTTCGTAAATAACAACTAAGACGAACCATGTTTTATATATCACTGGCTCCTAGATCAGATACTTATTATTACTCCAACGCTCACTTCAACGACCTATTTGGTACTAAGAAACTATTGCCAAAATTAACAATATGACTATGACTTTAATAAATCCGTATTTATAAAAAATTAAACCACAAATTGAAATACATTACAATTATGACTATAAATAACAAAACACTAATTAAAAACTATTGACTTACCTATGTAAAACTCATAAATGGAAGCCATAATTTGAGTAGGGCTAATATGTAAATTTATGAAGTCGTGTTCATACTTGTTATTTATATGACTAGTTTAAATGAAATTACTGTAATGAATACAACCACATGACCAAAATGTATTTATTATGTATTATTATTATTGCTTCAGCAAGAGAAAAATATCTCAAGCTGTTTCAAATAAAGCACATAATCAGAAGACATCAAGAAGAACGCATTTTTGACGTTTTAGAGGCTCCACAACAGGGAAAATTAACCGGCTCCTGAAGAAACATAAAATTGACACAATCTTCAGGCCTCCAGCTAAGATTCGACAACTAATGAAGCCTGTGAAAGATGATGTAGGTCTCAGAACATCAGGCATTTATAAAATTCCGTGTGAGTGTGGGCAGTTTTATGTCAGCCAGATTGTTCGAACTATTGGACAGCGGTGTTTTCGATTATGCTATCCCGAAAAGTCAGCTGTGGTGGAACATGCTTTGTAAAATGGACACCAAATTGCTTTTGACAAGACACTTATTATTACATGGACCAACAGCTTCTGGGACAGCATAATAAACGAGGCAGTAGAGATCAAAATTTCTGAAAACACCCACAAGAAGGACGGGGGCTTGCAGCTGAGTATGGCATGGGATCCCATAATCACAGAGATGAAGTGGGCATGGCGTAAGCGCGACCAAAACATTGCCATATATGGTCAAGGAACTGGGCACCCAGTGACGTCACTTAAACATATACGGAGCACTGACTGCCTATCGGGCAGAGTGCTCTGCTATTTATACACAGACAGAATGTACCAGAAATTAGAAGAATAGTTAACATAAGAAACAAGTAGAAATTACAAGTGAATATAAGAAATGTTAATTACAAAGAAATAAATTTCTTCCGGTGGACGAGATTGAACTGGCGACCTTCAGCAACGCAGTCAGTGACGCTATCCCCTGCACCACACTGGCAGTCGGTTTACGTGGGATCTCGTGGCATTCATCCCTCTCCTGGAAAAACAGCGACCCACTGTTACGTTCCCTTTGGAGCAAGCTGCAATATCCTGGATCTGAACATTGTCATGGGTCCTCTGTATGGCAGTTCTGGAAAATCCTTCCCTTCTCTACAATTAACGACAGACGTCCTTAGAATCCTTGAACAAGAAGCCATTGTCGCCTATCTGCTCTTCTGGATCATAGTAAGGCTTCATGCGCAGGAAGTGAACAGTGTCTCTTCGTGTTTGTCATTTTGACAACTGCTCATAATCCTCAACGTGACGTCTGACAGGCGGCGTATGACACGATACGGACCAAAGTATTACTTCAATAACTTTTCTGATTGTCAAGCTTTCCAGACAGGGGTAAAAATCCATATCAGATCTCCTGAGTTGTACACAATAGGTCGGTGTTTGTTGTTATACCACTGATGATTATTCTCCTGGGCATCCAGTGTCCGTATGCAAGCCAGCTATCTTGCTTCTTCGACTCTAGTGATGAGCTGTTTAACATAGTCATCCTCAGTGTCGTCCGGTTGGAACGGGAACAGCGTATCAATTGTCGTCTCAGCTTCACGGCCATGGAGCAGGAAAAACAGCATGAAGCCTGTGGTGTCTTGTCTTGCAGTATTGTAAGCAAATGTCACAACTGGCAGTATTGTATCCCAATTCTTTAGCTCAACATCGGTGTACATCGACAGCATATCGGCTAACATCTTGTTAAAATGTTCTGCAAGACCATTTGTCTGAGGATGGTATGCAGTTATCATTCTGTGGACAATCTCGCAATGTGACATTACCTCTGATACTAGGTTTGACTGGAATACTCTTCCATGATCAGAATATCATTACACATGGTGCTCCATGCTTCAAAATAATGTTTTCTACAAGGAATTCTATGATATCTGGAGCTTCTGTAGTTGGCACAGGTTTGGTGACAGTGCAGTGGCACAGGTTTGGTGACAGTGCAGTGTGTGAGGTAGTCAGTGCAGACTATTATCTATCGGTTACCAGTTGCTGACTTTGGGAACCTCCCTAAAAGATCGATCCCAACTCGGTGGAATGGAGATGCTGCAGGTGGAATGGGACGAGATGCCCTGGAGGTAATTGTGGCACAAGCTACTGCTGCTGGCACTCTTTACAGTGACTCAAATAGTGCTTGACAGATAGGTAGAGACCCTTCCAGTAATACCTACGTCTGATTCTGTCTAGGGTCTTCACGAATTCCAAATGACCGGATAGTGGAACATCGTGGAAATATTTGAGAATAGCTGGCTGGAGATGAGCTGGAATGACCAGTAGCCATTTGAGGCCCAGTGGATCATAGTTGCTCTTATACAATGTTCTGTTTATAAATTGAAACTCTTCATTGGTTGGTTCTCCTTTCTCCAAGGCCTCTATGGTTTTTAATAGTGCTGGATAGTCCCTCTGTTCAGCTGAAACATCATCTAATTCAGTGAGGGCTGAAATTTCATACGTGCTGTTGTGTTCCACTAATGGATTCCTCGAAAGGCAGTTGGCATTCTTTTGTTTGCACCCATTCTTGAATACCACTGTGACATCGTACTCTTGGAGTCTTAGTGCCCATCTTGCTAGTCGACCTGATGGCTCCTTCAAGCTAGTCAGCCAACACAAAGAATAGTGGCCTGTCATGACGGTGAATGGTTTGCCGAATAAATATGGCCGGAACTTGTTGATAGCCCAGATAACTGCGAAACATTCTTTCTCAGTTGTAGAGTAGTTCATCTCCGACTTTGAGAATACTCTGGATGCATAGGCTATCACCTTTTCAGCACAATCCTGAACTTGTACAAGCACTGCACCAATCCCATAACCACTGGTGTCTGTGTGTAGTTCAGTTTCTGCATTCTCTTCGTACAAGGCTAGAACTGGTGCGGAAGTTTGAGCCTCGTTTAGTGTCCAGAAAGCTCTTTCTTTTGTCTCATCCTAGTAAAACTTGGCGTCTCCCTGCAGAAGTTCTTGCAATGGATGTGCCTTGTTACAAAATCCTTTTATGAAATGTCGGTAGTATGAGCAAAGCCCGAGAAAACTTCTCATTTCACGAATGTGCTGAGGAGTTGGAAAACCTGTGACTGCCCTTACTTTATCCGGATCAGGCCGGACACCATCTCCGTTGACTAGGTGCCCCAGGTTTCTTATCTCTTTGGTGACAAAGTGGCACTTCTTTGGATTGAGGCAGAGTCCTGCAGTCTGAACACACTTCAACACAGTTGACAGACAATTCAGATGTTCTAAAAATGTTTTTGAGAAAATGACAATGTCATCTAAATAGCAAAGACACGTCCCCCCCCCCCCTCTAATGTGTCAAAGCAAGTTGTCCATCATGTGTTCGAATGTGGCCGGAACATTACATAATCCAAATGGCATTACTTTGAATTTATAGAGGCTGTCAGGTGTAATAAAAGCCGTCTTCTCCCTGTCAGCTTCGTCAACCTTGATTTGCCAGTAACCTGTCTGCATGTTCATAGTTGAGAAGTATGTAGCTCCTTTCAAGCAGTCTAAGGTGTCATCAATATGCGGCAATGGGTAGACATCTTTCTTTGTGATTTTGTTCAGTAGCCAATAGTTGACACAGAATTGCTACGTGCCAATCCTCCTCCTTTACAAGGACGACTGGAGACGACCAAGGACTCTCCGAAGGTTGAATAATGTCATCTAGCAACATCACCTCCACTTCCTCCCGAATTATCCATCTTTCAGCTGGCGACACACTATATGAACACTGGCTAATTGGTGGATTTTTACCGGTATTGATACGGTGCCTTATTGTGGGCCATTTCGTCTGACTCTTCCCCTGGTGAGGTGTGAATGCATCCGAAAATTGGCATAGTATATCTAACACCCTCTGGCGTTGTTTCTTGGTCAGTCCAGGCCCTATTGGCAGTTTCACGGTTGTTTCCTCTAGTGTGTTGTCTGTACTAACAGCAGAGAATGGGTCTTCATTGATGACGTTGAGCTCACCGTCCTGGATTGGTTCAGCTGTCCCGATACACATCCTTTTGGAGTAAGTTGTGATTGCTGGTGACAGCAATCCAAATCTCTCCTTGACCAGCGGTAATGCTTATGATAGCCACTGGTACGTACATTTCTTTGGTGAGCCTGATAAACTTTCTACTATCAACAAGCACTTCACAGTTTAACTGATCATCTGTGTTTGTGATTGCAACTCATCTCATTGTCAACGGCAAATAACTTCCCAGAAAATTCTGTATTACGTGTATCCGGCGGAACAACTTCTTCAATTTGCAGCTCAGATCTTCCACAGTCAATGATAGCTTGGCATGTCTGAAGGAAGTCCCATCCGAGGATAACATTGTGACTACATTCTGTTAACATGACAAATTCAAACGGCTGGGTCCTGTAGTTGATGGTTATTCTTGTGACACAAGTTCCTGCTGGCTGGACATACTTTCCATTTGCAACCTTCAGCACAGTTGCCCCTGTATCACAGAACATTGTCTTATTTAGTTTGCGGCGGTAATTATCCGACAACACAGAGAAAGAAGCTCCTGAATCAACCAGGGCCCAGACAGGTTGGCCGTCGATTATGATGTCGATGATATTTTCCGACATCTTAGCGCCTGTCGTCCATGGAGGATTTTCATCTGCGATGGCCTCACCTCTGTAGATGGTCGTCTTGTTTAGATTTACTGGCTGTGGTGGCTAGGGGAACGGCTGGTACCTCTGAATGGTGATGGTGAACAGCAACAGCGAGTCGGGGAGCGACCTTGTCCAGGGTACGGTGATAGGCTTCTTCCCATAGGTCGACTGAACTCATCAGCAGATGACTCCCTGGGATAGAACTGCTCTGATGGTTGAAGTGTTGTGGCAAAATAATCATTGAATACTCGCCTTCTCTCTCTGCTGTAGCATACGACATGTCTAGGGCGCCCACAGTGGAAAAAAAGTGGTGTGTTGTCTTCTGTCCTGCAGATGTCTGTTCTTCTGTGTGATGTCATAGTTGCTGGGGGAATTGGTTGTGGCCAGTTCGGTTGGTTCATAGGCTGCCGTTTGGCAGCTGCAACTTATGTCATAGCAGGGCAACGCCATTCTTCGCGTCGGGTGCGACTGGTGGGGCAGACAGGAGCTAATGTTTGAAATTCCTCTTCCTCAGCGGCATTGGCTCTCTCGTCACTTACAGGACTTACACCTGTGGTCATAATCTACATCTACATAGATACTCTGCAAATCACATTTAAGTGCCTGGCAGAGGGTTCATTAACCACCTTCATAACTTTTCTCTACCGTTCCATTCTCTAATAGCGCGCGGGAAGAAAGAACACCTAAATCGTTCCGTTTTCGATCTTATTTCTCTTATTTCATTGGGATGGTCATGTCTCCCTAAGTAGGAGGGTGCTAGCAAAATATTTTCACATTCAGAACTAAAAGTTGGTGATTGAAACTTCGCAAACAGATCACGCCGCAATGAATAACGTCTTTCTTTTAATGATTTCCACCCCAATTCGTGCAACATTTCTGTGACGCTTTCCCTCCCATAACGTGATAAAACAAAACGAGCTGCCCTTCTCTGAACCTTCTCAATATCTTCCGTCAGTTCCACCTGGTGAGGGTCCCACAAGGGGCAACAGTACTCCAAGAGAGGACGCACAAGTGTGATGTAGGCAGTCTCTTTGGTGGAGCTGGTGCATCGTCTAAGCGTTCTGCCAATGAAACGTAACCTTTGGTTCACCTTCCCCACAATATTTTCTGTGTGTTCTCTCCAGTCAAAGTTGTTCGTAATTGTAACTCCTAGGTATTTGGTAGAATTTATGACCCTAAGGTTTGACTGATTTATCGCGTAATTGAAGTTCAGCGGATTTCTTTTAGTGGTCATGTGTATTACTTCACACTTTTCTTTATTTAGTGTCAATTGCCAATTCTCGCACCAAGTAGAAATTTTGTCTAAATCGCTTTGCAGTTGCTTTTGATCCTCTGTTGACTTCACTAACTGATAAACGACAGCATCATCCGCGAACAGTCTAAGGGAGCTATTCAGATTATCTCCTAAATCGTTTATAAACACGAGGAAGAGTAGGGGACCAATAACGCTTCCCTGTGGAACGCCAGATATCACTTCTGTTTTACTCGATGACTTACCGTCAATTACAACGAACTGTGTCCTTTCTGATAGGAAATTGTGAATCCAATCGCACAATTGGGGAGATATTCCATAAGCACGCAATTTCATTAGAAGCCGCTTGTGGGGTACAGTATCAAAAGCCTTCCGGAAATCCAGAGATATGGAATCGATTTGAGATCCCTTGTCGATGGCACTTAACACTTCATGTGAATAAAGGGCAAGCTGTGTTTCGCAAGAGCGATACTTTCTGAATCCGTGCTGACTATTGGTTAATAGGTCGTTCTCTTCGAGGTAGTACATAATATTCGAACAAAGTATATGTTCCAAAATCCTACTGCAAATCGACGTCAATGAGATAGGCATGTAATTTTGGGGATCACTCCTATTGCCTTTCTTGAATATTGGAGTAATTTGGGCAACTTTCCAGTCTTTGAGTACGGATCTTTCGCTGAGTGATCGGTTGTAAATTATAGCTAAGTACGGAGCTATTGCATCAGCATACTCTGAGAGGAATCTAGTTGGTATACAATCTGGCCCGGAAGATTTATTTTATTTATTTTTGTTTAGTGACTTAAGTTGTTTTACTACTCCAGGAACATCTACTTCTAAGTTTCGCATGCTGGCAGCTGTTCTTGGATTGAATACTGGAGTGTTCACTTCGTCTTCTCTGGTGAAAGAATTTCGGAAAGCTGTGTTTAGTAATTCTGTCTTAGCAGTACTGTCGTCGGTGGTATTACCATTGCTATCGCATAGTGAAGGTATTGTTTGTGTTTTGCCGCTAGTGTACTTCACATATGACCAGAATTTCTTTGGATTTTCTGCAAGATTACGAGACAGGATTTCGTTGTGGAAACAACTATAAGATTCTCGCATTGAAGTCCGCGCTAGGTTGCAAGTTTCAGTAAAAGATTGCCAGTCTTGCGGATTCTGTGTCTTTTTAAATTTTGCATGCATTTTTCTTTGTTTCTGCAACAGTGATCTGACCTGTTTTGTGTACCGCGGGGGGTCAGCCCCCTATTTTATTAATTTATTTGGTATAAATCTCTCGATTGCTACTGATATTATGTCTTTGAAAGTAAGCCACAACTGATCTACACTCGCATTTTTAGTTTTGAAGGACTGGAGACTATCACTCAGGAAAGTGTGAAGCGAATTTTTATCTGCTTTATTGAATAGATATATTTTTCGTTTATTTTTGGTGCATTTGGGAATTTTGATATTCAGTCTCTCTACTACAACTCGATGTTCGCTAATCCCTGTATCTGTTTTGATGCTCTTTACTATCTCGGGATTATTTGTTGCTAGGAGATCAAGAGTATTTTCGCAACCACGTACTATTCTAGGGGGTTCATGAACTAACTGTTCGAAGTAGTTCTCAGAAAAAGTATTCAGAACTAGTTCAGACGATGTTTTATATTTGCCCCCGGTTTTGAATACGTAATTATGCCAACATATCGAGGGTAAATTAAAGTCGCCACCGATTATAACAGTATGCTTTCGATACCTATTTGAAATATGATTCAAGCTTTCTTTGAACATTTCTGCAACCGCATCGTCTGAGTCAGGGGGCCGATAAAAAGATCCAATTATTAATTTATTTCGGTGGTCAGGTATAACCTCTACCCAGACCAATTCACAGGAAGTATCTGCCTCAATTTTGTTGCAGGATAACCGTTTGTAACAGCAATAAACACGCCACCCCCTGTTTTATTTATTCTATCCTTTCTGAAGACCATTTGGCCCATTGAAAAAATTTCGGCTGAATTTATCTCAGGCGTCAGCCAGCTTTCAGAACCTATAACGATTTGTGCCTCAGTACTTTCTATCAGCGCTTGGAGCTCTGGAATTTTCCCAACACAGCTACGACAATTTACAACTGTTACACCAATGGTTTTTATGTCTACTTTCTTCCCGTGTCTGACCTGCCCCCTTTGAGACTGAAACCCATTTTGTGTATTCCCGAGGCCATCTAATCTAAAAAACCGCCCAGTCCACGCCACACAGCCCCCACTACTCGTGTAGCCGCTTCCTGAGTGTAGTGGACTCCTGACCTATTTAGCGGAACCCGAAAACCCACCACCCTTTGGCGCAAGTCGAGGAATCAGCAGCCGACACGGTCGCAGAACCGTCTGAGCCTCTGATTCAGACCCTCCACTCGGCTCTGAACCAAAGGTCCGCAGTCAGTCCTGTCGACAATGCTGCAGATGGTGAGCTCCGCTTTCATCTTGCAAGCAAGACTGGCAGTCTTAACCACTTCTGATAGCCGCTCAAAACCAGAGAGGATCTCTTCCGATCCAAAGCGACACACATCATTGGTCCCGACATGAGCCACCACCTGCAGTTGGCTGCACCCTGTGCTCTTCATGGCATCCGGAAGGAGCCGTTCCACATCCGGAATGACTCCTCCCGGTATGCACACGGAGTGCACATTGGAATTCTTCCCCTCCCTAGTAGCCATTTTCCTAAGGGGCTCCATTACCCGCCTAACGTTGGAGCTCCCAACTACCAACAAACCCACCCTCTTTGAGTGCCTGGATCTTGAAGGCAGAGGGGCGAGTACAGGACAAGCGACACCATCCGCATCAGGAACATCCCCTGCCACAGACAGCGCCTCGAATCTGTTGGTCTGTTGGCAAGACTAACCGGGGAGGCCTCCACTTCAGCCCCCCGGGAAGTCTTACGCCGCCTGACACGCGCTGAGGGGACCTCCCAATCCACCACGGATTGGGGGGCTACCTCCTCGCGGGCAGTGAGCGGGCTGGCCACAGCCGCAGGCCGATCGGAGGGCACAACAGACGCACAGGGCGTCTGCTGCACCCCCGCGAGCGGCCCACAACAGCGGCGCCCACCCACCGCCGTCTCAAGCGTTGCCAGCGTAGCCAACGCCGCCTGAAGCTGCGAGCGAAGAGTCACCAACTCTGCCTCCATCCGTTCGCAGCAGTCACAGTTCCTAGCCATTCTAAAAACCTTTGTTTCTTCCAAGTAAGTACGTCAGAGGACTCAGTAGTTTGATAAACAGTGAGCTTTGTAAAGTATAAACCTAACACTGAACTGTTTATTAACAGCGAATCTGAAAAATATATACGGGAGCTAATAAATAAAAAATTCAGTAACTGAGCTGACAAATAAACGCGATTCTTAATAAACAAACACGCGAGCACACTAAAGTATAAAGAGCTGCAAGAGAAAGCACACACGAAATGTAAATAAGTCGCTTCTATTAAGAAGCCGGTTACCGTACAATGTAGAGCTGCTGCTGGTCACGTGTGCACTGCTCGCTCGGTCTAATAGTCCCGGCTGCCATAAATTGTTGTAATTCTTCTCTTACAATTTGTCGTATGAGAGAAGCAAAGTCATGGTGGTCTTCCACAATGGCCATAGGGACTACATTCGGGATTCTGTCATACTTCTTTCGTCCAACCCTCCTTTGTTGCATCTCTTCAATACGCTGGCACCACTTGATGAACTCTTCCGTCGTAGTGACGTCTTTGAGCTTGGTACATGTCTTCTGCAATATCCTTCATCAGGTACGTGATTTTGTCGGCATCAGTCATATTCGGATTGACTATGTTACACAAGGCAAAAACATTCTGCATGTACGACTGTGTCGGCTTACCATGTCATTGGGCCCGGTTCTTCAGTTGTTCTTCCGCTGAGCGTATTTGTCGCTGGCGGTCTCCAAATGTCTTCGTTGGTCTCAAACCATTGCTGGGCTGACCAAGCACATTGTATGATCCCACCTGTTGTACTTGGCAACTCGGTTGAACCCTTTTAGCCATTTGTTGGGGTCCTGTACAGGGTGTCCAGAGAACACCAACGGGTGTCTGATGTGCAGCTGGCTTACCACTGGTTTCGTGTCCATGGTTCTTCTGATGATACGGACTTTTGGAAGGATGTACTTGGTATATCCCTTGTATTCTGGTTCTAGTCTGTGAGAGTGACGGCTTTTACGTTGCCTAATCACAGCTACAGTAATGCAGCTGTTTCACAGGATACCCGGCACCTCCACCAAACAATGTAGCATTGGAATGGAAGCAGACTTGACTTTGAAGGCAGGGTTGTCAACTGAACACAGCACTTATACTGAAAGCAGGTTTATTGCAAACTGAAACGTACACACAGCACTGACTGTCCTCGGGCAGAGTGCTCTGCTATTTATACACAGACAGAATGTACCAGAAATTAGAAAAATAGTTAACATAAGAAAGAAGTAGAAATTACAAGTGCACATAAGAAACATGTAGAACATTCTGGAAATGATAATTACGAAGTAATAAATTTCTGCCAGTGGATGGAACTGAACTGGCAACCTTCAGCACCGCAGTCAGTGAAGCTATCCCCTGCGCCACGCCGGCAGATGGTTTACGAGGGGTCTCGCAGCAATATTCTTAGTTCTGTTTTTAAACAAGTTTGTAATTTTTTCCCCTCGTTCAACTTCTGATGATGCCCAAAAGAGGCGAAATGCATCATGTATAAATAAATGAAACATCAATTTTGTGGAATGAAGGCTGGTTTTTAATCAAAATATCTATTATGGTATCTGTGCCAGCGCCACAAAAATATGGAGTGGAGTGATTTTTGTAAAATTTATGAGCCTGCAGAGATTTCATAGCAATAAGTATTCTGAGTAAAGTCAGGTGAATACTTCCACATGTATTAGGCAGATAAAAGTTTATTGTCAGTATGAGTTCAGTGCTCATTACATGAGTCTATGCTTGGACACACACACTCCATTTTGTAGGCTTACCAGCTACGGATCTTGTAGCCCATTTTAAGATCAAATTAAGTTCTACAACACACCTCTTGGCCACATAATTTTTCTGGGTTGATGGTAGATCTTTCGCAGGTTCCATGTGTTACTTTGTGGAGCCAATGGTTTTGTTAGCTTTTCATTGAGAGAAACAGATTTGCTTGTAACTGGGGCAAAGAGGCAAGTAGTTGTGTTGAAATATCCAATATCCTTCTGTACAGAATTACGGCGACCCTTTAAGTATTTTTAGAGCCACCAATGAAAACTGACTTAACAGTTCCTTTGCCGTGAGTGATGTGAAGATTCCTTTACGTAGAGTGCATCTAATTTCACCACGATTGCAGACAAGGACAACGGACGGTCTCGTGGATGTGGCGAAAAACATGGGAAGGAGCTTCACAACTTCACCATGTTCTAATCCTTGACGTTGGCGAATTACTGTGGCTGAAATAATTTAAATCAAAAGTTTACTCACAGTATCGAATTTTCCAGTAGAGACATACGAAAATTTGTGCCTCGAATCAGTATTACCCGCTTTTTGTGAATGTGTCCCCTTCTAACTTTCATTTATTTGAGCACTTTTCCAGGACTGACAGACGTGTGTGCCACAATGACCATATATACGACAGTCACTATGTTCTGGAATTGTTCGTCTCTAATGTCTTAGGTATCTGTCAAGTAAAAAGCAACGAAATCAAATCAACTTTCGCTATTATTATAAAATTAAAGAATACTTGGTCTATAAGTATGTAATAACACTGATTATTTGTAATCTCCATTTGCTTTATAGATACAATTTGTTATGGCCACCCAGACAACTCATCAATATTACCTCATGACTGCAATCCTTCACACTTTGTCTACATCACACATGAGCAATTTAGAAAGCAATTTTAACTATTATTCCGACCATCTCTCTGTCACCAAATTCTGGTACGAACTGCTACATTTAGGAGTGATCACACTAATTTCCATATGTTGACTAATACATGCAAAATATGGAAAGAAATTTGTTTTGGACTGCTTTTATTCCGAAACTAAGCTACCTTACAAAATATATTACATTTAAAATTGACATCCAGTGTGTCATGACCATTTTTCCAATCTGAATTTGGGAAATAAAATTCTGGAACCTTTTACTTGTTTTTTAACCAAACTGAGTAAATAACTGTTATTATCCCAGTGAAGACTCCATAAAAATATATTCCTTTTTACAGATTATTTTGGCCTAGGAATGAATATTAAATCAAACTGATTTCAGCTGGATTGACTAATTTAGAAGTGCATAGTAAGTACTTTTCATAGCAAAATTAAAATGTCAGGGGAACTTAACAATGTTTGAATGCAGCATAATAAGCACACTTTGTAATTTCCTGACAAACTGTAAGTGTCTTTGTAGTCTCCTTTATAGAAGGTATATTTGATATCATTTCCTGCCACCCCCAAATATGTGCCGCCTGGGGCACCCCCCATGCTACGCCACTGGATGGACTCTTACAGAGAGAGAGAGAGAGAGAGAGAGAGAGAGAGAGAGAGAGAGAGAGAGAGAGAGAGTGTTTGAGGGAGAGAGTGTTATGTCCTTACAAACAATTGTCTAGGCAACAAAGATAAAACAAAGCAAAATAGTAAAGACCACCTTATATCACCTGTGCTTACCAGTATACTTCCACTGACCTTTCTACCAACTCTGATGTCTCACCCTTTAGCTTTGTTCTTCCTCAGATCAGATGTGCAGCTTCCATCTTAGGGTCCTGGAGACTTTCCCCTCCTTTCCAACTTTCCCTTTGCCCAAATGAATTTAAAAAGTGAGGAATATGAACAAGAAGGAAAACAGTAGCAATGAAAAAATAGCAACAAGTAACAGTGCTACTAAACAAAACAGAAAAGGCAAATGTTAAGAGGTGAAGAAGAGAACAGTCCCCTATGGTAAATGTTGGCGAGACAGTTAAAACAAGTAAGCAGATGACCATAGTTGGCTGTCCACAGGAATAAAAAAGGGTGATCCATCCACTCTGCAACTCATTAAAACCTCCACCTAAAGGCCAGAGCTGGGACTAGTCACTGAGAGAATCAGAACAAAGGACAAATCGTTTACCCTGTATGCAATGTATCAGCTATGTTGCCTTCAAGATTGAATGTAGTTCTGCAGAAAAAAATAGAATAATTATCAGGTAGGCGCAACTTGACAACACGGTTGCAGAACACAATGGAACAGCTGATGGGAGTCCCCTTGCTTGTACCCATCAGTGTACACCACTGTAAAACCTCGATATTTATCTAATACAGTAAAAAACACAGATTGAAAATTAAAATCTGAAGATTCATCTTCCCTGAAACTCATCAGGTCTAAAACAAGTCTAGGCCTCTGGAGAACACAAGGGCCGATACTGCTCGAACCATGTTGCAGAATATTAAAACAAACCACTCTCATCTCTAGAAGGCAATCCTCCTTGCAAATCCCATAAAGCTTTGTCACTTGTCACTCATTATGCATGGTGTACCACATTGAACATCGTAAAACAAGAGCGGCATGCAGACCTGTACATTGTGCACCCATAATCAAGATGAGATCGAAAGAAGGCTCTGTAAAACCGGGCCGGCCGCGGTGGCCGAGGGGACTGTGGTGCTCCAGTCACAGTCTGTACGGCCACTGCGGTTGGGGGTTCGAATCCCCCCTTGGGAATGGATATTTGTGCCGTGATTAGTATTAGCTAGTTCATAAGTAGTTTGTAAGTTTAGGGACTGATGACCCCGTAGTTAAGTCCCATAAGCTATACAAACATTTTGATTTTGTAAAACCGGAGCAAACAGTTTCTACCCACTACCCAAGAAGTGTGGCTAAGACATTTTAAAATTGCCAGTGCTTTGAGGCACCGTGTTTTCAGTCCTTAAGGTGTGGTAACCATGTAACTTCAGAATCGAAAATGATGCCCAAAAACCTCAATGTGTCTTTAAAACTGAGAACACAGCCACTCATGCGCAGTTCAGGTAAATTAAAAACAATATGTGAACAGTTAAAAAGGACACACACAGCCTTCTCAGTGGAAAACTTAAAACCAGTCTTCCCTGCCCACTCATCCAACTATTGAAGATTGAGCTGCAACTGACGTGTAGTTGTTTGCAAGGCTGGAAGAAGAACAAAAGACAAAGACGTCATCCACAAATAGAGACTTTTATCAATAGAAGTAATACAGTTAATTCTTATGGTAAAGTTGGTCATACTCTGTTCTCCTGCTTAAAGCAATCAGAAAGCACATCACGGACTCGGTATCTAAAACACAGTGAAGAAAGGAAGGACTGGAAGGCATCCACGAAAACCCCAATAATGGAGCAGCCTGAGGATAGCATTCTTCCAAGAAATATCATAGGCTTTCACAATTAAAAAAAAAAAATATACCCAGAAGGTGATGCCTTTTTAGGAAAGCCTGTTGTACAGCTGCCTCCAGGAAGGCCAGGTTATCAAAGATGGAGCAATATCTCCTGAACCCACACCGAAAGTGGCTAAGAAGCTGCCTGGATTCCAGCATTCAGACGAAGTGGAGGATGACCATCCATTCTAATGTCTTTCCCAAACAACTAGACAGAGTGTCACTACGATAACTATTTGGGCATGTGCAGTCTTTCTCAGGTTTTAAAAGGGGGGATTAAAATGGCTTCCCTCCATGACTCGGGGAACAGGCCTGAAGCCCAAGTTAAAAAGATTTGAATGGCTTTCCTCGTTCTGCCTTGTGAGGTGTTGTATCATACTATAGTAGATACCATTCTGACCTGGGGAAGTGTCACCACAGTCAATGGAGAATCCATCTCTCACAGGATGAAATGGTGGTTATAATCCTCAAGATCAAGTCCAAATTGCTCCTCTCAGCAACCAACATGGCACACTGAAAATCTGGATCCTAACTGGCAGTGGCAGTAATGTGAGAAAAATAAACAGCATGGTCTGGACAATGTCCCGCGGGCCAATTTGGAGGGTGCCATTTACCATTACAGGGAACCACTAGATACCTCCCTCTTTTCCCAGAAATCCTCAGGATGGTCTCCCATACTGTGGAACTTTCAGTGGAACAGTTAACAGTACTCAGGAACTTTTGTCAAGATCTCTTCTGAGTCTCTGATAATTTGACTACATTTTGCTGTCGCCCTTCGAAAGGCCACAAGATTTTCTGCTGTTGGCTGGCTCTTGAACCTATGCAGAGCTGCTCGCCTGGCTCTAAGTGCAGAGCGCCACTCAGAACAACAAGGTACAGCTGTTTACGTTGTGCTAATGACTGTGGCATAGATGATTCAGCTGCACTATGTTCCATTTAATGTACCCACTCATGGACATTGTCATGAGGTTCCAGCTCAGCGAGTTGGCTGAACAGTGTCCGGGCAGATTTACTGATCACCTATCAACGTGGATGGTGTTCAGGCTTTACTCTGTCTGGCAGGTCATTGACCACTTCCCATTGAGTAGGATGGGTGGGGGATGGAGAGGGAAGTGAAGGATCCATGGCAGAAAACGATTCTGCTGCAATACAAAAGTGTGTGGTCTGTCCTGTGTTTAGTAAATGTGTGCTCCACGACAAGAGAAGCCTCTAAACTGCTTATAAATGTGTAGTGAGAGGGAAGGGCTCAAAGTGATAGGGTGTATTAGTAAAAATAGCCACTCCACCTCTAGCTGTATCTCCACTGAGGTCATCGTCCTTGTGGAGGACATACCCACTTAACTGAGGGGTATCTGAAGCTTTGAAGTTTGTCTCCTGGAGACAAATACACATTGCTGTAGCATGCATGAGTAATCTTAGTTCCTCCTTATGTGCCCTGAACCCTTGCAAGTTCCACTGCAGTATTAGACCCATCTACTATGGAGGTTGTATGTTCACTCTCTCCTTCGGCCAAGGCAGGGAAACTGAACTGGGTGGAGGTCCAGTTTGGGAGGTCAGTCTGGGGGCAAGATGGTTGCACCAGATCAACATCCAACTCCATGAGCTCTGGAGTGCAGTCGAGAGGAGCATTTGGTATAACAACAGTTACGGGAACTGAAGGCTTACTTTACAGTTTCACCTGTGCCTGGGACTTTCCAGTGGCTTTTTTGGCTTTATGTTGCTTGGCAGTAGAAGTAGTAGTGGGCACTGTATATTTGTGGCCAGCCTCTACTGCTGAAGGAGTTATGGGTCCTACAATAGTAGTATCCATTGCTTTGTCCGATGCTGTTGGTGGAGTTACAGGCTCTGAAGCTACCATGCCTGGCAGGTACATTGGCAAGAGCAGGTGTTGGTGCTAACATTAACAACCTCTGCCTGACTAAAGGCCTCAACTTTAGTGACTGACTTTTGGAGGACTGGTGAAAAAGAGGCAGCAAATACTGGTGGCTTCAGCATACAATTGTGTGCTTTGATATCTTGATTTCCTGGAACTACTTCTCCTCAAGGTACACTTTACAGTTCCTACTCCTAACAGGATGGTCCCCAGAGCAGTTTACACACTTGGCAGGTGGTGTACATTCACTTCTGTCATGGGCAATCTTAGCACATTTATCACACATCACTTCACCCTTACAACCCAAAGCGATGGCATTTAAAGCAGTGCATTGGATTGGGGAAATATGGTCTGATGTTCAGATGCAGGAAGCCTGCCTTGACATATTCTGGAAGCTTCGGACTGTTAAAGGTGAGGTTAAAGGAGTCAGGTTTGATCAACTCCCCATCCACCCTTTATGTAACATTTTGCACATTCACAATGCCCTCAGAAGCCCACTAATTCTTCAATTTCTCTGGGATATCTACCAGATCCCCATATGTAGTTTGCTGTAGTTTATGGTGAAGTGCAGCTCGTCTCAATGGCTGTCAGCAGATTAGGTATCTGCTGAGTACTTCATGTCTCAATTAGTAATGTCCCATCACGAAATTGATGACAGATTTTCAACTTTCAGTGATTCCCCCCCAAACGCTTCCGGATATAGAATGTGATACCTTATCAACGGAGCCTCTCTCTCCTTTTAATAATTTAAAATACATTCTGTGGAGCAGCATGTGCTCTGTTGTTATAAACAGAATTTTTTTGTTTCATTGAAGCCACAGTACTGATTACTCAAGCCTAATACAAGTGATGCTCGGCAGTATCTCCACAGATTGCTCGCTAGTGACTGTTCTACCTCAAGAGCCATGCATCCCATCAGCATGTAGCACACCTTGGGACTGAGGGTAAGGATTTTTTGACATATTTACATCCTCATGACCGGGCGTTCAAGACAAGGTCCACCTTCCCTTCTACACTCAATGTTCCACCGCCATGCCACATGTCGCTGGAGGACTGGCGGCATTTACCAGCCCTCAGCTCAGGGACCTCTTATTTGCGAAGCCTGTACTCAGCAAAATAATGCTGAGCTCCCTGAGGGGCATGATAAAGAAAACAGTAACTCAGAAAAGAAATAGCAAACACTTCCCTAGAGGGAAGTTGGGGTGCATGGAGTCTTGGTTACAACCTTAACAGACAATGTTTTGTACAAAACTCAGAGAAACCCATTTATAACAGCAAATGGTGCAAGGACACACATTTATTTACCACAAAATCTCATATAGTATACATAAATCAGGAACATACAGAGTGCTCTTAACAATTCAAAACAACAAAGGTATCATCAACCAACCAGGTTATAGTAACAAATGTTACAATGCAATATAATGTTACAATATAATATGTACATACAAAATACTATATGATTATTTTGTGCAACATATTTTTGCATGGTCTTTAAAAAACATTTGCAAATTACTGAAAAAGAAAAATTTGCACAAAATGATGCTGTATAATTTCTATTGGAAGTGTTATGTGCTGAAATTCTAAACAGTTGAAGCCTCACTGTCCAATGTAAAGAGTTCATTGTGTCGGAATTAAATGGTTTTTGTAAAAAAGTAAAGTAAAATAAGTCAAATAATCAAGAAATAAATCTGTCTGTGGATTTTAGAATATGTAAAGATTTTTGAAGCCAGACATGTCATCATTTAATGTCTTTTTCTTTTTTTTAAATTTTTTTTTTTTTAATTGGTTAGGTTCACAAACGTCACTACAAAAGATAACAACGAATGTTGCATGAGAATCCTTGCAATTTCATGCTCTACTATATTTGAATTTCAGCATGGAGTTATTTCTGTCTTCTTCACATGAGCTGTCTTTTGTATTTATATGGAACATAAGTAATAGAAAATGAGAGGGATACGGATAAAAGGATACCACAACATCTGTAAATGTCACCTGAAGATTACAAAAGAAAGTAAGCAACTGCTTGTACACATTACTTTTATCATCATGAAACAAATCAAGTAGTTTATCTCATTAATTTTTTAAATGTTATTTCTCCTCTATTTTTGAAGGGGGTAAGGGGTAAGTTACGGTTAATTTCTTGTTGTATGAGGCGACAGTTGGATTTCTATGATACAGTGTATAGAGTGCACTGGAATAAAACTAAAGTGCCCCATCCCTCAAAGTCTGTACAAGATGTATGAGAGAAGCAGAAGCTGTTAAGGTTTCTAAGGAATGACTTACCAATTTCTGCTTTGGAGTCTTCATATGCAAGATCACTTTTCAATTATTCTGCTACAGAGGAATCACAAGGATTTTACAAGGTGAAACTTCTTGATTTTATGCTTCTGTAACACTCATATCGAACTATCGGAAACACAATCAAAAGTAAATAAAATTGAAGGATGATACAAAACAGCCATCAATGAAGTCATAGAAATAATGGGATTGTATTAAAGGGAGAATTAACACACAGCAAATGGATTCAACTCATCTAAGAAATGATGAGAAGGTCCATATTCAAAATATTTTCAGTCTTCGGTTATTTCTTATTCTTATCAGTTTAAAATTACTTAAAAATATTATATCAAAAAATATTATAACCAAATTACTCCAACATAGTTCATGTCTACACATTTAACAGAGTTTTAAAATTTCTGTTCTTATTTTTCAGTCTTTACAATCATTCTATTACAAAGCAACATAAAAAAAACACCAAAACACAAAAATGTATCTCATATCAGTACACTTCTAGAAAGTGAAACAAAGCATAGTACTACAATGTCAGGATGATGATTATATTTCACCATATAATGAACTTAAAATATAATTTATATTTTTGGAGTGCTCTACTCATTTCCACTTCACAGTTAAATAGGCAATGTTCCTAACAAATGTCAATGGTAGCAGCTGTCTGAGCCAAGAGTTTGATGGGAGACGGTGTGGAAAGGATTTATCTAATGCTTTACTGGTCAGCAATAAAGACTTAAATTTGAGATTAACTAGTAAAGACTTGTTATTTATTAAAGATCCAAAATTTGATGGAAAATTCCTGATTGTTAATATAACAACCAATCTATTTATACTGCAAAGAAATGAAAAAAATTGTTTGGTAATCCTTTTGGGGAAATTGCTTATCAGACATACTATATGTATCTATGGTGAGGAAAACTATATCATATAAATGCATATTTCTGATACTTTTCACATTGTCAAAAAGGTAGAGTGTTTCCTACAAATATCACCTTATGACACCTGACAATGAAATTTACAAAATTAAGGCACTGTATTCAGATCTGTTACTGATAACAATTTCAACATGGATTGAAATTGCTGAAATCACCTAATGACACATTAGAAATTCATATCATGCATCTAATCAGAAAACAGTTCCACAGCCTTGACTTCCACAGCACTGCTTTATATAAAGGTTCAGTTTAATGAGCTAAACAGAATTCTCTTTCAGTTTTAAATTTCACATTTCTTTATTTACAATCACAATAATTTTATTTCACAAAAGATCACTACACACCTCACTGAGATAAGAACTTTCTGGCGGTATACTTGATGGAGCTTCATCTTCTAATAATCTTTCAAGCTCCAGAGTCTTTGGCCCATCCATTGGATCAATATTTAATGCACATTGCTGAAAAAATTAAAGTTTACAGGTAAGTGTGTGCACTTTTTTACTAGAATGATGAAAATGGGATATTCTATATGGCTAAATTTAATGCCCAAGCAATTTTGGATAAAGATTCCCCACTATCTCAATAGCTTAGGGGAAAAAAAGCTTTGTAGTAGCAAATATTTTATAATTAGTACACAAGAAATTGAAATGTGATTTAAGATGCCACAGAGGTCATCCCTGTAAAATATAAGAATTACGATACTAAGATATCATCATGAGAATTTCACTCCTAGACATGTGTGACTTTTGATAACAGGACTCTTCTTCAATACTTTATGGTAGTGCAGCTGGATCCTGTTGACATTCTGTCACAATACTTCTGGCCATCTTCAGTTGAGTAGACAACTGCTGAAGAGTTCAGGTGCAGTTAAGGTATTTATACCATTTCTTACACATGGAAAATGTGCTACCCTCAGTGGTGGAAGAGAAACAGCCTTCTAATCACTGAGTGTTATTAATCACAGGATTCCAATGTTTGTTTAGCTGGAATCCATCATCACTATTTATGTTTGTCAAGATGTATTTCCAATTCTTTACTTACTGAAACTCAATAACTGGAGCTAAAATTATTCTTTTGTTACATTTGGGTAGCAAAATAACTTCTGATGGTCAAAGTAGAGAAAATATAAAATGCAGAATGGCTATGGGAAGAAAAGCATTTCTGAAGGACCGAAATTTTTTTGACATCCAATATTAATCTAAATATTAGGAAGTACTTTATGAAAGCATTTGTCTGGAGTGTAGCATTGTATGGGAGTGAAACGTGGACAATAAGGAGTTCAGTTAAACAGATCATAGAAGCTTTTGAAATGTGGTGCCACAGAAGAATGATGAAAATTAGATGGGTAGACCATGAAACTGATGAGGAGGTGCCTAACCGAATTGGAGAGAAAAGGAGTTTCTGGCATATCCTGACTAAGAGATGGGATAGGTTAGTAGGACTCATTCTGAGGCATCAAGGAATCGACGACTTAGCATTAGAAGGAAGTGTGTGGGGTAAAAATTGTAGAGGGAGACTGTTGGACGAATACAGAAAGCAGATTCAAAAGGCTGTACGTTGCTGAATATATTCTCAGATGAAGAGCCTTGCACAGTACAGGGTAGTGTGGACAGCTGTAACAAACCAGTCTGCAGACTTAAGACCACAACAACAACATATGCTGTTGAATGTCTCTTGGAAATGGAGTGTTCTGCTACTGCTGATTTTGATTGTTGCAAAACATGTACATCTTTTGTATTCTGTACATTGTTCCTGTACAGTTCGTACTATATAGCCTATAGTGCAGATTAACACTCGCAGGGAATTCTATAAACATCAGTGTTTTTTTTTTTTTTTTTTTTTTTTTTTTTTTCAGTTTTAAGTCATCTTTAAGAGTTCCTACTAAGGTCAAGTTCTTCACTGGTGGACACAAGACAACCTTGACTTTATATTTTGTAAGCAATTTATCTATTTTATAGGACAGATTTCTGATGTAAGGTAGGAATACAGTTAATTTATGGTCATCAGCATCCTCTGTGTATTGCTTCCTGTTACTATAGTTGTGCATTACCCTCTTTTATTTGGCGAGAAGTGTACCAAATGACGCCAGTTCGTTTTCCATGCACAGGATCAAGTATAAATACCGTTAACTGCAGCTGAACTCTTCACTACGTGTTTACTTATCTGAAGATGGCTGGATGCCTCTACACTAAAATATTGTGGCAGAATGTTGATGAAACCCAGCTGCACTCCCAAAAATTATTGGAATAAGATATACACCAGGAAAACTTCAGAGGTCAGCAGCCCTCTTTTCTTTTCTTTAAAAAATGCTGCAGGCCCTACATAGATGGAAACATACCTCAGGCATATTCCTAGACCTGTCACAAGGATTTGCTAGCATCAGACATTAGTAAGATTCAGAATTGGAGAGCAGCACATAACTGGATTAAATGTTACATCCATAGAAAACAGGTGATAGAGATAACACACAAAACAAATGGCAGTGGCAGTGCTTATCATTCTGAGTTACTGGAGGTAAACCATGGTGTTCCCAAAAGTTCAATATTGGCTCAAGTTTTCTTTTTACTATATGTACATGATTTACACTAAGCAGTACAAACGGAAAACTGTACCAATTTGCAGACAACACCAACATCTTAATCACAGGAATTAAAAAAAAAAAAAAAAATTTCCATGCGGCTGATCCCGCGCGGCAGTGTGTCATTCCTGTCGCAACTTCTATGGCAAGTATTTGTCCTCCTCCAACAACTATGTCTTCTTTGTCTGCTTATTTCATAGAGTACCCTACTATTAATGCAGCGACTCATATCACTATTTCATCTTCATATTGATTGATTCTACTGTCAGTTCCTGGTGAAACATTTCAAATTAAATAATTGAACACTTGTTATTGCCTTGTTTCTCAAATTTTATTTTTAGGACCTAGGTTACTGGTTATGAGCCCATATTCAACTACTTAACTGATTCCAAAGTTGTTACACCAGTGAAGACAAACCATTACGTTCCTAAAAGTCTCTGTTTATCGATTTTAACATTGGGAGAATATACTTTTACCTTGCAATTTAGGAACTATTACACTTGCATTACTTTATTAGAATAACCTTAATTATCTATTGTACTAACATTATATTTAATGATAATATCTATTACTGAAATTAATCATTATTTTACCTCAAAAAATTGAACAGTTTATTGTGCAAGACCTTGCTTCTTGCCGATAGCCACGTCAGGCTAGTAATATTGTTATTATCTACTATGTAGAAGTTACCCATAGTATAAAAGAGGCGAAGAACTAAATTCTGTCTATTCATTATCAAATTTGGGGCCATGTGCATTTGTTTTTTAATTTCCAAAATTTCTAGTTGGTCCGGTTTTGCACCTTTACCTTCTACATGTAATACGTATACATCTATGGCGTATTTGTGCCCTTGCTCTAAGCAGTGTTGGGCAAAGGCAGAATCTGGCTTTTTTTAATCTCCAGCTCCTGTAGTGTTCCCAAAGCCTAGTACAAATTGACCGACCTGTCTGT
This sequence comes from Locusta migratoria, assembly GCA_026315105.1. Taxonomy (NCBI): domain Eukaryota; kingdom Metazoa; phylum Arthropoda; class Insecta; order Orthoptera; family Acrididae; genus Locusta; species Locusta migratoria. Next base: position 519,474,602 of record CM048747.1, read on the forward strand.
CCTATATAAAATCAGTTGTAAAGAGTGCCAGTCCTGTTACATAGGACAAACATGTCAATAGAGAAAAAAGAAAATTTAGTGATTTTAATATTATTAGTTAGTTCTGTCATTCAGCAGAATTGTATGATTGGTATTATATTTTCGCGCTGAAATGTAAGCAGGCTTGACTTTGAAGGCAACTAAACACAGCACTTATACTGAAAGCACGTTTATTATGAACTTAACATACACGCAGCACTGACTGCCTCTCGGGCAGAGTGCTCTGCTATTTATACACAGACTGGACGTACCAGAAATTAGAAGAATAGTTAACATAAGAAACAAGTAGAATTTACAAGTGAACATAATAAAGATATAGAACATTCTGGAATTGTTAATTACAAACAAATTTTTGCTGGTGGTCGGGATTGAACCAGCGACCTTCAGCACCGCAGTCAGTGACGCTATCTCCTGCGCCATGCCGGCAGTTGGTTTACATGGTGTCTCGCGACAATATTGTACATTATGGAACTTTGAACAGTAAAGAAACAAAAATTAAATGATAAACGCTGTCTCATCAAAAATCATTTACATGGAAGATTTATCCGAAGAGTGACATATTTTATTTTATGTGGTGTAATTGAGTTATGTCAATGCGAAGATTTGTTGAATGGTGATTAACAATATTTTTTAAACCCGTCAGACGTTACAAAAAATATTTTGGTGCAGACAGAAGAGTATTTTGATATTAATCGAAATTACATTAATGTTGACTTCAGTTAAACAAGACTGTCAAATGAGAGGTGGAATTAAATTTGACATTGGGCACAATCTGTCACCAAATTGCAAAAATAATATATATTCCATAATTTATCAGAAGAATTTCTGCTGCTAACCATTTACCAAAAAAACGTTGACTGAAATTTGGCAGTCTGCCTAGGTGTGTTTGCGTGTGGATAAGTGTGTGTGTGTGTGTGTGTGTGTGTGTGTGTGTGTATTTGTTTATCTTCCTTTTTTCCCCCTAAGGTAAGTCCTTCCACTCCTGGGATTGGAATGACACCTTTCCCACTACCTTAAAACCCGTATCCTTCCCTATCTCCTCTCCTTCCTTCCTCTTTTTCCTGAAGAAGCTGCCAGCGATGGCGAAAGCTCGAATGTTTGTGCATTTTAATTTGTGTTTTTTGTTTCTATCGGGGAGCCTATGCTTTAGTGGAAGAACTCACATTAGGGGAAAAAAGGGAAGGTAAACAAATACACGCACACGCACCACATCCACACGCAAACACACCTAGGCAGACATTTGTAGAAAGCAAAGAAGTTGGACAGAGGTATCACTTGAGGCAGAGGCTCTGTCCACAGAACTGAGGCAAAGATGTTAAAGATGGTGGGCAGGAATTTGAATTTAGCGGAGGTTGAGATCAGGTGGGCAACGGAAAGAGAGAATATGTTGAAGGGTAAGTTCCCATCTCCGGAGTTCTGAAAGATTGGTGTTGGTGTTAAGTATCCAGATAACCCGGACGGTGTAACACTATGCCAAGATGTGCTGGCCGTGCACCAAGGCGTGTTTAGCCACAGGGTGATCCTCAATACCAAAAAACAGTGTCTGCCTGTGATCGTTCTTGTGAATGGACAGTTTGTTGCTGGTCATTCCCACATATAACGCTTCACAGTGCAGGCAGGCATGTCAGTTGGTAAAGCCTGTCAACCCAAAGTTTGGTATAGATTCATTGATGACATCTTTATGATCTGGACTCTCAGTGAAGCAAAACTCCAGAATTTCCTCTTCAACCTCAACTCCTTTGGTACCATCAAATTCACTTGGTCCTATTGAAAATCCCCATGCCTCTTTCCTTGATGTCGACCTCCATCTGTCCAACGAACAACTTCACACATCCGTCCACATCAAACCAACTAATAAACAACAGTACCTCTATTATGACAGCTGCCATCCATTCCACATCAAAGGTTCCCTTCTCTACAGCTTAGGTCTTTGTGGCAAATGAGTCTGCTCCAGTCCCGAATTCCTGAACCAGTACACCAATAACCTAATAACAGCTTTCACATCCCGCAGCTATCCTCCCGATCTGGTACAGAAGCAAATTCCCAGAGCCAAATTCAGAACCTTCCACAGAAGAACCCCAAAAGTGCCCCTCTTCGGGACTGGAGCAGACTCTGAATGTGGCTCTCCAGCAAGAATACGACTTCCTTAAATCCTGCCCAGAAATGAGATCCATCCTTCATAACATCCCTTCCAAGCCACTGAGAGTATCTTTCCACCACTCACCTAACCTCCGTAATATCCTAGTCTGTCCCTATGAAATCCCCAAACCACCTTCCCCACCCTCTGGCTCGTACCCTTGTAACCGCCCCCATTATAAAACCTGCCCTATGCACCCTCCCACCACCACTTACTTCAGTCCTGTTAACTCGGAAGGTGTACAAGATCAAGGGCAGAGCCACTTGCGATAGCAACCACGTGATTTACTAACTGACATGCCTGCACTTTGAAGCGTTATATGTGGGAATAACCAGCAACAAACTGTCCATTCGCATGAACGGTCACAGGCAGACAGTGTTTGTTGGTAATGAGGATCACCCTACGGCTAAACACGCCTTTGTGAATGGCCAGCACATCTTGGCACAGTGTTACACCGTCCGGGTTATCTGGATACTTCCCACCAACACCAATATTTCAGAACTCCGGAGATGGGAACTTGCCCTTCAACATACTCTCTCTTTCCGTTGCCCACCTGGTCCCAACCTCCGCCAAATTCAAATTCCCGCCCACCATCTTTAACATCTTTTCCATCTTTGCCTCCCTTCTGTGGACAGAGCCTCTGCCTCAAGTGGTATCTCTGTCCAAGTTCTTTGCTTTCTACAAATGTCTGCCTAGGTGTGTTTGCGTGTGTATTTGTTTACCTTCCTTTTTTTCCCCTAAGGTAAGTCCTTCAACTACTGGGATTGGAATGACTCCTTTTCCACTTCCTTAAAACCTGTATCCTACCCTTTCTCCTCTCCTTCCTTCCTTCCTCTTTTTCCTGAAGAAACTGAAAGCGGGGGCGAAAGCTTGAATGTTATATATTATATTGGTTGACTTACCCAAGGCACAGACTCACTGATAGACACAAATAACAGAAATGAAAACAAATACAAACAAACATTCAAGCTTTCACAAGCGTTGGTTGCTTCATCAGGAATAGAGGAAGGAAGGAGGGGAAAAAAAGGACAGGGTGCGGGTTTTAAGGGAGTGGATGCGGCATCATTCCAATCCTGCAAGTGGAAGGACTTACCTTAGGGGAAAAATGGAAGGTAAACAAATACACACACACATACACACGGAAACACGCCTAGGCAGACATATGTGGAAAATTGGTGGCAAAGTAGTGTTTCCATTGTAGGGATCGGGAAAAGGAGGGTAGGTCTTTGGCAGCTTTTCTGAACTGCTCAGATGGAAGTTATCCCTACAATACATTCTCCAATCCAAAAATCATCCAGGTCTCAACCTATGATAACTTCCCTTTTTTTCCTTTCTTCAGTACCTCAATTCCATCTCCCCCATCCACTTCACCCGGTATTCCTCAACCTACCATGCTACATTCCAGGATGTCAACCTCCACATCACTGATGGCTCCATCCACACTCCCGTCCATATTAAACCTACTATCCACCAACAGTACCTACACTTTGACAGTTGCCATCCCTTCCTCATAAAAAAAATAAATAAATAAATAAAAAATAAAAAACCCTCCCTTACAGCCTGCCCACTTGTGGACGGTATATCTGCAGTGACAAAACTGCCTTTCTGAATATGCTGAGGGTCTCACAAAGGCCTTCACAGACAGAAATAACCCAACAGACCTAGTCCGCAAACAGGTCTTCGGTGCCATATCCTCACACATCCAAATCCTCCTCCTAACACCAGTAACCATCCATAAAAGTGCGCTCCCCTTGTCACCCAGTACTACCCTGGGCTCTAACAACTAAATTGCATCCTTCGCCAAGGTTTTGATTTTCTATCCTCATGACCAGAAATGAGAGACATCCTGCCACTGCCACAGGGATCATATCCTTGTGGAAGACCCTGCTGCGAGACCTGTCCAATCCACCCATCCAGCACTTCCTATTCCAGTCCTGTCACAGGCTTATTCTACCCTATCAGAGGCCGGGCCACCTGTGAAAACAGCCATGTAATTTACCAACTGTGCTGCAATCACTGTGCAGCTTTCTATATTGGGATGATCAACCAGCTATCCATTAGGATGAATGGCCACCGCCAAACTGTCGGCAAAAACAAGATGGACCACCCTGTGGCTCAGCATGCAGCGGAGCACATGCTTGATTTCAATGGCTGCTTCACAACCTGGGCTATCTGGGTCCTCCCATCCACCACCAGCTTTTCTGAACTGCACTAATGGGAGTTATCCCTACAATACATTCTCTGATTCCGAAATCAACCAGGCCTCAACCTACGATAACTTCCCTTTCTTTCCATACCTTACAGTTCCTACTTCTCTATCCCAAACCTCAACTACTCTGAGTGGCACGTAACTGTGCGATTGTGTGTGTGTGTGTACACACAGTCTTGTGTACTTGCAGTGTGCACGCATTTTTTATTTTATTTATTTTTTTTTTTACATATATTATTCTTTATTTTACTGTATTTTATTTTTCTCCCCTCACCCACCTCCCCACACCATTCCTAAGCTGCATCTCGTTATTCCCATCTAACCCATCCCCACCACCATAACATAACCTTCCTATCCCCTCTCCCCCCTCCTATCCCAGATTTACTAGCTGCAGAGCGTGATTCAAAGTGTGGCAGCAGGAGGTGATGTGTGCCTGTGTGATTGTGTGACTGTTCTATTTTCTGAAGAAGGCCATGTCTGACAGACACATACCAAACAACACTTTCAGCTGTCTTTTGTGTGTGCCTGTCGCAGCTCGTCACCACGTCTTTGCGGTGAGTTGTAAACTGTCCTTACTATATTATATACTACCTTATATGCCCGTGCTTTGCAGCGGTTGTTGAAGTATGGCCTGTGTGTATCATGGCTTTCTAGGGTTCCGGCCCTCAGTCAGTAAAAATAGAAACCTTATTGGATCGCTCTGTCAATAAACTCCGTTGTCCTAGCCAAGATGTCAAATGTAAGTAAAAGGCATTGTCCGAAACGACGTATCTTCATAAAGATGTCAGATGTAAGTAAAAGTCATAGTCCGAAATGATGTATCTTCATAAAATTTTTGGTACAAAATATGAAATGTGCCAAATTAAGCAAAGAAATGTCATTAAGTATTTAACACACAAAGCGAAATCACTAACACTATGTTCAATGTTCGTTGGTATTTATAGATATAAGATTGCTTAATTCTGAAACAGATGTTCACTTCCTTGTTGTACTACCTGATACTTATTACGCAGCAGCGGTGTTTATTAGTACTTTGGTGCACTGCAGCGCCTCTATCACTTGTTTGCTGTACTACGCAATCCATACTTCAAGCATAACCTACATCTAAAACAATTTCCCTGATTCCACTTATATGAAACAAAGTTGCTCCATGCCAATCCTTGAAGTAGTTTAGGAGATCGGGTATTTCTAATAAATGAACAGACAGTTACTGAAAAACTCTTAAGATTGCGATGCATCTTTCTTCCATGATCTGATGATGATGAAATCACGCCTATATGTTGCCCCAATCTTAGCTAAAATTTCCTGTCAAAACTGCATGAAAAAGTGTCAGTAGTTTCTTTTTAATATGTTTGCGAAACGTGTTAGAAATAGGCATATCTTCATGAATATGATGTAGCTTACATCATACATCAGTTATATTCGCCATTTAAAATATTTGTTTCATGATAATTCATATCTCTGGATAATGGGCTGAGGCATGGAAAGCTGAAACATAATAAGTATTTCCTTAATGAATTAGAAATATCACTGAAAAAAAAAAAAAAATTATTCTTATGGTTGGCTCTCTTTCCGTTAAATGCGCTATTGTCACTCCAAGCGTGAGACTTAAACTTCCATAGCAGTTGTATGTATATGTTAAGACTGTGATATCATTATGTACATATACGGATTAAACTCTGCGAGGATTGTATCAGTTTTATAATCATTGCATTGAATCATATTTCGTAGAACATAGCAACACCCGTGTGTGTGTGTGTGTGTGTGTGTGTGTGTGTGTGTGTGTTACCCTCAATTTGAAGAAGTTTGTAACAGCTGATGAGAGCTATTTAGTCAGTTGCAATATGTTAAGAGTGCCTTTCTGTGGCTCATCGAGTCACCTCTTTAAATATTGCAGAAGAAAAAGTGTACACTGAAATAGTACTGAAATGAAGTTATTTTCTGTTACTAAAGCTTCGAATCTTCTTCAAAAATTGAAGCCAGAAGATGGCACTTATCTTACAAACTTTGTCAGAATCAGCCCTGCTGATTTTTCAGCCCTTCTGCAAATGGGGCCGGAGAAGATATCTTGAAAGAAAACACTACTTACAGAAATCATTACAACCTCATTCAGACTAGCTCTGATCCCTTTTTAGGGATGTACACCTTTCGAGTGTCATATCAATCAATTTCAAGTATCAGCAATAATTAATTGATGTTGATAACATTAAAAATCAATTTAAATGCTTTGGTAAACTTCCTTTTTAAGTACTATAGAAGAATAAAAGTACAAAACACTTATACCATAAGTAAAAAGTATTTTGTAAATTGTTAAATAAAATAAATTTCAGTTACAGCATTGGGTATACACGTTTCTTCTTCAGCTTCAACACAGTGATCTGGCTGCTTCTGGATTTTTTAACAATATCAGTAATGGTTTGTAAACATTGTTTTTTTTGGAGGGGGGGGGGGGGGACAAACTTTTGTTGTCGTCGATTCTGATAACTTTGTAATTTCACATCTAAATTGTAATTTTAAACTGTTATTTTTTCCCCTTCTATTTCATTGTGTGACATCTGGTATTTTGGCTTGAAATTCCATATTATTCCTCCTCCACTTTCTGTTTTTTGCGCTTCCTCCCCACATCACACCCCTTAGACCAGGAAAAGCTTCAAAATCTTCAATTATTTTTATTGGTGTCGCCATGGTGGCAGGTAGAGAATGACACACAAATAGAAGAACACATACAATGACAGGTAATGCAACTTTGCATCATGTTTTCTGTTTGGACAGAAAACCTGAAACTCAAAACTTTTGGACATTGACAATCTCACAATGTGAGAAAAGGGATCTGTCTTGGGATGTGGTCTGCGACTTTTGTTGGTAGGGGTTTTTGTGTCCCAACTTTGTCGCCGCTTTTGTGTCCCAGCCTCGTCGTAGGTGTCGGTAGCCGAGTGAAACGAGACCGACACGCTGGGGCAGGTACGGAGGGGAGCAGCCAGAAACTATAAACACTCGAGTAAATTAGAAAGATATATATTGCACAGAATGTAACAATACTTAACTTTTACATAGTACTGCAGAATGTTGATACATAGTTGTTGGAGGCCTGCCTAGTGCCTGTACAATAGCGAAGTCTTCAATCGTGCCTATCTGATTACGAAGGTCGTAACTGTTTGCTAGCTCAGTCCGAAGTGCCAAGTGCGAAGTCCCCGATGTCCTTCAGTGGTGGCCACGAGCGGCGTTGTACCAGAGGGCGCTCGTGGCTGTCGTCGGAAGCACGCCGCGCCGTGCATGCATGGCGGCGCGCGGCGAAAGTAGGTGGCGCGCACTTTGTACTTGTGCGACACCACACCCCTCCCCCCCAAACCGCCGCGCCGTCGTGGCGTAGGGCTGAGGGCCACGGCGACGGCACTGGGAGGAGGGCCTGGGCGGGGGCGTTACTGGTGGGACGGGCGTCGTAGCTGAGGCCGGGATCGAGACGCCGTCCGCGCCCCGGCATCCGCCTTGCGATCCTCCAGGGAACCCGCCGAAACCTGGGGAAGGGCGCCCACCCCCGCCCAGAGGGAGCAGGTCATCTTCTTCTGAGGTGCGTGGCCCAAGCTGGGGGGGCCCGCACGGTCCCGGAGTCCCTCTCGGTGACGCTGTCATCTGCGGCGGCGACAGCGGCGGCGACGACTGCGTCGGATGTACGTCGACGTCCATAGGGATCTCGTAGTCCGGGGACAAACGATGTGGTTGTGCTCCCTGGCGGTGAACTGGGTCTGGAATCAAGAAACCGGAGACAGGATCGCGCGGTCTGTGCAGGCGCAATTGGTTTGCGTGGCGCCGCAGCTCCGACCCTGTGGAAGAACGTACAACAAACATATTGCGCCCAAGCACGCGTTGAATGGTGCCCGGCAACCATGTCTTCTTGTTTCCAGCAAACACCCTGTACAGCACCGGCGTGGAAACCTGAAAACGCGTAGCGCCATACGAACCGACTCGGTGCGTGGGAGGCTGCAGCAGGTGAAGGAGAGTGCGGTGACGGCGGCCGTGTAGCAGCTCGGCAGGAGACGGGCCGTCACGTGGCATGCACCGATACGTAGACAGGAAAATTTGAAGAGCTTGCTGCCTGGAGTGCTGACCTTTCATCTTCTCCATGTGAGACTTGAATGTTCGAACGAAACGTTCTGCTTCACCATTGGACTGAGGGTGAAAAGGTGCAGTGGTAATATGCTGAATGCCATTCACACGACAAAACTGTTGAAATTCCGCACTAACAAACTGAGGTCCATTGTCACTGACGATAGTTTCAGGCAAGCCTTCGATGCAAAACACTGATGTTAAGGCACTGATTGTACTAGACGCCGTCGTTGAGTTCATGGCAATCACAAAAGGAAACTTGCTGAAAGCGTCTACAACGATTAACCAGCGCGTATTCCAGAAAGGTCCGGCAAAAATATGTAAACGTTGCCATGGTCCCTTGGGGCGTGGCCAGTCTGAGAAACGTTGCGGAGGAGCCGCCTGATGCTCCGCACAAACTGTACACTGTGATGTCATGCTCTCTATCTGAGCGTCCATACCAACCCAGGTACAATGACGTCTGGCCAATTGCTTTGTCCTAACAATGCCCCAATGTCCTTGATGCAGGAGGCGTAACACTTATCGTTGCAGGGAACGAGGAACAATCACTCTTGCTTGGTCGTTGTCGGTATGCAACAACAGTACACCCTGACTTAAAGATAATGCATGACGTTGTGCAAAATAACGTCGAACCAGAGGCTGATCAATGTCTTTGGCTCTGGCAGGCCAACCAAAGCGAACAAAACGTGCTACCACACTTAAGTCTGCATCCGCAGCTGTTTCCTGTGCAACCCGACGAGAGTTTAAAGGAAAGTCTGCGACAGCGGAAGCATCTCTGGAGTCTATCTGACAACATGCCATTTCTGAAGAATCAAATGATACATCCTGGCCAACCGGAAGTCGGGAAAGTGTGTCCGCATTAGCATGTTTAGTGGTAGGTCGGTACAAAATCTCATACTGATAATTAGACAATATCAAGGACCATCTCTGAAGCTTTTGTGCCGTACGGGGCGGAATCGGCTTTGTGGGTGAGAACAACGACGTGAGAGGCTTGTGGTCTGTCAACAAATAGAATTTTCTGCCATAGAGATAATGATGAAACTTTGTGACGCCGTAAATGATTGCTAAGGCCTCCTTTTCTATCTGACTGTAATTCTGTTGCGTTGGCGTCAGTAGCTTGGATGCAAAGGCAATAGGACGATCGTGACATCCAATACGATGCGACAGAACAACACCCAGACCGTACGATGAGGCGTCAACTGCTAACACTACAGGCTTCTGTGGGTCAAAGGGAATCAAACATGCATCACTGAGTAGTGCAGACTTTAATTTTTCAAACGCAACTTGGCAATCTTTAGACCATACGAAAGGAACATTCTTCCTACGTAAGTGATGCAGTGGAGCTGCAATCTGAGAGGCATTGGGAATAAATCTGAAATAATAGTTAAGCTTTCCCAATACTGCTTGCAATTCATGCACATTCTTAGGAGGAGGCAAGTCTTTGATTGCTCTCAGATGTGACTGTAAGGGATGAATTCCTTGGGCATTAATCACATGGCCTAGGTACTCTATTTCAGTTTGAAAAAACGAACACTTTGCTTTATTGCAACGTAGACCTGCTGCAGTCAACACTTTGAAAAGGCACTCCAGGTTTGCTAAATGTTCTTGAACTGTACGTCCGGACACCACAATGTCATCTAAATAGTTCGAACAACACGGTACGGAAACTGTCAGCTGTTCCAAAAAACGCTGAAAAATAGCGGGAGCGGAAGAACTGCCAAAGGGTAGGCGTTGAAATTGAAAAAGGCCCATGTGAGTATTAATGACGAAAAACTTTTTTGACTCGTCATCAAGCGGAATCTGTAAGTATGCCTCTGCTAAATCAATCTTCGAAAAGAAACGAGACTGTCCTAATTTGTCCAACAGTTCCTCAGGTCTGGGCAGGGGATAAGTGTCTACAATTGTTTGACTGTTCACTGTTGATTTGAAGTCCGCACAGAGACGAAGTTTTCCTGACGGCTTGGGTATAATTACTATAGGCGAGGCCCACTGACTCGCAGAAACAGGAGAAATCACCCCACTATCTTGCCAACGTTTAAGTTCTTCGGCAACTGTATCACGCAAGGCGATAGGCACTGGTCTAGCTTTACGAAATTTTGGAACTGCAGATTCTTTTAAAGTTACATGTGCCACGAAGTCTTTTGCACAACCTAGTTCCGGCGAAAACAGGTCACTATATTTGTCACACAATGCATTTATTTTGTCCTGAGGCACTACTGACGAAATTTGAAGCACATCTCTTTGAATCGATAAGCCAAACAAGTCGAAAGCATCTAGTCCAAAAATGTTCTGCGTAGATTTGGCCTGAAGAACAACAAAAGCAACTGTTTTCGTAACACCTTGAAAAGAGGCAGGCAGGCTACATGTTCCTAGCACGGGAATATTTTCACCTGTATAAGCTGTTAACACTTGCTGTGACGGCGACAATTTTGGCGAACCCAGAAGTTCATAAGTATCTTTATTTATTAAGGTAACAGCGGAACCAGTGTCGAGCTGAAATTGCACAGTCTTATTTTCTATAGAGAGAGTAACAAACAGCTTGTGCTTCTGGCGCACGACCGGTGCGCGAATGTGGGCAACGTCTAATACATATTGTTTTCTGCGCTTGCGCGGATTGCGTGCGGTAGGAAGCGGCGCATACTCGGCACACAGCGGATTAACCACACTGTCACTAGATGACACTACCGCCGGATCGGCGTCCGCGCAATGCGAGGCTACTGCACTAAAATTACTTTGAGTAGCTACACCAATTCTACTGTCACTAGCTACACAGTACTGGGCACTATTACAATTAGAAGTTGCAGAAGGCACTATTTTCACTACAGGAATGCACTGTTCATAGTCATTTTGCGTGTCCCGAACCCTTTTCCGTTGCACTGTTTTACGCGCTCGTCGGCGCTTGCTACGTGGTGCACTATATAGTTTTGCCATAGGCGCAGAACTACTTTCTTGCAATTGAGAACCAAGGAAAGCAGTGTTCAATTCCACAGCCCGTATAACATTTACAGAATGAACTGTTCTCGCACTCTGCGAAGCACTGTTTCTAACGTTACTGTTCTTTGAGTTTTTAATTTGCATACACACAGACTGCACATGTCCTGATTTGCCACATTGATAACAGGTTGCGTTGCGACTAGGGCAATGAGCACGCTTGTGGCGAGACACACACTGGGGGCAAGATTTACGTACATTTTTCTGAAATGAGCGTTGGCGCCCGTTATTCAAATTACTGTGTCTAACACTACGGGGCGACCTTTGCGTCGCACTTTTACACTGGCTACTGTTCACTGTCTGTTCAGCACGGCCGGTAGAAAAATAAGAATCACTAGTGCTATACTGAGAACTACGGCTAGGAAAGCGTCCGTTGCGTCGCACTGAATTTACACTGTGGCTTTGCATTTCTACATCAGCTAAGTCAAAAGTATCATGCGCTTCTATAAGCTGCAGTACACTGTCTAATGAAGGGTCAGGCTGTTTCAGAATTGCTGCTCTAATTCTGGGGTCCTGAATATTCTGCGTAATCGCATCCCTCAACATCACGTCACTATACGAAAGTCCACAAGAGCAAGTAAATTTACATTGGCGGGTTAAGCCCTTCAATTCCGTAATCCACTCTTGGTGTGACTGCTGCGGTAATTTTTTAAGTCTGAAAAATCGGTACCGTGCCGCAGCTACGAGAACTTTTCTCTCATAATGAGCATTCAGTGCATCTACAATTTGTTCAAAGTCTACATCACGAGGAGATGCGTGCGGGAATAGTTTTTGCAGTAACACGAATGTCTGGGGGCCCACTACAGATAATAACAGATGCTTCACTTTCTGACCTGTAATTTGATGAGCCGCGACGAGTTCTTGAAACTGTGCGAAGTAGTCGCTCCATTCTTCCTCACGTTCGTTGTACTGGCGGAACGTCGGAAGCGGTGCGGCGGCAGGTGTGGGCTGCTGATGTGACGACTGTTGTTGTTGGTGAGCTGCCCGCGCTGTCAGCTCGGCCACTGCCTGGAGCAACTGGGTGATTTGCGCCGTCTGTAACTGAATAATTTCCATTAAGTTTGGGTTCGGGGTAGTGGCCATGCTGACCGATTAGGCGCCGCGTATACAAGTAACTTAGTACAAAACACAAATGCAATATGAATGAGGACGCTCTGCAACAAAAAAGTCCACAAAATACGTAACAGAATATGTTCCCCCAAAAATCTTATAATAAGGGTGGGTGGGCGGGAGCAATTTCTGCGTGCTCCGACTGCTGCTGTCTGGCTGCTGTAAGCGGGCTGGTCCAAGGTTCGTCTATCCCATCCTCGTCGCCACTTTTGTGTCCCAACTTTGTCGCCGCTTTTGTGTCCCAGCCTCGTCGTAGGTGTCGGTAGCCGAGTGAAACGAGACCGACACGCTGGGGCAGGTACGGAGGGGAGCAGCCAGAAACTATAAACACTCGAGTAAATTAGAAAGATATATATTGCACAGAATGTAACAATACTTAACTTTTACATAGTACTGCAGAATGTTGATACATAGTTGTTGGAGGCCTGCCTAGTGCCTGTACAATAGCGAAGTCTTCAATCGTGCCTATCTGATTACGAAGGTCGTAACTGTTTGCTAGCTCAGTCCGAAGTGCCAAGTGCGAAGTCCCCGATGTCCTTCAGTGGTGGCCACGAGCGGCGTTGTACCAGAGGGCGCTCGTGGCTGTCGTCGGAAGCACGCCGCGCCGTGCATGCATGGCGGCGCGCGGCGAAAGTAGGTGGCGCGCACTTTGTACTTGTGCGACACCACAGGGGTGTACTAGGCATCAAAATGTAAGTGCTGTGTTTGATAGGTTTAATGTGGACAGAAGTACAGATGGAACCATCAGTGAGGTGAAGGCTGGCATCTAGCAATGAGTCTGAACTGGAAAAGAGGTCTGGGGAATCCAGTGCATAAAGAGGGATGGTTGAAAATTGGAGAGGGATGTGGTGTGTATCCTTATATGAGAGAATAAATTTTGAATAACTGGTTGAAAGTGTTGGTCGCTGAGTGACGAAATTCTTTCAGTAGGAGCACAGTAACCAGTTACGACTTGTCATTCAGAATTATTTAGTATTTAGATTGCAAATTTTGTGGAGGAGATAGAAGGTGGACTATTGGACTGTTGCGATGGGTTCATTCAGGCACAACTTTTAGGTGGAAGAGTTAGAAAGTTGATGAAGCACTTCTTCCAGAAAATTACTGTGATTCATAACAACAGTGGTGAAACCTTTGCAGGTATGACAATTTATTTTGACATTGTGGATGACCCTCCTTTCTTCTGTCAAGAGGTTTGCACCACATGTAGCTGAGTGTATGCTTGATTTCAATGCCTGTTTCACAACTTGTGTCAACTGGATCATCCTCATACAGATAGTAAAATACATTCTCTAATCCAAAAATTATATAGGCCTCAACCTATGATAACCTCTGCCCCCGCCCAACCCTAGCCCATCCAACAGTTCCTAGATGCTCTGTAAGACCATGCTGTACCACCCCCTCCACTGCCTTGAAGCCTTTCTGTCCCACCTCCCCTCCCCTCTTATCCACTAACCACTCTGAATGCAGCAGGTGGAGATTACAGTTGTTTGTGAAGTGTGCCTGCGTGATTGTATGAATGAGTGTGTGCGTGTGTGTGTGTGTGTGTGTGTGTGTGTGTGTGTGTGTGTGTCTTTCTGATGAAGGCCGTGGCTGAAAGCTTCATATGAGAGTGATCTATTTGTGTGTATCACTGCTCGATGAACATCTTTATAGTGAGCCGCAAACTATCCTCATTATTTTGCTGAGATATATGAAAATGTTTTACTAGCGTCCAGTGTACCCCTCTGAGAGATTCGAGGTTATTAAAATCTATTGTAGGTGCAAGGGTTAACCTTTCTTTTCTTTTCTCCCTTTTTCTTCTTTTTGTGGTTTTAGGGCGCACAACTGCTGAGGTCATTAGCCCCCGAATCAAAACTGAGATATACCGAAGGATAATAAGCCTATATGAAAACAGCTAAAAACATAGGGTAAAATACAACAAAACGAAGAGCTAAATGTCCTTTGACAAATTGGTCAAGTTGATCAAATTCAAGACTCGAGCAGTAGCTCTTGTGTCATCAGCTTAAATTTCTTCCAGTGTAACCGGTAGATTCAGTGCAATCCAAAAAGGAGTAAAATTTTGACAAGACAATAAAACATGGTGCACTGAAAGCAGGTGACCATAGGAACACAGGGCCAAGATTACCTCTTCTCGTTGCAAGTAGCGTGAGGAGGTCCTCCAAGCAACCAGGTGCATTTTAATGGTTCTAAGCTTATTATTCGTAAGCGTAGACCACACATTATGCCACGACGATATAAGGCGACGGGAAAGAGCCCCTTGAATATCATTGGATGGGACACAGTACGTAGCTGTCCGAGGTAGGAGAGTTGCAGCCTTGGCCGCGGCATCAGCAGCCTCATTACCAGGCATGCCTGTGTGGCCAGGTACTCACAGGGGGTGAATGCGAGAGCCGTCGGCAGCTAATAATTGAAGGGAGCGGTTGATTCAGTGCACAAAAGAATGGGCTGAAAAGGGGTCTCTCAGACTCTGGATGGCACTGAGCGAGTCAGAGCAGATGACATAGGAAGGTGTTGGCGGATATATATTACAGCCTGATAGGGGGCAAGAAGCTCAGCTGTGAAATTCGAGCAGTGGTCATTAAACCGAAAAACGCACATCCGACACCTTCATTGGGCGGAATTTTTGAGCAGTGCATGAAGTTCAAGAAACCTTGAGTGGTAAACAGCATCCAAAGTACTCTCCTTCGAGAGTGAGGTGAGTTAGAGGTGAACGTGAACTTGAGGCTGAAGCCAAGGTGGCACTGGGCTGTCACCTATTTGAAATGTGGAAGGGAGGGTAAAATCAAGCTGCCGAAGCAAGCAACGAAAGTGGACTCCAGGAGGGAGCAGGGCAATCGTGGACAGCCCGTAACGGATATCCAGGGAGTCATTAAAGGATGATGGATAGGAAGGGTGGTGATGCATCAAAAGCAGACGGCATGTGTACCAATACAGCAATATGTCCCATCGATAGGTTAAAGATAATTCCGCAGCTTTGGCATAGAGGCTAGTGTAGAAGGCTCCTATCGCCAGGCGATGGTAAATCGAGTTTATGCGGCGTAGAATGTAACGGCTGCGCAGAAGAGTACACGAAACTCCCGTAATTCAGCATGGATCTGACAGTAGACTAATAGAAATGAAGCAGGACGGTACGATCCGCACCCCGTGATGTACCACCAAGAACATGGAGAACATTGAGGGAATGAGTATAGTGGGCAGCCAGATAAAACACACGTGGAGACCAGCTAAGATTCCAATCCTAAAAATGTCGTCATCTCCATGAAGGGGTGAGTGATGGGGCTGAGATGGAGAGATGGTGGAAGAAACTCTCTGTACCTCCAGAAGTTGATGCAGACCATTTTCTCATTGGAGAAACGGAAGCTGTTTGCGACAGTCCAGGAATAGAGACTGTCAAGGCAATGCTGAAGATGACGCTCTGGGAGACACGTTCCCCGACTGCTGCAATAGATCATGAAGTCGTCCACAAACAGGTAGCCTGAAACATCAGCTGGGAGGCAATCCATAATTGGGTTGATCATAATGGTGAAAAGTGCCACACTAAAAATGGAGCCCTGTGGCACCCCATTCTCGTGGCGAAAGGTATCTGACAAAACAGAGCCCACTCGTACCCTGAACATTCGATCTTTTAAAAAGGCTAGAATAAAGATGGGGAGACGACCACGAAGACCTCATGTATGCATGGTGTGGAGAATGCCCGCCCGCCATAAAGTATCATAAGCCTTCTCCAGTTTGAAGAAAACAGCCACCATCTGACGCTTTCGCAAAAAGTTATTCATAACGAAGGTCGACAAGGTAATGAGGTGATCAATAGACGAGTGATGCCTTCGAAACCCACATTGGACATTAGTGAGGAGATGTCGAGATTCGAGTATCCAAATGAGCTGAGCATTGACCATGCGCTCGATTACCTTACAGACACAGCTGATCAGGATAAGGGGGCGATAACTGGAAGGAAGATGTTTGTCCCTTCCTGGTTTGGGTATGGGGACAACAATTGCTTCATGCCAACGAGTGGGAACTTCACCTTCAGTCCAGATGTGATTATAAGTGCGAAGAAGAAAACATTTACATGTAGGGAAGAGGTTCTTCAGTATCTGAATATAAAGGCATCAAGCCCCAGGGCGGAGGACCGGGAGAGGGCAAGGGCATGTTCTAGCTCCTGCATGGTGAAGGTGGCATTGTAACTTTCACAATTGGGAGATGTGAAAGAAAGCGATCATGCCCCCACAGCCTGTTTTTTGTGGTGGGGGGGGGAGGGGGGAAGGCAGGGTCATAATTAGCTGAGCTTGAGACCTCAGTGAAAGAGCGGCCCAAAACTACCGACGAAGGAGTAAATCTGTTGAAAGAACTCGTGGAAGAAGTCCAGGAAACTTTTTTGCTTTCTCTAATGCCAAGACGGCATTTCGCTCGTTGTCTTTTGTAATTAATACAATTTTCCAAAGTACGCCAGCATTGAAACAGACGTAGAGCACATCGCCGGGCTCTAATAGCATCGCTACATGCTGCATTCCACCACGGAACTGGGACCTTACGTGGAGATGTTGACGTTTGGGGTATGGAATGTTCAGTGGCAGTGAGGATGACATCCGTGACATAGTTGACCTGACTGTCACAGCTGGGGAAGTTCTGATCATGGAAAACAGCCATGGAAGAATAGGGCCCCCAGTCGACTTTGGAGATGTTCCAGCTAGTGGAACATGGAGAAGTTGTATGATGTAGTAGAGAAATTATACAGTGGATATGATCGCTCGAGTACCTATCAGATAGAACATACCATTCGAAACAATGTGCAAGTGAAGTAGTGCATATTGTGAGGTCCAAATGGGAATAGGTATGCGTCGTGTCGGAGAGGAAAGTTGGTTCGCCGGTATTTAGGCAGCCAAGTTTAAGGTGGTTGAAGAGGTCAGCCAAATGAGAGCCCCTCTGGCAAGAAGCTGGCGAGCCCCATAGAGGGTGGTAGGCGTTGAAATTGACAATCAACAAAAATGGTGTAGCAAGCTGAGCAACAAGGTGCAGTAAGTCTGCCCTAAGAATGGCAGACGACGACAGGGTGTAGATATTACAAAGAGAGAAGGGAATGTGGAGATGGTGACACAGATGGCAACCGCCTGTAGGGGAGTTTGCAGTGGGATGGGATGATAATAGACGTCTTTCTGAATGAGCAGCATAGCACATCCACGGGCAGGAATACCTTCCACAGGAGGTAAATCAAAATGCACTGCAGTGTATTATGGGAAATTGATATGATCAGTTGGACGGAGCTTCGTTTCTTGCAGACGACTATAAGTGGGCAGTGAGTAGTCTTAATTCATGGTGGTTGGTACGAATGCCTCTGATGTTCTACTGAAGGAGTGCTATGAAGAAAGCAAGAGAAGAAAAAAAAAGGGAGAAGACATGAGGGGATCACCTCGAAGGCCGCTGAGGGCCTGGCTGTGAGGCGGCACTGCTAATGCTATCAACAGATCGACAATTGTGCTCCATGAGTTCAGAAATCTGTTCTGTCTCCTTTCTGAATTGATCAGAAGGGGCAGCTTCCTCTGCCAGTGAAATTCCAGCAGTTCGGCAAGCAGTAGACCATCCTGGCGAAACAGTGATGGCCGGAGCAGTCTTCTGCTGGATGGCGTGACCAAAGAGTCACGCCGTGGTGGGGAAGGAGAGGAACTTCTCTTTTTGTGTACCCTTTGGAGGCAGTTCTGTTTGAAGAATGAGTGGGTGATGGTTGGGAAGATGAGGTTTTTAGAAAATCTTCGCAAACAGGATCTTTTTTCGAAGTACGGGCATCCGACTTACTGTCCCGTGATTTCTGCGAAACTAATGTAGACTGGGATTTAGAGTGAGCAGAAGGCATTGGGGATGTTGAGCGGGCAATCTTTGGGCTGGCTGATCTGACAACTGTGTCACTGAAGGTAAAGTCACATGTCTGCATATCTGTCTCCTTTGTTGGTTGAGGAGAGGAAAGGACACTGCTGTAGGTATCCGCTGGGAGCACAAGCAGACTTTCTACTTGCTAGTAATTTCTGGACATCAGGGGTGGTAAATTTTTCCATGACTGATTTCCTGGATGGTCCGTTCATCTTTATATACAGGGCATTCGCGAGAGTTAGAAGCATGGTCACCCATGCAGTTGATGCAGTGAGGGGACAGAGGTGGGCAGTCACCCTCATGGGCATCCCTACCACAGGCGACGCATTTCGCTGAATTGGGGCACGACTGACGGGTATGATTGAACTGCTGACACTGGTAACATCAGGTGGTATTAGGGACATATGTCCGAATGCAGATGATTTCATAGCCTGCTTTTATCTTTGAAGGAAGGTCAACTTTGTCGAAGGTCAAGAACACTGTTTGGGTTGGTAATAGGTTCTTGTTAACTGTTTTCATCACACGATGTACAGCTGTTACACCCTGGTCGGAAAGGTACTCCTGTAGTTCCTCACTGGACAGGCCGTCAAGGGGTCGTGAAAACACTACCCCCCACAACGAGTTTAGGGTAGGATGAGCTTCAACTTTAACAGAAAGGTGTGCAACAGTGTAGTGTGAAGTAACTTTTGAACTTGGAAGGCACCTTCGGTTTCCAGCAACAGTGTCCCATTATGTTGGCAGGAACAAGTTTTGACAGGACCTGCAATCGCATTGACACCCCGTTGTATTAAAAAGGGATTCACTGACGAGAAATCATGGCCATCAGTGCATGAAACAACAAGGAACTTTGGCAAGTTGGGCAAAATTTTCTTGGACTTTGATTCATCAAGTTTTCTTATCTGGGTCAAGGGCAAAGTAGAAGAAGAAGAAGTCATTGCAAAGTTGGCCCCCCTGATTACCGGCGTCTCCAATGGTGCGCTCCTTCCTAATGGGAAACCCTCACTGACGGCTCACCCGCCTTAGGTGATTGTCTGCACCTCAGGTAACACCTCCTGAGAAATGGACGGAGGGACTAATTGGGACAGTGGGATAGTATCAGCTCGGGTAAGCACCCCTCCCTGGGCTTGGCCTTTGCCCGGGGGTACGTGCGGGCCCTACATGCCAACTCGGGGCTGGGACTTATGCATTACCCAGTTACCTGTCATGCAGCAAGTGCGTGGGTGGCCTTCGTGAATGCACAGAGAGGAAGAAAGGAAAGAGGAAAGAAGGAAAAAAAGTAAATGGGAGAGGTTGAGTCTCAAATGCCGAGGCAGAGACTAAAGGAGAAGAGGAAGGTTAGAAGAGTACAGTAAGGAAGGAAAGGCAGAAGCAAGGTTTAGGAAAAGAGAAACCAAGAAAAGAAAAAAGCTGGTGCATGAGACCACTTAATTTCACGAGACACCCGTCTCCGGGCGAAGGCATAAACCGGGGAGGAACTGAAGCAGCCTGGGGTGGGAAGGAAGGCTGTTTCGGCTCGGGGCCCTGTGCGCACCACACACGTACCCACAAAAGAGCTTTGGGCCCCCCCTTGGGGGGGGGGGGGGGGGTGTTAACCTTTCTTCGAAGAATTTAACGCCATAGAAGTTTCAGCCCTATCCAAAGATCTCGTATTCAGCTCCACACCCAAATTGAAACA
Organism: Locusta migratoria; assembly: GCA_026315105.1. NCBI lineage: Eukaryota > Metazoa > Arthropoda > Insecta > Orthoptera > Acrididae > Locusta > Locusta migratoria. The sequence goes on from CM048747.1 coordinate 519,494,729, forward strand.
CTTCAGACTTGTCAAAAGCATTGTGTCCTCATGATGATCCCTCAGATGGGAACACTACTTTGCCATCAATTTCTTCAACCGAAGCCAACCTCATCCAAACACTGAATCCTGCCCCTTCCAGTTAATACCACCTGCTGTGAGTTAGTCATGGGAAAGTGGTAGCATACCGTAATTAGCAGAAAGTTTTTCTTTGTACATTTTAAAGATCTAACCTTGCTCTATTTACAGATGGAATTTTGTTATTTTATGAATAAGTTGTTTTGTCCGAATAATGGTAGGCATAGACTACTGCAGTTCGCTTAATGATGATACATATTAATAAGACGAAAAGTGTAAATGCAAGCTCTTTCCTCACTTTTCACAAGCTGTTACATTTTTAAGCTCACAAATCAATACCAAGCGCTAATATCACTTCATTATTGTATTTACTTTTTCATTCCTATGCGCTACAGGCTCGCATGTCCTGTGTTGCCATTCTTCACAGTTGAATAGGCGCTTTTGGCGCATTAAAACAGTGATGGCGCGCTGGTGTGACGACTACACTACACTGTAGTGTTGCATATACTGCAGTCGCTAACGTAATTGCTTTACAAGCTCTTAACTGACATACATGGATACAATATATTAGTAATGTCACCAACAAAAGTTCAAGCTTAACAACAATGCCCTCTCCATTTTGATAGCTACAATGGTAAGATTAATTGCAGCTTCTTGTGTTTTATATTATAGCGACGAAACAACTGACCAGAAAATAACAAAACTCCGTCTGTTAATAGAACAAGGTTGGCTCTTTAAACTGTGCAAAGGAAAACTTTCTCCTAATTACGGTCTGATTGCTGTGCATGCTTAAAGTTGACATTCGCCAAAAAAAAAAAAAGCTAGAAAACGCACGCTTTCTCTTAAAATATTACTGCGTATGTCATCCCCTTTTCAAATAAAATGTAATATTCAAACACCAAATAAAAGTAGGTCATTTCAACAATTCCGGTGCGGTATTAAACATTGATGTTCGTCGTTATGTGACCAGAATATGAGCTCAAAGTCAGGGACCAATCATTGTGAAATGGACTATAGTAGTGGTACTGAATACCCTCCGCCACGCACCTTTGGGTGGATTGCTGAGTATGTATATAGATGTAGAAACTGATGCAACTGTTGGGCTGTGAGTGACTTCTAAACCTTCATCAAATGTTTGTTGGCAGCAGAGAACATGCATTGTCTGCATAAATTGTATGTGATACTCCTAGCGTTCGTATGAAGTGTTCAAATGTCAAGAGAAAAGTTCATTTGTCATATCAGAACATAGTTCTAAACATACTGCAGTGATAGTTGCACAGGTGAAGAGTGCAGTGTAAGCTTTGTGGTTAGCACAGACTCGCTTGGTGAAAAGTGTTCCAGCAAAGTTGAGTCCTGTAACCTGGAATGGTTTCAGAGGCAGTAACTGGTCAGCAGGAAGTGGAGCTTCTACTTGCTGACATGGCTGCTTCTTTGCGAGCTTACATTGAATGCATCTGTATAGGATCTTCTTTACAATTTGCCGGGCACGTAATATCCAGAAATGGTCTCCGAGTTCTGAGAGGATGAAGCAAATGCCCAGGTGGTCGAGACGGATATGGGTATGCATAATTAGTACATATAGCAAATGGTTGTATCCATCAAGTAGTATTCGAAGAGAAGCAGTATCTGGGAGTTCAGAAAACTGGAGACGACTGCGTAATCAGATAATGCCATCCTGGGGAGAGGGTGGGGGTGGGGCGGGATGGGGGGGGGGGGACAAAGTTAAATTGAAATGGCTGAGTTTTGATTGATGAGCCTAGTTTGTTTCTTCCTTCAGTGACATACACTCTGACATGAAGTACAGTTGCCGTACTTAATGAATACTTGTGAGACATACCTTTTGTATTTCGTTTACTCGGATTGCCCTATATCTTTTCATTGCTTCTTTTGTTTTTTATAAACCACAATACTCAACCCATGACATAATTATCTTCCAGTATGAGCTGTATTGCAAGAAGTTGTTGATGGGCTTGTCTGTGATGATGATGAACACTTTTTGACATATCTTTCAAGTCTCTGGCAATGACAAGCAGGATATTGAGTTCTGTGGCCAGGTTGCAGGTGGTTTGATTATCCAAGATGGACCATGCCACCACAGTTCTGATTAGCATAATTCTGTTGCATACATCCCATGTGAGAGCAGATCTGCTGGATTTTCTTGACTGGGGCAGTAGAACCACTGTGCGGTTGAGGTAATGAGTGTAATTTTGGTCACCCTGTTACACACAAATGTCTTCCTCTGGTTGGGATCACTGTGTATCCAACTGAAGGCAATGGTGAAGTCTGACCATGTGCTTGCTTTTGTAAGGTGACAATTGGTAGCCTGGCAGAGGTAAGTATGAGTTTTGTACCTACATGTGCAGCAAGCGATTCAAGGCACGGCAAAGTAACCCTTTTTTTTATGGAAGTTAGTTGTCACCTTTTGCAGACCAGATGAGTGATGGTCTATTTGGTTTGTTGCTGAAGATAAATGGCGACACCATAAGCCTTTTCTGAGGCACTACAGAAGACATTTAATGGGTAATACCATAACACCTGTCCATCATGGGATATGCCCCTACATCTGAATACCATAAAATACCTCTGGTCCACGTTTTTTTAAATAAAAGTTTCCTTGACAGTGACAGGCAAAGACAGTCCTAGTGGGCTGGTTGCACTGAGACACCTTTCAAGATATTGAGAACTATGACTTAGAGGGTGTTTTATTCAGTCTTTTAGAGGATTCCAAGAACATGTGTTTCCAATGGTACTGATGTGTCCTATTGCTGCCAATGGAAATGGAGAGACGGAGAATTTGTGGCCTGTTTCGACAGAGGTAACTTGATGGTGTGCATTAGAGCTGTTAGCTATTTGTAAATTGTACTTCTCTGTACATTATCATTAGTAGAGGCAGCAAAATCATCCAAGTACTTATTGCACTTGATGAGGGATCTGCAAAACGGGAAGTCATACATGTGTCTGGTGGCCAGTTCTTGCAAGGATGCAGACAAGAGAAAGGTGATACACATGAGCTCAAAGAGAAGTCTTGTGAACCTATATGTAGCCACTTCATCAGTCTGATTATAGTTGCTGTCACTGTCTTACAGTACTCAGTACTAAAAGAAATATGTGATGTCTCTGTCATCGTGGTGAAGAGAAAGTTGCAGAAAGGCTTGGGTGGTATTACCTACAATGAAATAATTGTGTCGATGGAAGCGAAGTAACATGCTTAGCAGACTGTCAGGAATGAGGTTAGGTCTGATCTCCAAGAGAACTTTCAAAAAGAGTGGGCCACTCTTGTTGAATGATGCATCAAACACAATTCTTCACTATGTTGTGTTGTTGTTCTTCATCTTCTTGACCGCATGATAAGCAAATAATATATTGATTCATCATATGAGTTCGAAGTAACAAGCTCAACTTGCCCTTGATAAATGTGTTCATTTTTTTCTTGCACATCTTTGTATAACTCTCTTTGTCATGTAGTCAAAATTTAACAGGGTGTTTTTATGGCATGCTTGTTCTGTTTTCATAAGCTGTGATACATATGTCCCCCTCGGTAACTGTGGGAAGTTGCAGAGTAGCCATAAGTGTTGTTGTTGTTGTTGTTGTTGTTGTTGTGGTCTTCAGTCCGGAGACCGGTTTGATGCAGCTCTCCACAACACCCTATCCTGAGCAAGCCTCTTTATCTCCACATAAGAATGGCAACCTACATCTGTCTGAATCTGCTTCTGTATCCATCTCTTGATCTTCCTCTGCGGTTTTTACCCCACACACTTCCCTCCAATGCTAAATTCACAATTCCTTGATGTCTAAGAGTGTGCCCTACCAATCTATCCCTTCTTTTAGTCAGGGTATGCCAGAAACTTCTCTTCTCCCCAATTCTGTTCAGTACCTCCTCATTAGTTACGCGATCCACCTACCTAATCTTCAGCTTTCGCCTGTAGCACCACATTTCAAAAGCCAACCAAATGGTTTGCAGTTTAATGTTCATACATATAAGATTAGCAGATTAAAGTCTATTGAGTTAACATTGGCATATTTAATGTATTCAAATTTGGAAAGGACTAAAACATTCTGCTGTTTTAAAAACATCATCACTAAAAGTAATAAAGCCGTAAAACCACAATAAATAAATAAATAAATTCATGACAAAGTTGGTTGAAGGTGAAAGACAATGTTGGTGACTATTTTTTTATTTTTATTTATTTATTATTATTGTTATTGATTCTACCAATATTGTGCATCATGAATTTACCCCTGGAGGACAGACAATCAGCCAGGAATACTACAAATGTGTCCCTTTGCATTTGCGCAAAAAGTGCATTGTGAAGAGACAGGAGTTAGGTGCTACAATGTAACAATGCCCCTGCTCATGCCTTCTCCATCGTTGAAGTTTCGAGCAAATTCAAAATTCCTGTGCTTCCACAACTGTCATATTCCCTTGACTTGCCCCCTGCAGGCTTCTGCCTGTTTCCTTAGCTGAAATTTTCACTGAAAGGGAAGGCATATGACTCAATTTCAGATATCCAGGCAAACACAGAGAGCGTCCTTAACACACTTAGGAAAAAAATTTCCAGGATTCTTTCCAAAAGTGGAAACAACATTGGAGTTGGTGTGTTCAGTTAGAAGGGACTGTTTCGAAGGAGATAATTCACAGTAGTATGTAAGCACCACCATTGTACAATTACAAGCCCATTCTACAAACTTTCCAATTACACCTCTTATCAGTGATAATTTCTGCAGTATGTCTGTATTCAACAGTATTTGATAAAATTGATCTAAAGTTTCATCATAATTCACTCTAGTGACATATTGCTTGCTTTGTTATAACATGATATGTTTTATAACTTCTTCGCGCTTAACTCACTTTCGAAAATAGTCTTTCAGTAGCAGCATACTGATACAGGTGAAATGAATATCTAATTACAGATTAATTATTTCATAATTTTTAAATCCATGACAGATTAGTGTCCCAAATTACTTTTGAAAAAATTGCTCTTCATCTTTTATGGTAGAAATGACGCATGACAGTAGTTCATGTATGTTGGCAGTAGCTGCAACAAGGATGACTTGCGACTCCTACCGGCTAAATAATATCAGTACTATATTATTCTCGGCCACTGTATGTATATATAAGCTGCGCAGCACTGAATTTCGAAGCTGCGACAAAACCATTAACTGAGCAAAAGAATTAAAGCACTTCGGTAAGCTGTCTGAACGGTAGGTTGTTAGCTGTGTCTGTGAAAGTCGCAATAATACACTCAAGACAATTAATTGGTATAGTAACTACTTACGGATTGGCATTGTCTTAGTGTATTTTAGTAATGATTAGGTGTAAAGATGAGCTTTGCATATCATAGTACTTTTAAGTTTAGTGCAGCAGGCAAATAATTGACATTAATTTAAAGTTAACAAACAATATTTAACTTGTAGATCACAGGCAATGTGGAATACGATCTGTAGATTTCAAAACTCCCCCCCCCCCCCCACCCAAAGATTTCTTACTCTGTGTGCAAACTATTAACTATTCTTTTCGTCAGCCCATAGCCATACTGAAAATGGAATTGATGAGATACGTCAAGGTATATCACAAGACTCACATTAAAATGACAACACTTGCACGCAACAATGTTGTTCTTGAGTACAGTAGTGCTGTAACGGCAAACCACAGCTGTTATTAAGTTGGTTTTTACAGGGCTTAGTAAGCACAATAAAAACAAATTGTAATGTTCACTTTTTGCTGTGATAACAATTTGCAAATTAAAAACAGCCTTGATGGCATTTTATTTATATACCGCTAACACGTCTCATGATTTATGATCATCTTCAGAACAAGAAGTCTGTGTCTGCTGATGTGCATAAATCAATCTACAAAGTCAAAATAGTAAAGCCCTTAGATTAAGCTTTGTGTATATATCATTCTGGAGATGTCTCAAAATGGCAAAACACTTCAGCAGCCAAGAAATAAAGTACAATCAATATTTCTTCATTAAATAAATAATGAAAAATGGGTTATTGGGTAGGGTTGTTCATTAAAAAGAAATTTATTGATGTAGTTATAAGGACAGTTTACAACTCGCCAAAAAGACATGGCAACGAGCTGCGACTGGCACATACAAAAGACACACACATACAACACTTTCAGCAATTCAAAGTGCGTCAGCCGGAGGTGATGGTTGTATGACTGTGTTGTGTGACTGCGTGAATGTTCTATTTTCTGAAGAATGCCACAGCTGATAGCTGAAAGTGTTGTATGTGTGTGTGTATTGTGTGTGCCTGTCACAGCTCGTCGCCACATCTTTCCAATGGGTTGTAAACTGTCCTTATTACTATATTATTAATTCCAACTTGCTTTCCATTATTAAATTTATTGATGTCTCATATTTTGTATCCCTGTTGGACCCTTAAAAGTTCTTTAGGTCCCTTTTTTGTAACAAGTTGGTCTCTTAAGTCCCTGTTTATTTTTAGATTTCTGCTAAAAACACCGTGAATGTAAACATTTGTATAATGGCCACAATTGATAGAGATTTGGTTCATTAGATTGTCCTGCATTGAGTGAAACTACTCAAACCCGCTGACTGAGTGAAAGCGTTCATATAACAGCCACAACTGCCGAATACTTGTTTCATTTGGTTGTTCTGCATCAAATGCAATGACAATGACTCAAACTCAGCAAATGAGAGTAAACATTCATTTGCCTTCAAAGACTATTTTCATTCAGCTGGGCTTGGGACTGCTAAATTGGTAACCAATGTAACAGACCGCCTCGATATTCTGCGGCATTGGCCCCCTACTTAGCTTGCATTTATAGCGAGTCTTTAATTCAGCGCAAAGTTCCTAGTGATTGGAAAAAAGCGCAGGTGACTCCCGTGTATAAGAAAGGAAAGAGAACTGACCCATACAATTACAGGCCAATATCGTTGACATCGGTTTCATGTAGAATTTTGGAGCATATTCTCAGTTCGAACATAGTAAATTTCCTTGAAACGGAAAAGCTTCTTTCCATGAATCAGCACGGGTTTAGGAAACATCGTTCATGTGAAACTCAGCTTGCCCTTTTCTCACATGACATCTTGCGAGTCATGGACGAAGGGCAACAGGCGGATTGTGTTTTTCTCGACTTCAAAAAGCCGTTCGACACGGTGCCACACTGCAGACTGCTAACGAAGATACGAGCTTATGGAATAGGTTCACAGATTTGTGACTGGCTGGATGACTTCCTAAGTAATAGAACGCAGTACGTTGTTCTCGGCGGCGAGTGTTCATCAGAGACGAGTGTATCGTCAGGCGTGCCCCAGGGGAGTGTGATAGGACCGCTATTATTTTCTATCTATATAAATGATCTGATGGACAGAGTAAGTTGTAATTTGCGGCTGTTTGCTGATGATGCTGTGGTGTATGGGAGGGTGTCGTCTGTAACTGACTGTAATAGCATACAGGTTAGACAAAATTTCTAGTTGGTGCGAAGAATGGCAGCTAGCTCTCAATGTAGAAAAATGTAAGGTGATGCGCATGAGTAGAAAAAACAATCCTATAATGTTCGAATACAGCATCAGTAGTGGGCTTCCTGATGCGGTCGCGTCGTTCAGTTATCTAGGCGTAACATTGCAGAGCGATATGAAATGGAACGAGCATGTAAGGACAGTTGTGAGTAAGGCGGACAGCAGACTTCGGTTTATTGGGAGAATTTTGGGAAGATGTACTTCACCTGTAAAGGAGACCGCGTATAAAACGCTTGTACGACCACGTCTTGAGTATTGCTCAAGTGTTTGCGACCCGCAGCAGATCGGTTTGAAGGAAGACATAGAGGCGGTTCAGAGGCGAGCAGCTAGATTTGTTACCGGTAGGTTCGACCAATGCGCGAGTGTCACGGAAATGCTCCGGCAACTCAATTGGGGATCGCTGGAAGAAAGACGACGTTCTTTTTGTGAATTTCTGTTAAGTAAATTTAGAGGGCCGGAATTTGAAGCTGAGTGTAGTACAATCTTGCTGCCGCCTACTTACATTTCGCGTAAAGATCACAAAGACAAGATAAGAGAAATTAGGGCTCGTACGGAGGCATATAGGCATTCTTTTTTTCCTCGTTCAATTTGGGAGTGGAATAGGAAAGGAAATGCCTAGTAGTGGTACAGTGTACCCTCCGCCACGCACCTTACGGTGAATTGCGGAGTATGTATGTAGATGTAGATATGTTAAAGGTGTCGCCACATTTCTTCATTTGCTTGAAGACAGGTCACTTGGCAAAAAACTGTAGCAAATACAGCATCTTTCTCAAAATGTAAACGGTCACATCATTATTCCGTATGCTCTATGACAAAAGTAGCTCCCACTACAGCACATAAGATCCTGTCACATGCCCCTGACTATATACATCTGCAGACAGCTCAAGTCCAATTTGTGGTACATATGGCCTTTGCAAATTGATGCGATGTGTCCTTGATACTGAAAGTCGGTCAACATTCATCAGTGATGTATGAGACAGGTAAAGTACCCTCAGACTTTAAGAAAAAATGTTATAATCCCCATTCCAAAGAAAGCAGGTGCAGTCAGGTGTGAAAACTACAGAACCATCAGTTTAATAAGCCGTGGTTGTAAAATATTAACACGAATTATTTACAGAAGGATGGAAAAGCTGGTAGAAGCCGACCTCAGGGAAGATCAGTTTGGGTTCAGGAGAAATGTAGGAACTCGAGGCAATACTCACTTTACGGCTTATCCTAGAAGATAGATTAAGAAAAGGCAAACCTACATTTCTAGCTTTTGTAGATTTGGAGAAGACTTTTGACAATGTTGATTGGAAAAAACTCTTTCAAGTTCTGAAGCAAGCAGGAGTAAAATATAGGGAGCGTAAGGTTATTTACAACTTGTACAAAAACCAGGCAGCGGTTGTCAGAGTTGAAGGGCATGAAAGGGATGCAGTGGTTGGAAAGGCAGTAAGACAGGGTTGTAGCCTTTCTCCAATGTTATTCAATTTGTACATTGAGCAAGCTATAAAGGAAAGCAAAGAGAAATATGGTGAAGGAATTCAAGTTCAGGGGGAAGAATTAAAAACACTGTGTTTTGCCGATGACATAGTAATTCTGTCAGATACGGCAAAGGACCTGGAAGAGCAATTGAACGGAATGGACAGTGTGTTGAAAGGTGCATATAAGATGAACATTAACAAGAGCAGAACTAGGGTAATGGAGTGCAGTGTAAGAAAATCAGGTGATTCTTAAGGACTTAGATTGGGAAACGAAGCAATAAAGGAGGTAGATGAGTTTTGTTAATTGGGCAGTAAAATAACAAATGATGGTCGCAGTACAGAGGATATAAAATGTAGAATGGCAATGGGTAGAAAAATGTTCTTGAAATAGAGAAATTTGCTAACATCGAATATTGATTTGATGGTTTGCTTTTGGATATGTGTGAGTGTGTGTGTATTTGTCTACCTTCCTTTTTGTCCCCTAAGGTAAGTCCTTCCACTCCTGGGATTGGAATGACTCCTTTTCCACTTCCTTAAAACCCATATCCTTCCCTTTCTCCTCCCCTTTATTCCTCTTTTTCCTGAAGAAGATGCCTGTGGTGACGAAAGCTTGTATGTGTGTTTGTGTGTGAGTTTATTTGTTTCTATCGACGAGCCGGTCTTTTTGGTAAGTCATCTCTTTTCTATTTTTTATTTAAAAAATAGACGAAGATTACTCACCAGGCGAAGGAGCACAGGTGTGACAGCATCACAAATAAATAAATGAACACACACACACACAATCGCAAGCTTTCGCAACCCAGTTGCGTCTTCAGGAAGTAGGGAAGGAGAGGGAAAAGGAAATGATGAGGGTTTTAAGGAAGGGGGTAAGGAGCCATTCCAATCCCGGGAGAGGAAAGACTTACCTTGGGGGAAAAATGGAGGGTAAACAAATGCACACATGCCCACACATTCACACAGACACAAGTAAACCTAGGCAGACATACTGTATAAAGCAAAGAAGATTCATCTATTTTTATATATAATTTTTCCTGCTAGAAATTTTTCGTCTTAATTCATATTTCAACAATATTCATATATATATATATATATATATATATATATATATATATATATATATATAATATAAAAAATAGACGAAGATTACTCACCAGGCGAAGGAGCACAGGTGTGACAGCATCACAAATAAATAAATGAATACACACACACACACAATCGCAGCATTTGTGATGCTGTCACACCTGTGCTCCTTCGCCTGGTGAGTAATCTTCGTCTATTTTTTATATTTTATCTTTCCTGCTAGGAATTTTTCGTCTTAATATTCGTATCATATATATATATATATATAAATTAAGACGAAAAATTTCTAGCAGGAAAAATTATATATAAAAATAGATGAAGATTACACACCAGGCGAAGGACCACAGGTGTGACAGCATCACAAATAAATAAATGAAAAGCTGCCTGTGGCGGCGAAAGCTTGTATGTGTGTTTGTGTGTGAGTTAGTTTGTGTGTGAGTTTATTTGTTTCTATCGACGAGCCGGTCCTTTTGGTAAGTCATCTCTTTTCTATTTTTTATTTTTGTTTATCCCAATGGGAAAGTTTCCCTCTATAATTTTCGTGTGTAGAAGGGGCACAGGCAGTAATAGCAACAAATAAACACACAGACACACACACACTCAAAAATGCTAGCTTTCGCAGCCTAGCTGCTTCATCAGGCAGAAGGGAAGGAGAGGGAAAAGGAAATGATGAGGGATTTAAGGAAGGGGGTAAGGAGCCATTCCAATCCCGGGACAGGAAAGACTTACCTTGGGGGAAAAAATGGAAGGTAAATAAATGCACATACACCCACACATTTACACAGACACAAGTACACTTAGGCAGACAGTATGTCTGAGTGTGTGTGTGTGTGTGTGTCTGTGTGTTTATTTGTTGCTATTACTGCCTGTGCCCCTTCGCCTGGTAAGTGTTCTTCATCTATTTTTTACGTATATTTTTTTCCTGTTAGGAATTTTTCCTCTATAATATTCGATATATATATATATATATATATATATGAAACTAATATTATAGAAGGAGACCTTCCAGGTAGGAAAATGGTATAAAATAAAGATTTTTGACTTACCTAAAGTACAGGCTGGTCGATAGGAACACTAAACACACACAAAAACACACAACCATTCGAGCTTTCGCCACCAGTGGTGGCTTCTTCGGGAAAAAGAGGGAGGAAGGAGAGGAGAAAGGGAAGGATACGGGTTTTAAGGAAGTGGAAAAGGAGCCATTCCAACAATCACAGGAGTGGAAGGACTAACCTTAGGGGACAAAAAGGAAGGTAAACAAATACACACACACTCACACATATCCACATCCAAACACACTTGTGTTTGGATGTGGATATGTGTGAGTGTGTGTGTATTTGTTTACCTTCCTTTTTGTCTCCTAAGGTAAGTCCTTCCACTCCTGGGATTGGAATGGCTCCTTTTTCCCGAAGAAGCCACCACTGGTGGCAAAAGCTCGAATGGTTGTGTGTTTTTGTGTGTGTTTAGTGTTCCTATCGACCAGCCTGTACTTTAGGTAAGTCAAAAATCTTTATTTTATACCATTTATATATATATATATATATATATATATATATATATATATATATATATATATATATTGCTTTCTACAGTATACGAATATTAAGACGAAAAATTCCTAGCAGGAAAAATAAAATATAAAAAATAGACGAAGATTACTCACCAGGCGAAGGAGCACAGATGTGACAGCATCACAAATAAATAAATGAATACACACACACACACACACACAATCGGAAGCTTTCGCAACCCAGTTGCGTCTTCAGGCAGTAGGGAAGGAGAGGGAAAAGGAAATGATGAGGGTTTTAAGGAAGGGGGTAAGGAGCCATTCCAATCCCGGAAGAGGAAAGACTTACCTTGGGGGAAAACAATGGAGGGTAAACAAATGCACACATGCCATCACATTCACACAGACACAAGTACACCTAGGCAGACATACTGCTTTGCTTTCTACAGTATGTCACACATGCCAACACATTAACACAGACACAAGTACACCTAGGCAGACATACTGCTTTGCTTTCTACAGTATGTCTGCCTAGGTGTACTTGTGTCTGTGTGAATGTGTTGGCATGTGTGCATTTGTTTACCCTCCATTTTTCCCCCCAAGGTAAGTCTTTCCTCTCCCGGGATTGGAATGGCTCCTTACCCTCTTCCTTAAAACCCTCATCATTTCCTTTTCCCTCTCCTTCCCTTCTGCCTGAAGACGCAACTGGGTTGCGAAAGCTTGCGATTGTGTGTGTGTGTGTGTGTGTGTGTGTGTGTGTGTGTGTGTGTGTGTGTATTCATTTATTTATTTGTGATGCTGTCACACCTGTGCTCCTTCGCCTGGTGAGTAATCTTCGTCTATTTAATAAAGATTTTTGACTTACCTAAAGTACAGGCTCGTCGACAGAAACACCAAACACACACAAGAACACACAAACATTTGAGCTTTCACCACCAGTGGTGGCTTCTTCGGGAAAAAGAGGAAGGAAGGAAGGAGAGGAGAAAGGGAAGGATGCGGGTTTTAAGGAAGTGGAAAAGGAGCCATTCCAATCCCAGGAGTGGAAGGACTTACTTTAGGGGACAAAAAGGAAGGTAAACAAATACACACACACTCTCACATATCCACATCCAAACACACCTAGGCAAACATTTGTAGAAACCAAAGAAATTGGACAGAGATACCACTTCAGGCAGAGGCTCTGTCCACAGAACCGAGGCAAAGATGTTAAAGATGGCGGGCAGGAATTACAATTTAGCGGAGGTTGAGACCAGGTGGGCAACGGGAAGAGAGAATGTGTTGAAGGGCAAGTTCCCATCTCCGGAGTTCTGAAAGATTGGTGTTGGTGGGAAGTAACCAGATAACCCGGACGGTGTAACACTGTGCGAAGATGTGCTGGCCGTGCACCGCAGGGATGACTTACCAAAAGGACCGGCTCGTCGATAGAAACGAATAAAATCACACCCAAACACACATACAAGCTTTCGCCACCACTGGCAGCTTTGTAGAAACAAATGTCTGCCTAGGTGTGTTTGCATGTGGATATGTGTGAGTATGTGTGTATTTGTTTACCTTCCTTTTTGTCCCTAAGGTAAGTCCTTCCACTCCTGGGATTGGAATGGCTCCTTTTCCACTTCCTTAAAACCCGTATCCTTCCCTTTCTCCTCTCCTTCCTTCCTCTTTTTCCCGAAGAAGCTACCAGTGGTGGTGAAAGCTCGAATGTTTGTGTGTTTTTGTGTGTGTTTTATGTTTCTGTCGGCGGGCCTGTACTTGAGGTAAGTAAAAAATCTTTATTTTATATATAGGCACTGTCTTTTTGAATTTGTTTTCATTGAGATTCTTGTTCTTGATGATGTACCGTTTGTTGTGGCAATAACTCCATACACACCGTAATCGTTCAGGGTTATTGTTGCTCGATCACTTCATTCTTGGAACAACAAAAATGCCGGCATATGCCAAAATATTCTAAGATGTCATTTTCTGCTTTTCCTATCAATCCCATAGAGAGATTTCAGCATGTCTGCTTCATTGTTGTACCTCATATACATGGTGTACTTTTTCACAAGTACGGGACATGAGATCTTAATTACTGACCCATCTTTTTGTTTTTGAGACACTGTTGTTGTCTGCCTGTCCTTCCATATCAATACAGACATACCTCCTTCTGTGCATCTGTAGTCATATTCTCCATACTGAAGGGATTTTTTGGGCTTCTAATATTTGGGCAAGTCCTTGCAACCTCATTTTACTGTCTCGCAAGCATAAAGGCCATGATCATGAAGATTTTTTCATTAGGCTAACAGAAGAAAAAACTGTCAAATCTTATGGTTTTCATTCACCAGTTTCTGAATCAATTACTTCACTACCCATTGATCCAATTGTTTTAATGGACATTTACCAGTGGTCAGTAGATAGTCTGCTTTACACAGAGTCTTTTGAGATGGGAATACATGATATGGACATGGAAGTAGTTGTTTTGAATATGATTGAAGAGAAAAGGGAATGTAGGAGTTGTCGAATTAGACCAATAACCACAGCAGAGAAGGCATCTGACACTGAGAAACTCTACACAATCCATCACCAGAGCTTTGACTACATCCTGTGGTGCCCTGAAATGAGGGATATTCTACTCAAAATATCAAAGCTATCACCCAAAGTAGTTTCACAACACTCATCCTACTTACTTAATATTCTTGTACAATTCTGTAGCTCATGGTTCATTCCCCTGTGATCGACCAAGGAGCAAGAACTGTTGCATACACCTACACACCATATTATATCACAGTGAAGTCATAGGCATATTCTATGTTTTAAAACGAAGGGCCACAAGTGAATGCAGCCATCTTATACAGTAGATCAGTTAGGTATACTGCAATTGTGGTGTAGCATTCTATGTGGACATGACAGTTAACCAACTATCTAAACACTTGAATTGCTACTGCCAAATTGTACCCTATCACAACACAAAAGCAGTTGCTTCACTATGCTTCTAATATGGAAACTCCCTTCTAGAACAAACTACAGTGAATTATGCAGGTGGAAATTCTCTCTCCAGCATATCCTGCACTCTCACAATCCCAATTAATTGGCAGAGGAAGACACAGTAGCCATTCAACTGTGAATGGTGCATCATGCATCAAACATAGAGATGGAAGTCATACCTTGCAGGGCAGTGCTCGTTATTAATATGTTCAAAAGCTATGTGTGCGGAGTACACTGTAGTTCACCACCCCGGCTGTGACCATCTGTCACTAGTGTCACCCCAACGGGGGGGGGGGGGGGGGGGGGGGGGGGGGGGGGGAGAGAGAGAGAGAGAGAGAGAGAGAGAGAGAGAGAGAGAGAGAGAGAGAGAGAGAGCTGTAGAAAGAGTGAGACCACACAACACTTCTTGGCGACAGACTGTCCCGTGGTCTGATCCAATGTAAATAAAGTAACACAGGAAGCGCAGCTTTGTAATGTGGTCAAAGAATGGTAAAACAAGCAAATCATTTACTGTTTAAGAAGTGTAAAATAGCAAAGCAGGAGTGGCTAGAATGCAAATACAAGTCAGTAGAAGAATGTATAAATAGGTGAAAAATAGATACTGCCTACAGGAAAATAAAAGAAACACTTGGAGACAAGAAAAGCAGCTGTGGGAATATAAAGAACTTAGATGGAAAACCAATTCACAGCAAACAAGGGAAAGCTGAAAGGTTGATAGAATATACACAGGAGTCCTGAAAGACCTAAGATGAAACAAGGCCCCTGGAGTGGATAACATTGCCTCAGAACTACTGAATTCTCTGGGAGAGTCAGCCATGACAAATCTATTCCACCTGGTGCGTAAGATGTACGAGACAGGGGAAATGCCCTCAGTCTTTAAGAAAAATGTAATAATCCCCATTCCAAAGAAAGCAGGTGCAGACAGGTGTGAAATTACGGAACCATCAGTTTAATAAGTCAGGGTTGCAAAATTATAACACAAATTATTTACAGAAGGATGGAAAAGCGGTAGAAGCTGACCTCGGGGAAGATCATTTTGGATTCAGGAGAAATTTAGGAACACAGTAGGCAATCCTCACTTTACGGCTAATCTTAGACGATAGAGTAAGGAAATGAAAACCTACATTTCTAGCTTTTGTAGATTTGGGGAAAGCTTTTGACAGTGTTGACTGGAATACACTCTTTCAAATTCTGAAATCAGGAGATGTAGATATAGGGAACATAAGGTCATTTACAACTTGTACAAAAACCAGACAGCAGTTATCATAGTTGAAGGGCATGAAAGGGATGCAGAGGTTGGGAAGGGTATAAGACAGGGTTGTAGTGTTTCCCCAATGTTATTCAATTTGTACATTGAGCAAGCTATAAAGGAAAGCAAGGAGAAAATTGGAGAAAAATTTTTAGCGTGAAGAAATAAAAACCTTGCTTTTACTGATGATTTTTTAATTCTGTCAGAGACAGCACAGGACCTGGAGGAGCAATTGAACGGAATGAACAGTGTGTTGAAAGGAGCTTATAACATGAACATTAACAAGAGCAAAACTAGAGTAATGGAATGCAGTCTTAAAAAATCTGTTGGGGCTGAATGAATTAAATTAGGTAACAAAACAATAAAGGTGGTAAATGAGTTTTGTTACTTGGGCAGTAAAATAACATATGATGGTTGCAGTACAGAGGATATAAAATGTAGAAAGCATTTTTGAAAAAGAGAAATTTCTTAACACTGAATGTTAATTTTATCATAAAGAAGTCCTTTCTGGAGGCATTTGTGTGGAGTGTTGCCTTGTATGGGAGTGAAACATGGATGGTTAAACAGTGTGGACAGGAAGAGGATAGAGGCTTTTGAAATGTGGCATTACAGAAGAATGCTGAAGATTAGGTAACTAATGAGGAGGTACTGAAGAGAATTGGCATACCTTGACTAAAAGAAGGGTTCAAATGGTAGAACACATTCTTAGACATCAAGGAATCATGAATTTAGTGTTGGAGGGAAGTTTGTGGGGTAAAAATCGCAGAGAGAGACAGAGAGATGAATATAGTAAGCAAATTCAAATGGATGTAGGTTGTTGTTCTTATGAGGAGATAAAGAGGTTTGCTCATGACAGAGTAGGGTGGAGAGCTGCATCAAACCAGTCTCCAGACTGAAAACCACAACAACAACATGGCAGAATTACTATGTGAAGCTTTAGAAAATTTTCAAAAATGCAAATCAAAGAAAACCTTAGTAATTTTGTGACCCAAATTTGATTCTATAAGTATTGTACATGAACACTAGTCATATATACAGTGGGCTTCTTCTGAAAGATATGTGTTTCTTAAATGAACTAATTTCATAAATATGCTATTTTAAAAATAATTTTATGTAAGTGCTATTTCCATATTGATGACCAATGAAATGACGACATTATGCTTCCAATACGAAATGTCACCTCACTTTAAGATAGACTGCCTGCCTGAATTTTGTGCATCAGTGGCTAGCGCTTGCACTCACTAGTTCAGGAATGGCAGAGCAACTAATCAGGAGTTGTGTTGCCGTGGCCAATAAGAAAGAGCATTACAATTGTACTATGTTAACAAATTGAAGTGGTGTAAGAGTTTTTGATGATCAATAAATTACACTTCCTATCAGTACCTTAAATATTTGTTGTTTGCAGGCATTCATCTAAATGACTGTCAATGGGTTTTGAAAGAGCATGCACCTTTTCTGTTCACTGTCAAATAGATCTTATTGGCCAGCATAACTCGACTCCTGATTGGCTGCTCTGCCGTTTCTAACCTGGTGAGAGCGAGCGCTACAGGCGTTCATCCTCTTCCTGCTTGACACCCTTGCCTCACACGCCGCTGCGCACAGTGCACAGGCTGGGCATAGGCACCAATGCCCACGGGCAGGGACGTGGGCGCAGCGCTTGCACCTGTGGGGGCGGTGTTTGGCCATTCCTTGCTTAAACCTTGGTGTAATGACCATGTATATACTTATCAGAAGAACTGTCATACCATAGCTATCCTACAGTACATACTCACAACTTAAAAGTTACAGACATCCTGCTGCCCAGCCAACTAGTGCAAATTGTTTGGTTTTTGTACATTAAATTTGGTCTTGGACGAGCTGAACATTTAAGAAAGCACCATTTATTCCTGGGTGGTCTCTTCTAAAAAATTTTCTACTAATTTTGCTTTTATTCATTGCAAATAGTGAATCTCCTTTTTTTCTTTTTTTGCCAAGTATTTTTAACACAATAGCCAAAAAATCTCATTTTTTTGATAGCTTTGCCTACTACTGGGACCCACATGTTCAAAGTTGGCATACTTACACACAAAATTACGAACACTGATTTCATGCATTTTAGATGGTAGATTGCAAAAATCTACAAAACTAACTGAAGAAAATAGCTAAAATTTTAACAATACTTCCTGCAGACATGTATATACAAACAAACAAATAAAAAAAACTTAATCCATTATCAAGATAAACATGGAAAACCATGATGTTTGGATGCCAAAGTTGTCTAGTGTGCTGAGGGATGGTGTTCTGGCAGCCATCAAACTTACCATTCGGCAAAAAAATTGATCTTTCATATCTTTCAGTCTGAGATCTTTCCTCGATGAATGGTTGATATTATTTTCATTACATGTCGTATCTACTTTCCAGTGTAAAATTAAGTGAAGCATTGGAACTTATTCTCAAGAGTTCGTAGAGGTAAAAGTATATTGCATAGACTTTGTGAATGGTTTATTTTAACTCATACAAAGCTGTGTATCAAATTCAATGGAGATACTGAAACTTAAATTTGACAATCGGCATTTTACAGTCTGATATCTTCTGTCACTAAATGACTTAATTTTTTTAATCATTTGTCCTACTCTGCATATAAATGCATATACAAGAAACAAGCATGTAAAGAAATTGTCAAATGTCACAGATCTACAGAAAGTCTCTCATATAACAGCACACCCTTGGGTAACAAGGAAAAGAAGACAACCACCAATAAAAACTTCCTGTCCATGAAATTCTTCCCACAACGTTTTGTTGTCAATTGCGGACAACATCAGCTGGGGTGAGTCAATGACTTGCTGCTAGGCACTGGAGCTGCCACTTATATAAAATGCATAGAGGGCGCCACCACATGTCATGTGCTGCCGACTATTAAACTATCTGTGATTATTGACATCTCTCTTAATTTCAGGTAACCAACTGAACTAAATATGGCAGTCAACTTTGCACCAACCATGTGACAAATGATTACCTGCAATCAAGAGAAGTGACGATAGTCACAGAAAGTAGCATAGTCGGCAGCAGCACATGACGTGTGGTAGTGCCTTCTGTGCATTCTATATAAGCGGCAGCTCCAGCACCTAGTAGCCAGTCGTTGACTCACCTCAGAAGATGATGTCCTCAGTTGACAGTGAAACATCAGGGGGAAGAAGTTTCACTGATCAAGCATGGCAATTTAGCCCAGAAGGTTTTATTGATGAAAACGCCAACCGTGAAAGCCTATATATTAGGAGAAGTAAACCAGTTGAAAAATGATTCTTTCACAGAAAAGGCTAATATGTTCCTGTTTAAAAGTCTCTGACTCGGAAGGGGGGAACCAGCTGCCCAAGTCCTCATTTTGCCTTCATCACCAATAATTTTGGCTTTCAAACATATTTGCTCTTTCTTGTGCTGAAAGAGAGTAGCAGACAATGGTGACAGAAAATAGAACGACAATGAAAGTAAAAGAAAGAGCAGACAGTTTTAATGGGAAAGAGGCTGAAGCACTAAAAAGAATGGAGAAGGTAACTGAGGGAGCAGAAGAGGCAGTGGAAATAAAAGAGAGACGAGTGGAAACCATATACAAGCTTTGAGGGTCTGGATACCCCAGATTAGCAAACCCCAATACCTCCCATGTTAAACTTTATTGGTCTAGGGGGTTACAAGCAAGACCTGTAGAGAAAAGAAAATTGTTACCAAAGAGGCAGACAGTAGCAATATGAGAGAATAGGAATATAAAGACAATGGCAAAGGGACAGTGAAAGTGGTAAAGAAAAAGACAGTGGTAAGGCAGATAAAAGACACTGACAGTGAGAGTGTCAGACAATACAGAGTATTTGGTAGAGAGTGACTGTGTATTCTTTACTATGAGAGACTGGGTAATAGGACTTAGAATATTCTGTGTTAGAAGTGTGCAAATAATTTGCCACGAAAATATTTTTTGGTGAGTAAGGTGTGGAATGAGGTCTGAGGCAGCTATTTCCCCACTTTTCTGTAAGAGGTTTTTAAACAGGAACATAATTGTTTTTTCTGCTCATAAATAAGCATTTTTAAATAGTATCCCTATGGTCATCAAATCAAGGAAAATAGAGAAAAATAGCAAACACAGGAATAAAGTTCTTCAGCAGAAGAACTGTATTACACTGAGTTAACATTCTAAAATTGTGAAAGAAGAAGATTATGAAAGTGATAGTCTCCATAAAATGTTGTGAAACAGAATGAGGATGATAAAATAAATAAATAAAAATGATAAAAAATAAATAAATTTAAGCACAAACTGAAGTGTCACAAAAGAAAATGTGTAGCATCTGAAAGGACACAATATAATGCATTCTAAACTATTCCACCTGAAAACAGAGAAAATAGTTTATGAGAGAAAACTGGAATGAAGCAAATGGAAAATGTAAGACAACTGCAGACATGTGATGCAGCAGGCATAGACATATGATACTGATGAAGGGGAAGAAGTGATGATTAGATAAACAAAGGCAGAATTCTTTTTCTCATTTAATGCTATTATGATTATGAAGTATCAAATAAACTAGTATAAAATTATTTCTACAGTATTTTTAAGGCAAAACTAACATGTAGCACAAGCAACTTTCCAACTACTAAAGATACTATTTATGGAATGATCCATATCTTGGAACACAACTGCAATGTGTTTCCTTAAGGGTAAAACTTATATAAATAAAAAATTATGATAAATCACATGTACAAGTACAAGCATTTATCTCTCCAAATACAACAAAAGCTGCTGAGATAGGCAACTTGTATGCTGAATCAAAAGATGTTCCCAAAATTAATTACTTGCTTTTTAGAATACAAAATAATTACAACATTCTATTGCTCTCCACACAATGGTAATTACTTAATAAGTTCAAAATATTTTGAGCACTCACCAACTCACTGATTCTTTTCACATAATTGTTATAATGTTCAAAAGTCTGGCAATGTTGTTCTGCTTGTTCAAATGACAGGAAAAATTTATGACACATTCTGCATCTCAACCCCAGAGTCCACTTCAGCAGTGATCTGCCTGAAAGTCAGGCAGTAAAATGTTAACAAATCATAAGGACTAAAAATAAATTTAATTTCTCCTACTACACTGACTGACCTCTTTTTTTGACATCTATTAGAAAATTATACAAAACTGACATGATGACAAAATTTCAGTGATAAAATATACCACGTGATCAAAAAGTCAGTATAAATTTGAAAGCTTAATAAATCACAGAATAATGTAGATAGAGAGGTAAAAATTGACAGACATGCTTGGAGTGACATTATTGCCAGACACGTGAAAGATCTCTTGCATGCGTCATTTGGTGATGATCGTGTGCTCAGCCGCCACTTTCGTCATGCTTGGCCTCCCAGGTCCCCAGACCTCAGTCTGTGCGATTTTTGGATTTGGGGTTACCTGAAGTCGCAAGTGTATTGTGATCGACCAACATATCTAGGAATGCTGGAAGACAACATCCGATGCCAATGCCTCTCCATAACTCCAGCTATGCTTTACAGTGCTGTTCATAACATTATTCCTCAACTACAGCTATTGTTGAGGAATAATGGTGAATATATTGAGACTTTCCTCTAAGGAACATCATCTTTGCTTTGTCTTAATGTGTTATGTTAATTATTGCTTTTCTGATCAGATGAAGTGCAATCTGTCGGACATTTTTTGAACTTCGTTCCCCCCCCCCCCCCCCCCCCCTCTCTCTTTGGTTCTACTAAAACCTCATGTCATTCCAAGCATGCATGTCAATTTTTACCTCCCTCTCTACATTATTATGTGATGTATTAAGTTTTCAAATTTATACTGACTTTTTGATTACCTGGTATAATTACCAGTAGTTTTTTTACCTTACAAAAGACTTACTTTGATGCTGGGGACATTTCTTAGTTGAATTTTATATCTTTCAATAGGTCATAAAAAGGAGTAAGCCTACTTTACTGCTATTATGATTATTGCTCCAAAAAGCTTTCAGTAAAAATGAGGAGACTGACCAAACATTTTTTTTCCTCTGTTGCACCATATCATATTTTAAAAATGGCTATTAATGGAACAACTAACATTATGATCAAAATTTCAGTGACCACATTCTGTGATACTGATGTCTCATTTGTTGTTAAGAATCACTTATTTCATCATGACAGTACACTATGTGTGACATTATGTCAAAATTAAAAATAAAGAAATATAGAAAATCTTTGGTGTTATTGATGACTTTAGGCAGAAGGAGTAGGGACTTTGGCGGTCATCATCGAATGACATGTGGACTGCCATTATCCTTGTGTTGGGTGCGAGCCTTGCTGTGGCAGTTGCTTGCACGTAACACTGGTAGCTCATGTTCTTAGTGCCATTCTTTTGCGGTGAACGCTAGAAGGCAGGATGGAATGAACTTTCTTTGTTCATTTTGTTGGGACATTTTAATATTTTGAAGGGTTCTCTAAACTTACCATCCAGCCTGTTTGGCAAGTACTCTGGCTTTGTTAAATTTTATTTCCTTGTTGCAGTCTTGCTGGTGTTTGGCTACTGCAGGTTTGTTATGTTGCCCTAGTTTAATGGTTCTGTATGTGTGTTGCTACTGGCCTTCAAGTCTCACATTCACATTCCACTGGGTGTGCACCTGAAGCATGTAGTGCATGTATCTTGTCCAGCGAGCACAGAACAACATAGAGTGTCCTTATAATGCCAAGGAAATGATGCCAGGCAAACAGTGTGACAACCAACCAATATGGCGGCCAACCACCATCCGGCCACATATGCTAGCACAGGCTGATTGACTATTTAGAGTGGTGCCTATAAAGGGCCACATAAAAAATCTTGGTGCAGTTGACTGTGACAGTATTTTGTCTCTACTTAGCCTGCAGTGTAGTTTATTACTCATAACATATTTATTTCCATTTTTGTATTAATTTATCCTATAATTTCTCTTGATATTGTGTCTTTTTATTGTGCAGTATTATTAGCCTGAGTAATATTGTGTTATTCATAAAATTAGTCATGTCATTTTTCAATAACGTTATTACTGCTACAATTGATTGTATCATTGATTTCTTGTCCTTTGAAAAACTAATACATAATGTAGAAAAGAAGAAATAGAAATGGCATGTAGCCTCAGAAGGAATAAATAAATATCTTCCAAAATGCAATAAACAATTATAAATGTTAATTCATTTTACATATATTTCAAGATGTTCCCTTTTTTACAATCTTTTTGCCATAAGTAATTACAAATTTCAGCTAGCGGTATTAAATCATAATATTACCTAAAATAAAAGCACATTTTCCCCCTGCCTATGTCTTTAACCTTTTACCGTACATACTCTAGTAATCCTCACATATGTTTTTCCAAATTTATGAACAAAAAACTGGGGTGTGTGGATTACTCAAATTTAGATTGGTATTACTCCATGTGCAACAACAAAACACACTAGGCAGGTATTACTCCACTTTTAAAAAACAGATCCCTTTAGGCCAGTGTTTTAGGTTAGAGGGCCTTGGGAATACAGAAAATGGGTTTCAGTCTCAAAAGGGGCAAAGGGGCAGGTCATACACAGGAAGAATCCAGATCTACGAAACATTGGTAAATTGTCGTAGCTGTATTGGGAAAGTTCCAGAGCTCCAAGCGCTGATAGAAAGTACTGAGGCACAAATCGTTATAGGTTCTGAAAGCTGGCTGACGCCAGAGTTTAGTTTGGCCACAATTTTTTCAAAGGGCCAAATGGTCTTCAGAAAGGATAAGCAGTTTGTAACAGCAATAAACACGCCAAACCCTTTTTTATCCTGCAGGGAAATTGAGGCAGATACTTCCTGTGAGTTGGTATGGGTAGAGGTTATGCCTAACAACCGGAATAAATTAATAATTGGATCTTTTTATCGGCTCCATGACTTAGACGATGCAGTTGCCGAAATGTTCAAAGAAAGTTTGAATCACATTTCAAATAGGTATCCGAAGCATACTTTTATAATCAGTGGTGACTTCAATTTACCCTCGATATGTTGGCATAATTATGTATTCAAAACCGGCGGCAAATATAAAACATTGTCCGAACTAGTTCTGAATACTTTTTCTGAAAACTACTTCGAACAGTTAGTTCATGAGCCCACTAGAATAGTAAATGGTTGCGAAAATACCCTTGATCTCCTAGCAATAAATAATCTTGAGCTAGTAAAGAGCATCAAAGCAGATACAGGGATTAGTGAACATCGAATTTTAGTAGCGCGACAATGTCAAAATTCCCAAATGCACCAAAAATAAACGAATAATATATCTATTCAATAAAGCAGATAAAAATTCTGCTTCACACTTTCCTGAGCGATAGCGTCCAGTCTTTCAAAACCACAAATGCGAGTGTAAATCAGTTGTGGCTTACTTTCAAAGACAAAATATCAGTAGCAATTGAGAGACTTGTACCAAATGAATTAATAAAAGAGGGGCCGACCCCCCACGGTACGCAAAACAGGTCAGATCACTGTTGCAGAAGCAAAGAAAAATGCATGCAAAATTTAAAAAGACACAGAATCCACAAGACTGGCAATCTTTTAATGAAACTTGCAACCTAGCATGGACTTTAATGTGAGAAGCCTATAGTAGTTACCACAACAAAATCCTGTCTTATACTCTTGCAGAAAATCCAAATAAATTTTTGTCATATGTGAAGTACACTAGCAGCAAAACACAAACAATACCTTCACTACACGATAGCAATGGTAATACTACCGATGACAGTACTGCTAAGGCAGAATTACTAAACACAACTTTCTGAAATTCATTCACCAAAGAAGACAAAAGTGAACACTCCAGAATTCAATCCAAGAACAGCTGCCAGCATGCAAAACATAGAAGTAGATGTTCCTGGAGTAGTAAAACAACTTAAGTCACTAAGCAAAAACAAATCTTCCGGGCCAGATTGTATACCAACTAGATTCCTCTCAGAGTATGCTGATGCAACAGCTCCGTAGTTCGCTACCATTTACAACCGATCACTCAGAGGAAGATCTGTACCCAAAGACTTGAAAGTTGCCCAAGTTACTCCAATATTCTAGAAAGGCAATAGGAGTGATCCCCAAAATTACAGGCCAATCTCATTGATGTCGATTTGCAGTACGATTTTGGAACATATACTTTGTTTGAACATTATGAACTACCTCGAAGAGAATGACCTATT
Source organism: Locusta migratoria (assembly GCA_026315105.1). NCBI lineage: Eukaryota > Metazoa > Arthropoda > Insecta > Orthoptera > Acrididae > Locusta > Locusta migratoria. The sequence goes on from CM048747.1 coordinate 519,519,707, forward strand.
AACCAATAGTCAACATGTCTTCAGAAAATATCGCTCTTGTGAAACAACTTGCACTTTATTGACATGAAGTGATAAGTGCCATTGACAAGGGATCTCAAATCGATTCTATATTTCTGGATTTCCAGAAGGCTTTTGACACTGAACCCCACAAGCAGCATCTAATGAAATTGTGTGGTTATGGAATATCTCCCCAATTGTGCAATTGGATTCATGATTTCCTATCAGAAAGGACACAGTTTGTTTTTAACTGACAGTAAGTAATCGAGTAAAACAGAAGTGATATCTGGCGTTCCTCAGGGAAGTGTTCCTTGTGTTTATAAACAATTTAGGAGACAATCTGAATAGCTCCCTTAGACTGTTCACAGATGATGCTGTCGTTTATTGGTTAGAGAAGTCAACAGAGGATCAAAAGCAACTGCAAAGCGATTTAGACAAAATTTCTACATGGTGCGAAAATTGGCAATTGACACTAAATAAAGAAAAGTGTGAAGTAATACACATGACCACTAAAAGAAATCCGCTGAAGTTCAATTATGTGATAAATCAGTCAAACCTTAAGGTCAAAAAAATTCTACCAAATACCTAGGAGTTACAGTTACGAACAATTTAGAATGGAGAGAACACACAGAAAATATTGTGGGAGAAGGTGAACCAAAGATTACGTTTCATTGGCAGGATGCTTCGAAGATGCATCAGATTCAGTAAAGAGACTGGTTACATCACACTTGTGCATCCTCTCCTGGAGTACCGTTGCTCATTGTGGGACCCTCACCAGGTGAAACTGATGGAAGATATTGAAAAGGTTCAGAGAAGGGCAGCTCGTCTTGTTTTATCATGTTACGGTGGGGAAAGTGTCACAGAAATGTTGCACGAATTATGGTGGAAATCATTAAAAGAAAGACGGTATTCATTGCGGCGTGATCTGTTTGTGAAGTTTCAATCACCGACTTCTACTTCTGAATGTGAAAACATTTTGCTAGCACCCACCTACTTAGGGAGACATGACCATCCCAGATCCAAAACGGAACGATTTAGGTGTTCTTTCTTCCTGTGTGCTATTAGAGAATGGAACGGTAGAGAAACGTTATGAAAGTGGTAAATGAACCCTTTGCCAGACACTTAAATGTGATTTGCAGAGTATCAATGTAGATGTAGATATTACACGATAATACTTTCGATCAAATCTTTGACAAAGAAATATTATTAAATATACATAATATTTCTTACAAGGAGACAACATGGGTATCGGATTGTAGAATTTCTTTATATTTATGGTACATGAAGTTCAGAACTCAAATAACAATCAGCCAAAGCCATTCGATACAACTCACAAAAAGTCTTGAGAAAATAGACTTTGTAATTTTGCAAAGTGTATGTAAGTACCAGTAATTAGAACAGTTGCTGCATCTGTCTGTTTAGCTCAGGTGGTAGTGTACTGACTTTACAACCATAGGTTCAGAGGTTCAAAGCCCACTGGGACATATAATTTTTTTTTATCATTTCCACATTCAGTTATATAAAACATATTCAATGTCTAATTCCACATGTTGTGTCAATTTTTGTTTATGCGTATGTAGATGGGTTGAAAACCTTGTTGTCACATAAAATCGTGGTTGAGTAGGATAGTTTCTTGGAAAGCCATTAGTATTTAGGGAGCTGACTTTCCAAATACAGTGTCGTATCTCTTAACAAACTGAACAATCAATGACTACCGTCATCAACTTACATTTTTTTTAAATTACTTCCATTATTAACAACCTTCCATAAAATATAGAAAATTACGAACAAACAAAAACAGGTGTACTTTTCGTAAAAATTACCATCAGATATTAAAATTGTGTAAGTATTCAAACACAACGCAAAAAAATTAAAAAAATTGCCATAAGAGGATTCGAACCACTGACCCAGAGGTTGGAAGGCCACAACGCTACTACCTGTACTACACGTACATATGTAGGAACCAATTTATTTATGGATACTTAGTACTTACATGTACTTTGCGAAACTTTAAAAGTCTATTTTCTCAAAAAGTTTTGAGAGTTGTGTCAAATGGCTTTGGCTGATTGTTATTTACGTTCTGAAGTTCATGTACCATAAATATAAAGAAATTCTATAATCCGATACCCGTGTGGTCTCCTTGTTAGACGTAAATCTTCGTCATGGTGTTAAAAAGGGGTATTATGGTCATAATATTTCAAGATAGCGGATAACAACTTTTATTGTGCCCTATCAGAACTGCATATAATTTACTTGACAATGACAGTGACAACGTATCAGTAATTTCGCTGTAAAGGGTCCCCTAACATCACAAACCAATATGGTGGAGTAACATCTCTTTACGCCAGTTTCTTTGTTGGCAATATGGCGGAGTAGCATCTCTTTCCGCCAGTTTCTTTGTTGGCAGCATGGCTGGCGCGTATGAAAAGTTGCATTGTTGCTGTAAGAATGACTATTTGCATTTGCTTGTGACACCATCTTTCTGAGTAATAAAGTACGTTATCTACCTAAGTTGGATATTATTCGGTTCAGTACCACCATGTTACCCACATCGGTATTGGCATGTGACAGAGACTATGTCTTGAGAACACAGGGTTACAGTGATTACTTGCTACTGGGTTTAAACCAAGGAGGTTAGAATACAGGGAGACACCCATACACTGAAAAAGTGAAGCCTGCCTCCGCGATATTCCTAAGCTTTGGAGGAGTGTTCGTATTGTAGAGCTAATGTTTTATGTCACTTAAAACAGGAATAAAACATCCGACGTTTTTGCCGTAATGTACAATGTGATAAAAGAGTGCAAATTAACCGTTAAAAATTAAGTTTTCAAATATATTATCCTGACTATTTATTACTATTTATTCAATAAAGTATATTGTTTGAAAGTACATTCTTTGAGTTGACTGTTAGTTCAATGGATTTACAGTAAGAGGGTCCACTTACTGTACAGTTTTAACGGAGAAATAGCATTCCAGAACTGACCAATATGGTGGAGAGGCTTCATCTGTTGTATATGCTCAGCATAGATAATGCCATCTCCCTTTGTTTTAATCTCCTTGTTTTAACGTTAATTATGGTGTGGCATTGCAGCTATGTTCAAACACACGCACACGTCGATTAGCAACAGCGATACTAGTACTCAGAGCGGTTACATTTTGCATTGCAATGAACAGAAAACAAGCAACTTTTATAACCAAATATACAACGAGGCACTGCAATTGATGATATTTAATAATGGAAAGTCCAGGTTGGAATTAATAATGTAGTAATAAGGATAGTTTACAACTCACTGCAAAGACGTGGCGACGAGCTGTGATAGGCACATACAAAAGACACACACATACAACACTTTCAGCTATCGGCCATGACCTCCTTCAGAAACTAGAACATTCACACAATCACACAGGTATACAACAGTCATACAACCATCACCTCCGGCTGCCGCACTTTGAATTCAAATTAAAAATGGAAATACCATGTTTAAAGGAAGAAAATGCTAGATTATTGCAAGAAAAACAGTGCATTGTGGGTTAAATCCATCAAGAAAAGCAGCAAGATTGTGAAAATACTTGTGTGCGTGAAATCCAGCAAACAAAAAAGATAACTTATGAAAATACATATGCTCGTAATATGGATGTTATGGTAAATCCAAGGTGGAAAAAACCTGCAGATAAATATAAAAGGAAGTTAGTGACCTATTCAAAAGAAAAGAGTAGACCACAGCTAGGACTACACAAGAGAACGAGAACGAATTTCTAATAATTGGCAATTTATTGCTGAAAAATGTTGTAGTCCCAAACAGCAAAATTGATGTGCACCCTGGAATTAGAACTCTGCAATTTGGCAAACGTTTTAATAACTTGGGAAGTGCAAAATCTTCAGAACCAGACTGTGAATCCAAGCATAATTACAGAGGCGTATTTGTGCATGTTGGAACAAACTCCTTAATAAGCAGCAGTGAAGAAGAAATTATTAACGATACCAGAAATGTGATTCGCTCAGCAAGAAATGCATATGCGAGATCCAAGCTCGTAAATAAACTGCGATAGCCTAAGCGCAAGTTTCATAGACCCAAACAAATTTCTATGTGAAAATTGTCTCTGAAAGGATGGCTTGCACTTATATAGACTGGGATCAGTAACATTCAGTAGAATGTTAACAGATGTCTGTAAAATCATCAGAAACAAGGGAAACTAAGATGAACTGATGGGGGTGATAAATCAGATATTCTTGTTGGAAAAGCAAATTTTAAACATCATTCAAAAGTGAAGGAAATACTGAATAGGATTCCAGAACAAATCACACAACATTTAAGCCAGGAAAATGAAAATGATATGAAGGTGCTACATCAGAATATACAACCAATTGGCAACAAAAAATTAGAAGTGGAAATACTTTTAAGGAAATTACAACCAGACATATTATGTATTAGCGAACATGGACTAACTGAAAATCAGATAATTTGAAAATAAGTGACTATACCTTATCAAGCTATTTCTGCAGATCAAAGCGGTATTTATATTTATCAAAATAGAAAAGAGTGAGACTGCAAACAATAAAGGTGCGAAACTTCCAAAAGTAAAAGACTTTGAAATTACTAGTGTAATGATAGAAGGCTTAAGTGTGTTCTGTGTGTACAGATCACCAAGTAGCGATATTAGCATCTTCCTAAAAATTTACTAATTTACTACGAATGAATAATGAAGAGAAACATTATGATATGTGGAGATATCAATATTGACATGGGAATAGGATAAAAAACTCTACAAGATTTTGTAGAACTGCTATTGCAGTATCACATGGAGGCAACAATATCTACACCAGTCAGTTATTGACAACAACATTACCAATATCAGTAGATCTGATTATGAATCACATGTTATTCAAACAGCAATAACTGATCATGTTCAAAATGCGGCAGCCGGAGGTGATGGTTGTATGACTGTGTTGTGTGCCTGTGCAATTACGTGAGTGTTCTACGTTCTGAAGAAGACTATGGCCGATAACTGAAAGTGTCGTATATGTGTGTCTTTTGTACGTGCCTGTTACAGCTCGTCGCCACGACTTTGCGTTGAGTTGTAAACTGTCCTTATTACTATATTATCAATTCCAACCTGAGCTTTCCATTATTGCATGTTCTACCTTTGTAAGACGGTACTGCAGGGCATGTGAAACAAAAGCCAAAACCAAAAAAATCAGTCATGAGTGAACAAAATATAAACACTTCTAGAACAATTTTAAGCAAAGAAAACTGGACTGAAACTCTACAGGCACAGACTGTAAATGAAAAGTATGATGCTTTTATAGCAACAATTAAATTTCACTTGAGGTAGCATTCACAAAAGTTAAGACACAGGTCAAGGTACAGCAATGAGAACAGTGGATAACCAGAGAAGTATTAGAACAACGTAGGAAGCTACAGGAAATGAGACAGGTTGAAAGCTATAAAAAAATTATAAAAAAATTATAGGAAGACAATAAAGAAGGCAAAAGCAAACTCATTGTCACCAAATTAAACTCTAAAAACAACATAAAGGCAACTTGGAATGTAATAAACGCTGAACGAAAGAAAAATACTGGACCAAACAAAGAAACGGAAATCAGGTCACTGAAAATTGACAACACAAGTGTTATAGATGGTAGCAAAATAGCAAACATTCTCAATGAAATAATGGAAAGTCCGGTTGGAATTAATAATATAGGAGGACAGTTTACAACTCACCGCAAAGACGTGGCGCCGAGCTGCGACAGGCACATCCAAAAGACACACACATACAACACTTTCAGCTATCGTCCATGGCCTTCTTCAGAAAATAGAACACTCCTGCTTGTGATAAAATGAAATTAAATGTACCTGCACAACATCAGCCTGAGAATCATAGTATTTATCTAATGCAGAAATTATGTCTTAATTCGAAGTGCGGCTGCCGGAGGTGATGGTTGTATGACTGTGTTGTGTGCCTGTGAGATTGCGTCAGTGTTCTATTTACTGAAGAAGGCCATGACCAATAGCTGAAGGTGTGTGTGTGTGTGTGTGTGTGTGTGTGTGTGTGTGTGTGTGTGTGTGTGTGTGTGTGTGTCCTTTTTTGTGGGCCTGTCACTGCTCGTCGCCATGACTTTGCGGTGAGTTGTAAGCTGTCCTACTATATTATTAATTATAAACATTCTCAATGACAATTTTATGTAACAAAGTTAACAAAATGTTCATACAGCACTATGTTCCTGGAGCCTGTTACAGGAGATGAGCTAAGGAAAACTATACGGAAACTGAAGTCCAAGAAATCAGCTGGTGGTGATGAAATATCGAATCATGTGATACAGTTAGTAAGTGTGCACATACTCACACCGTAAGTGCATATAGCATATAGCTCATGTATAATAGATTAGTTGACTATCTAGACAAACACAATATTCTTGTACTGTCACAGCATGGTTTCAGAATGGGTAAATGTACAGAATCTCCCATTGCCAGTCTTACAGAATGTGTTATACAGTGCTTAGAAGAAAAGAGAGTGGTAGCTGCGATGTTTCTAGACCTCTCCAAAGCATTCGACACTATTGATCAACAAATACAGATTTTAAAAAAAACTGGAAAATTATGGCATTCATGGGCTATCAGGCGAATAGACTGAATCATACCTGTGCAACAGGAAACAATATGTATCAATAGGGAACTCATTTACATCAAACCAAAACCATCAAATATGGAGTGCCACAGGGTTCTGTCATTGGGCCCCTACTGTTTAATCTTTATGTAAATGATACAGGTGGTGAAGTGAAAGAGAAAAAAATATAAAATGCTGATGATATGACGGTATTGAACCATGGGCAAAATATGCAACAACTTAAGAGAAGTGATTTTATTTCAGCAAACACTACAGCTCAGTGGCTTACAGAAAATCAACTAGTTATAAACCTAAAAAGGCTATGTTTACAGTGATCAGAAACAAAGAGAAGTCAGTGCAATGATATGTACCTGGAAGAAATGGAATCCAGACTTATTAACTATGCCTGCAAAAAAACTAAGCTCCGTTGTATTCAACATGAAGCAGCTGTCACAATATGCAGACAAACAGCTATTGTGCACAGTGTATCATGGACTTTGTGATCATACTTGCAGTAGGGAGTGATAGTGTGGGGAACTCGGACATTCAAGAAAGGAAAAAATTCAGAATGAAACTTTCACTCTGCAGTGGAGTGTGCGCTGATATGAAACTTCCTGGCAGATTAAAATTGTGTGCCGGAACTGGGAATCGAACCTGGGACCTTTGCCTTTCGCGGACAAGTGCCCTACTGACTGAGCTATCCTGACATGACTGACGATACCGCCTCACAACTTTACTTCCGCCAGTACCTCGCCTCCTACTTTCCAAACTTCACAGAAGCTCTCCTGCAAAGTTTGGAAAGTAAGAGGCGAGGTACTGGTGGAAGTAAAGTTGTGAGGCGGCATCGTGAGTCATGTCAGGAAAGCTCAGTCGGTAGAGCACTTGTCCGCGAAAGGCATAAGGTCCCAGGTTCGAGTCCCGGTGCCGGCACACAATTTTAATCTGCCAGGAAGTTTCAAGGAAAAAACTGTTCACTTTACAAAAGAAAGCAATCATGATCATACTAAGAAGAAAGAACTCTGAGACCTGCAGAAACTTCTTGAAAAGTCTAGCCATCTTAACTTTTACATCTTTATACATATATAAAACAATAATATACATCACAAAAGAGATTTCAGTGTACAATGCAAATGCTAGTGTGCATACCCACAACACAAGAGGGAAGAACGAAATAAGAAACATAGCCCACTGACTAACAATCCTTGAAAAAGGACCTCGGAACTCAGGCATCAAGTTGTTGGAAACCTGCCTAAAAATCTCTGTGAGATGGCAATAATTTCTCAAGGAAACTGAAAGACTATCTAGTGGAAAAAGAATTATACAGCATTGAAGAATACTTGTTTAATTAATTTTGTACTAATGTTAATACATTCTAGTGAATTTGTGAAAAGTGACATTTGTTTTTTATATATGTTCATGTATTAAACATGACAATAGCTTTGTTAAAAACACTCAAGGACTGAGCAAGGAAAAGAAAATCCCATAGCATTCATGAACACTTACTAACTTGTATTAAATAAAATATGCATATGTTTGCTCTTGCACATTAGAAGATTAGTGATAATGCATATATTATGCTATTGACATATCCTATATTGCATGTACATGTATTTTAAACAATATAATCCTACAGGATCAAATAAAAATTCAACTCCATTCATTTTCCTACTAGATGAAAAACCCCACATTGACCGAGTATTTATTTAACTTATACTCTTATAAGCTTCTCCTTTCACAAGAATACCTGAAGAAGGTGAACCATGTTTCACTGCATGTGATCCTTGTAGTCTTAGATGTCATTGCTGATCTTCAGTCCAAATTTTATACGTGTTGTTTTTCAACCACCAATCATCGACCCCCATATAGATATTGACATGTTATAGTGTAAAATGGGAGACTTTGGAGCACAACTATACAGAGAGAGCATTAATCTGCATAGTATAGGTTTTGCTGCTGAGTGAAATACTGACACACACACACACACACACACACACACACACACACACACACACACGTGCGTAAAATTGTGTGTGTTGATAGCTTTGAACCCCAATATCTTCCACCCCCTTACAGTTATCAACATCATAGTGTACAATGGGAGACTGATGGTTACTACCACATACAAACACTATTACACAATTTTCTTTCTTCGTAACATGGACCAACATCCATCTTCATCTGTAATAATTAGATCTGAAACAGTTGTTAATTTTGAACTTTTTTTTTTATTTCTATGCACTACCCCAGTTTTGAGACCTATGTCTCATCATAAGGTTCATTTAGTGAGTCTGTAACACTGTTACATGTAGAAACATATTAAAATAGCGCATCCATGGTACATACAACAAGACGGGAGCCTTATGGACTCACTAAATGCACCTGATGATGAGACATAGGTCTCAAAAATTGGGTTGTTGTTGTTATGGTCTTCAGTCCGGAGACTGGTTTGATGCAGCTCTCCACCCTACTCTATCCTGAGCAAGCCTTTTCATCTCCTCATAAGAACGACAACCCACATCCACTTGAATCTGCTTACTATACGCGTCTCTTGGTCTCCCTCTGCGATTTTTACCCCACACACTTCCCTCCAACGCTAAATTCACAATTCCTTGATGTCTAAGAATGTGTCCTACCAATCTATCCCTTCTTTTAGTCAAGGTATGCCAGAAATTTCTTTTCTCCCCAATTCGGTTCAGTATCTCCTCATTAGTTACGCGATCCACCCACCTAATCTTCAGCATTCTTCTGTAGCACCACATTTCAAAAGCCTCTATCCTCTTTCTGTCCACACTGCTTATCGTCCATGTTTCACTCCCATACAAGGCAACACTCCATACAAATGCCTTCAGAAAGGACTTCCTTAGGCTTAAATCAATATTCGATGTTAACAAATTTCTCTTTTTCAAAAACGCCTTTCTACCCATTGCCATTCTGCATTTTATATCATCTGTACTGCGACCATCATTTGTTATTTTACTGCCCAAGTAACAAAACTCATCTACCTCCTTTATTGTTTCGTTACCTAATCTAATTCCTTCAGCATCACCTGATTTTTTTACACTGCACTCCATTACCCTAGTTTTACTCTTGTTAATGTTCATCTTATATGCACCTTTCAGCACACTGTCCATTCCGTTCAATTGCTCTTCCAGGTCGTTTGCTGTATCTGACAGAATCACTATGTCGTCGGCAAAACGCAATGTTTTTAATTCTTCACCCTGAACTTTAATTCCTTCTCCAAATTTCTCCTTGCTTTCCTTTATAGCTTGCTCAATGTACAAATTGAACAACATTGGGGAAAGGCTACAACCCTGTCTTACTCCCTTTCCAACCACTGCATCCCTTTCATGCCCTTCAACTCTGACAACCGCTGTCTGGTTTTTGTACAAGTTGTAAATAACCTTACGCTCCCTATATTTTACTCCTGCTTGCTTCAGAACTTGAAAGAGTTTATTCCAATCAACATTGTCAAAAGCCTTCTCCAAATCTACAAAAGCTAGAAATGTAGGTTTGCCTTTTCTTAATCTATCTTCTAGGATAAGCCGTAAAGTGAGTATTGCCTCCCGTGTTCCTACATTTCTCCTGAACCCAAACTGATCTTCCCCGAGGTCGGCTTCTACCAGCTTTTCCATCCTTCTGTATATAATTCGTGTTAATATTTTGCAACCATGACTTATCAAACTGATGGTTCTGTAGTTTTCACACCTGTCTGCACCCGCTTTCTTTGGAATGGGGATTATAACATTTTTCTTAAAGTCTGAGGGTACTTCACCTGTCTCATACATCTTACACACAATGTGAAACAATTTTGTCATGGCTGGTTCTCCCAGAGACTTCAGTAGCTCTGACGGGATATCATCTACCCCAGGGGCCTTGTTTCGACTTCGGTCTTTCAGTGCTCTGTCAAATTCATCTCTCAGTATAGTATCTCCTATTTCATCATCATCATCATCTACGTCCTCTTCCCTTCCTACAATAGTGTCTCGAAGTTCATTTCCTTTGTAGAGCCCCTCTATATACTCTTTCCACCTTTCAGCTTTCCCTTCTTTGCTGAGAACTGGTTTTCCATCAGTGTCCTTGATATTCATAGAGCTGTTTTTCTTATCTCCAAATGTTTCTTTTATTTTTCTGTAGGCTGTATCTATTTTTCCCCTATTTATACATTCTTCTACATCCTTGCATATGCCTTCTAGCCATTCCTGCTTAGCCATTTTGCACTTCCTGTCAATCTCATTTCTTAGTCGTCTGTACTCCATTTTGCCTGTTTCATTTACTGCATTTTTATATTTTCTCCTTTCACCGATTAAATTTAGTATCTCCTGTGATATCCAAGGACGTTTTGTAGGTCTTGCCTTTCTACCTATTTTGTCCTCTGCTGCCTTCACTATTTCATCTCTCAATTTTACCCATTCCTCCTCAACTGTTTTATTTTCCCCTGTTTCTGTCAATTGTTGCCTGAAGCTCCCTCTGAAATTCTTAAGAACTTCAGGTTCCTTCAATTTATCTAGGTCCCATCGCCTTATTTTCTTACCTTTCTGTAGTTTCTTCAGTTTCAGCCTACAGTTCATAACCAACAAGTTATGGTCAGAGTCTATGTCTGCCCCTGGGTATGTCCTACACTTCAAAACCTGGTTCCGAAATCTATGTCTTACCATTATAAAATCTATCTGGTATCTCCCGTTGTCTCCTGGTCTCTTCCACGTATACAACCTTCTTTTGTGATTCTTAAACCAGGTGTTTGTTATAACTAAATTATGTTCCGTGCAAAATTCTACCAGGCGGCTTCCTCTTTCATTCCTTTTGCCCAGACCATATTCACCCACTATCTTCCCTTCCCTTCCTTGTCCTACTACCGAATTCCAGTCTCCCATAACAATTAAGTTTTCCTCTCCCTTAATTGTCTGAATAATTTCCTTTAGCTCCTCATATATTTCTTCGATCTCCTCATCATCGGCAGAGCTAGTTGGCATATAAACCTGTACTACTGTTGTCGGTGTTGGCTTCGTATCTATCTTGACAATGATAATGCGATCGCTGTGCTGGTCATAGTACCTTACCCGCATTCCTATTTTCTTATTCATTATCAGTCCTACTCCTGTGATACCCCCAACTGATTTTGTATTTATAATCCTGTACTCACCTGACCAGAAATCCTGTTCATCCTGCCACCGAACTTCACTAATCCCCACTATACCTAACTTCAACCTATCCATTTCCCTTTTTAAATTTTCTAATTTTCCTACTCGATTAAGGGATCTAACATTCCACGCTCCGACCCGTAGAATGCCAGTATTGTCTTTCTTGATGATCACATCCTCCTGAGTAGTCCCCGCCCGGAGATCCGATTGGGGGACTTTTTTACCTCCGGAATATTTTACCCGAGAGGATGCCATCATCATATGTTCATACAGTAGAGCTGCATGTCCTCGGGAAAAATAACGGCTGTAGTTTCCCCTTGCTTTCAGCCGTTCGCAGTAGCTGTGTGGCAAAGCCACATTAGCTGATGTTACAAGGCCAGCTCAGTCAATCATCCAGACTGTTGCCCCTGTAACTACTGAAAAGGCTGCTGCCCCTCTTCAGGAACCACACGTTTGTCTGGCCTCTCCACAGATACCCCTCCGCTGTGGTTGCACCTACGGTACGGCTATCTGTATCGTTGAGTAATGCACAGAAATAAGAAAGTTAACAACTGTTGCAGATCTAATTATTAAAGGCCAACACTATTAATTTGCTATGTGTAGTTTTTGCTGCTGAGTGATATATACACACAAACATATACACAATTTTCAAAGTGTTTCTGCCTAAATTTTACCCTGCAGCCCAAAACTACACTCAACAAATGAACAGGGTTTGTATGTGATTGTAGTTATCAGTCTTCCATTGTGAACTATGGTGATCGAGGGTCGATAATAATAATAATAATGAGTGTAAGATATGGGTGTTGAAACTTATCAACTTCTATGTGTGTGTCTTGCAATCCCTGTATCTTCCATCCTGTTATAATTACCAACTCTTAACCACCATAGCGCACAATGTGAGGCTGTTAACTACTACCACATACATCCACTATTTATTTACCATGTGCAGTTTTGGCTGCAGAATGAAATATAGTGACAAACACAACAATTTTCAAATATACAAGAGATTTTCATGTTGGAAATTCCTGTCTGCATTCAGAGTGTGTTAAATGATTTTTGTGTTCCATAAATACCTTTTCTGCATTTTCCACATGCAACCTTGATTGTACATGCTAATATGATGTAGCCACTCTTCCAGCAATACTGTTGTTGTTGTGGTCTTCAGTCCGGAGACTGGTTTGATGCAGCTCTGCACCCTACTCTATCCTGAGCAAGCCTCTTCATCTCCTCATAAGAATGGCAACCTACATCCATTTGAATCTGCTTACTATATTTATCTCTTGGTCTCCCTCTTCCATTTTTACGTCACACACTTCCATCCAACGCTAAAATCACAATACCTTGATGTCTAGAATGTGTCCCACAAATCGATCCATTCTTTTAGTCAACGTATGCCAGAAATTCCTTTTCTCCCCAATTCTGTCCAGTACTTCCTCATTAATTACGTGATCCACCCACCTAATCTTCAGCATTCTTCTGTAACACCACATTTCAAAAGCCTCTATCCTCTTCCTGTCCACACTATTTATCGTCCATGATTCACTCCCATACATTTCTTATGCTTAAATTAATATTAGATGTTAACAAATTTCTCTTTTTCAAAAATGCATTCTGCATTTTATATCCTCTGTACTGCAAGCATCATATGTAATTTTACTGCCCAAGTAACAAAACTCATTTACCACCTTTATTGTTTCGTTCCTAATTTAATTCCTTCGGCATCGACAGATTTTTTAAGACTGCATTCCACTACCCTCATTTTGCTCTTGTTAATGTTCATCTTATATGCTCCTTTCAACACACTGTCCATTCCTTTCAATTGCTCCTCCAGGTCCTTTGCTGTCTCTGACAGAATTACAATGCCATCAGCAAACCACAAGGATTTTATTTCTTCACCCTGAAATTTTTCTCCAATTTTCCTTTATAGCTTGCTCAATGTACAAATTAAATTACATTGGGGAAAGGCTACAACCCTGTCTTACCCCCTTTCCAACCTCTGCATCCCTTTCATGCTCTTCAACTCTTACAACTGCTGTCTGATTTTTGCATAAGTTGTAAATAACCTTCCATTCCCTATATTTTACACCTCCTGATTTCAGAATTTGGAAGAGTGTATTCCAATCAACATTGTCAAAAGCTTTCTCCAAATCTACAAAAGCTAGAAATGTAGGTTTGCCTTTCCTTAATCTATCGTCTAAGATTAGCCGTAAAGTGAGGATTGCCTCTCGCGTTCCTACATTTCTCCTGAATCCAAACTGGTCTTCCCCAAGGTCGGCTTCACCAGCTTTTCCATTCTTCTGTAAATAATTCGTGTTAAAATTTTGCAACCATGACTTATTAATCTAATGATTCTGTTATTTTCACACCTGTCTGCACCTGATTTCTTTGGAGTGGGGATTATTACATTTTTGTTAAAGTCTAAGGGTGTTTCCCCTGTCTCATACATCTTTATAGAAATAGTTTTGTCATGGCTGTCTCTCCCAGAGACTTCAGTAGTTCTGAGGGAATGTCGTCCACTCCAAGTGCCTTGTTTCGCTTAGGTCTTTCAGTGCTCTGTCAAATTCTTCTCTCAGTATAGTATCCCCAACTTCATCTTCATCCTCTTCCCTTCCTACAATATTGTCTTTAAGTTCATTTTCTTTTTAGAGCCGCTCTATATGCTCTTTCCACCTTTCAGCTTTTGCTTTCTTTGCTGACAACTGGTTTTCCATTCGAGTTCTTTATATTCATACAGCTGTTTTTCTTGTATCCAGATGTTTCTTTTATTTTCCTGTAAGCAGTATCTATTTTACCCTATTTATACATTCTTCTACAGACTTGGATTTGCCTTCTAGCCACTCCTGCTTAGCTATTTTACACTTCCTGTCAATCTCATTCCTTAGTCATCTCTACTCCATTTTGCCTATTTCATTTACTGCATTTTTATATTTTCTCCTTTCATCAATTAAATTCAGTATTTCCTGTGATATCCAAGGACGTTTTGTAGGTCTTGCCTTTCTACCTATTTTGTCCTCTGCTGCCTTCACTATTTCATCTCTCAATGCTACCCATTTTTCTTCTACTGTTTTATTTCCCCCTGTTTCTGTCAACTGTTGCATAATGCTCCCTCTGAAATTCCAAAGAACTTCAGGTTCCTTCAATTTATCCAGGTCCCATCTCCTTATTTTCCTACCTTTTTGCAGTTTTTTCAGTTTCAGCCTACAGTTTATGACCAACAAGTTATGATTAGAGTCTACATCTGCCCCTGGTTATGTCTTACAGTTTAGAACCTGATTTCAAAATCTATGTCTTACTATTATAAAATCTATCTCGTATCAGCAATACTAGCAGCAATATTAATATATAAAAATGGTCTTACTCTAAGACATTTTCAACCTTTATGTCTTTCTGAAAGAACAGTAAACTAAATATCAATTATGCGTATTAGTGCACCATAGATTTTCTTCATAATACAACTTATTTCAATGAATTCTTCACCTTACACCCCCTTTTACAAATTAATTAGTAACCATGTCCAAAGTGTATGTATAGTTTACAGTACATTTGCCAATTCCTACACTAGCCCAGATATAAGGTACACAAAATTGTGAACACTTGGCAGGATGCAGTATTTTCTACCATTGTACTGTCATTGAAGGATTTCTAATGATCTGCAAACTTTTCCAGAGATTTGTGAATATAGAAAGGACTTATTTTGGCACTTGGTAATTCTTCACCTTTGGCTAAGTGATTAGTGTGAAAATGCCAGTTCCACTGTAATTCAGAAACCCCATTAAGTAGTGCCCCCTATAATTGGCTGGGTAATGCAGTTTGCCAGTTAAAGGGAGACAAGTACATTGCTTGCTATAGGACCATGACTATGGATATCTTTTCCAATGATGGAGGATTACAGGGCTATATTTTAAGGGGACTAAACAGCTAGGTCATCAGTCCCCTGTTCCTAGCTGAGAGGTTACTGTTAAAGTAAAAAGTAACAACAGAGCTCAGAAAATGGGAACGCACAAAAGGGACAGGCTAACAATGGACGTATCAGAAACAATACAGAACGAAGACACACACAATTGGTAAAACAAAGGAAGGAACATAACTAAAACTATACAGCAGAGTACCATGGCTGGCTGATCACAAAGATAAAACAGGATGAGCCAGCCATACTGCACACACTAAGAACCCCTAGGTACTTCACATAAGGGCCTGTAAAAATTTGTTAAAAGTGCTGGATTGGTGGTGGCCTAAGACAGCAGGCCACAGTTCCCATCACTAGATACAGTCGTAAAAACCAGCTGCGCGAATAAAACTTAAGACTGCGTTATACATAGAGGCGTTGTTGCCTAAAACTAAGGTTAGCGCATCTGGGAGATTAGAAGTGCCGCAAGTTGGCTAAATTCGGACAGTCCATCAAAAGATGGGCCACTGTCATTACTACACCACATCAACACACAGGCGGGGACTCACGGCGAAGGAGATAGCCGTGGGTTAACCATGTGTGCCCAATATGGAGGAGGCAGAGGACAACCACCTCTTGGCGGATCGGCCGCAGTAATTTCCACAGGGCTGTGGACAGCTTCGCTGCCCGAAGCTTGTTTGGTGCATTTGCCATAGCCCACTTGGCGCTCCAAGCCTCACTCACATTCCGCTGCAACACCAATTTCAGATCAGGTTCCATGACGCCAATATCAAGCGGTGGTGCCATAGTGGCCTGCTTGGGTAAGCGATCTACATGTTCATTCCCTGGGATGCCGACGTGGCCCGGGGTCCACACAAAGACCACAGAACGGCCTGATTGGCATAGAGAGTGAACAGTATCTTGGATCGACTGTACCAATGGCTGGCGAGAGAAACACTGGTTGATCGCTTGACTTGGAGTCAGAACAGATGACAAATGACCCTCTGGGGCACGCTTTGAGGTGTTGCAGAGCCCTGAGAATGGTGACCAGTTCGGCAGAGAAAATGGTACTCTCGCACGGCAGAGAATGCTGTTCCACATGGTCGTCATGAAGAAACGCATACCCAGCATGGCCATCTACTATGGAGCCATCTGTGTAGACGGCTTTTGCGACATGGAACAAGTCTAGGAGTTGTAGAAACTCCTTCAACGTACGGGACAGATCCAGACAGAGCTGTAAACGAGGAATGGACCAAGGATGGGTGTGAAAGGAATAGTGGAAAGTGGGAGGTAGTGGATAGGATGCGAGAGACGAAAGTAGGATACAAACACGGACCGAGATCGGGTAACCCGACCTGGGCCGTCATGGAGGGATAGGTAGTGCAGCGTCTGGAAAAAGGAGACGGTGGTTCGGGTGGAAGGGCGAGGCCTGAACATGGGCAACGTAAGAAGTTAGCAGCTCTTGTCTACGGAACCGCAGCGGGAGGACCCCAGCTTCGACGAGGAGGCTTGTCACAGGGCTTCTGCGAAAAGCCCCTGTTGCGAAACGGACACCACATTGTAAAATTGGGTCCAACGCCTGCAGTGCTGAAGGCGAGGCCGAATCGTAGACTATGCAGCCATAGTCTAGGAGCGACTGAATGAGTGCTTTGTAAAGTTGCAGGAGTGTTGGGCGTGAGGCTCCCCAAACAATGTGGCTGAGACAACGTAGGATGTTGAGGTGTCGCCAGCACTTTCATTTCAGCTGGCGAAGGTGTTGCACCCAGGTGAGATGGTTGTCGAACAACATGCCTAGAAATTTGTGTGTCTCTACGACATGTAGCAGGTCTCCAGCTAAATAAAGTTTGGGTTCTGGGTGTACTGGCCGACGTCTGCAGAAATGCATTACCCGGGTTTTCGATGCAGAGAACTGAAAACTGTGGGCAAATGCTCACTACTGCGCCTTTCGAATGGCTAATTGCAACCGACGTTCAGCAACACTGATGCTGGTGGAGCTAAAATACATGCAGAAGTCATCGGCATATAAGGAAGTGGATACCGATGACCCCACGGCCACTGCAAGGGCGTTGATGGTGACTAAAAATAAAGGGACACTGAGAACGGAAACCTGTGGGACTCCATTCTCTTGACAATGAGGTGAGCTAAAACAAGAACCAACATGAACTCTAAACAAACGCAACACCAGGAAGTTCTTAATGGATACAGGAAGTGGACCATGTAAACCCCAGTCGTACAGCGTAGACAGGATATGATAGCGCCAGGTGGCGCCGTATGCTTTCCGCAGGTCGAAGAATACGGCAATCAGGTGTTCGCGGCAAATAAACACTGTACAGATGGCAGACTCCAGTGACACAATATTGTCGATAGTGGAGCGGTCTTGATGGAACCCACCCTGTTGTGGCACCGAAAGTTCCCACTCCTCGAGGATCTACATGAGCCTCCGACTCACCAACCGTTCGAGGAGCCTGCATGGAACGTTGGTGAGGCTGATTGGGCGGTAGCCATCTGCCACCTGCGGATCTGGTTGTTGTTGGTTGTTTAAGGGGGACAAAACTGCAATGGTCATCAGTCACCCATTCCATCTCTAGGCATCAAAAGTAAAGTCAAACACGTGAAAGATAATACGCCCAGAGTTTAAAATTGCGAAGTGGGAGAGGAGTCCCACTGAGTCCATAAAACATCATCAAGAATAACAAGACAAAACGAAAAGACGGTCACACAAAGACAACTTACAACAAAGAAACCGATGGCCGTGGTTGACCGACCATAAGAATAAAAAAGGAAAAGTCAACCACTCAGTAACACACAGAAACTCCAGTTAGAGCGAATAATAAAAAACCCCTGCTCGTAGAAAACGTAAAACGGTATCTGCCATTGCAGCATCGTCACCTAAAACATCTGATAAAATGGCAGGGAGGTTAAAATTCCGCCGCAAAGCGGCTAAAACGGGGCAGTCCAACAATATGTGGACGATTGTCAGACGGGAGCCACACCGTCATTGGGCTGGGTCCTCACCCCGAAGGAGATGTCCATGGGTGAGCCACATATGCCCAATGCGGAGGTGACAAGACCACCGAGTCCCGTCGTGAATCGCACATGGAGGAGCGCCATGCAACCGTTGTTTCTTTGACCACCCGGAGCTTGTTGGGCGTGCACAGGCTATGCCACTCAGTATCCCAAAGCTGACGTACTCGCTGGCGCAACAATGAACGGAGATCAGAAGCCGGGAGGCCGATCTCGAGACAAGACATACCGACAGCCTGCTTGGCAAGCCTGTCAACACGTTCATTGCCCGGGATACCAACATGACCCAGAGACCAGTTGAACACCACCGATCGCCCGGACTGTGTAACGGCATAAAGTGTGCCCTGAATGGCCAACACCAGGGTAGACCGTGGGTAACACTGCTCCAGAGCTTGGAGGCTGCTCAGGGAGTCGCTGCAAACAACAAAAGACTCGCCTGAGCAAGACCGGATATGCATGAGAGCTCTGTGAATGGCCACCAGCTCTGCAGTGTAAACACTGCAGCCATTCGGCAGAGAGTGCTGTTCCACATGGTCACCATGGTATACGCAAATCCCACACAGCCATCAACCATGGAACCATCGGTGTAGATCAGGTCATAACCACGGAACTCCGCTATGATAGCCGAGAACCGACGGCGGAGTGCCTCCAGTGGAACTGAGTCTTTGGGCCCATGGGCCAAGTCCAGCCGAGTAGACGGCCTTGGCAAACACCACGGAGGTGTACGTGCACGGACCTGATAGGAAGATGGAAGGGGAAAAGACTCAAGCTCCTGCAGGAGGGACTGAACCCGATAGGCAATCGTATGACCTGATCTGGGGCGTCGCTGTTGGGGACGGACTACCACATCAGGAAAGAGGAGACGATGGTTCGGGTGGCCTGGAGAGCAATACACATGGGCTGCATAAGCTGCAAGTAGGTGTTGGCGGCAGATCCCCAAGGGTGGAACCCCAGCCTCCACTAGTAAGCTGTTAACTGGGCTGGTGCGGAAGGCACCTGTCGCGATGCGAACCCCACAGTTGTGAATGGGGTCCAGTAGGTGCAGTGCCGAAGGTGACGCAGACCCATAGGCAATGCACCCAAAATCGAGACAAGACTGCAGCAACGCCGTGTAAAGCTGCAACAGTGTGGAGCGGTCGGCACCCCAGTTCGTATGACCCAGGTGTCTGAGAAGGTTGAGATGGCGCCAACACTTCCTTTTCAGCTGAATGTGGGGGAGCCATGTCAGCCGGGTGTCAAAGACCAGTCCTAAAAACCGATGAGTTTCTACTACAGTAAGCAGTTCGTCATTAAGATAAAGTTCAGGGTGCGGGTCGACAGTCCGATGCCAACAGAAGTGCATCACTCTGGTCTTGGCGTCGGAAAACTGAAAGCCGTGGGTAAGCGCCCAGTTCTGCGCCTTCCGAATAGCACCTTGCAACCTGCGCTCGGCAACTTGGGTGCTGCAGGAACTAAAAGAGAGACAAAAGTCATCAGCATAAAGTGAAGGGGACACCGACGATCCAACTGCTGTCGCTAAACTGTTGATGGCAATTAAAAATAATGGAACGCTTAAAACAGAACCCTGAGGAACCCAGTTTTCCTGGATATGAGAGGAGTTCAGGGAAGCACCAATTTGAACATGAAAGGTACGGACAGCTAAAAAATTCTGGATAAAAATCGGCAGGGAGCCCCAGAGGGCCCAGTCGTATAAAGTGTTGAGGATGTGTCGTCGCCAGGTGGTATCATATGCTTTGTGCATATCAAAGATGACGGCAACAAGGTGATGGGGCCTGGAAAAGGCTGTGCGGATTGCAGAGTCGAGGTACACCAGATTGTCGGTGGTAGATCGACCATGGCGAAAACTGCCCTGGCATGGAGCCAGTAAGCCTAGAGTCTCCAGAATCCAACACAACCGACGATTGACCATCCGCTCCAACAGTTTGCATAGAACGTTAGTCAGGTTAATGGGCCAATAGCTATCCATGGAAAGAGGATGTTTATCTGGTTTAAGCACAGGAATGATGTTACTCTCCCGCCAT
Organism: Locusta migratoria; assembly: GCA_026315105.1. Classification (NCBI taxonomy): domain Eukaryota; kingdom Metazoa; phylum Arthropoda; class Insecta; order Orthoptera; family Acrididae; genus Locusta; species Locusta migratoria. Next base: position 519,540,379 of record CM048747.1, read on the forward strand.
TGTGACGGGAAAACACCATCACACCAAATGCGGTTATAAACCGTTAGAAGATTACGCTGTCTGTCTGCTGAAAGGTGCTTCAGCATTTGGCTATGGATGCTATCAGGCCCAGGCCCATGTCAGGACATAAGTTAAGAGCACTGAGGAGCTCCCACTCAGTGAAAGGAGTGTTGTAGGATTCAGAGCGGCGGGTACGAAAGGAGAGAGACTGGTGTTCTACCCTCTCCTTTACTGTATGGAAGGCTGGTGGATAATTTGCAGAGGCAAAAGCGCGGGCATAATGCTCGGCAAACAGCTCTGCAAGTGTGGCCGGGTCCGTACATAGAACTCCATTTGTGGAGATTCCGGGTATTCCCGCTGGAGACTGTAGTCCCTTTAACCGCCTGATCTTACTCCAGACCTGCGAGGCTGAGGTACCTGTCCCAATGGTGGAAACTTACCTCTCCCAGCACTCCTGTTTCCGTCTTCTTATTAGCTGGCGAGCACGAGCGCGAAGCCGTTTAAAATGAATGAGGTGCTCTTGAGAGGGGTGCCGTTTATATCGCTGTAAGGCCCGCCTGCGACCTCCGGCAACCACCACGGCACTGTCTTACGCCGTGGGCACCCTGATGTACGCGTAATGGTAGCGTTCGCAGCAGAAATAATAGAATGCGTGGCGCTCTCGACCACCATATCGAGTGGGGGAGGGCCAACGATGGCAGCAGAAGCATAGTCTTCCCACTTAGCCCTGTGCAGAACCCACCTGGGTGGGCGTGCTGGGGACTCGCGTTGTGGGAGTGACAAAAGGACAGGGAAATGGTCACTGCCACCCAAGTCGTCATGGGCTCTCCAGTGAACAGATGGCGGAAGGCTGTGGCTGCAGATCGACAGATCAATGGTCGAAAATGTGCCATGTGCCACACTAAAATGAGTGGGGGCACCTGTATTTAAGAGGCAGAGGTCGAGTTGAGTTAGGAAATCCTCGACGACCCTGCCATGACCAGAGATCGTAGAACCACCCCACAAGGGACTGTGGGCATTGAAGTCGCCCAACAGTAAGAAAGGTGGGGGTAGTTGAGCAACGAGTGCAGCCAAGACGTTCACAGATATGTCACCATCTGGCAGCAAGTAGATACTGCAGACAGTAAACTCCTGTGTGGTCCTCACCCTGACAGCCACGGCTTCTAATGGTGTTTGAAGGGGCACGGGTTCACTATACACAGAGGTGAGGACATACACACACACTCCACCTGAGACCCTGTTATATATGCTACGATTGCAGTAAAATCCCCTGTAGCCACGAAGGGCAGGGGTCCGCATTGCTGGAAACAAAGTTTCCTGAAGAGCAATGCAGAAAGCAGGTGTCGTGCTCAGAAGCTGCTGTAGCTCAGCCAGATGGGGGAAGAAACCGCCGCAGTTCCACTGGAGAGTGACATTGTTCGAGTGCTGGAAGACATGAATGAGACAAATGAGCGGGTCATATCTCAGCATCACTTGCATCCACCAATGGAGGTTTATCGGCTTCAGTGACCGGTTTGTCAAGGGCGTCCCCGAGAGCGAGGTCCTCGGGTGATGCAAGAATCTCCACCTCATCCTCAGAAGTAGAGGCGGAGGCAGAGGGGAGTGGTGGCACTGAAGCCACCGTGGATTCTTGTGATGTGCCTTTCTTTGGCCTTTGTTTTCCTCTCCGTTCCCTCGGGGGCTTCGCCGGTGGGAGCGCTCCTCGGACTCAGCCACAGGGACTGAGGAGGAGCGTGAAGCCCTACGACCAGCAGTCTGCGAGCGAGCTTGCTGCTGGTTAGTGTCACTATCGACACTGGCGGAAGGGAGCGTCCCAATGGACCCCTTCCGTGTGAGGGAAGCCGGAGAAGGTTGTTCTTTCTCTGGCGGTGAGGTGGTAGCTGATCCCGAGGCTTTCTCCTTGGGAGGATGGCCCCCAACCTCCGTAGGGGCAGGCTTAGGTTGGCGGCCCTGGGGGCCCACAGGAACAGAGGAAGTAGAAAATACTGTCGCCACCAAGGAGAGTGGCGACGACGTCCCTGCTGCGAACGTGTTTTTCATTGTTACCGGGTGCAGACTATCGAACTTTTTCCTGGCCTCATTATAGGATATACGGTCCAGGGTTTTATACTCAGTAATTTTCCGCTCCCGTTGAAGTGCGGAACATTGCGACGAGCAGGGAGGATGGTTCTGACCACAGTTGACGCAGATGGGAGGCGGTGTACATGGGGCGCCTGGATGTGCTGGACGCCCGCAGTCCCTACATGTAGCACTGGACATGCAACGGGAAGACATGTGGCCGAACTTCCAGCATTGGAAGCACCGCACAGGGGGAGGAATATAAGGCCGCACATCAACACAGTAAACCATCACCTTGACCTTTTTGGGCAATGTATCACCCTCAAAGGCCAAGATGAAGGCACCAGTTGCGACCCTATTATCCTTTGGGCCCCTATGAATGCGCCGGATAAAATGAACGCCCCGTCGTTCAAGGTTTGCCCCTAGCTCATCGTCTGTCTGGAGCAACAAATCCCGGTGGAAAATTACTCCCTGAAATATATTCAGCGACTTGTGGGGAGTGATGGTCACCGCAACGTCACCCAGCTTGTCACAAGTGAGCAGGGCCCGTGACTGGGCCGGGGATGCTGTGTGGAGAGAACAGAACTGTTGCGCATTTTAGAAATGGAGTCCACTTCCCCAAACCTGTCCTCCAGATGGACCACAAAGAACTGAGGCTTGGTTGCTGTAAATGAGTCCCCATCAGTCCTGCTGCACACGAGATATCGAGGAGCATAATCTTCACCCTGTTTTGCAGCCCGACGTCCCTCCCAAGGCGCGGTCAGGGAGGGGAACGTTTGGGGTTCGAACGTGGAAGCATTAAACTTTCCCTTCTTAGAGACGGCGGTTGTACGTCCGCCAACGTCACCCGATTTTTGTCTCTTCATGGCGGGTGATCCACCCCGATGCCACCCACTCCGATCAGGGGCTCTCCTCACGGGTGCCACCCAGCCACAGCAACGTCACCTGGCGGGGTGACCGTTGCCGGGAGTCCTGATGCCCCACAGAGACAAGCATTGACTCCTTGGCTTGCGTGAGGAGTATGCAGCTCTGGCACCGGTAGAGCGATCCCTGTATTGCCAGGGGGCTACAGACAAGAGGGTACATGACGACCCCACCACAACGGACTGGCTACAGTGTTGGCTTTCTGGCGCTACGTGAACCATCATAAATTAGAGTGCTGAGATATCAGTGCACAATGGACGCGACTTGCACGGAAAAAAGAAATGACATGCCCAGTGGCAGAATAGAATCCGCAGTCGCAAGTCCATTCCATGATGGGTGCTTAAGATGGCATGGCACGAGAATTACATGTTGCACCACGTAAGGTGTCCTTCCCCAAATGGTTCGCTCTTCTGAAAAATTTTGAAAAATGGAGGGTCAAACCCACATAGGGGACCACAGATGGAAAGCCGAAAAGTATGAAGACTCCTTTTAGTCGCCTCTTACGACAGGCAGGAAGAACGCGGGCCTATTCTTACCCCCGAACCCGCAGGGCGTCCTGCGGATCTGCCCCAGGCTTAATGACTGGAATGATAATGCTATCCTGCAAGGAGGACGGAAAAACACCGTCAAGCCATATCCGATTAAGCAGGGTGAGAAGTTGGCTCTTTGGCAGGTATCTGGGAAGGGCACCTTCAATCTCCCACTCAGTGAATGGGACGTTGTATGGTTCCCAAGGGCACCTTCAATCTCCCACTCAGTGAATGGGACGTTGTATGGTTCCCAACGTCAAGTTTGAAATGAAATCGGATGGCTCTCTGTCCACCCTTTAAGGGCGCGAAAGTCTGCACCATAAGCAGAAGTCTCTGAGGTGCGTGCAAAATGATCTGCCAGGTGCTTAGCGACGGCGACAGGGTCACTGTAGAGCGTACCCTGAACGCTGATACACGGAATTCCTGCCGGTGGGCAGTGCCCAAAGAGGCGTCGAACTTGCGACCACACCTTGGAAGGAGAAGCGCGAGAACCAAGAGAGGCGACGTACTTCTCCCAGGAGGCCCTCTTACTTCCTTGTATCAATCGCCGTGCCCGGAGACGCGTGAAGGCTACGAGATGTTCAAGACAAGGGTGGCGTCGGTGGTGCTGTAGTGCTCACCGACATTCCCGGATAGCCTCAGCGATCTCCTGTGTCCACCAGGGCACCGATGTACGATGGAGCGAACCGAACGTGGTGGGGACAGAGTTTTCAGCTGCAGAAACAATGGCCTCTGTGAACTGCTAAATGTCGGCATCAACATCAGCCGGAAAGGGATAGGATATCACAACAGCTGACGAATAAGCTGGCCAGTCAGCCCTACGGAGGGACCAGCGAGGCAGTCGGTCGGCAGGCGAACACTGTGGGAGAGACAGAGGGTAAACAAATGTGTTAATGTGGTAAATGTGTGGGTGTGTGTGTTTTTGTTTACCCTCTTTTTTCCCCCCAAGGTAAGTCTTTCCTGTCCCGGGATTGGAATGACTCCTTATCCACTCCCTTGAAACCCTCATCATTTCCTTTTCCCTCTCCTTCCCTTCTGCCTGACGAAGCAGCTAGGCTGCGAAAGCTTGTATGTGTGTGTGTGTGTGTGTGTGTGTGTGTGTGTGTGTGTGTGTGTGTGTGATTTTATTTATTTTATTTGTTTCTATCGACGAGCCGGTTCTTTTGGTTGTTGTTGTTGTTGTGGTCTTCAGTCCAGAGACTGGTTTGATGCAGCTCTCCACCCTACTCTATCCTGAGCAAGCCTTTTCATCTCCTCATAAGAACGACAACCCACATCCACTTGAATCTGCTTATTATACGCGTCTCTTGGTCTCCCTCTGCGATTTTTACCCCACACACTTCCCTCCAATGCTAAATTCACAATTCCTTGATGTCTAAGAATGTGTCCTACCAATCTATCCCTTCTTTTAGTCAAGGTATGCCAGAAATTTCTTTTCTCCCCAATTCGGTTCAGTACCACCTCATTAGTTACGCGATCCACCCACCTAATCTTCAGCATTCTTCTGTAGCACCACATTTCAAAAGCCTCTATCCTCTTTCTGTCCACACTGCTTATCGTCCATGTTTCACTCCCATACAAGGCAACACTCCATACAAATGCCTTCAGAAAGGACTTCCTTAGGCTTAAATCAATATTAGATGTTAACAAATTTCTCTTTTAAAAAAACGCCTTTCTACCCATTGCCATTCTGCATTTTATATCCTCTGTACTGCGACCATCATTTGTTATTTTACTGCCCAAGTAACAAAACTCATCTACCTCCTTTATTGTTTCGTTACCTAATCTAATTCCTTCAGCATCACCTGATTTTCTTACACTGCACTCCATTACCCTAGTTTTACTCTTGTTAATGTTCATCTTATATGCACCTTTCAGCACACTGTCCATTCCGTTCAATTGCTCTTGCAGGTCATTTGCTGTATCTGACAGAATTACTATGTCGTCGGCAAAACGCAATGTTTTCAATTCTTCACCCTGAACTTTAATTCCTTCTCCAAATTTCTCCTTGCTTTCCTTTATAGCTTGCTCAATGTACAAATTGAACAACATTGGGGAAAGGCTACAACCCTGTCTTACTCCCTTTCCAACCACTGCATCCCTTTCATGCCCTTCAACTCTGACAACCGCTGTCTGGTTTTTGTACAAGTTGTAAATAACCTTACGCTCCCTATATTTTACTCCTGCTTGCTTCAGAACTTGAAATAGTTTGTTCCAATCAACATTGTCAAAAGCCTTCTCCAAATCTACAAAAGCTAGAAATGTTGGTTTGCCTTTTCTTAATCTATCTTCTAGGATAAGCCGTAAAGTGAGTATTGCCTCCCGTGTTCCTACATTTCTCCTGAACCCAAACTGATCTTCCCCGAGGTCGGCTTCTACCAGCTTTTCCATCCTTCTGTATATAATTCGTGTTATTATTTTGCAACCATGACTTATTAAACTGATGGTTCTGTAGTTTTCACACCTGTCTGCACCCGCTTTCTTTGGAATGGGGATTATTACATTTTTCTTAAAGTCTGAGGGTACTTCACCTGTCTCATACATCTTACACACAATGTGAAACAATTTTGTCATGGCTGGTTCTCCCAGAGACTTCAGTAGCTCTGACGGGATATCATCTACTCCAGGGGCCTTGTTTCGACTTAGATCTTTCAGTGCTCTGTCAAATTCATCTCTCAGTATAATATCTCCTATTTCATCATCATCTACATCCTCTTCCCTTCCTACAATAGTGTCTCGAAGTTCATTTCCTTTGTAGAGCCCCTCTATATACTCTTTCCACCTTTCAGCTTTCCCTTCTTTGCTGAGAACCGGCTTTCCATCAGTGTCCCTGACATTCATAGAGCTGCCCTTCCTATCGCTAAATGTTTCTTTTATTTTCCGGTAGGCTGTATCTATTTTTCCCCTATTTATACATTCTTCTACATCCTTGCATTTGCCTTCTAGCCATTCCTGCTTAGCCATTTTGCACTTCCTGTCAATCTCATTTCTTAGTCGTCTGTACTCCATTTTGCCTGTTTCATTTACTGCATTTTTATATTTTCTCCTTTCATCGATTAAATTTAGTATCTCCTGTGATATCCAAGGATTTTTTGTAGGTCTTGCCTTCCTACCTATTTTGTCCTCTGCTGCCTTCACTATTTCATCTCTCAATTTTACCCATTCCTCCTCAACTGTTTTATTTTCCCCTGTTTCTGTCAATTGTTGCCTGAAGCTCCCTCTGAAATTCTTAAGAACTTCAGGTTCCTTCAATTTATCCAGGTCCCATCTCCTTATTTTCCTACCTTTCTGTAGTTTCTTCAGTTTCAGCCTACAGTTCATAACCAACAAGTTATGGTCAGAGTCTATGTCTGCCCCTGGGTATGTCCTACACTTCAAAACCTGGTTCCGAAATCTATGTCTTACCATTATAAAATCTATCTGGTATCTCCCGGTGTCTCCTGGTCTCTTCCACGTATACAACCTTCTTTTGTGATTCTTAAACCAGGTGTTTGTTATAACTAAATTATGTTCCGTGCAAAATTCTACCAGGCGGCTTCCTCTTTCATTCCTTTTGCCCAGACCATATTCCCCCACTATCTTCCCTTCCCTTCCTTGTCCTACTACCGAATTCCAGTCTCCCATAACAATTAAGTTTTCCTCTCCCTTAATTGTCTGAATAATTTCCTTTAGCTCCTCATATATTTCTTCGATTTCCTCATCATCGGCAGAGCTAGTTGGCATATAAACCTGTACTACTGTTGTCGGTGTTGGCTTCGTATCTATCTTGACAATGATAATGCGATCGCTGTGCTGGTCATAGTAGTTTACCCGCATTCCTATTTTCTTATTCATTATCAACCCTACTCCTGTGATACCCCCAACTGATTTTGTATTTATAATCCTGTAGTCACCTGACCAGAAATCCTGTTCATCCTGCCACCGAACTTCACTAATCCCCACTATATCTAACTTCAACCTATCCATTTCCCTTTTTAAATTTTCTAATTTTCCTACTCGATTAAGGGATCTAACATTCCACGCTCCGACCCGTAGAATGCCAGTATTGTCTTTCCTGATGATCACATCCTCTTGAGTAGTCCCCGCCCGGAGATCCGAATGGGGGACTATTTTACCTCCGGAATATTTTACCCGAGAGGATGCCATCATCATATGTTCATACAGTAGAGCTGCATGTCCTCGGGAAAAAAATAACGGCTGTAGTTTCCCCTTGCTTTCAGCCGTTCGCAGTAGCTGTGTGGCAAAGCCGCATTAGCTGATGTTACAAGGCCAGCTCAGTCAATCATCCAGACTGTTGCCCCTGTAACTACTGAAAAGGCTGCTGCCCCTCTTCAGGAACCACACGTTTGTCTGGCCTCTCCACAGATACCCCTCCGCTGTGGTTGCACCTACGGTACGGCTATCTGTATCGTTGAGGCACGCAAGCCACCCCACCTCGGCAATGTCTGTGGTTCATGGGAGTGGTTCTTTTGGTAAGTCATCTGTTTTCTATTTATATATATATATATATATATATATATATATATATATTAAGACGAAAAATTCCTAGCAGGAAAAATCAAATATAAAAAATAGACGAAGATTACTCACCAGGCGAAGGAGCACAGGTGTGACAGCAGCACAAATAAATAAATGTATACACACACACACACACACAATCGCAAGCTTTCGCAACCCAGTTGCGTCTTCAGGCAGTAGGGAAGGAGAGGGAAAAGGAAATGATGAGGGTTTTAAGGAAGGGGGTAAGGAGCCATTCCAATCCCGGGAGAGGAAAGACTTACCTTGGGGGAAAAAAAGGAGGGTAAACAAATGCACACATGCCCACACATTCACACAGACACCTGCTGTGTCACACCTGTGCTCCTTCGCCTGGTGAGTAATCTTCGTCTATTTTTTATATATATATATATATATATATATATATATATATGTAATTTGTGGTTTTAGGGCACACAACTGCTAAGGTCTTTAGCACCCAGATAAGAACAGAGATTCGCTAGATCTCATTAAAAATTGGTAACTACCAGATAGAGTATCAAAAGAAGGCTAAAAAAAAAGATAAAAAAAGATTAAAAGGGTTAAATATCTTTTGATAGATTGGCCATGTTGATAAAACACAAAACTCAAGCAGCTTCTCATGTGTCATCAGCTACAAGTTCCTCCAGAGTAGACGGAAAGTGAAGGGTTACACAAAGATGATTAAAATTACCACAAGACAGTAAAACATGTCGCACCGTCAGCAATTCACCGCAGGAGCACAGCGGTGCAGGGTCGGCGGTAAGCACATGACGGTGGCTGAAACGGCAGTGACTGATCTGCAACGGGGCCAGGATGACCTCCTCTCACTGAGAGGGGCGTGAGGAAGCCCTCCATGCGGTCGGGATTGGTTTTACAGTTCTCAATTTATTGTCCGTGAGTGACAACCACGCCATGTGCCAGGACGAAGAGCCCGTTGAACATCATCCGATGGGACGCAAAAAGTAGCAATGCGAGGCAAAAGAGCTGATGCCTTGGCTGCTATGTCGGCGGTCTCATTCCCGGGCACACCCACGTGGCCGGGGACCCACAGAAAGGAAACGTGACAACTGTCATCTGCTACAAACTGGATGGAGTGTTGGATCCGATACACTTGAGGATGGGTCGAGAGAGGGTCCTTAAGACTCTATAGGGCACTACGGGAGTCCAAATAGATGGCTTATAAAGTATGGCGGCGGCAGCAGGTATATAAAACAGCCTGGTGGAGGGCAAAAAGCTCAGCCGTGAAATTCAAGCACCGGTCAGGGAGCTTGTATTGGAAACGGTTGTCCCCGACGACGAAGGCAGATCCGACACCGTCAGTGCTCTTGGAACTATCAGTGTAGATAAATATGGCATTATCGAACCACGAACGGAGTTCAAATGTCAAAAGTTTGTACAGCTTATGGGACTTAACTAAGGGGTCATCAGTCCCTAAACTTACAAACTACTTATGAACTATTTACGAACTATGACGGCACAAATATTCATGCCCTAGGGGGGATTCGAACCCCCGACCGTAGTGACCATGCAGACCGTGACTGGAGCGCTTCAGTCCCCTTGGCCACCGCGGCTGGCGAACGGAGTTCGACAAGCCTCGAGCGGTATACCAAATCCAGAGTGCTCTCCTTGGGAGCGAATTAAGTTCAAGGTGAGTGTGAACCTGGGCCTGATGCCATGGTGGCAATGGGCTATTGCTCAACCTAAAGGTTGAAGGAAGGGTAAAATAGAGCCGCTGAAGCAGCGAAACTGAACTCCAGGTGGAAGCTAGGCTATCGCAGACAACTGATGTTGGCAATCGAATGAGGCATCAAAAAATAATCTGTAACATGGAGGGTTGGGCATCGACCGCAAGCGGCATGCATACCGACACAAGAGTATGTCACGCTGAGTGGTCAAGGGTAATACAGCTTCGGCATACAGGGCTGGTATAAAATGCACCGGTCGCCAGGCGCAATCCCCGATGGTGAATAGAGTTGAGACGACGGAAAATCGACGGCCGTGCAGAAGAGTATACAAGGCTTCCATAGTCTAGCTTCGACTGAACAATGGCCTGGTAAAGGTGGAGCAGGATGGTACGATCCGCTCCCCACAATGTGCCACTGAGGACACGGAGAACATTAAGGGATCGGGCACAACGGGCAGCCAGGTAAGACACGTGTGGGGACCAGCAAAGTTTACGATCCAGCATGAGTCCCAAGAATTTTGTGGTCTCCACGAAAGGGAGAGCTACAGGACTGAGATGTAGAGATGATGGAAGAAATTCGTTTATCTCCAGAAGTTTATACACACCGTTTTCTCAGTGGAGAAGCGGAAGCCGTTAACAATGCTCCAGGAATATAGGCGGACAAGACAGCATTGAAGACAATGCTCCAAGAGACACGTCCGCTGGGCGCTGCAATAAATTGAAAAATTATCTACAAAAAGGGATCCGGAAACGTCGGCTGAAAGGCAGTCTACGATTGGATTGATTGCAATGGCAAAAAGAGCCACACTCAAGACGGAGCACTGTGGCACCCCGTTCTCCTGCCGAAAGGTATCTCACAAAACGGAGCCCACCCGTACCCGGAACTTGCAATCCGACAAAAATGTTTGAATAAAGAGAGGGAGGCGGCCACGAAGGCCCCATGTGTGCAATGTGCGGAGAATGCCCGCCCTCCAACAGGTATCGTAAGCCTTCTCTAAGTCGAAGAATACTGCTACCGTTTGACGCTTCCTTAAAAAGTTATTCATAATAAAGGTTGATAAGGTGACGAGGTGATCAGCGGCAGAGTGGTGTCTACGAAAACCAAATTGGATATTAGTCAGGAGGCGTCGAGATTCGAGGAGCCAGACCAACCGAGCATTAACCATGCGTTCCATCATCTTACAGACACAGATAGTAAGAGAAATAGGGTGATAACTTGATGGAAGATGTTTGTCCTTTCCTGGTTTGGGGATGGGGACAACAATGGCTTCACACTAACTTGTGGGAACCTGCCTTTCATCCCATATGCGATTATAGGTGCTAAGTAGGAAACACTTGCCCACAGAAGAAAGGTTCTTCAGCATCTCAATATGGCTAAAATCGGGCCCGGGTGCAGAAGATCGAGACAGGGCGAGAGCATGGTCTAGCTCCTGCATGGTGAAGGCGACATTATAACTTGCACGATTAAAAGAGTGGAAAGAAGGCGACTGTGCCTCCTCTATGTGTTTGTGAGGGAGGAAGGCAGGGTGGTAATGGGCAGAGCTCGAAGCCTCCACAAAGAAACGGCCCAATGCGTTGAAAACATCAGCGGGGTCAACAAGCACTGCGTTCTCGACCGTCAGGCCAGAAATCAGGGAGTGGACCTTTATGCCGGATAAACGGCGTAGGCCACCCCAGATAGCTGAGGAGGGAGTAAAGCGGTTAAAAGAACTGGTAAAAGCAATCCAGCAAGGTTTTTTGCTGTCGTTTATAACACGACAACATTGCGCTCGCAGCCGTTTATAGTTGATACTATTCTCCAACGTTGGGAAGCGGCGGAAGGTGCATAAAGCACAGCGCCGGGCTCTAAGAGCATCACGGCAGGCTCCAGTCCACCAGGAGACCAGTATACGACGTGGAGAAGAGGATGTACGAGGTATGGAATGTTCGGCAGCTGTAAGAATAACCTCTGTGAGGTATTTGACCTGACTGTCACAGCTGGGAAAGTCCTGATTGTGAAAAACTGCCATGGAAGAAAAAAGCCCCCAGTCGGCTTTAGAAATGTTTCAACTGGTGGGACAAGGAGATGGGGAACGATGCAGGAAATGGATGACACAAGGGAAATGGTCACTTAGTACGTGTCAGAAAGTGAATACCACTCAAACCGACCGGCAAGTTGAGGAGTGCATATCGCGAGGTCTATATGGGAATAAGTGTGTGTTGTGTCAGAAAGGAAGGTCTACCAAAAGGGAGCCTCTCGGACAAGGTGCCGGAGAGCCCCAAAGGGCTGGTGGGTATTAAAGTCGCCTACCAACATGAAAGGCGGATGGAGCTGGTGAACGAGGTGTAGCCCATCTGCCCTTGTAAGGGCGGATGACGATGGCGAATAGATATTACAGAGGGAAAACGAAAAGGTGGATAGAGTGATGCAGATGGCAACTGCCTGTAGGTGAGTATGCAATGAAATGGGATGGTGATAGAACTCGTCCCGAATGAGCATCAGAACCCCTCCATGGGCTGGGGTACCTTCCACTGGTGGCAGGTCGAAACGCACATATGTGTAATGGGGGAAGTCTGCATGATCACTTGGAAGTAACTTAGTTTCTTGGAGACAAACTAGAAGCGGGCAGTGCAATCGAAGGAGTAGTTTTAATTCCTCCCGATTGAAACGAAAGCCGCTAATATTCCATTGAAGGAGTGGCATGATAAAAAATAAGAGAAGAAAGGAGGATAAAAAGGAACAAAGAGGTGGGGTCACCTCGACGGCCGCTGAGGACCGGACTTCGAGGGAGCACTACTGTCGCCATCTAGAGGCAGAGAGTCACATTCCATAAGTTCAGCTGATGCATCTGCCACCTTCCCGGGGTGATCAGGAGGGGCAGCTTCCGCCGCCGGTGAAATGCCTGTTGCCTGGCTAACAGTAGTGCGTCCCGACGAGACAGAAGATGATCGGGGCCGACTACTGTTGGGCGGCGTGAAGGATGGGTCACGCCTCGGCGGGGAAGGAGAGGAACTCTTTTTTGTTGGCTCTTCTGCAAGAGTGACGGTGAGAAGAGGCAGTTGACGGTTGAGAAGCCTGAGAATGCAGAAAATCATCACGGACGGGTTCCTTTTTCAATGTCCGAGCATCTTGTTTAGGTGCCCGTGGTTTATTAGAGGTTGACAAAGACTGAACTTTAGAAGCAGCAAGAGGAAGCAGGAACGTGGAACAGGCAATCTTCGGGCTGGCCGATCGCAAAACTGTGTCAGCGAAAGTGAAATCACAGGTCTGCATACCTGCATCCTTAGTAAGTCTAGTGGAGGTGAGGACCTTACTGTATGTGCCTGCTGGGAGGACAGTGGGCTTTCGACTCGCCAACAACTTTCGAGTGGCAGATGTTGATACCTTTTCCGTAACTCGAATTTGCTGGATGACTTTTTCATCCTTATATACAGGGCAGTTTTGAGAGGAAGCCACAGGGTCACCGTTGCAATTAAGGCAGTGAGGGGACGGAGGTGGGCAATCCCCCTCATGGGCATCCCTACCACAAGTGACACATTTTGATGCATTAGGGCAACATTGACGGGTGTGTGGTTGTATCTGTGGCATTGGAAACAGCACGTTGGGTTTGGTACATAAGGGCAGACGGAGATAACTTCATACCATGCTTTGACCTTCGACGGGAGTTCAACTCTGTCGAACGTCAAAAACACAGTACGAGTCGGTGTCAGCTGGTTATCTACCTATTTTCAACACCCTATGCACGGCTGTTACACCCTGATCGGACATATAGGTTTGTATGTCTTCGTCAGATAACCCGTCAAGGGATCTCGTGAAAACTACCCCCCGTGACGAGTTGAGAGTGCGATGCGCTTCTACCTGGACAGGAAACATGTGTAGCCACGTAGTCCGTATTAGTTTTTGCGCCTGGAAGGCACTGTCCGCTTCCAGCAACAATGTACCATTGTGATGACGCGAAAATGTCTTAGCAGGGCCAGCAATCGCATCAACACCTTTCTGAATGACGAAAGGATTTACAGAAGTGAAATCTTTACCATCGGTTTGAGAGACAACTAGGAATTTTGGGAGATTGGGCAAAGTATTCTTTTGCTGAGGCAAATCTATCATTCGTTTCTGGGTCAAAGTCACAGAAGAAGAGAGGGAAGTCATTGCGGAAGTGTCCCCCGTGATTACCGGCGTCTCCGATGGTGCGCTCCTTCCTAATGGGGACCCTCTCTGAGGGCTTACCCGCCTTAGGTCACACCTCCCGAGAACTGACGGAGGGAACAATCGGCATGTTCGGAAGGTACCAGCTCGGGTAATCACCCCTCCCTGGGCCTGGCCTTTACCAGGGAGTACGCACATGCTCTACTTGTCTACCTGGGGTGGGGAATTACGCTTTACCCCGTCATCTGCTACGCATGATAATGCCTGGATCGGCCCTCAGAAACGCACAGGGAGGAAAGAAGAAGAAGAATAGAGGAAGTGAAGAGAAAGAAGTGTCTCAAACGCCGAAGCGGAGACTAATGAGGAGGAGAGAAAGGCTAGGAAAGTACAGCAAGAAGAGAGAGACGGAAGTAAAGGTTAGGAAAGGAAGAAACCAAGGAAAAAGAAAGACTACGACAAGAAACCACCTTGACTCACAAAAGACACCCATCTCCGGGCGAAGGCATGAACCGGGAGGGGAAAGTGAAGCAGCCTGGGGCGGAAAAAAGGCTGCCTCAGCTCGGGGCCCCGTGCGTGCCACACACGTACCCACAAAAGAGCTGTGGGCCCCCTGGGGGGAGAGTCTGCATCAGTCCAGGAAAAAACAAGGTATCACGGTGAGTACGGATCCGAACGGTGTAAAGCTTGGCGTTCTTCCCATGGCGTTGCCAGGGAAGGAAACGACTTAGGATCATATGCTGTAGCCTCAAAATCTGACTTTACAACACTTAGAAACTGCGTTTTTGCGACCACCCACGCTATTTATTGATTATTTCATTTTCGTCACACGGGCAGCTAGGGAAAAGAGGTCCACCCAGGCAGAGCCCCGCTTGCCTGGGTAAGCCTCATACAACTGAGGTGCGGCAGGTTCCTCAGAGGTTGCTCGCTAGCAGCTGTTCAACCTCAACAGCCCTGCATCTCCTCGGCACATAACACACCTTGAGACTGATTTTTATATATATATATATATATATACCCGGGCGATTCAACCAAGATCCCTGGGCTCTGAAACGTACAGAGCTTACGGTGTAGCGGACTGTTGATGGGACACAGCCCACGGCTCAGGACCCCAGGTTCGCCAAGCCCGTACTCAGCAAATTAATGGTGAGCCCCTGAGGGGTGGAGGATTATAGAGGAACAACAGCAGGAGGGGAAAACACATAAAAGTTATGGAAATGTACAAGTTTTCAGAGCTGGTGAAAAGGATGAAGAGAATGGGAGAGGAATGAAGGGAAACAACTGACAAAATTTAGGAAATGGGAATTGTTACAGAAAGGTTGCCCAGAAACCTGGGTCAGTAGAGATTTGATTAATAGTATTTTCCTGCGAACCTGTTCATTTCCGTTCAATCTTCTTCCAGAAGAAGGTGCCACTGGCTCGAAAAGGTTGCACATTTCCATAAATTTTATATTTTTTTATTTTCCTGCTAATTGATGAAGACTTTTTATCCATGTAATTTACTTTATGTTGTTCAAGAATTGATTTCTTACCTACTGGAACATCTGAGTTGTATTCAGGCACATCAAATTGTTGTTGTGCTTCTTTTTCACCATCAAACTTACTAGGACACTCTCTAGTGCAAATGTCACCAATACATTCATCTGTCAATTGTTGGTCCTTGTTTATATCGGTTTCACGTTCAACATATATTGCCTCAACATCTCTATCTCTTTGCACATTTTTGTGGGTATTGATTTCTTCTTCCACTGCTCCACTGTCATCATCATTACCACCATCCTCCTCCTCATCAGCATCCTCCTCACCAGCATCCTCCTCCTCCTCCTCCTCCTCCTCCTCCTCTGGCGTCTCATCTTCTTTCTCTTCCTCTCGGAAGCTGCGAAGTCGATGATTTCTCTCACCAACTGCAAATGTTTCACAAACATTCTGATTAGCAGTTCTTGTATCAACAATCACCATTAAATACAATAAAGTGCATAAAAATCCCGTTCATATATATATATATATATATATATATATATATATATATATATATATATATATATATATATATATGAATGGACACAGGCAGACAGTGTTTGTTGGTAACGAGGATCACCCTGTGGCTAAACATGCCTTGGTGGGTCGGCGTGAAAGGAAATATTCCTTCGCAGCGAGGCCCTGGGCATGTGGGATATTAGTGTATAAGGAAGTGGCATCGATGGTTACAAGGATGGTTTCAGGAGGTAACAGGCTGGGTAAGGATTTCAGGCGATCAAGGAAGTGGTTGATGTCTTTGATGAAGGATGGGAGACTGCACATGATGGGTTGAAGGTGTTGGTCTATTACAGAACGAATCTCTGCCTACATACATCTTCGTGGCAAACGAGTCTGCTCCAGTCCTGAATCCCTGCGCCAATACACCAATAACCTGATAACAGCCTTCACATCCCGCAGCTATCCTCCTGGTCTGGTACAGAAGCAAATTGCCAGAGCCACTTCCTCATCTCCCCAATTTAAGAACCTTCCACAAAACCCCAGAAGTGCCCCTCTTGTCACCAGATACTTTCCGGGACTGGAGCAGACTCTGAATGTGGCTCTCCAGCAAGGATACGACTTCCTAAAATCCTGCCCCGAAATGAGATCCATCCTTCATGACATTCTTCTTACTCCACTGAGAGTGTCTTTCCGCCGCCCACCTAACCTCTATAACCTCCTAGTCCACCCCTATGAAATCCCCAAACCACCTTCCCTACCTTCTGGATCCTACCCTTGTAACCGCCCCCGTTGTAAAACGCGTTTCGATATGTCTGAGTGTGTGTGTATTTGTTTACCTTCCTCTTTGTCCCCTAAGGTAAGTCCTTCCACTCCTGGGATTGGAATGACTCCTTTTCCACTTCCTTAAAACCCATATCCTTCCCTTTTCCTCCCCTTTTTCCCTCTTTTTCCTGAAGAAGCTGCCAGTGGTGTCTGCCTAAGTGTGTTTGGATGTGGATAAGTGTGAGTGTGTGTGTATTTGTTTACCTTCCTTTTTGTCCCCTAAGGTAAGTCCTTCCACTCCTGGGATTGGAATGGCTCCTTTTCCACTTCCTTAAAACCCGTATCCTTCCCTTTCTCCTCTCCTTCCTCCCTCTTTTTCCCGAAGAAGCCACCACTGGTGGCGAAAGCTCGAATGGTTGTGTGTTTTTGTGTGTGTTTAGTGTTCCTATCGACCAGCCTGTACTTTAGGTAAGTCAAAAATCTTTATTTTATACTATATATATATATATATATATATATATATATATATATATATATAGAAAAGAGATGACTTACCAAAAGCACCGGCTCGTCGAGAGAAACAAATAAAATCACACATTTGTGTGTGATTTTATTTTATTTTTTATTTTATTTGTTTCTCTCGATGAGCCGGTGCTTTTGGTAAGTCATCTCTTTTCTATTTTTATTTTTGTTTATCCCACCGGGAAAGTTTCCCTCTATAATTTTCGTTTCATATATTATAGAGGAAAAATTCCTAACAGGGAAAATATACGTAAAAAATAGATGAAGTACACTTACCAGGCAAAGGGGCACAGGCAGTAATAGCAACAAATAAACACACACACACACACACACACACACACACACACACAAATGCTAGCTTTCACAGCCTAGCTGCTTCCCTTCTGCCTGATGAAGCAGCTAGGCTGCGAAAGCTAGCATTTTTGTGTATGTGTGTGTGTGTGTGTGTGTTTATTTGTTGATTTTATATATATATATATATACGACAGCTCATAATTACATGTTCTTTGTGTTTAATAATTTCTACTAAATTTCTAACAGCATACCATCCCCTCAGCATGATTTCACTTATTTTATGTTACAGAATGAGTAAGCAGTTTCAATACATACAGCTTGTAAAAAACACTGTGTGATCACTCTAAAGTTTAAACTCTACTACAGGAGGCAACAGTTATGTGCCCCAGGGAAGAGTGATAGGATTGCTATTATTCTCAATCTATGTAAATGATCTCTCAAAAGAGATGAAGTGGCTGGCCAGCACTTACCTCAACTGCCAACAGTGAAGAAAGTAATAAGACAAAAACACAACCTTTCGATAGTTACTTCCTTCTTCGGGTAGCGGAGAGAGAGAGAGAGAGAGAGAGAAACTGGATAGATGGGATGGATTATTCACGACCTCAGCAATGAAATAAAAGATGGAGTGAGGGGTGATAAGGAGAAGTCAGATGTATTGCATGATAAGTACTTGTCTCCATTATCCCTTTCTTGTTTTATATTAAGTGGCTTCACTTTTGAGTACTTCAGTTTGTTAGGAAACTGACTTTTCTGAAAGGAAAAATTACATATATTGCTACATACTAGGCTACAAACATGACACAATAGTTAACTAATTTGCCAGATACAACATTAGTGGTGAAAATTCTACTACCTATGTGGTCACTGGTGTGTATAATGTCAGTGCCAAATGAGTCACCATACCAAAACATCATGCCACAACATTGTCAGAGCCACGTCGTCTACTTATTCATATAGAAACATTTATCTTTCATGTAATGACAAAAATGAACTACCTATGATTTAATTTTAAAATTTATATGAAAATAATCATCAAATAAGTTTTTCCATTCATGTTCAAGAACACTATTAATTTTTTACTTTACTCACAGTTTTGTGGTGATGAAGCATATGTTGTTCTAAACATGGTGCCAGCAAGAACGATATACAAGATTTGCAGATATCACACACTCCCACATACTGGATTGTATCATATGGAGTGAAATAGCTTTACAAAGGGCTAGAATTTCTTCTAACTGCTGTTGATACAGAATTCAAGATAATCAGTAATACAACGAGAGAGAATAAAGAATAGTGTGGCATGGTCCAGCAGCACTGAAGCAAACACACACTATAAAAAGCAATCTGTCCTGGCACTACCACTGCCACATCGCCATGGATCTCAGAGCACTGGCTTGTTACTATATGTGCTGTGCCATGCCTTCGACACCTGTTGCTGCACATGCCATGCTGTCCCATTGACAATTGACAATAGCCATGCATGGCTGAGGCAGTCACGTAGCCACACACACACACACACACACACACACACACGCCAGAATGATTTATTCCGCAACAGTACCAGTGCCCATGTCTGTCATACTGCTGCCATACTGTTTGATGTACTCACACAAAAGCAAACTATTTGAGTATTTTCTTGCCCTTACTGCAAAAGGAGTTCCCCTTTGTCAATATTCACATCACAGACTCTTTTATTCTTGCAAATGTTTCACAGATTTATTTTTATAGAAGTACCACTGCTACTGATTCATTTGAAATTGTGACACCATGCATGCCGTGCTGTCTATGGCACTGATTGTTGTTGTTGTTATTGGAGGTTTAGGGCACTCAACATTGCGGTCATTAGTGCCCATACTAGGAAGAGATGAGTCCAATATTGCTAAATTGCACAGCAGACAGGCAAGGGAACAGAGAAAATGAAAGGATGTATGCTCTTTCCCCTACATCATATGTATGATAATGAAAGGTTCAGTGGCACTAATAAGAAACTAGACAAAATAGACAAATGGAGGACAAGGCTAAAAAGACGATGGGCTAAACATAGAGCGATGGACTCAACGATCCTATCTTCCTCTACCTATATTTTAGAACCGTCGACCCAAGATCTTTTGTAGAAGGTCGGCCAAAACACAAAATCGTAAAACGCGTGCCACTGTCATTTCACTGTCACCTAAAATGGAGGGGAGGTCATCCAACAAACCAGCTTGTTCCCTCACAGCATCATAGGAAACACTAGTAGTTAAAATATGCTGAACGGTTATCAGCACACCACAATCATCACAAGTAGGGGGCTCGTTGGCACAAAGAAGGAATCTATGCATCAGGGGGCGGTATCCTATTCGAGTCCAGTGCCAGCTGCCACCAGTGCCACATCGTAAACAGCGCTAAGCTTATATTCCCGCGCGTTTGATAATGGTGTATTCCACAGCTATTCTTGTTTATTTTGATAACTGCCAGACTCTGTTTTGTTGACTTGACAGTGTAGTTACCACTGACCACAGTTAAGTCAGCAGCCAGCCGCATTTATTAGAGTACTAGGCTTCTTAAAAGTTAATTATTTAGTTTTCTAATTTCTGCAGTTAATTGTATCGATAGGATGGATAGGATGTGTGCCTGCTGTGTGCGGACGCAGGAGGAGTTGGCCGCGGTTTGCGAACAGCTGAGCGTGCTGTTGTCTACGGTCAGCCGTCTTCAGGCTGCTGTCTCGGGGTGCAGCGATGGTGGGGAGTCTGGTGCGTGGTGGGACACCTCAGGTGTCTCACACTTCGCTCTCTGTCCCTGCTACCGAGGCACCTTCAGGTGTACTGGACGTCGTCGAGCCGCCTTCTCCGCAAGGAGAGTGGCGGTTTGTACGGCGTTCGCGTCGCTCGAGGCGGAAGGCCAACATGGAGGCTGGACGTCCGTCCGCGCCTGTTCGTCCTGTGAGTGAACATGTGGCCACTCCTTCAGCGGGGTCCGAGCAGATGCACAGGGGGAGGGGAGTATTAGTTATTGGGAGCTCCAATGTTAGACGCGTGATGGAGCCCCTTAGGCAGATAGCGTCCAGATCCGGAAGGAATTCCAACGTGCACTCGGTGTGTCTGCTGAGGGGCCTCATCCGAGATGTGGTGGCGGCCATGCCGGCGGCTATCGATGGTGCGGGGTGCAGTCGACTGCAAGTCGTAGCTCAAGTCGGCACCAATGACGCTTGTCGCTTGGGTTCTGAGGACATCCTCAGGTCCTACGAGCGGCTGGCGGATTTGGTGAAGGCTGCTGCCTTTGCACGCGGGGTGCAAGCAGAGCTGTCGATTTGCAGCATTGTTCCCAGGGTTGATCGGGGTCCTTTGGTTTGGAGCCGAGTGGAGGGTCTGAACCAGAGGCTTCGCCGACTCTGTGACAGTCATGGCTGCAGATTTCTGGATCTGTGTTATCGGGTGGGGAATTGTAGGGGGCCCCTAGATAGATCAGGGGTGTAGTACACTAAAGAAGCGGCTACTTGTGGAGTGCACATGGTTTTTTTTTTTTTTTAGGCTAGGCACTAACTCTGATGAGCACTCTCCTGTTAGCATTCAAACAGCGAATACAGGCCACGTTTGGAACAAAAATTTGAACATCAAAATATTAGCCGCGAACTTTCAGAGAATCAGAAACAAAGTTCCCGAATTTGCCGCACTGCATGGAAGTTATTGCGCTCATATAGTTTTAGGCACCAAAAGCTGGCTAAATCATGATGTGGCAAGTTCAGAAATATTTAGCGAAGCGTGGAATGTATATCGGAAGGATAGATCTGATACAACTGGAGGAGGAGTGTTCATCGCTGTGGATAAAGATATTGTTTCTACTGTGATCGATGTCGAAAGTAACTGTGAAGTTATCTGGGCACGTATAACAGGTCTAAAAGAAGTAAAGTTAATAGTTGGCGGTTTTTACCGGCCCCCCAATGCTGCTGCAGCAGTTTTAGAATCTTTCAAAGGAAGTCTACACCAGGTAGTGCATAGGTATCCGGGCTATTGTAATATTAGTCGGAGGTGACTTCAACCTTAAGAGTATAGATTGGGACCTCGCTAGTTACATTTCAGGCATACAGACAAGCAGTCTTGCAAGCTACTTTTGGACACATTCTCTGAAAACTGTCTTGAGCAGTTAAACCGGCAGCCCACGCGCAATGGAAATATTCTAGACCTTTTAGCCACAAACAGGCCTGACCTTATTAACAATGTCTGTGTAGAGACAGGAATTAGTGATCATGATATCGTCATAGTGTCGATGATGACCAAAGTTCAAAAACCAATCAAGAAGGCTAGGAGAGTGTTTTTGTTGGGAAGAGCCGATAAGCTAATGTTACAATCGCACTTAGAAAATGAATGGGTATCGTTTAATTCCGGGACTATGGATGTAGAGGAATTGTGGACTAAATTTAAGTGCATTGTTAATAAAGGGTTAGAGAAATATGCGCAAGTAAAGACGATTATGGATGGAAAAGATCCACCATGGTATAATAATAATGTTAGAAAGCTGCTGAGAAAGCAAAGGCTGTTGCACTCTCGATTCAAAAAAGAACACGCAAATGATGACAGGCAAAAGCTAATAGAGATTCGTGCATCTACAAAAAGATCGATGCGCGAAGCATACAATAATTATCACAGCCATACCTTACCAAAAGATCTTTCCGAGAACCCGAAAAAATTCTGGTCCTATGTAAAATCGATAAGGGGGTCAAAGCCCACAGTCCAGTCACTTGTTGATCATTCCGGGGCAGTAATAGAAGAAAGCAAACAGAAAGCTGAAGTTCTAAATTAAATCTTTAACAAATCTTTCATGCAGGAGGACTGCACAAATGTAGCATCATTTGATCAACGTACAAATTCAGAAATGGGGGACATAGCAATAGGTATTTCCGGTGTAGAGAAGCAGCTGAGAGAGCTAAATACGAAAAAGTCTGCTGGTCCGGATGGAATACCAGTTCGGTTTTACAAAGACTATTCTGCGGCGTTGGCCCCCTACTTAGCTTGCATTTATCGCGAATCTTTAATTCAGCGCAAAGTTCCTAGTGATTGGAAAAAAGCGCAGGTGACTCCCATTTATAAGAAAGGAAAGAGAACTGATCCATACAATTACAGGCCAATATCGTTGACATCAGTTTCATGTAGAATTTTGGAGCATATTCTCAGTTCGAACATAGTAAATTTCCTTGAAACGGTAAAGCTTCTTTCCATGAATCAGCACGGGTTTAGGAAACATCGTTCATGTGAAACTCAGCTTGCCCTTTTCTCACATGACATTTTGCGAGCCATGGACGAAGGGCAACAGGCGGATTATGTTTTTCTCGACTTCAAAAAGGCGTTCACGCGGTGCCACACTGCAGACTGCAAACGAAGATACGAGCTTATGGAATAGGTTCACAGATTTGTGACTGGCTGGAAGACTTCCTAAGTAATAGAACGCAGTACATTGTTCTCGGCGGCGAGTGTTCATCAGAATCGAGTGCATCGTAAGGCGTGCCCCAGGGGAGTGTGATAGGACCGCTATTATTTTCTATCTATATAAATGATCTGATGGACAGAGTAAGTTGTAATTTGCGGCTGTTTGCTGATGATGCTGTGGTGTATGGGAGGGTATCGTCTGTAACTGACTGTAATAGCATACAGGATGACTTAGACAAAATTTCTAGTTGGTGCGAAGATTGGCAGCTAGCTCTCAATGTGGAAAAATGTAAGGTGATGCGCATGAGTAGAAAAAACAATCCCATAATGTTCGAATAAAGCATTAGTAGTGAGCTTCTTGATGCTGTCGCATTGTTCAAATATCTAGGCGTAACATTGCAGAGCGATATGAAATGGAAGGAGCATGTAAGGACAGTTGTGAGTAAGGCGGACTGCCGACTTTGGTTTATTGGGAGAATTTTGGGAAGATGTACTTCACCTGTAAAGGAGACCGCGTATAAAGCGCTTGTACGACCACATCTTGAGTATTGCTCAAGTGTTTGGGACCCGCAGAAGATCAGTTTAAAGGAAGACATAGAGGCAGTTCAGACACGAGCAGCTAGATTTGTTACCGGTAGATTCGACCAATGCGCGAGTGTCACGGAAATGCTCCGGCAACTCAATTGGGGATCGCTGGAATAAAGACGATGTTCTTTTCGTGAATTTCTGTTGAGTAAATTTAGAGGGTCGGAATTTGAAGCTGAGTGTCGTACGATCTTGCTGCCGCCTACTTACATTTCGCGTAAAGATCACTAAGACAAGATAAGAGAAATTAGGGCTCGTACGGAGGCATATAGGCATTCTTCTTTTCCTCGTTCAATTTGGGAGTGGAATAGGAAAGGAAATGCCTAGTAGTGGTACATTGTACCCACCGCCACGCACCTTATGGTAAATTGCGGAATATGCATGTAGATGTAGATGTCTCGTTAAGCAGACTTCAACACACCTGACAGGCTGTACGGATGTGCGCCAGGGCCTAACTGTGTCTTTTATTGAGCACAACTTATTATCCACGACGGCGAACCATTCTCAAAGGCGCATGACAGAGCTCCTAAGAAATGACAGCGAGGCATGGAGAGGAGTAGGACAGTCAGATACGTTCGAAAGCCGACAGGCCTCCTTGGGCACAGTAGCAGCCAACTCGTTTCCATGGATACCCACATGGCCAGCTACTTAGCAGAAGGAAGCCACCATTCCTTGCTGTTGCAACTGCAAAATGACTTCTTGGATATTCTGGACGGTCTTATCTGCTGAATGATCTGCAGAGCTCTGAGTGAATCAGAGCAAAGCAGGAAGGTAGATCCAGTATGACGTTTCATTTGCTCCACTGCTTTCAAAACAGCGTAAAGTTCTGCGTCAAATACCGTGAACTGACAAGGCAGACGATATCTGAGGATTCGGGTAGGGAACACTACAGAGCACCTAATAGGATCCCCGTTTTGAACCATCTGTATAAATAACATTAAAAGTATGTAGAGTCACTTCAAGGGGGCCGGGATATCAATAGCCGCAGAAAAAGCTGGAGAGGATGGAAATGAGCAGAGCTTTAAGGCCTGTTTAGGAATAAGGAAACGCCACTGGACGTATAATGGCGGCTCTCCTGCCTCGACACACAGGCTAGGTATAGGGCTTGTCCTGTAGGCTCCTGTGGTTAATCTGATACCCTCGTGATGCACAGAATCCAACATCTTCAGAGACGTTGGGATGCCGAGCCATAGACCACACAATCGTAGTCGAGACGGGAGCACACGAAACACTTATAAAATTGCAGCAAGCAGGATCTATCTACACCCCAATTTTTTCCGTTCAAGCACTTCATGAAGTTCAGTGCTTTCAGGGCTCATATCTTGAGCTCCTTGAGGTTTTGCGCAGCCAAGTAAGTTTGTTATCAAAGAAGAGACACAGGAAGCACATCGTCTCCTGAAAATATAAAACAGTATCCCGCAACAATAGTTGCGGGGGGGGGGGGGGGGGGTTAAAAAGTGAACAAACACAATTAAAATCAACACATATGGTTTTCTCAGGGGAGAATTTAAAACCTGTTCGAGCAGACCAGTCTTCTAGTCTTTTAAGTGTCAACTATAACTGGCGTGAGGCACATGCGGGACTAGAAGAAGAGCAAAAAACAGCAAAGTCATCCACATACTAAGAGCATTGCACAGGATTTCTTACAGTAGACAGTAGACGTTATACTGTTGATCGCAATTGTGAACACTTAGAACACTCCCTTGCGGAATTCCGTGAATCTGAGGAAATTTATCGGAAAAAGCATTCCAAACTCTGTATCTAAAGCAACGGTCAGCAAGGAAGGAACGCAAAAAAGTGGGAAGGCGTCCCCGAGAACCCCATTCATGCAACTGACTTATGATATTGTGTCAGCACGTAGTGTCATATGCCTTGTGAATGCCGAAAAAGATTGATATTAGGTGCTGCTTTTGTAGGAACGCCTCCTGCATAGCCGCTTCCAGGTAGGTGAGATTATCAAGAGTGGACCGATACCTGTGAAACCCACATTGGAAGCGACTAAGGAGGTTCCGAGATTCCAGAGTCCAAAGAAGTCTTGAGTTGATCATGCATTCCAGTGTCTTACCGACACAGCTGGCTAAAGGGACACTACGATAGCTATCAAGGGAGCGTGCGGTCCTTCCCTAGTTTAAGAATGGGTATCATTATGGATTCTCTCCAGGGGATAGAATATACCCCTTCTGTCCATAACTGATAAAAAAAATTAAGGAGAACAGTCTTAGATCCTGAATTAAGATCCCGTAGCATGCCATAGTGTATCGAGTCAGCCCCTGGGGCCGTCTCGCAAGCAGAAGGTAATGCCATGTCCAGTTCCCACATAGAAAACAAAGCATTATAAGCATCATCATTAGAAGAGATGAAATCAATGTGTCTCCTCTCTTGAACCGCGCAGTAGGCGTGGAAACCTGGAACTGGACTCGAGGACGTTGTTATCTTGTAAAAGTGCTTTGCCATCATCTGAGCAATCTCAACTGGTTCAACTTTAAGGATTCCATCGCCCTTTATGGCAGCCAACAGGCACGAACTCCTTTTCCCAGATATTTTCCTTACAGAATCCCATACTGCATTGGTGGAAGTGGAATGATTAATGGACTTCAGAAACTCGTACCATGAACGCTTTTTACTCTTCTCCAATATTTGTTGGGCTCTTGCTGTGAGTGTATCACAGCTGTTATGTGATCCACCCAGTCATTAATGTTGTCCCGATGCTCAAGAACAGCTAGTCGGCTATAAAGAACCCAATCCGCCTTACTGAGCAACCACTTGGTTCGGTAACTCTCAGGTGGCAATCAATGTAGAAGGTGAACAGTGATAGGAAAATGGTCACTGTAGTGAAGATTGTCTGCCACCTCCCATTGGACAGACTCTGCAAGAATAGGAGAACAGACTGTCAGGTCAATGGCTGAAAATGACCCTGTTGCTGCACAAAAATGCGTCATTGCACCTGTATTCAAGAGACAGGAAGAGCCTGAACGGAGTACTCGTTCGACCACTCGGCCCCAGGGAAAGGTAGACACACTACCCTAAAGAGTATTATGAGCGCTGAAATCTCCCAGGAGCAAGAACGGCCGGCAAAGTTGATCGACCAGTGCTAAAAGGGCATCTTTGTCCTACAGTCCATGTGGCAGGAGATAGAGAGAGCAAGGCATTAACTGAAACGACACAAAATGCACTGTGAAAGCAACTGATTGTAGGGTGGTAGTGAGGGATACATGCAAAGAGTGAAGTGTGTCTGACAAGCACTCTCCCCCCCACCCCGAGCCCTGTCGCCACTGAGATCATCAGTATGATATAAGTGATACCCCCGGAAAACAGGGCAATCAGATTCCTTAAAATGTGTTTCCAGGCACGTCCCGTGTGAGGACTTTTAAACCATTTAGATGGATTCTGAAGCCATTTAAATTCCACTGCAGTATATCCATTACCTTTTAATAAGGATTGGCTTTACTGATCCTTTACTCCATGGTGGGGAGCCCGGAGTCCCTGGCGGTGGGCCAGGGGGACTTGGTGGATCTCCAAGAAAGACCAACTCCATCACAAGATGAGCAGCAGCTAAGGCTGCTGGTTTACCTGCTGGATGTTTCGTCACCAAATCGTCAGCAACAGTAGCAGAGGCAGCAGTGGCTGCTGTTTTGTTTGCTGGCGGATTTGGTGCTAATTCTTTCACAGCGGTGGAGACTGCCGATTTCATTTCTGGTTGGTGAAGTTCCACTTCACCAGATTTAGGCTTTGACCTTTAGGCACATTTGGCTTTGCTGGTCGATAAACCTGAAAGTTCTTCTTGGGATGCACTGGTCAGTGCTGGGGGAACAGTTGTTGTTGGGGGTAACGGCAGGGCCACATCACTCTGAAATGTTTGGGTGGCTAAGGCC
Source organism: Locusta migratoria (assembly GCA_026315105.1). Lineage (NCBI taxonomy): Eukaryota > Metazoa > Arthropoda > Insecta > Orthoptera > Acrididae > Locusta > Locusta migratoria. The sequence goes on from CM048747.1 coordinate 519,567,630, forward strand.
CTGGCAGGCGCAGGGATAACTGGATCTGGCTTTTGACATTTGCAACAACAGGAGCAGGTGTTGGTAGCAGTGGTTGCTACTTCCATCTGAGTTGACACACTAACTTTGGCCGCTTGCTGTTTAACCACTGAAACAAACGACTTAACGAATGATGGAGGTTGCATGGCTTTAAACTGCTTCTTTGCCTTGGCATAAAGCACACAACACATTACTTTTATTTGCTGAATTTTTTTCTTGTCGTCGTCGGTGAGGCGATCTCTACTCCAAACCGGATGCGAGTTGGAGCAATTAACACATACTGGTGGAGAAGTGCAGTCCACACCTGTCTCATGAGCTAACTGACCACAATTCCCAAACGTAGCACAACCGTTGCATGCAACCGTAGTATGACCAAACTTTTGGCACTTTAAGCACCGCAAGGGGTTTGGGTAAAAGGGACGAAACTTTAGATGTAAGAATCCAGCCTTAATATGACTGGACGGGGCCTGTGAATTGAACATTAAGATGAAGGTAGAAGTCTTCTCAAGATTTCCATTCACTCTTTTCATTACAGTTTGCACTTCCGTGACGCCTTCATTAGCCCATTCCTGTTGGAGAACACTGACATCCAAAGGAAGACCACAGTGCGACCAGATGTACCTAGTCTGTATACAGCTTCCTGAATGGACTGTACCAAAGGATGTTTCGGAAAGCACTGATTAAAGGCTTGCAAACCACTCTGAGTCAGTACAGATAACCACAGACTCCCCGGGGCAGGCTTTGAGATGTCGAAGGGCCGCCAAATGACGACAAGTTCTGCCGTATACACACTACTCCCACAGGGCAATGAACATGGTTCAATATGCCGGCCGTGGATATAGGCATACCCAGCATGACCATCGACTAGGGAACCATCAGTGTATACAAATTCAGTGCCACAGTACGAATCGAGAAGGGCCTGAAACTGTTGACGGAGAGTCGTCGGTGAAACAGAGGATTTGGAGTCTCGGGACAAGTCCAACCAAAGATGGAGGCGAGGAATGACCCAAGGAGGATTACAAGAATGGTACTGAAAGGTGAGATGGATAGGAAGGGACTATAGAGAAGAAAGAAGGGAACGAACACGGACCGCAATTGGGAGGCCCGACCGCGGCTGTCGTCGTAGGGAAGGGAGTACGACAGTTGGGAAGAGGAGCCTGCGATTCGGGTGGTGAGGTATGGCATGAATACGGGCAACATAAGAAGCGATTAGCTGTTGCCTCCTGCATCGCAGGGGGGGGGGGGGGGTGGGGGTGGGGTGGGGGAACCCCAGCCTCAGCAACAAGGCTTTTTTTCACAGGACTTGTACGGAAGGCCCCTGTTGCTAAACGGATGCCACTGTGATGGACCGGACCCAAGATCTGCTGTGCAATTGAAGCTGCAGAATCATACACAAGGCAGCCATAATCCTGGCATGACTGGATAAGTGCCTTATACAGGTGTAGTAGAGTGTGGCGAGCAGCTCCCCAACCTGTGTGGCTGAGGCAGCGGAGGATGTTTTAAGTGTCACCAGCATTTTTGTTTTAGTTGGTGAAGGTGCGGTATCCAGGTCAGCCAGACAAGCATGCATACGAAGTGGTGTGTTTCCCTTAATGCGAAGGGGTTCATCATTAAAATATAGCTCAGGGTCCGGATGAGCTACCCAACGGTGACAAAAGTGCATGACGCGGGTTTTCTGCGCCGAAAATTGGAAACCATGCTCAGAGGCCCAAGACCTGGCCTTTCGGATGGCTCCCTGCAACCGCCGTTCCGTGACGCCAATGCTGCTGGAGCTGAAGTAAAGGCAAAAGTCGGCGGGAAACAATGAGGAAGCGACAGACGTTCCTACTGCCGCAGCTAGTACATTAATAGCAATCAAAAATAACGGTACACTTAGAATGGAACCCTGTGGGACGCCATTCTGAGAGGGAGCTAACAGAGGTGCCAAGCCGAACCTGAAAAGAGCGTAGCGACAATAAGTTCTGTATGAACATTGGGAGGGTGCCACGTAAGCCCCAATCATAAAGTGTAGAGAGAATGTGATGGCACCAGCTTGTATCATAAGCCTTACTGAGGTCAAAAAAGACTGCAACAAAGTGTTCTCGGTGAGTAAAAGTGGTACATATGGCTGATTCCAGGGACACGAGACTGTCCAGAGTGGAACGACCCTGACGGAAGTCTCCCTGTTGTGGAGCCAGGAGACCTCGATCCTCCAGTAGCCACATAAACCGCCGACTCACCATACGTTCAAGGATCTTACACAGAACATTGGTGAGACGGATGGGGCGGTAACTCCCAGCGTCGGAAGAATCTGCGCCTGGTTTCATCACTGGACGATAGTACTTCTCCGCCATTGTGACAGGAAAATGCCTTCTGTCCAGAGACGATTATAATGGGCGAGTAGCTGCCATTCAAAGTCCGCTGAGAGGTGACGCACGAAATGGCTGGAATGCGGTCCGGGCCAGGAGCGGTATTAGGGGATGCAGCTAGAACAGTCTGGAACTCCCATTCACTAAATGGGGCATTGTATACTTCCCGCCGACGTGTGCGGAAGGACAATTGCCTCCGCTCAACCCGCTCTTTGAGGGTGCGAAATTCCACACTGTAGGCTGTGGTCGCAGAGCAACATGCAAAATGCCCTGCTATGAGCTCGGCAATAACCGTCGGGTCAGTACAAAGACCACCTTTAACTCTGAGTGACGAAATTTTGCTTGGTGGGCGGTACCGGAAGAGGCGCCGTACCTGCAACCACACTTGAGAAGTGGAGGCGCATGAGCCTATGGTGGCTACATATCACTCCCAACAGTCCTGCTTACACTGTTGGATCAGTCACCGGGCTCGGGCCCGGAGACGCTTAAAGGCGATCAGATGTTCAATTATAGGGTGGTGCCGGTGGCAGGGAAGCGTCCGCCGCGGCTCCCGGATAGCTTCAGCGATCTCTCCTGCGCCGAAGTGAGCCTGTGGTAGTCGGGACATTCGCTTTAGCGGCGGAAATAATGTCCTCAGTTAGTTGTTGGACTGCTATATCGATGTTATCTGGCAATTGAGTAGTAGCCACAGCTATAGAGGTATTGCCATGCCAGTCAGCCCTATGGAGGTATCACCGGGGCAGGCGTCCTGCAAGGTAAAATTGAGAGAGCCACAAAAGGAGAGGAAAGTAGTCGCTCCCACAAAGATCATCATGAACCTTCCAAGATAAATGTGGAAGGAGACTCGGGCTAACAATGGAGAGGTCGGTGGTGGAGAAAGAGCCATGTGCCACGCTGAAGTGCGTGCGTGAGTGCGTGTGTGTTTTTTTTCGTGATTTTAGCCGCACAACTACTAAGGTCATTAGCGCCCGAATCAAAACTGGGATATACCCAAGGATAATAAGGCTATATAAAAACAGCTAAAAAAACATAGAATAAAAAACAACAAAGCGAAGAGCTAAATGTCCCTTGACAAATTGGTCAAATTGATAAAATCCAATACTCCAGCAACAGACCGCACGTCATCAGCTAAAATTTCTTCCAATGTGTCCGGCAAATGTAGTGCAAGGCGAACAGGAGTAAAATTTGAACACGACAATAAAATATGGCGCACCGACAGCGGGTGACCACAGGAACATAATGGTCCGGGGTGACCACTGAGCAAGTGGCGGAGGCTGAAACGGCAATGTCCGATCCGCAACCGGGACAAGATGATCTCTTCTCGTCGCGAGCGGCATGATGAGGTCATCCAAGCCACCGAGAATGGTTTAATGGTCTGGAGCTTATTATTAGTAAGTGAAGACCACACATTATGCCATGACGATATAAGGCGCCGCGAAACAGCCCCTTGAATATCGTGCGATGGGACACAGTACATAGCTGTCCGATGTAAGAGAGTTGCAGCCTTGGCAGCGGCATCAGCAGCCTCGTTACCAGGCACGCCTGCATGGCCAGGTACCAACAGGAGGTGAACGCGAGGGCCGTCAGAAGCTAATAACTGAAGGGAGTGGTTGATTTGGTGCACAATAGGATGGGCTGAAAAGGGGTCGCTCAGACTCTGGATGGCGCTGAGGGAGTCAGAGCAGATAACATAAGAAGGAGAATGGTGTCGATGGATGAAGAGTACAGCCTGATAGAGGGCAAAAAGCATTAAGCCTGTACTGGTAACAGTCATCCCCGACGACAAACGCACATCTGACACCGTCATTGGTCTTTGAGCCATCCGTATATATGAAATCTGAATTTTCGAGCCGTGCACAAAGTTCAAGAAACCGCGAGCAGTATAAAGCATCCAAAGTGCTCTACTTCATGAGTGAGGCGAGTTTGAGGTGAACGTGAACTTGAGCCTGAAGCCAAGGTGGCACTGGGCTCTCACCTATTTGAAATGTGGAAGGGAGAGTAAAATCGAGCTGCCAAAGCAAGTGTCGAAAACGGACTCCAAGAGGGAGCAGGGCAATCGCAGACAGCCCATATTGGCTATCGAGGGAGTCGTTAAAGAACGATGGATGGGAAGGATGGTGAGGCATCAAAAGCAAACAGCATGCATACCGACACAGTAATATGTCTCGTCGATAGGTTAAAGGTAATTCGGCAGCTTCGGCATAGAGGCTGTCAACAGGGCTTGTGTAAAAAGCTCCTATCGCCAGGCGTAACCCCTGATGGTGAATCGAGTTTAGGCAGCGTAAAATGGATGGCCGTGCGGAAGAGTAAATGAAGTTTCCGTAATCCAATTTCAAGCGGACAGTGGAGCAGTAGAGGTGAAGTAGGACAGTTCGATCTGCTCCCCATGACGTGCCGCTAAGAACACGGAGGACGTTAAGAGAATGAATACACCGGCCAGCCAGATAGGAGACATGCGGGGACCAGCAGAGTTTCCTGTCCAATATAAGCCCTAAAAATTTCGTCGTCTCCACGAAAGACAGAGTAACGGGGCCAAGATGGAGAGACGGTGGAGGGAACTCTTTGTATCTCCAGAAATTTATACAGACTGTCTTCTCCCTGGAGAACCGGAAGCCACTGGCGACACTCCAAGAGTAAAGATGGTCGAGACAATGCTGAAGACAGCATTCCAGGAGACACGTTCTCTGGGCACTGCAGTAAAACGCGAAGTCATCCACAAAAAGGGAGCCAGAGACGTCAGCCGGAACACAATCCATAATTGGGTTAATTGCTATGGCAAAAAGTGCCACTCTCAACACAGATCCTTGTGGCACCCCATTCTCCTGGCGGAAGGTGTCCGACAGAACAGAGCCCACTCGTACACGGAATGTTCGATCTAGTTAAAATGCTTGGATAAAAATGGGGAGGCGGCCGCAATAACCCCATGTAGGGAGCGTGCGGAGAATTCTCACCCTCCAACAGGTGTCATAAGCCTTCTCCAAATCAAAAAACACAGCCACCGTCTGGCGCTTACGCAAACAGTTATCCATAATATAGGTCGACAAGGTAACGAGGTGGTCGATAGCAGAACGATGCCGCATTGGACGTTGGTAAGGAGACGGCGAGATTCGAGTAGCCAAATCAGCCGAGCATTAACCACGCGTTCCATCACCTTGCAAACGCAGCTGGTGAGAGAAATGGTGCGATAACTCAAAGGAAGATGTTTTTCCTTCCCTGGTTTTGGTATGGGAACAACAATTGCTTCACGCCAGCGTGTGGGAACCTGACCTTCAATCCATATGCGATTATAAGTGCGGAGGAGAAAACATTTACCCGCAAGAGAAAGGTTTTTCAGCATCTGTATATGAGTTGTATCAGGCCCTGGAGCAGAAGATCGGGACACAGAGACAGCACGTTCAAGCTCCTGCATGGTGAAGATGGCATTGTAACTTTCCCAATTGAGAGATTGGAAGGAATGGGGCCGTGCCTCTTCTGTCTGTTTTCGAGGGAGAAAAGCAGGGTGATAGTGTGTTAAGCTCGAGACTTCTGCAAAAGATTGACCTAAAGCGTTGAATATAGCGATGGGTATACGAAGACTTCATTTGCGATGGTCAAGCCAGGAATTGGGGAGTGGACCTTTGTGCCAGATAACCGGCGCAGGCCCACCCAGACAACAGAAGGAGTAAGTCTGTTAAATGAACTAGTAAAAGCAGGCCCGTTTGCTTGCCTTTATGACTCGACGGCATTGCGCTTGTAGACATTTGTAATTGATACAGTTCGCCAACGTTGTGTGGCGGCGAAAGGTGCGTAGAGCACGTCTCCGGGCTCTAACAGCATCGTGACATGCCGCAGTCCACCAGGGGTCTAGGACTCTACGTGGAGAAGACGAAGTGCGTGGATTGAATATTCGGTAGCATTGAGAATGACTTCCGTGAGGTATTCGACCTGACTGTCACAGCTGGGGAAGTTCCCATCATGGAAAACCGCCAGTGAGGAGAACAGTCCCCAGTCAGCTTTCGAGATGTTCCAACTAGTGAAACCCGGAGGTAGGGTATAATGAAGGAGATGAATTATGCAGGGGAAATGGTCGCTCGAGTATGTATCAGAGAGAGCATACCACTCAAACCACCGCACAAGTTGAGCAGTACATATCGAGAGGTCCAAGTCAGAGTAGGTATGCGTCGTATCTGAAAGAAAGGTTAGTGCACCTGTGTTTAGGCAGACAAGATTAAGATGGTTGAGAATGTCCGCTAAAAGGGAGCCTCTCTGGCAAGAGGCCGGAGAACCCCATAGGGGGTGGTGGGTGTTGAAATCGCCTATCAACAAAAATGGGGAAGGAAGTTGGGCAACAAGGTGCAGCACATCTGCCCTAGTAAAGGCGGAAGACAATGGGGTATAGATGTTACAAAGGGAAAAGGTGGGAAGATTGATGCGGACGGCAACTGCCTGTAGTTGAGTGTGCAGTGGAATAGGATGGTAGTATATGTCATCTCTAATGAGCAACATAAACCCTCCATGGGCTGCAATACCCTCCACAGGGGGCAGGTCAAAGCGCACTGAGGTATATTGTGAAAAAACTACGTCTTCGCGTGGGCGTAACTTCGTTTCTTGAAGTCCGACCACAAATGGACGGTGCAGCTGAGTAGGAGTTTCAATTCATCTCTGTTGGAACGAATGCCGCGAATATTCCATTGAAGGAGATCCATAAGGTGAGATAGAGAAGAAAAGCTAGAGGAGATCACCTCACTGGCCACTGAGGGTCTGACTTCAAGGGAACGCTGCTACTGGAATTTATAGGTAAAGGGTCATGTTCCATCGCTTCATCTGGAGTTTCCACCGCCTGCCTGGATTTAATGGCAGGGGCTGGATGATCGGCTAGCAGTAGCGCACCCCGGAGAGACAGAGGAAGATTGAGTGGTGCCACTGGTAGATGGCGTGACAGTCGAGTCGCGCCATGGCGGGGAAGGAGAGGAACACACTTTTCCGTGTGCCTTCTTAGAGGAATGACGATGAGTTGTGTGCGCAGACATAGGTTGTGCAGGCTCAGATCTTAAGACATCTTCACGGACAGGCTCTTTCTTGGAAGACCGAGCATCCGATTTAGATGCCTGTGATTTGGGAGAAGCTGCTGATGATTGTGTTTTTTGGTGAGAGGAAGTGAGTGGAGAGGTTGAACGGGCAATCTTTGGACTGGCCGATCTGACAACCGTGTCGCTAAAAGTAAGGTCACATGTCTGTGTGGCAACCTCCTTAGTAGGGCGAGGAGAGGCAAGTACAGCCCTGTATTTACCCGCTGGGAGCTCAGCGGGCTTTCGACTAGCTATTATCTTCCGCGCAGCAGAGGTCGAAACTTTTTTGTGTACTACAATTTCTTGGATTACCTGCTCCTCCTTGTAA